>CM076416.1:19815459-21015459 GCA_038363315.1 Mugilogobius chulae
TGCAATTTTTCCCAATTCTGTCCTTTCAAGAATACAAGAAAGTTAATTTTAACAGCAGTAAACAAGTGAGTTCATGGGTGTTTGTATTGTGCTTTGTGAAATAAGAGGTGCTCTACACTGAGCTGAGCAATGTCCCACAGTGGATCCTGTGATCTTCTCAGTCAACATTTAATTAATTGCTATTAGAGGAAGTGTGAATTTGTCTCCATAGTAAAGAACAGGCTGGTGGGGTTTCATTTTCTATATGGGAACCTCTGGACTGGACTTTTTTGTTTATTTAAGCCTCCAACATAACAAAGTATGCTTTCCCGTCAGCACCTCAAGCAAGTAAAAGCGTTTCCTTTATGAACAAAACCCGGCAGATATTTACTTTGAGGAGCCTCGCGAAAAGAAAGAAAAAAAGTTAGGGCTTGCTGTGAATAACTTTTTTTTTTTTTCTTCAAAAAACTGTAGCGAGAGAGACATGAAAGAGCCGAAAGAAATGAATTGAATGTTTTTTTCTACTATGAAAAAAAAAGGCGATGGGATCTGAGGCTCCCTTTCCAAGTGCCGTAGCCAGGTGATTCATCACACGGCTCTGTCAAAAGGACTTTCCACAACATGAGATGAACAATGACACTGTGATTGCAAGGACTGGAGAGCTTGTGATTGAAAGATATCAGCCATAGATTCAACATAGGAGGGGCGGCAACTTACAGAGAAAATCTGAAATCGTAACCCTGAGACATGGGTGTCAAGTATGTCTTTCAGGAGGATGTGCGTAAAAAGAAACCACAAATATATATTTAGCAAAACAATTTAACAGGCTCTTTGAAATGAACAGAGGACAAAATATTGATCCAAGAAGGAGTTTGTTTTACTTTCCACGGCTGTCGTAGAAGACATGTAGCAGATCCAGATCAGGATATCTTCCACTCAGCTTAGCCTACTCCAATATCACAGTTTGACTTTGATTTGATTTGGTCACTGCATGGCAGACAAACTTCCTGAAAATTTTCAGGAACTTGGACTCTGAAGGTCCTTATGTTTGTCACTAACACTGGCAGTTCTGTGGATGGGACAAGATCTCATGCCACAAGATCTCTGGAGATTAAATTGCCAGGTTGTGCGTACATGAGGATTATCTGTGAAACTTTTTGCTCTGTGTTTACATTTGATTGGACAAAAATAAGGTAATTGATGTGCTGCTGAGTTACACCTGTTAAACAGCTGCAATTCCAAAAAAACAGTTCTACATCTCGTCTTGTGATGAAGTTGTCACTGATTCAAGAAAAAAGTACGAAAAAATGGACTGATGACTCATCACGAAAGACTCATCATTCTCTTATTAAGCTGATTATTTGCTGTTATACTTGTAAGTTAACCTAGCCAGCCAGATGGTTTATCTCGCGATATTTGTGAATTCACAAACAAGAGATAAACCATCTGGCCTTCCTGCCGCCCGATTGGTTTGGGAGTCCGAACCAGCGGTGTTTCGGTGGTGTTAAGACGGCTGTTAGCGCCTAGGTGCCGCTGCCGAGTCACATGCAAGCTAAACAAAGATGGGGCTCTTGTGGATGTACGTGTTTCTGCTGCTTTTGATATGGTTTTAGCAGAAATACGGAGTAATTTCTTTTTGAAAGAGAGCCGTATGTGTGACGCATACTTGTAAGGTAGGCCCCACAGGCCCACACCCAATCAGCTCGAAGTATTTCACTAAATGCCCCACCTTTTCTCGAACACTTTCAGCTAGTAAAGTCCCAGATAGATATAGTGAGAACTCAGATAGGAGTTCAACACAGATCCATCTGGCGTGAGTTGGACTACAGAATTAAGCTGTTCAAATAGCTTGTTTGTTCGAAGCTGCTGCAGTTATGTCCAGTGCAATGGAATCAGACTAGTGTGTTTTACGCAGACATGGCAAAAACATGCAAACTTTGCATGATGAGTACGCCAACAGCAATTGTACTGACAACAAAGCAATGTGCAAAGTATTAAGGTAATGTTGGTTGTTCTGGGACTCTCAATGTTACAGATTTTTGGAGCTGCAAGTTCCAGTGTTCCATGCATTGTTTAGTTTGTTTTTTAGCTTCTTCTTACAAACTCATAGGTTTCATCTGTTGCTACAATTACAAACAGTATGCGTCTCAAAGCTGCGGCATTTCTCACAAGTTCCTCTGCACGTGATAAAAACGTAATCATCTTAGATACTATTTACACTGCAGGCCAAGGACTACCATTAGCCCTCCATCAATATCAGCACTTAAACTTCATAAAACTGTGTGCCACAGCTCCAGCCTGTAATTTTCACTGGCTGAAAAGAAATAATATTACAGGGTATTGAGCTCAA
This sequence comes from Mugilogobius chulae, assembly GCA_038363315.1. NCBI lineage: Eukaryota > Metazoa > Chordata > Actinopteri > Gobiiformes > Gobiidae > Mugilogobius > Mugilogobius chulae. Next base: position 19,817,789 of record CM076416.1, read on the forward strand.
GTAATGATGATAATTGTGAGAAGCAACAAAACTCTCACTCCACAATGACACCCGGGTTATATAGGGAAGTCCGCACGTCAAAACAATGCACTTATGAAATTGTTTTGGTGGGAAAGAGTGCATTATTAGGCATGTCTTCCTGTTTAGACTCTCTGGCAGACAGACAGTGAATCAGCAGGTACCTCTTTCCCATACAACACTATCATTTAGAGGACTTTGAACATGATATGAGTGCTGATGTCAGGTTTTTGTGATAAAGCCTGTGATTGTTGCATTTTTACTCAAAAAAAAAAATAAAATAAAAAAATTAAAATTGAGCTGGAGCGAAAAATGCTAAACAAAATAAATAATAATTAAATAACCAGCTTATATTTCTGGTCATAGGTTCCAGCTTCCAATTATTCCCAACATTTTATTTGTTGGAAAAAGTTGATTAGATTTTGTAACAGGATTTCTTTTAATGAACAAAAACTCACTGTGGTACAAACCCATATCCATACGATATGGGTTTGTAACTAGTTTAGTAAAAATCGAAACAAAATGTACATCTGTGATAAACATTTTTTTTACTCTACTGGGAAATTATTGTTCTCTCCATCAAGCTAGATATTCAGCAAAGGCCCAGAAAACTGCTCAATTATAATCAGTTATTTGAAGAATGATTTGCTTAAAGTGAAGGTGGAGCATCAGTAAAGAGAATAAACTGCTACAATGATAGTCTGTGAGCAACTTTTCTACTTAAAGAAACTCACTTAAACACTTACAAGTTGATACAATAATCTTGATTACGCAATTACATAATTTTGCTATTTTTTTTGTACCCCTCTAATTTTAATGCCTTCATGATTTTGTATTTATTTATTTTATTATTTGTAAATAATACCATAAAGAGGGTTGACTGAAGTAAAGCAAGTTCTTGTGTGAAACACTGCACAACTATTGAGAGATATTTGACACGTAAGATTGGCAGGTTATTATTTTCACTTCATTCATTATGAAGCAAGTGAAATCAATAATAATAATCATAATAAATAAAAAAATAATAATAATTAGCAATTTTTCTGATGACTAAACAAAAACGTGTCAATTACATAAATTAATCTACTATTACATAATTCAAATCAAATCTTATTTAAAGCAATGCTTTTTGTGTGCAGGTAAATATTTACTGTTCACTTATGTAACTGCATTGCTAATGTCAGGCCTTGAGGGCTCATTTCTGTCTCTCATTTCCAGTCCAGTAGTGATAAATAAATGGAAAAGCCTATTTAAGTGGAGGAATATATTATCTATGCGATCTAGTGTTGTTTGCTGTCAGCTGATAATTACAGCCTTGGTGTATCACAAACCGCTTTGACATTTGATCAGCCTGTCAGCATTTAAAATGATATACATGTGTCATAAGTAGCATTTATGTCAATGCTGATACTACGCAACATGTGCAAACACGCTGCAGGGTACTTTTATCAGCACCTCAGCAGCTTACAGAATAAAATGGAAAAAGCAAAAGAAATGAGCTTTCTAGTATGTTCAAATTACTACTTCTACTCTAAGTATTTTACCATTAGTACATAAAATTATTATTTTCTAATTAAAGGAGACACGTTTTGCATTTTGATATATTCTGTAATAAACAGTGATAAACGTATATACAGTTGATCAGTCATTTACATTTTGTTCATTGCCAACCACAAAATGAATCTAAAAAGGCTTATAAACAGGTCTGTTGTTCAAAACTACAGAAGCGATCACTCCTGCCTCGTCGGTGTAACATTTAACTGTAACCAGCAGAAATTTTGAACCTAATTGGAACAATGTAAAATGTGTAAATGACATTTTAAGTATACAGTATATGTTTTACTCGTAGTCTGATTTTTGTGTGTGTGTGTGATTGTCGATAAGTACAGACAGGTGGGTGGGGACAGGTGGTAGGTGAAGACAAGATTACTCACATTATGAAACAAACAAATGATGATGGAACGCTGTAAAATGAGGGAACACTGTATAATGTCTATTATAGTTTTCTTTTAAGATACAGGAACATTTTATGACCAAAATTCTGTTACCTTATGTATCAAGACAGTGATTGGCTACTCCTTAATTTTTATTAATTCATTGAAGTCACTGCTTATTTGCCTCTCACCAGTGTTGATACGGAAAACCTGATAAGACGTTGGCCTGGAGCTGTCTTGGTGAGATGTAATTGCTTCTTCCTGTGCTCTGGATTTGTCAAATCCCACCCCAAGAGTAGACACATTCAAAGCTTCCTCATTTCCCCCCTAAAATCACCAACTTACCAAACTCCTCTAGACTATCCTGTGACACCGCGCACCCCTATGGCAATAAACATGATTGAAAAGCATCTGCTAAATGATAAAAAGGCGTCATCGTTGCCAAATTAGCTCCACATTCAAAAGTTGTGAAAAGATGATGAATGTCAACAATGAGCAGCGAAAGCTTAATTATCCTAAATGTGTGTGTAGTAGATGACTCTGTGTGCACTACCAGGATGATGTAATATCTTATGTCTGGCTTTTTGGATGAGCATTACATCACTGATTTGGCTGCCAGCGACGCAGAGATGCACCAGTGGCACTGAAGGCATCGCTGCAGCAGCTACAAATCTCTGCAAGGGATCACTACGGCAACGGCACCGCAAAGAAGCACTTTAAACAATCACTCAGCTGAGGAGTGACAAATTACTAACTCAGACAGCTCAGGAATCTTTTTATTCAAGGCTTTTAAATGTGCTTGGATTGTTTTATAAAGATCATATCACTGCAAATGAAAATGAACTGCTGTTATTTAATAACATAAAGGAAAATCAAATGAAAAGTACATAGCTCAAAAGCCAGCCCACTGCTATATAATTATGGTACTACCTTTTTCGAATGATTATTTTTCATTAGAATATAGATCGGGTCATTACGAATTCAAATCTTTTGTTTCAACTCAGCCCTGTTTGGTAACAGAACCCCCAAACCCTGAACCAAGCTTCTGATGATGAGTAAAAAAGCTTGTTTTTATTACCCATTACAAACATGAATCCAAAAACAAGAACTTGACTTACAGAAAGATCAAAAAGGTGTAGGCTGAAGCAAATACTTGTCAGGCCTACCCTTTTTATCCCAACATCAGACTATAAATGTGACAATTACATGTTTTCAAATGACAAGGACTCCAGCAACATAACATTATTGGGGTTACACTAACTACTTATTTCAATTAGTTTAGCACAAATAATAATAATCCATAATTCCAACTTGATTTATGGAATTTACATTAATTTGTCCATAAAGCCTGTGGGTCAATTTTAGAGAAAAGTTAGAGATTTAAGGAAATGTATTCAACTGAACCTTTATAGATTTAAATCAAACTTGGCACAGTTGATGATGATATACAAAATATTTTCTTCTGTCTTTTTTATGTCAGAGATTTGGGGGGTTTAAAATGAGGATTTGGTCAAAATAAGAGCCAACAGAAAATTAAAAGTTGGCTTGAGCTGTACACCAAAAAAAAAAAAAGAAAAAACAGAAAAAACAACAGTAAGAAAAATATAGCAGGCATAATATTGCAGATCTACTAATTAGTGTGTGTCTAAATCTGCAGGCTCTAGCTGTCCAGTTTATTTTATTTACCAGAAGACAAAAAAACTAAATGCCTATTATTCAATGGATTTAAATACATGGAAGCCAGAATGTTTATTGACTGAAAAAATAAACAAACAAACAAATACATATAAAAATACATAATAGTGAATCACAAAAAACATACTTCTGTGTAGCATGTAAGATAATCACTCATCCGAGATTTGTTTTTTAAGAATATTAACACTTTGTATTGCAGAATAAAATAATAAAGCTATAGTGCTTACAGCTATAGCTTGAAGTAGTTTATTACTTCATGAAGTATCCAGTCAGAAAGCAAGACATCTGAATTATGAGTGGAGGGAAACTTGCTCAAAACTTGGCTTGAACTAAAAGTTTACTTGAAGTGGCCTCATCGCTGGAACTGACTCATGCATTTAGAATAATGCACCAGGGATCGGGAAATTGCAAAGTATTGATCTTCCATTTTCATTATTTGATAACTTTTTCTGACTACACTGACAGAGTGCAGACGAAAAATGGCCGTGCTCTGAGTTAATTACTTGACTTTGAAACACATCCTGTGTTCAAAGGGTGGAGCAGGAACATGATGGTGTATGTATGTGCTATGGCCCTTCATCTGTGACAGCAGCCAGCTCTACTTAGTGCGCCACAAGAAAGTGTGGCTGACGGTGTGCAGCAGCCCTCCTGTAATTCCTCCTGATACCTGTGCATTAAAGCTCCTCTGCTCCATGGAAGCACACATCAAACACACATCTAAATAAAAAAAAAATCCAAACAAGGCTCACCTATGTCTAGTAAATCTAGCAGATGAGAAGCTGAAGCTCAGAAGAAAAAGCTTTTGAAATTACCATAATGGACACATATGAACTTCGAGAAGAGTGACTCTGACTGTTCTGCAGGTGCCACAAAGGATATAATGTGAACAACCACAAAACATTCAGTGGTCTTATTATCCAAAGTTCAACCCATATTAACCCACTGAGAGTGTGTTTTTGGGGAGTGTCTGGATGTTTTTGGCATCACCAATTTAAAAGTTTGTCAGGAAGAAAAAGAAAAATATGACTCTGCTGATTTGAGCAACAGAGGAGGTTATTGTTAAAAATATGAAAACAAATGGTTTTTAGGTTTACACTGTGAGCGGAGACCAAAAACAAGCCCAGTCCTGTTTCTAAGAAAAATTATGAGAGGCAAAACTTAAAATGAGCAGAAATGCACTTATAGACCCAGACAGCATCAGCCACAGCTTAATTAATACTTGATTCCTGCGCAGCTGCCTTTATGATGGGCAGATGCAGAGAAGATGACCTGATATTGGGAAACCACATGTGAGGAGTCAGTGCTATCACATTTACTTTCACCCCCTCCTCACACTCATAACTCACCTAGCAATTAAATCCAGTCAGCAGTGCTGAGATCCTCATCCTCAGTGGAGTCTTCAACCCCAACTCATAATAAGTACACTCTTTCATATGCTTTTTTTCCCGTCACTTTACTTTTGACACTGTTTATTATTATCATCTCAAATCATTTTTATGAGTTGCTCTAGCAAAGTAGCCATGTGAAAAAATGGCAGATTTATATTAATGTTCCACTTTATGTCACATTACTGTGACTGGAAATGTATGGAAGTGTCTTATCTCCCAACACTACTTCGTTATATACCACTAATATGTATCAACAACCACTGATCTGACCACTTTTGACTCAAATGTTGAGCTACTGTAATGAAAGTTGATTTATTTGGACATTGCTTGTTGTGTTGGAAAAGAAAGGAGTTTCTTTGCTCATTTGATGAGTCTTGTTGAATGAAATGGCCTTGGTTCATAACAGAGCATGTCTGCTAGCAACAGCTTAGCTGCTCCACTGAGTTGTCTGTCTGCACATCTTTTAGTTTTTTTTTAAGAAGGTGAGTAAAGAAGTCGCTCTGTGAAAGAAGCTGAAAAAGATGTTTATTGTGATGACCCCGCTTGACACGATGATGCTGCTGCCTCGCTACAAAAACATGCTACTCCAGGGTTAGACTTTCAGGCAAGCTACAAGCAAATAGTTTAGAAGTTTCTATTGTGTGCAACTCAAACTTCACTCAAACATAAACACCGGCTTTAGCTCAAGCATACCCACTGCCAACTCAAGACATTTTGGAGACGCTATTGCTTTTTTGTGGTCAAAATAAAATTTTAATTGTCTAACTTAATGGAGAAAAGTCAGTGATGGCTCTAGGTCAAGTACAAGTCAGATCTGTGGCACAGTAAGAATGCATGCTTTACAAGGCAATAAAAATCACATATTAGATAAGCTAAATAATGTACTGTGGTACAACAGTACAATTCAAAAGCCACCAGAAAAGTTCCATATTGTACCTTTAAAACATTTGTTTGAAGTAATCTAAATGTATGGCATAGTATATTATAAAGTAATGTTAGAGCCAAGTGTCACACTGTAAATTGCTGAGAGTTGTAAATGCAGAGTGCAGAGGGAGGAGGTCAAATAACTACCCTCCTGATCATTCATAAAGCCAGACTGCACACATGTGCTGCATGTAACAGGTTCATCCGGAGATTTACTGCACATTGTACAAGCATGAGTTTGCAAATAATTGCTAGTCAGAGGAGGAGATAGCTTATAGTATGCAATGGGAATTTTAATCTTCACTTTAATACGCTTTTGACCTTCTTGTGTCTGCAGTCTATAATTAGAAATTCTGGCTGGGTCAGATTGACAGAATCTTGTAGGTAAAACTTTGTGCAACTGCGGTCAGCAGATCTTCTAAATCATAGGCACTGGAGATATGTTTAATCTAACAAATTGGTTTCTGTTTCTGCTGCTTCTTTTATTCTTTCATGTCTTTTGTGAAGATAGTGGTGATGTCATCGTCTCATCCTTTTAAGAGAGCTGTGGACCATATTTTCTGCAGGAGGCAGAACAGGAGCCCCCCCCCACAGCCAAATTGAATTGTGTCTTTATCTTTTTTTTTTCTTCTTCATTTCACAATATATAGGCTTGTTTCTTAATATTCTAACATTAGCATTTAGCAGAAAATTAGACTGATGCATCCGGTCAGGTGTCTTAAGTCTTTCCTTCTGAAACTCTCTCTTCTTGTTTGGGCCTTTGCATCCATCAGGCAACACTAAATTTAGCGCCAGCGTTTATTTACTTTGTGTCCTTGTTAGTGTGTCCTTGCTAAATGAAGGCAAACGACAGCGTCACCATCCAGAGGACAGAGGCAGGTGATGGATAACACTCCCTGTGCAGAGTTAGCTCACAAACTGTAATCCTGTGCGATACAGGTACAGTACAGGAAGCTCCGCCGTCATCGTGGTGTGGCTTTGAACCGCAGTAATACAGGTATTTAAGTCTACAGCCTGTGCATAGGTATTCAGGCTCTTTGTGCTGAAGTGGTGTTTGCGCCTTTGCTGTTGTGGTGTGTTGGAGCAGTGTGCGTATGGATCAGTGCCTCTGTATGGCTTCCCTGCAGCAGCCTCTTGTTCCTTTAACATTCCAGGTACATCCACGGCAGCTCCTTCCTGTCGCTCCCCTTGTGCGGCGCTGATTGACAAGCGTCCGCTCCTCTCAGGCGGGTAATCAATCTGCTAATTGGTGTCGGAGGGTCGGCCGTTGTTGAAGCGTTCCCCACTCTTTTCTTTGACTAATTTATCTCTGTCAGCGGCAGGTACATTATAGTAGTTGGGAAAGTTCAGTCTCTGTCTTTTGCTGTGCTTTGTTAGTCTATTTTTGCTGCAATACAAAGCACAAAAGAGTGAAGGTAAATGTTAGCCTTGCGCTGTTTCCATTGGTAACGGCGGCTCAGGAGCTATAGAGGAGAAGAGGAGGTCAGTTGCTGGGTGCAGAATAATTGTCCACAACAGTTTATCATAATTCACCACGCAAGTGCATAGCAGCAGCTGAATGATAATTACCACCTGAAAAACACAATGGGATGAGGAAGAATCTTGGAAATGGGCATTTTAATGTAAGAAAACAGTCGGGTAAAGTGGCAGAAAACACTTGTGGCAGCTCTCCACGACTGATTGATTTGCGGCTGTGTCTTTGAGGGGTTCCAATCAAGGCCTGATTAAACAGCAGTGACACGATGGCCACGGTGTCTGCAGCTCACACAACATAACACAAGATTGATTGCACAAGGGCCGTTTAACCCAGTTTCAACCTCAGAGTCAGTGAGTTCGAGTCGTGAGGCTGTCCAGTGGGAAAGGCGAGACAGAGGGAACAGTGGGTTAGGCCCCAGCTCCCCCTGTTGGCCCCCAAAACCATCTGTTGGTCCCACACTATAAGTACATTTCATTATAAGTAATAGTGAAACATATCTTACTTACTCCATTAAATCTGAGATTGTTGACACTTTGCCTGTGCTAAACTTTTATAAAACATGTGTTGGTTGATAAATATGATTTTTATGTAGACTAAAACTCCATTTGTGACTCAAGTTTCCAAATGAGTCATTTTGATGATATTGAAATAATAGTGAACTCACAATTGTTACATTTCTGAATGTATTTGAGCTTTATCAAGCCATTCTTCTACAGATGGAAGTAAATACAGTGTTCTGATGGTAGATGGCTGAGGACATTATCTAGCAGCCCTGACTGCCTGCACGTTCCTTGTGACAAAGCCATAATGTGATCAAACCCTCATTATACGTTTCCTTTTTTCTGTTTTCATGATGCACTGGCTGCTCTTTAAGTGCCTCAGCAGTCTCTTAACAACCACCACCCTTTTAACAATGACAGAACTATCAAAAAGTCATTTTATGCAAAACTCCTCCTGAAATCGATCTCCCTCAATTACAAGCACTTATATTCTTTTATAGAGCTTATATTATGGCTTTAATGCCTTTGCAATGTATAAAAATGCTTTTAACTTAGTTCAGGGAGCCTTAAGTGCAGAAGAATACTGTGGCAATTGACAAATATATTCTATTTTTTTTTCACATTGACATTCATTCACAAATCAGAAAGTTTTGGTAGTGTTAAGGCTGTATTGCACTGCTTTATTATTTTCATATGTTGTGTAGCTACAAGTTGATTTATTTAAGTATCTGACTCTTTAAAATAATAAATGAACAGCTATTTAACATGTATTTAATTACTTACCTATACTTTAAAGTCTGATAAGATTCTCTTAATGAGTTGTCCTGAAAATATTCAAGTAGGAAGTGAAGGTGCTTGAACATCAAAGAATGGGCTGATCTTGCGCTGGCAAAGGTCACGACCAATGTCACTGGGACAGATAACTTCAGGCCGCGGCTAATCAGTCGATGAGCGGCGCGCTAACTGCACTGGCCTGCTGCAGATCACAATCACCTTATTACAACTCAAACACTCCTGACTAAAGATGATTTAAACCATATTACAAAGCCTGTTGATTGCCACCCACTGTGTCTGGAAGTGATCATATCTGTAAGAAACAACATGGGCAGGTAAATTCAACACATTTTTGCGTGCTGAGCTCCAGTCTGGTCCAAGCTCCCTCCACAATGTAGCGGCTGGGTGAGCTTTTACACACCGGCCTGTCAGTTTTCAGGGAGCTGCGCAAGCACAGGATGTGGTACGGCACCAGACCTTCCCAAAGTTCTGGTAGATGACCTTTTGAAGTCAGAAAAAGGAATGGAAAGTCATCTAAAAAACAAAAAAAAGATGCCTTTATTGTGTATGTGCATTTACATATAATGGGAACAAATTGATGTAGAATATTCAATATTGTTATATTTCTCAGTTTTTATTGTGGACTTCTTACTTTTTCATTTTCCATCCATGGTTGTTTGACTACTCTGGAATTCTGTCTCTGAGTAGGACTGGGCGACAAAAATGAATATCTGGTCATTTTTTTGCTGCATCTCGATAACAATATTTGCATGATATTCTGTCAGTCCAACACAAACTTGTTAAAACCGGTCTTCAGATTTCTTGAAAATATCCTAAATTGAATAAATTAATTTGGCACTGATGATTTGATTTGACTTCCTTACATAAAGATTTGCCAATAGAACAAGTTAATTTTAGTTCTTACATCAGAAGCTATTTTTTTTTTCATAATTTCAAGTCAGTGTGAATTTTTTTTTCTTATTTTATGTCAAACAAGATATTTTATATTGTTTTGATTGTCAATATTAGTCCAAACCATGATTGGTTTAGATGAAGATTGCCATGGATGGTATTTTTTCCAATGTTTAATTATCAGACAAATATTTGTCAAATTAATTACAAAAGTACAGCAGTGTCCCACTATATCCTTTTCCTGTTTTGTGAAGCACTTTGAATTATTTATTGTACAAACTCTGATACAAATAAACTGTCTTTGTCTATTAGAAAGTATACATCATCACCTCTTTAATTTTTATTTTAAATTAGCTCTTTTGTAGCATGTTTTAAGACAATAGTGATCTTACATTTTTGCATATCTTCAAAACAACATTCATAATATTAGCTAAAATTCGATATACTGCACAGCTCTATCTCTGAGATACTATCTCTCCTCTCTGAGCCTCAGAAAACATTTCTCCAAATGTCCTAGTGATTTCTGTTGTGTAATTTACTTTACAGCCAGAAAATGGGAGCTGTAACTCAATTCCTGATGTGGGAAACACACAATTGTTATGTATTAGAAATGTCATAAAGCACACAAGATGCCACGTAAATGTATTAAGAAACATGTTTAAAAGAGAAGAACAATGCAAACATAGTATCTGCCCTTTAAGAGCAGTGCCATGACATAAGGTGGAAAGAAACAAAACAGGATCTACGGTGGGAAACACCCTCTTTGGATCAAAGCATAAACACCAATTTGAGCACTTCTAAACAATAATCAATCGCTTTTACTATTAACTGACTGAATGTTGGAGCGTTGGCTATTTTGCTAGAGTTTGCTCATTTCAACAATAGTAAATAAAAGATGTCAAACTAACTTCAGACTTTTGTGCAGCTGCAGTCTCCTCTGATCCCCCCCTGTGATCCTCACTGTGATCCTCGCTGTGATCCTCACCGTGCTACAGTCAGGACTCCGCCCTGACTTCTGACGAGGGCCGCTCTCAGGCTGTAAAGATAAAGGAGCAGGAGTTTCCCAGCACAACAGAGAAGTAGGGATAAGGTCAACATCAGGTGTGTTGCAAATCAGTCTGTATGTGCCCCCAATGTGACAGTCCGCAGGTATACACACTGGGCCTCTGATAACGACATAAATATGGCAAATGGACATGCCCACACCTGCCTGTGCTGCTGTTTATAAACCCCACCTAAAGCAATCACTCAATAATTCAAAGTTTGAGCTGTCAAAAGTGTTTAGTCAATGGGGTTTGGTCGACAAAACTAAACAACTTGACCTTGAAGACCTTTGCAGACATAGATTGTTTATTTCAATCTGCAGCAGCATAACACTGAGTAGAAATGATGTTATGGTATAGATTAGGATTATATAACGAGGAAGAATCAAATATATCACATAAGATACTGAAAAATGACAGTAAAGTTATTTGTCACATTCAATACATTTCCTGAACAAAATACAAAATAATGACTTGATATTTGTCTTTTACCACAGAAAAATTATGGAGAATTAAAACAAACAAACAAGTCACTCATCGCAAGTTTTTAGCTTATCATTTGTAACTTACACAAACTGAATACTTAAAACTGAACTCTTTTATACCAATTATTTTAAATACTAATTGGAGAAAGACATGCCTAAACTTCTCACAACATACTTAATTTTCAGATGCATTCAGCCATTGCCATCCATGTGTCTGTCTGTCCGTTTGTCCGTTTAATAAGTCTGTTTCTGATTGCACATCAAAGGAGATTTAACACAGGTCAAAACCTCACATTTTCTCACAAGGGACACAAACAGAAGCCTCTGCCAGTGCACTCACAGCTCCATGTCTAAACAAATCATAAAAATACGCCCAGCAGCCCAGCGCCTTATTGTTTATGATGTTGTTTTATGAAGTTGCCGTAAAGATGTTTGATCAGGCTCGTGATTCATTTGAAGTTTTTGAAGAAGTCTGAAGGTGGAGTGTTTGTCGGGACAGGGGGGGAAGGGAGCGGGCCGGTGTGCAGTCTGGGTTCTCAAACAGACTTTTCAGATAACACATTTACATTTCTAATCAACTCACCTGCAGTTTGGGGATGCAGATTCTAATTATGGGCTTCTATCGTTGTCCATTAGCACCATAAGCATATTTGATCAACTGAATTAAGAACCAAGGACATTAAAAACTGAAGTATTTATGTATTTTACAGCTTTGTACATTGGAGAGCATTCTGGATTGGCGTTGAAAAAAATTGATGTTGAATTTGACTGGTTGTGTAGCTCTCACCACCTTCCAAGTAGATTCCCAAAGGATTCAGAACCTTCGGGAATCTCTCTATGCTTTATTATTTATAACATTTACACTCTATTGTAAATGTGTCTTTAGATGCTATTTCAAAATAGATAATGGCTGGTGGTACCGTGACCCCATTTAACTTCAATTTCTCGCGGTCACTAAAAGTAGTAGCTCACTGCCAGTTTTACTTGGCAAAAGTAGCTCTTCTTGGGAAAAAGAAGAGGCACTATTCCTGATTTTTAAAAGAAAATAACTTCAAATCTAACCTTTCCCTCCACCCAGCGCAGATATATTGTTGTGTTGTAGTATCTATTCGAAATTAGTTCCCAGTGTCAAATCTAGGTCTAATTATAGCTTGTTTGTGCACTAAATCCAGGAAGTGTGTTTTTATGTTGTTAGCATTTGGCTAATAAACTGCTTTTTTGCTCATTGTAATTTACTTAGTTATTTACCACCTCGTTAGTATGGACCTAGAGATCAGTTTGTTTAGGTGTTCTATGGCAGAATGTGTTCCAGGGTTTATTTGTTTATTTTTTCAGCTTCCTTTAGCTGTCACCAAGTTAACATCTATGGGTCTGCCACGCTACTCAAAGATTTCTCAATAAAAAATAATATCTAATTTGTCTACATTTTAATCATCATGCCAGGCTTTAAAAACAAAGTCTTAGTAATTCTAGGTTTGTGGTACGATCATGGCTGGAATGTGAAATTGATCGCGTGTAGGAAGAATCTAAAAAATCTACACAGACTTAAGGTTAAGATAGACTTTATTGTCCCTGTAGATAAATTTGTTCTCTGCATTTGACCCATTCTTCATTGAGAGATCCACCTCCAGTTCTTGTGGCTTAGTCAGAAGGACTAACTGAAGAAGATTACCCTAATGCGCATGTTTTGGTTTGTGGGGGAAACCGGAGTGCCTGGAGGAAACCCACTCACACACAGGGAGAAAGTTGCAAACTGACAGCAAACACAGAAAGGCCCAGGTCATGTGGCAGTCGAACTTGCAAATCACCCTGTAGTGATTTGTTATTACTACTGTTTTACTCTCTAGTAAGTTAAGATTACTTATGCACATTATTACTTAGATAAGTAATAATGCTAAACATTTCACAGGAGCCATTATCTCAACTTGCATGAGCATTGTCTAATTATGAACATAACTGTTTAACTTAGCCTAAACTTTCTTTACTTTTTAAACATCTTTTGCATAAGCACATACTGTAGATTTGAATACTCAATGCTCTAATGGTAAATAAATGTTTTGGCAAAGATGTCGAGTTTCACTGCACAAAGTTTCTTAGTCTTAGAAGTTATAGTTTTTGGGACAATGGCCACTTCAGAGGTCACAACTAAAAACTTGCTCATTTGCACAGTTTGCACTATTACCAAAAACTAATTCTTGGTGTAATGCTAAGTCCATATGCACAGTTTAGTATCCTTAATTTTTAGTTTCACTTTAAATGTGCTAGTACAGTATACGAATAAGAGTGTGCTCACTAGAGTGAATGCAGGACAGGACTGCAACTAGTTAATTGATTCATCACAACAAATTATTATATATTAATTATATTAATTATTAAATTATTATAATAATTATTGAAATAATCGTCCACTAATTTAATAATCGAATAATCGTTAACTGGTTTGTTCTAGTTTTGTCACAATTGTAAACTTGACAATCGAAGAAAAAATGCTGTCTTTTTTTTTTTTTTTTGCTAAGCTTACATTTCCAACACAGTAAATTTTGTTTTATTGGTTATTTAAAACTGATGTTTTGTTCTAGTTGTTCTGTATTTGTAGTAGATCATTTTAAAACCTTGCTCAAATGAGAATTTAGATTTGATATCTGCTTATATAATTTTTGATACTTTTGACAGTCCTGCTTTTATGCAGGTTTCAAAACCTGTCATGAGCTGAGAAAACTCTCAGACTGAAGAGCGATGATGATAAGCCACGAAAAGGGTGTAATTCTAGGGTTTTTGATGCTAACACTAGTTTGGCTGTAACTCTGCACTTCTAGAAAATTGTTAAGCGACATAACCTTAGGTCTAAATTTGCAAAATCTTGTATTCAAGTGACTTTTCTCTTCTAAACAACTAATCCATTAATCGGAAGAATTCTCGCCCAACTTTTTTACCAAAATAATGGTTAGTTGCAGCTCTAATGCAGGACAACGGATGTGTTTATGTCATGTATAGGTTCATTAATCCACTGTCTTGACCAGCTTGATATCAATCGGAAAACTTTTACAACATATCAAACTGATTGAGACCTCAAGTCATTAGACTGAGTTGCTTGAAGTAGAGTTCTGCACTGCACAATTATCTCATCAGGTAAAATGACCGCTGAGCCTTCCTGGTATAAGCACTGGTCATTGCAGTTCCGGGCATCAAATTTATTGCTTCATTCATTTTGAAAAACCATCTTGCATCGACCCTACAAAGATCGGAGTCCGTCCAGAGCCACAACTCACACATCAGCCACTGTCACTTCTTTCCAGTTTCCTCGTACTCTCTGGGCAATAACTTTGATCAGTGGCTGCAATTTCCTGGATTGGTAAGTTGAAATAAAGAAAAAAAAAGATAGTCTGAAATGGAATTGATTGCTATCAGAAGATGATTTAAGGCTGTAAATGTGGAGCGGCAAATTGGGTGGGCACGTCCTCTTTTTTGATAAATTGCCAGCCATCGTCACGATCAAACTTTTGGAATTGATCTAGATAAATAAGTAAACTGGATCATGGTGCCTGTAAGATAGCATTAGCCTAGCATATTAGCATTTACTAGTAGACACGCAGGTGACTGGAGGAGTTGGCATAAGGGTTGATGGGGTTTCTTGACTGTTTGTTGTGTTCCAGCGTCTTAATTCAGCGGTAGGAAAATTATAAGCGGCGTTTTGGTAGCCCCGGGTGAAATGGCACGCACTCTAAGCACTGAGGGCTCATTAGACAGATACCATCAGTGCCCTCCACTCGGTTTAATAAATTGTGGAGTTCAAGTCGAAGCAGATTACTCACCTTCAAGAAGTGTGGTTCCAAACAGTGGTGAGATTTTAGTCAATGGACTGTTTTTGAGTCATTGTGTGCAGATGCCAGTGCACTGCTGTCGAAACCAAGGGAGTTACAAGATGGAAAGGCCACAGTAAGGGAAAAAAAACTTTCAATATGTTGTGACAGAAGATCAGTCTTTTGAAATAAATTTGTCAGCATCCTTCTTTGTTTTGGTTTGGTAGGACTCACTGTAATTGGACTGTTGTTATCAAAAGGCTCAGGGCGTCCCTGCTCAGACTGCTGCCTCCGCGACCTGACTCTGGATTACGCTGAAGAAAATAGATGAAAGTGGCTAGATGAATTGATGAAACTGATAAGCCCTACCTTGAGGTTGTCACATTCTGTGACCAGACACCCATATTTACCTGGGACAGTCCCTATTTTAAGCCCTGTGCCCTATGCCCCATCAAATGTGTTCAAAACCATTGCTTTGTCCCATTTTTGCACAAGACATGTCCCACTTGTCCTGATTTTGACCACTTTGACACTTCCCAACAGTAAAAGGAGAAATATATCGCTATATCCTGTACACTTTGAGGCACAGTGGCAGAGCACAGTGCCTCACAGCAAGAAAGTTGTAGGTTCGACTTCTGCACGGCCCAGACCTTTCTGGGCGGAGTTTGCATGTTCCTCCCGTGTCTGAGTGGTTTCCCCTGGGCACTCCGGTTGGTCCCCACCAACCAAACACATGCAGGTTAAGGAACAATTGGTGATCAGAGGTTGAGGCACCAGGTGCCTGGGTTAGGGTTAGGCACCCAGAGCTGCTTAAAGTTGGGGTAGCTAACTTTTTTAGTTGTAATTTGTAATCTTTGTGTTTTCCACTAAAAAGTTCTATGATAAATGCAGCACGTTGTGAAAAAATTAGATCTCTGCGTACTATCTGAACTGAATAATAAAGAATTTTAGTTCTCATCAGGAGCCGAATGCAGCGCGCTGATTGGCTGAGCTTGGGTGGTCCTCTCCAGTTTCACTTTGTAGTTTGTATAGGACTTTTATAAGCTATAATTGCAATCAAAAATGAATACAAGTGGATTTTAACCGCGTGTCAAAGGATTTATGAGAAGAAGTTGTTACATTTAAAACCTAAATCATGTTTGCAGTGTAGAAATTAGATAACCCACCTTTAACATCACTGAGTGGGATGTGCTATATGTGTGCTATATAAATAAACCATTCATTCATTCAGTCTTTTTATTTTTGTCAAACTAGACAAAACCATCCTTGAAAATAACAAAACACAACAAAAAATGCATCAATTTGCACTGACAAAGGTTTGAGTTAACTGAATGCACAAGAATATACTTACTGTATTTACTTGTTATTTTCACAAAAACTCGAGTGTGTCCCAGTTTTTAATTTTGATTATTTGATCATCATAATGTACTGTTTGACTGTCATAAGCACCAGATAAAATACAAATTTGTAAGGTTGGACCAAGCCTAACAAGAAGAACCGTGGGTCAAAGGCAGAGGACAAATTTCCCTATGGGAACAATAAAATGTATCTTAGCCTTACAACAATAGTTCTATCCTTAAATTTGGGCAATTGCAGGGCTAAAATTATGATTCAAGTGGAAAAGTACAAAGTTATAAAACTATTATCCTGTATTACTACTTAATGACATCGTAAAGGAGAATATGCATCATTTTTGTGTTGAAAAAGTGTAAATAAAACAAAACAAAGCTCCAAGAAAGCAACTTTTTAAACAATGAACGTAATATGTGCCCTTTAAAATGCGGTCTATGTAGTGAATGAATGAGTGTGTTTTGAAATATGCTGCGTGTTAGTTGACCTAAACCAATCCCTTTTCCATGACCCAGACTACAACAGCGTTCCCAGTGACCAGCTCTGAATCACCTGTATCAAACACTTTGCACCCACCCGCCTTCCTCTCTCTCACCACTCACTCACCTCCTTCCTCCTTGGCCCCTCCCACTGCCTGTGCACTGCGCGGCGGTTTTGCCTGTCTAGCCTTGGCGTTTAATGTTTAAGTATTGGGAGCGGCTGAAGAGTGCAAATAAAATGCCTTTAGAGACTCCGGGGCACGCTGAGGGCTGTGATTCCACTGTATACTGTATTGTGAAATTGCCATTGTGCTTGACAGAAAAGGGCCCCAGGGCACTTGAATGTGTCCTGTCTTATTCTGTATGAGCATAAAGCTTGCATGCGTGCAGCTGAGATAACTATTTAAAGAGATTTTTTTTTTTTTAACAAGAACAAAAAGGGGACACTTGGGCACGGATCAGAAGGCAACATGTCCGTGCTATTAAAGTGTTTGCCAGGATAAAACTTTCAATAACGACCCCACCTGTAAGGGAAAAATGTCAATGGCTTGTGGGAAACCCTATTTGCTCCAAGGGAAAACAACCAAGAAAGCCTGACACTACTTAGATGTTTGTGCGTGATTATTCTGTAGACCTAATCCGTCTAACAATGTTACAAAACTTTCAGACAGGAGGAGGCATTAACGCAGTAATTGGGGGGACTTAACTGCGGTAAAACTCCAGCACTTAGTTACATCTCACTTGTGCACGATTGAAGACTAAATAAAGAAATCCGAACGTGGGCGCGGAATCAGTCAGCTAGTCAACAAACAGTATTATTTCATATCTCTAGAGGTCAGAAGTCAGACAGTGTTCAAACAAAGTGGTTTATGTTGGCAAGATTTACAAAAGCAAGCACTAGTGGCCCCTAAGTTTGGAAAGGATATGTAAAAGACCGCGAAAAGGGATGACTCACTGGCCGCTTTCACGCCTCGCTCCGGATTAGCCATCACATGCAACAGGCTAACTAGAATATGAATTGTGCAATGCCCCCAATCCCTCCAGAATTATTTCATCAAATCTGCTTCTGTTGTGCTGCGTCATATGCAAAGGGGGACGAGAATAGAGAAGCTTTATGCTAAATAATGAAACTACTAGAAAACTGTTGGTTATCTATAGCTGTTAATATGCTGTAAATATAGACAACTCAAGAAGAAGAATTAAAGGAGACCTGTTGTACTTAGTAAGAAACTAGAACATTTTCAGATCAGTAATTTACTTTTTGTTCATTATAAATCACAAAATGTATCTAAAACAGCTTGAAAATAGAAACAGCTCTACTGGCTTTTGTTTTGTTTTTTATTTCATTGTAAAAAGCAACAGATTTTAGATAATTATTATTTTGAACCATACATGCTTCACTTTGAGTAATAATCTTTTGAATTATATCAAGTAAATACAGACAAGTGGTAGGGGATAGGTGGTAGGTGAGAACAAAGATTTTATAAGCACTTGAGTTCCAGCTTAATAACAATACAAGATTACTCAAACATGCATGAATCAATTCAAATGTAACTTTGAGTAAACTAATGTTGAAGGGAGTCATTATAACAAGGTTAAAATCTTTGGACAATTCATTTTACATAATAAGACCCTTTTAAAAAAGTCAGATGTTTCATTTGAAAAGATATTCTTTCACAGTAGGGAAATTCAAGTGTTGCAATGCACAGTTCAAAAACGACAAGAGAAAAGAACATGCAATCAAACAAGATACTCGTTTCAGACTGACTTGGCAAAAATACTGTATATACTGTATAAGATAAAGTTTCAACAAACTAAAATTCTTGTGTACAAATGATTGCTTTTGGCTGAGAACAGTGCAGTATGAGATAAAGTTATAAAATAAAGTTTAATTAGTTATAAAGATAAAGTTGAATGAAATGTGTGTTTGTTTAGACCAATATCAGTAATGTGTAGTGACACTTGATGCGACAATTGGATGATCGTTTAACTTCATTGTGTCTCTATTTCTAATTGAAAATCTTTAAGACAGTTACTGTCTAGGGATGCACCGATCCAGCTTTTTCAATTTATTTAGATCATTTTACTTAATAAATCTGACCATTTCCAATAGCGAGCAAAAGCACTGTTTTAGTCTTGAAACTTAGTAAACTTCAAAAATGGGTCATATAGTGTTATATAACTTTTATTAGTTTGTGCAAATAACAATTTAACAAAGTTCAAGTTCAAACATTATGAGACGTTTTGGGTTTCATAAATAAGCCTATTACATTTATTGAAAGTCATGGGACCGATACTCGATACAGCACCGATGTCTGATACCAGTATCGACCCGACATTTTGACTAGCAGCATTGTGCAACAGTATTATCACAGATGTGAACAGGTTTTCTTTTTCACTTTTTACATTCTAACAATTCTACAATTATAATCTCTCACCAAAATGACAAATTCACCTAAAAACACAGTATTTCAATAATTCAAATGTAAATGTACTGCTTATTAGGTTTGTATAAGCTGATTTGAATGGATAAAAATACAAAATATTATTGTTATTATTAATGCTGCATGATCATTCTTTTTCACAAACTAATACAACAACATTTACATTAGTGCTGAATGTTCCTCAGCAGAATAGGTAAAAAAAAACAAGTGCTAATAATAAGCTCTTGTAAGTATTTAATTCCACACTAGAGTGACGTGACAACACTTTTAGATTAATTGTGTAAACTGTCTGCTGTGATTTCCATTGCCTTGAGTGTCAATCTCCACCCACCTGGCACTGAAGGAGGCCAAAACCAAACAATCTACTGTAATGTTTGCCAACACTCTTTGCCCCAGGTCTAGCTGATAGATGGCTGGGCGCTTCGCATGAGGAACCCAGTTCAAATCATGCTGGTCACTTTGCAGTTAATCAAACACTTTATTGCAATGCGTTTTTCATCTCGTTGCATTTTGCTGCCGTTAGATTGACGTGTAGGTGCATACTCTGGATTCTGCTAATCCTTCTCTCCTTGTGTTTGACCTGGGAGAGGTGTCATGTGACCTGAAGTTCAGACAGGACATCACACCTGTCAGCTGAGCGTCCCGTCTCAGAATATGACATCTGGAGAATCTCGATGGCATGTAGCATCACGGTAACACAAAATGGTAGTGATTTCAGGTGTATAAGGCTAAAGTTAAAGTGATGGCATTACATACAATTAGGGGTCTTATTTTGGTGACTATCTTGCAATATTCTGTAATCCATGACATAGTGTTGCATTTTATTCACATGTAGTCAATTAATCCTGCAGGTTGTGTATGTAACTTTCTTGTGGTGCCTTTATTTATTTTATTTGATAAAAACAGAACAATCAACAGATGGTTATCAGATGTCAGTATCAGAGGGTTTATAATTTGGAAAATGTTCAACTTCTAGATGGTAATCCTGTGTAAATTTGAACTTTAAAGACTTTCAAAATTTCAATCTTCTAAATTTCGAAATGTGATTGTTTTTAGGATTCTGTTGGATCGTTAAATGCACCTTTTAATAATAACCATAGTTGGATAAAGCCTGAATCTGATTTTCTTTAGTGTTCTTCGAATTTAATCTTTATATTGAATTATTTCTATTGTTTGTACAGTATGTGTGTTCCAATCTCATAATTAATCAAAACAGAATTGTACATTACCATTTTCTTTGCCCTGCCCAGCCCCATTACAATGGTGCCACACATTTGGCCAGTGCACAGAAGTGGATGTGCCACAGCCACACCAAAGACACAGACGTCTGTCCTCACTGCAGTGCACCTGTGCCACACTGTCAGCAGGCACCCCCTCTTCCTGTAATTATACGGCACATCCTTTGTTATCCGACAAATAAAGTTGCCATTCTCAAACATCTCAGACAAGCTCTCTTTGAGGCTTTGAGTGGGTGTACAAAGTGGGACAGTTGGCAATCAACACAATGCTTAGTAGAACCTAATTAGAGCCAGGCAAAGAAATATTTAAGTATGGTGAGTGAAATATCACTGTCCTGAGTTTCTTCATGGAGTTATTATGTGGTGTCAGTGGATAAGGATGAATAGCCACAACTTGTATTGCAGCCGGTGATAATGAAGCACAGAATGGAAAGAAGTCACAAAACCCACCACAAAGTCAAATTGTTCTTGAGTTATTTCGTTATCAGCAACAGATGCTCAAGAGCAACTGAATATTCATATTAAATGTGCTGCTTCATACATCACTACAGAGTGAAGCTGTTATTGCGTAAAAAGAAGTGGCTTGTTTTGTTCCCCTTTACGCACAGATTCTTATAAAAGAATACAATGTCTGTGCGGTGCCTTGTTCTTCATAGCATGTGCATGTTGGACAGTTAATTAAGTTGGAACTTTTGGAATATTTCTAAACAGAAATGATCCAGTTTTATTGTACATTTCATCAGAATAACGTGATGCGTGAAACTGAGTTTGTTTTGTTGGTGCTTTTTATTGATTTTGCGTTGCCGTTTTTCTTTGACATTTTAGTGATGTTTAATTGGATACTCATTATGCACAGTCACAAAATAGGATTCTAGCGTTGATGTAAAAGAATCCAGTGCAGGGCGTGCGCAATCATGAGCCGTCTGCTTCTCCTGGGAAATGCCCTCAGTGGCTGCGTTATCCCAGATTGGAATCACTTTAGCTAAGTTCAGCGCCTCAGATGGGCTGCGCGCTGCTGCTCCTTCCTCCCTGTCCTGACTTTACTGGGAAATCTGAAAAAGTAAGGGCAGGAGGAGGGAAAAATAATCAACTCTGTATAATTGATGTTTTCCCATGGAACAGCCCCTCCTCTTTGCAACCCTCAGGTGGAAGAAATCTTTTAAGATTTTTTGTGGGATAACAGGAGGGTTTGTCTAAGCGAACCAATCAAGTCCCTCCCCTGCTATAGATCAGTGCTATAATACAAAGCACTAAAAGCGGTCGTCTCACAAGCGGCTGCAGCTCGACCAGAGATCCCGTGGCTTTAATTTCCCCAGACTACTTTTTTCAAACATTCATTCTATGTGTGCACCTTTCTAGCGTTGGTTCTAGGCGTTCATTTCCGCACCTGCCACGGCACAGCTCAGGAGCAGGCGAAGTAGAGGAGGAGACAAGGGCATTTGCGAGAGCCGGGAGAGGCACATATACCCACGGCACACGTAGCAGCGGCGGCTTTTTTTGAGATCTTTATGAAAAACATGCTTATGTGGAGCAGACTCGTATTGGTTGGTGTCTTCTGCTTGTCCTTGGTGTCCTCTGCCGTGGGATGCGGACCCGGCAGGGGCTACGGCAGGAGAAGACACCCGAAAAAGCTGACACCTCTCGCCTACAAGCAGTTCATCCCCAACGTGGCGGAGAAGACCCTCGGGGCGAGCGGGAGATACGAAGGCAAGATCACGAGAAACTCCGAGCGCTTCAAAGAGCTGACTCCCAACTATAACACAGACATCATTTTCAAGGATGAAGAGAACACCGGCGCAGACAGGCTCATGACCCAGGTAAGGCTTCATCGCGTGGCTGCATCACTGCCTCATCATCGCTCCCTCTGCTCCTTGTCACTTTGGTGCGCACCTAAAGATCAACTCTGCGCATTGCCTTTGAAAAGCACCATAGGATTTTCCCTCAATCTGGCAGCAGAAATGGAGCTAGAGAAGTGATGTGCACACGGACAGTCAGGACACTCGGCCTTCATGGTTGTGACAGTAGATTTAAAATATTAATGCAGCCTCTCTGCGTATCTATATTTGTATCGTTCTGAAGCGGTTTGTTTGCTCTCTTGCACTGCAGCATTTATTGATTAAACCAGCTTTTACTGAAGACTAGGTGTAATTGCTATAGTTTTCTAAAGCTTTTTTCTTATGGCATTTGTGAAATTCCCAAACCAGTGTCTTTTAAGGCATCATCGTTGTGTACAGAGATGGCTGCAGGATGTCTCTCCAGCATGACTTTTAGCACTCAGATGTTTGTGAATTATTCACGCGCTTGGGTGATATCGGCTCAGTGAGAATAAAATGCTGCAGCTGGATGTGACTGCTATGGCATAGGTTTGTGGTGATAGAGGCGCGCACCAGCAGCACTGGACCTGGCACCAAGCGCCGAGAGAATATTCACTGTGCGTGCGACGTCTGTGACCGTCACAATTCTTTCCCCATTTCGGCCACATCTTTTAAAGTATGAGCGCAAGGATTCTGCATGTTGATAATAGTGGCAGTGGCCGGGTGCTTTACGTGCACCTGCTGAAGCGGGGTTGGGTGCAAGCTCAGCTCGTTTTGAATCCTTCTCCTCCTTCGTTTGCACTTGTTTCCATCAAGCAACCGCGGATGTAGCAGCCTGGCCGACTGTGGATTGTACATGAAAGGGCTTTTAGGCAGCCCTCACTGCAGGGATCGAGACGCAATTTGAACTTCTGACCCCTTGCCCCCCTTGGCTAGCGGTTTGCATGGGTTTTAGTATCGCTGCTGATCTTGCGTCTATCTAATGAATTAATGACGATAAACGTCAGATGAGGGGTAATTAGGATAGCAGCGATGTGGCTGCTACACTTTCTTCTAGTTGCATAAGTGTTATCACATGGGGTCCGACATGGCCACGTCTTTACGCATGGAGCAGGACGTTTTACGCACGGATTTTACGCACGCATTTGGTGTTTCTTTTCATGTCTAATTTTCACAGTTACATTTAGAGAGCTATCTATTATAACTTTCTGAGATGTGTATTGTAGAATTTGTAAATAAATAAACTGATAGGCAAATGTCTCATTTGAGAAGGTCTAATAGGTTTCTCTTGCAGGAAACGCAGTGGCGTTGTATGGTGGAACTGGAGGGTGATTCTGGGCTGTAAGGGCTTTGTGGTGGATTGCAGCTCAGTAAAGAATAGCTCATGTGAGCTGGCAGATTGTTTGTCGTGACTTAGACAGGTAGCTGATACGTGTTTCCTCTAACCAACCCATTTGTGAACAGATTAGCTGGGTGGCTGCTGAACAACTTTAGGCCGAGCACAAAGCAACCAGAGCCAGGACATCCCGCTGCGTTTCACGGTGGTTGAGCAGAATTTGGCTTGATTAGCGGCACACGACCAAATGAATTAATAAAAAGGTTCAAGCTCCACGGCTCTTGACTCCGGCTTTCCCTCTTAAAATGTGGAGGTTATGGGCTCGACTGCTTTCTACAAGTGCTCTGCCATAAAACGGTTGTGCTTAGTTTGTGAACATGCCTGCTCCAGAGCATTCTTGCATAGGACAGTGACTTTGCCTGTGTCACCCTCGGTCATTTCCCAAGTCTGCCTGGCAGCTTTTTAATTAAAGCGGCGCATACTATTTTGCATCAAAACTTTTGGTCTGCAGGGCGCTAAAAAGCCCCTTTTGTAAGGTTTCATCAGACATATAGCTCCAGTGTGAAAATAGCAGAATGCTCTTAAGACCAGATCTTCATATCATCTCTATGAATTATTTACTCAGAGTAAACAAAGCCAAATGCATTAACTCTTTCTATGGCCTAATACAAGCTCATAAATTTACCATAAAGCTCAACTCAGTGGCGTTGAGAAGGAAAGGACACAGCTCGCACCTTTTCATGCCCAAGCAGCCATACTGTAGCCTATGTTATAGGCCAGTGAAGCGAATGCAGTGCCTTATCAATATTTCATGGAGACGTGCCCTCTGACGCTGCCGAGAAATGCAAGCTCACAGCAGAAGGAGTTGTCAGTGTGCTCACACTCATGTACTACCACAGGTGTGCGCACCGATTTGAACGGCCACTAAAAATCTATTTGGAAATGTTGTTCCTTTAACCTGCACTGCGCACTTTGGTTTGCATTAACCAACTCTTCTGTCTTTCCACAGAGATGCAAAGACAAGCTAAACTCGTTGGCCATCTCAGTCATGAACCAGTGGCCCGGCGTAAAACTCAGGGTCACGGAGGGCTGGGACGAGGACGGACACCACTTTGAAGAATCTCTTCACTACGAAGGCAGAGCGGTGGACATCACTACGTCAGACCGTGACAAGAGCAAGTACGGCACGCTCTCCAGACTTGCCGTAGAAGCGGGTTTCGACTGGGTGTACTACGAGTCCAAAGCTCACATCCATTGTTCCGTCAAAGCAGGTATGGAACAACAGTTGTGACAGCATGAGCAGGTGCAGTGCTTTTACGCACACAATAACTAGAGTCATATACAGCAAAGCATGGTACACTTTAATATTTCGCTATGTGTAGTTTAAAAATGTTGTTTTATACGTCTAAAGCACAACATAACGCATACTACTGCTTAAAAGTGCAAAAGCCTGTGGCGCAAGAGAAGAGAAGAAACCCATTTCATGATGTTACATCGCCCCGTACCGTTTCTTTGTGGAATACACCGCCACAGTAACTAGAATGTGTGACAGGAATATATATATATACTATATATATATATATATATTATATATATATATATATATATATATTTTTTTTTTTTTTTTTTTTATATATATATATATATATATAATATATATATTATATATATATATATATATATATATATATATATAGTTAATTTAGGCCTAGCTGAGTTTTAGCCAGAGTTTAAAATAATATGCTAATGCAAAAGCGTGTTCTGAAAATTGAGATGGCTAAAAATCCCTCATTTGTCATTCCACGCACTCTTTGTGAGATCACAGCGGCTGTGGGCCGACGTGTCACCGGGGGTCACTCGACTTTACCAAAAGGATTTGGCTGAACAATGTTGAATCGGCCAGCTCAAATCTGGTTTGCGGTTGTCAGCCTATTTGATGCTTAGGAATCTCAGGCAGATTAGAAGGAGCAGACGTAGACAGTGGTGTGTGGACAGTGCTACCAAGGCCAAAATGACTGTCATCAGGACGCACAACAAAGCATGCAGACGCGCATTGATGTTGCACAGGAGAAGGCATTTAAGAGCCGGGGCCCTCATTTAAATTCAAATCTACAACTCGAGAGGCTTGGAAAAGTGGCTTCACTGGGTAAATAGTAGTTGTGAGTGGCCTATTTGTGTGAATTGTCACATGGAGGTTTCTGCACCTGAGTAAATATGGGCAGAGAAGCTGGGAAAGGCGTAAGTGTTCTTTACCGAGAGAAGCGCGGATCCACAAGCTCATTTAGAATGACAATGGCAGCTCTTATTGGGTTTTTTAATTAAGAATAGATGAGCCCAGGCTTTCAGTGCTCTCTCTTTCTCTGTGCGTCTCAGACAGCGAGGGCCGAGCCAATACGCATTTGGCACTGAGGGAATTTGCATCATTATGCTAAATGCATAGAGCCCGCCAAAGTATTAGACAGGAAATGTGATCGCAGCAGGCACCACAGTTTGATGGAACAATGCGCAAAAGTCACGTGTGCAGGTGTAGCGTGCTTTCAATCTGACACTGATGTGACTCTCTCCACAGAAAACTCGGTGGCGGCAAAGTCCGGTGGCTGTTTCCCGGGATCCTCTACGGTGACGCTGGAGGATGGCAGTCAGATGCGGCTGCGGGAGCTGCGGCCCGGTGACAGGGTTCTTGCTGCGGACTCGCGAGGAAACCTCGTGTTCACGGACTTCATTATGTTCCTGGACCAGGACTCCAGCACGCGCAGGATCTTCTACGTCATCGAAACAGACTCTGGGCAGAAGCTTACCCTGACAGCGGCGCACCTTCTGTTCGTAGGCCACAACTCATCCATGAGCGCAGTGTTCGCCAGCCAAGTGCGCGCGGGACAGCGCGTGTTTGTGCTCGACTCCACGCGGCTACGGCTCGAGGCCGTGCGTGTAAAACGGATTTACACAGAGGAGCACGAGGGCTCGTACGCGCCTGTGACGATGCAGGGCAGCGTGGTTGTGGACCACGTCTTGTCATCATGCTATGCAGTCATACAGGACCACGAGCTGGCGCACTGGGCCATGGCGCCAGTCCGGATCGTGCACTGGCTGTCGTCGTGGCTGTGGAGCGCGCGGAGCGAAGTGCGCACAGGGCCACAGGAGGACGGAGTGCACTGGTACTCAGAGCTGCTGTTCCACTTAGGAACGTGGCTGTTGGACGGACACGCGCTGCACCCGCTGGGCATGGCCGTGTCCCACAGTTGACTGAGCCGAGGCTCTAGACTGACAGACTGACAGACAAGGCCCCAGCCGAGTTGGGATATTTATTTCACTGACTTCTCCATGTGTCCCCCTTCAAAGAATGAATGGAGCCTTAACAAGTTTTTCTTTGAATAATTTATTCTCATGTGAACGAGCTGCTGACAAACTAATGGATTCTGGGAAAAGAAAGACAGTATGAGCAGCAAATTGTGCATAATCTATTTGCATAATCTATTTTTGTATATCTTAAATGCAAAAAATAAAACAACTGAAATGCGAAATAAAAGTAAAGGTGCAAACATAAGCAGTAGAGGCGCTAACTCTGACAGGTGTAATGTCCATATGTGCATATGTGCAACTGACTGTTATATTTTGGGGAGAAAAACTTGGTGGGGTTCCATAAATTATATTTTTATACACAGAATTGTAAATTAGATTTTGACAGATCGCTATCCGAATCACATTTCGTTTTCTGAAATAGTGTAAGATATAAGAATATATTTTAATTTAAATCCTGTAGATGTAGATTTTGTCCAAGGGGCAGATATTCTGCCTCATGTCTGAAGTGTCTGCTCTTCTTTGTCTTTTGTCATTGACTCGGACAGTTCAGTGGCAGAAGAATTGTGCTGAGACGTTTTGGGGTAAATAAATTAATAGCCTAAGTAACTCCTGTAAATGTACTAAAATGTATTATTTTTCTTTTCATATTTTGTAATAGGGAAATAGTTTTATAGAGATTACCTGCGGCAGATGCACAGTTTGGATAGTCTATATAGCCAGACCACACCAGTTTCATAACAGGGCGATGTGTCAAAAATGTCTAGAGTTTATTATTTATATGTTTATTACAAAATGAGATAAAGAAACTCTTGAAAACTACATTTGTTACATGACTTTCTCTTGAAACACTTCTGCACCTGAGGGCTTGTGAAGGGAAGACTTCGCATAAAACGTTTGAAATGTGGGGAAAATCTTCCCAAGCTGGCAGAAGAATCGCTTTGAAGTTTCTTTTGCGTGCTTGTGAAATGTTGAGATGCTATGTCGAATTTAACAAGGTTTGCCCACTGCAAATACATTCAAGATGCAGACAAATTAAACAAGAGCGTGTCAGTTATAGGAGAAGCTTCTTGTTTCATAGTTTGATAAAGGTCTCATTATTCCCATCATTATAAACCATTATAATTCCACAAAACCGAACTAAGAGAAAACAAAAAAAGAACTTTGTCAGTAGAGCGTCCGCAGGGCTGCGCAGGCTGTCAGCTGCACAAGCGCGCCATCCAGTGGTCAAATATGTTCACTGTTGCTTATGGCAAGGTTCATAGCCTACTAGGCTACAGTGGAGGAGAGTTGCTGCAAAACTTTTTTTTTTCTACATATTTTTAATAGCTTATAAAGCTCAGAAGAGAGTGGACAGATTACAATAACACATTTAGCCCATGTGTCTCCAAACGGGTTAAATAGGTTTGGCAGGATTAGTTAGTGAGTTGATTCTACTACATGAGATGAGAGCCATCCATCAGTATGAGAGCTTCAGTGAACACTGTTGCAACATGAGCAGGCATTCCTGCTCCGTGCTCCAGGTCGCCCACATTGTGCTGGTGTTGATACTGAGAGGTGGAAACTTGTGCAGGGACAAAGCGGCCCATCTCTGGCGGCGCTCTGACCTTGGGTCTGTGTCAGATACAAAAGCAGCATTCCTCTGAGCAGGTAAACAGTGCAGTGCTAATCCCTATGGGGCCCAGTCTGCTGCGGCTCAACAACCGCTTTACAAATGTTGACATTTGCAAACACCAACCGTCTGGCATTCGGGAAAACCCTACTTGTTTCTGTTTCTAGGAGAGTTGGACAGACATCAGCCTGCTCAGCTCAAAGACCACAAGTGTTTGATGCAGATCTGATTATCAGTAATCACACAGAGCCCTTTCAATCTTGTCCACGATATTCAGCTTTAATAGGATTGCATGACAGTTCTTTTGATAAGACAAATTATTCTCTTTATAAACAGTGTCATTTTAAAACAGTTGTTTTACAGAATCTTTACATGTTACAGCAAAAATGCCATTGTTTTCTGCATTTTCCAACATCCACTACATTACAGTGCTTAGTAGATAAAATGATTGGTTCAGTTATAACATAGATTATCATTTTGTGAATCAAATCAGTTCTTGGCAAAACATAAACATGAAGCAATGCCGTGTAGTGTGAGTCCAACCCCAGTTTAAAGTCAGGAAGTAGTGAAGACCCTGCAGTGAAAGCCAAGTGCTAGAGTCTGCCCTGTGACCCGATAGTGCCAGAGAGCTGGAAACCTCCATCCACAGGGCTAACAAACTATGGAAATCCAGGTAGGCCTCCTGCTCAATACAAAAGTATCAAGGTGCAGCAATGATTCAATAAAACAGCACCCACAAAAGAAAATGTGACATCTCAGCTGCGCAGTAAAGTTAAGGTTAAGTTCTCGTGCTAGACTCCAAGGCTCATCTCTGAAAAATTTCTAAATCAAACAAATTAGTGAAAGAGGAGAAAAAGGAGTTTGCAGACTAAGTAGAATAGAATTTCTTCCGTTCAGTCTGGCCTGTAGTGATCAAATTTAATTAGCTTGAAATAAATAATCACAAATAAGTTCAACACAAATGCACACATCTGGAGCCGATGGTTCAATCTAGAAGTGCTTAAAGGGGACCTATTATGGTTCTTTTTAATATTTAGTAAGAACATAGAACATATGCAGATCAGCAATTTACCTTTTATTCATTGTAAAACACAAAGTTGATCTAAAACAACTTAAAAAATAGGAACAGCTCTACTGACTTCCTGTTCAAAATTGTAGGACTGATAAGCCCCGCCTCTTCACTTTAAAATGTAACTGTAAAAAGCAGCAGATCTTTAAAAACAATTTTTTATTTTTGGAAAGTGGATATGGGACAGTATTGAACCATTTATGCTTCACTTTGAGTATTAACCTTTTGAATTATAACAAGTAAATACAGACAAGTGGGAGGGGATAGGTGGTAGGTGAGAACGGGGATTTCTGAGCACTTGAGCTCCATTACTCCAACCTGCATGAATCAATTCAAATATAACTTTGAGTAAACTAATGATGAAGGAAGGCCATCATAACAGGGTTAAAAACTTAGAAAAGTGAATTTGACACAATAGGTCCCCTTTAATGGATTAAGCCCATAAGATGCTCTTAATACATCTAGTCACTATCACATTAGAGTATTTAGCATCTGTAATCAAAAGAACATAAGCCCACACTAAGATGTGTGCATTTGGTTTATGATTGAAAAGGTAAAACATGAAGAGTGCTCCTCCGGACATGAGACCTAAAGGAAAACAAGGTTACTGGAGCAACAGTCGTCATCACATGGACCTGTTGAAGAAATGACTTGGGTTAGTAGTCCACTGTGTGTTGGCATAATAAGAATAGGGCAACATTAGGCATCGTGTGAATAAAAGTGTTAAAACATGTCTTAGTATAAGATACAATGAGATTCAATTTGAATCTGTTTTGAAAATACAAGACCAGATGTCTTATATCAGGAAACATAAGTGATACCTTTAAATCCATTGGATTTATCAGTATCCCACCACTAATATTTTATGCACAGCATTTAATTATGAATACTCCAAAAGTACAAAACGACCGGAACAACTCAAAATAAAAGTAAAAAAAAAACAAATTAAGTTGAACAGAAGTGTACAACATATAAAAGAACAAGTACACAGAGAAACAAGCTCCCCATTTGGTTTGGTTTCAAATGATTTCAAAGATCATTCTTCCAAAACAGGTTTGACTTTTGCTAAGGAAAATGCTACTACAGTTAGAAGTTAGGAGTTGTGCACACACATCTTTAAAAATGTTATAATGATTCAAACTAGTTAGGCCATAAATTAAAGGGCATTACAGGTTCAAGGTGCAAAACACCGGTTTTGGAACAATTGAGTAGCATTTCCCTTAAGTATTAAAAATGATGTTGACAGTTAAAATTCGATTTTGGCAACTTTGTCTAAAATTGAAGTTCATCAAATGTATTTTAAATGTAGAGATATTTCAAACGAAAAGTCAGGTGTGAATTGTGACAGATGCTGCAGAAGCAGTTGACAAGACAACACAGCACACATTATTGACTAAGGTTGAACCGGCTTCATATACCTATTGTAATGGTATATTGGCCATGTTTTTATTTCCCTTCAATATTTTGAGTCAAGATTTCAACAAACTGTTGGTCCAGATACATTACTTAAGTGTGTCTGGACACAGAACAAATTTTACATAAAAAGTTAACCTGATACTACAGCAGCTAAAAAAAAAGTAACTAATGTAATTTACTTACAAACATGATTAATAAAAGGGATAATGGTTGCCCCCTCAGTCTTTTCTAATTTTCAACCAAACAGCCTATAAATCTATATTTATGACATGAACAAATTGTTGTTTTTCTTTTTACAATTTCAAACGAATGGAAATCTTTGCATTTGTCAAAGGACATCTGATACACTTGTGTTGGCACAGGAGCCATGTAAACCTTTGGACACTGTAGTGTAACACTAAAACAACTGGACAATCTGCTGTCACAACTCCCGTGAAGTAATGAAAGGTGAAAATATGGCTCAGTTTGAAAGCAAAAGTACTGAACTGTAGAATGACTGACCTATCACTTAAAGCTCATTCAAATAATAGTTACCAGTAGAATAACCAGTGCTGCAACAATTGTGAAACCCTGTCCTAGATCAAGAATTTTGTACTTTAAAATTCAATCAAGACAAATATTAAATACTGTAGCTGACCATAAAAGATTCTCCCAATGCACACAATCAATCATTCCTCCAGTTAAGACACCACAATCCAATATCCAACTAAAAGTACACTGTCGACTCAGGTAAAACATGGAAATACAACCAACACCCCCCAACCATTTCCAAAATTAACTACTCTAGATGATACGCATTTATTAGTAATGTAAACATCATTCATTTGTATAGAAATGTTACTATAAAATTAAGAAGCATTTTTTACAGCAACACTCATCTCCTCCACTAGGTGGTACCATCCACACACTAACTCCAAGGCTATCTGAACATGAGACCCACAAGTGATGAGGCACTGCCACCTACAGTCGGGAAACAATCTCAAACAAGTCCCCCTGTCTGCTCTAGTCTTAACTGAACTTGAACACACTAGTGTAGATGTGACATAGTGTACCATGAGCACAGAGGGGCAGCACCCATTATCCCACTAAAGCCTGCTTAGTGTCCATTCTGTTTCTAAACATAAGTTGAGTTTACAGAGGAGTTGTAGGCAGTGCCAATAGTAACACTGACAGTCAGAGGTGGCACACGTGTCCATAGGTCTTGTGCAAAGGGTGAATGTTGTTGGTTTGTGTGCAGCAGGTGTCAGAGACGTGTGGAGACAGGGCCTGGACAAAGTACTTCTCATCCATCGATCAGCGACACGTCAATGTGGGACAAATCAATCATGTGCCTGTGTGGTAATTGGAATCATTACCTCCTCCAGTCATTATAGCATACGTAACATTAACTACAGAAAACTAATTTGGCAACTGCAAGACTGCTTCATTTCAGACTAATGTGCAATCTAACAGAATAACAAGAATCCAAATCCTCAAATAATGAAATATTGATTACCTATGAAAGCTGGTCTGGAAACTGGCAGCATGCTGGGGACTGGAAAATCTTGCAATAGCTTTTCTGTGCTGGGGAATCATTTTGAACATCTGCAATGCAAAAAAACCCAATTAGGAACAATTCACTTGCATTCCACAAGAGGGAGTGAGGGTGGTAAACACAAGCATGTGCCTTCTCCACTGTCACCAGCAGAGGGAGCTATTGAATCACACAAAAAAGCAGTTTGTACTGTCCTGCCAAGACAGGATGAAACTCCACCATCATATGCATCATGTGAGACTGGCTGCCCTTACCTCGATGGGGCCAATGGATTTGAGAAGATTCTTGAGCTGAACTTCAGTTGTAGAAGATGAGAGTCCCTCTATAGACACAGTGGATGGCCCATTCTCTGCTGCCTTCTGGCTCTGTCTGGTGGGCAGGGGACGACCTGCACCCGCTTGTCCTCGACCTCTGCCACGACTGGACACCACCACCTGCACGAGTCACAGAGTCAGAGCTGGTAATGACTGAGGAACACAGAGTGCAGGCTTTTATTGTGGCTGTGGGAAGATCTTTTTATCTGTGTTAAACTCCAGCATGATTGATTCATCACATGACGACACATCACTGTCAAACACATGTGGCATATCTTCATTTAGGCTTGTGAGTGAGAGGTTTCTTCAGCTGGAGAGAAGATGAGAAGGTTGCAGAGAGGATCCAGAGTGTGTGAGCTCTGTGGAGCGGGGAGAAGACACAGAAGCTGCCTGTGCCTGTCAGCGTCACTGAACATGGACGCTCTGACAGCAGTCTACTGGTGACAGGCATGCAGAGGCATACAGTGCACGGCACACAGGCCAGGGACCTGCTGTAGCCCCTGTGTTACACAGTTTGGAGCTTGTCAATACTTCTGCAGCTGCCTCACTGTCCCATCATATTACCTCAATCTCATTCAACACATTTGTTCATCGCCATGGCAGCGGTTTAAGCACAACTATCAGCATAGATTTCAAATGCCATTACAAAACAGATTCTTTACAGACAATTATCAGTGTGTTGCAAAAGTGTAGAGGGATTATTTGTTTATTAACACGAGAGATGCCGCGCACCTGGTATGCAGAAAGAGCTGCGGCAGATTGACACAAGCTGTAGCAACAACATCTGCCAGCGCTGTTGTCAGCCAACTACAAGAGTTTATCACTGTGTGTGAGGACAAACGTTATGCTGCAAATTCAATATTTGTGAATGTAATTCAACTCTACAACCCTAACCCAAAAAACAAAATAAAAACAAAAAAATTGAAAAACACTGTCCCCAGCTTTAGGAGCCAGACATCTGTCATACCGGTTAATCAAAACAGCTAGCTCTCGTCCCATTTTGTTGTTTTAATCAAAGAAGTTTCCATGGGCCAACTACGTATATGGACAGGGTCTCTTTCTACCTCTATCGACCTGTCCTGTTGACATACACATCTGTCTTAGTCTAAAAATCTTATGGAGTGTTATCAAACATTTATGAGCCTCGATCTAACAAGCTTAGGTGACGAGTTTAAAATTTACTTAAAAGGACAGCTCTGCAATTGAGGATAGGTTTATGAACACTCCATATATGACACTGCCCAGGAGCTGGAGCAAAGAAGCAGTACTGTTCTGAAGACACAACAAGGCCCACTGTGAAATCAGGGCCAAAAGTGACTTACTACGGATCCAGCATGTGGGGTGGAACGGGTCGCTTTGCGCGTGGAAACAGCATAGGTCCATACACCTAGCAAGAAACAAGCTATGACCAGGGTTGCTCAACTGATCAGGCAGGTTGTGATGACAGATAGCTCATGTTATTAGTGTGAATGCGAATAATGTCGTTGGAGATCAAAGTAGCCCAACTTATAGTTTAATGATGGTTACCTGTGTGTTGAATTGTTGCAGTGAGAAGGAGCATTTATACAAGAACAGTTGAGGATAGACAGGTTGTCTGTCTTGGTCAGTGACAAGAGTGTGGGTGTGAAGGAGAGAATGATGAGAAAGAGCCTTTACAGGCCAGAGATGCAGCTCAGGTCTGCTCAGGATCTAAACCACATTTGCACTGCAAACTATGCTGATGTAAATTGGAAACGTACCCGGTTCTGCTGTTGTGGTGTATTTGATCCCTGCTGCTGTTGCTGCTGCTGCGTTGCTGCGGTGACCTTTCTCGGGGCACTCAAGTTGACATTAGCCGTTGACTGGACGCCCAAAGCCTTCAAAGGGGTGCCTGTGACCTCTGAACCTTTTTCACCCTGAAAAATGGTTATAAAACATTCGTTTAAAAGTGCAACTTCTGTATTCAGATGCCACAAATCCTTCCCACTGAAGGACCAGCAATGAAAAGGACAATCACATCAACAAATCAGGCTGAAATCTACTGCTTCGGAGCACTATTCCCATGTGTCAGACTGTGGAGAATAAAGATCAACCCAACAAGGTGATGGTCTCATTATCAAATGAAGTCACAGCTCAGGTCTGTTGACATGTGAAGAAATTGAAGGTCGTCCGTGGCCCAAGTCTGCAGAGATGTGACAGATCGATAGAGGGAAGAAAGAGGCCATATCTGTGGCCTGTCCCAGCTGAGAGCAAATGGATTAATCCCTCCTATAGAAATCAGCCAAGCTGATTGCACCCATCACATGCTAAGCTGCATTACACCGGAGCGACAGCGGCTCCTTGTGTCCCCCATCCCCCAACTCCTCCCCGGCAGCTTTTGTGTCTCGCACTGCTTTGTGTTATCCACAGTCAAAATATCATTTTCGTCTTATCAAGGTTCACAAGCACCAAATCCTTCAACATGGCAACTTGGTGAACAGGTATTAGCAAGCCCCTTCCTGCACAAAGATTAATTACAGAGACTGAATTGGCATCTTTTTGCCCTACATGAGAATGGAATGTGTCAAAATAGAAGCGTAGCAAAAAAAAAAAAGTCAGTTTTTAGTTTATGAAAAAAAACAAATGCTGCTACAAAATCCTCTGTCAATATGAGTTTCAGCAAGTTTGTAGCATCAATTCAGAATTTCAGTAAAACTAAATTAGCACAATTCTGTGCCAACTCCAAATCGCTCAAATAATTTAGATTTCAGCGACAATTTCATTTTTAGTCTTCAAAGACAAATTATTTAGAACTCACACTCATTTCACTTTAATGTTTAAGTGCTGATAGTTCTGTGGACAGGGTATAACAATATCTTCTGCCCTTAAAAGAGAAAATCAACCTTTAAGAGAAGTGATGAGGTGTCCTTCACAGATAAATGTCACTTTTGAAATGCCTATAGCTCTTCTGTCTACTAAGGGTATGAAACATGAGGCTTAAATATCAGTCCTCAAAGCTTAAAGCAAGATCCTCTTAACAAATCAATTTTACCAAAAAGACACAGACATCACATTGTCATCCCCATAGGTTACACAGATACACGAGAGGCAACAGTGCGCTGAATGTACATTTAGAATCATCTTATTTCAAAACTGCCATTTGTTATGTAGGTAAAATGAGTGGTAAAAGATCAAATAAATGTCAGAGTAGAAAAAAAACAAAAGAGCTTGTTCAATAAGAAACAAAGAAATGCTTACAGCTCCTGAAAGTTTGATGAGTCTGACTTTCTGTGGCACTGTGGGCAGATCGTTGCCTGTAGCGCGCTGCATCACTGTACGTTTAGCTCCTGGTCGTGGTGCTGGGCTCTGTATTGACGATGACGCTGGTCTGACTGTGTTTGGAGGAGCGGTGCCCTTTCTCTGCTGCAGAGGCAGTGGAGTTTGAGTTTGTGTGTGCGGCTGGTCCGAGCTTGTGCCAGTTGTCTGCAAGTGCTGGTTTGTGTTTGTTACCATAGGCCCTCGTGTTCGTACAGTAGGACTGGGTTTAGAGGAGCCGTTGGAAGAAAAGGTAGCTCCTGGATTGGCTGACTGTTGCCTTGTTGGCATAGGTCTTTGCTGTGAAGGCTGCTGTACAGGTGGAAGTGGTAGTGAGGGTGTCTGAGGAGGAGCTGAGCCTTGATTTTGACTTTGAGGATTGAATTTAGTCTGTCAAGCAGCTCCTTCTTTCGGACTCCGGCCTGCATTTGTCGTCTCATCTCCTTTCTTTTTAAGATCTCCTCACGCAACCGCTTCTGCTCCTCAATCTTCAGACGGTACTGTCGTGTTTCTTCGTCTTCCTCAGCATTCTGTTGCATAAAACAAACCGAAAGGTTAGTTTGTTAGTTTCTGTATTTTATTATTTACAAGGTAGCTCAAACAATAACATTTTGTTTTTGTGTTTTAAGAAGGACCTACTCTAAAAACATTGCCTGCTTCTAAGTGGGAAGAACAAGAACATGCAGATAATACAGAACAGCAACAGATAATAATAAAAGCTCACCTGTAACCCGGTGTTAGGTTGACGGTTAGATTCCTTATGGGCCTCTGTCCGACCCGGACCTCCGGGCTGTAAGGCGCCCCTGCCCCGGGCAGAAGCTTGGCCTCGTCCTCTGTTGGACTGTGGTGTGTTCTGCCCCGGACGCGACCCCACTGCTGCTCTGGTGTTGGGGTTAGCGTTGGCAGTTGTAGCCGGGCGTGTGCTGTTTATGTTTGTGCTGCCAGGTGCCACCGGGACCTCCCGAAGGTTGCTGTTGCGCTGTGGCACATTCTGCACTTGCTTAGGTGTCGGCGTAGGCTAAACAAAAGTGACAAATTCAGTTACAATTATTGAACTAGATACTGCTCTACTATATTGATGTTGTTATTAATGAACAACCGGCTGCTCCACATTTCCACATTTAGTGCACACATGGTTTTATGCAGAAAAGGCAGTGGTTTATAATTGAAGGGCTCACCATTCTCTGCCTGTTTGCCATATTGCGCAGCTGGGGGTTCTGAGAGCGGGGAGTGGACTGCCTCAGGCTACTGTGCGCCTGCTGTGGATGGAAGGAGTTCGGGCCAGAGTGCATCATGGGACGAGGCTCATTTGGAGGTTGCTGCTGATGGTGCTGCTGTGAATGTGCTGCATGCGAAGAATGGGGTAAGTCCTGAGGATGAGGGGGCTGATGGAAAAAGGACAAGATCAACATAGTCATTTCACAATAAAAAATAAGGTTTCTTCAAAAGAAACAAACCATTGGGGTTTAGCATAATCAAACAAATAGTGGCCTTGCAATCACTAGAGGGAGCTGTTGCCTATGCCCATTTTCTTTCTGAGATGTAATTAAGCAGAAAGTGAAAAAATCTGCTACTTTGATTACTTCTAACATTTGATGAACAAAAATGAACAATGAATATTTAAGAAAATGACTTACTCTTAGTCGTACCTGCATCCTATACTGGACAGGAAGGTTAAAAGGGTTGCGTGGTTGTCCAAATGGTTGACGAGGGCCCATATATTGTCTCGGTTGGTTGGGTGGGCCTTGGTTAAGGCCCATTAGTCCCTGCACATGGTTAGCAGGGAGACCAGGCCTAGGCGGCTCTCTCTGGAACAGTCCAAGTGGGCCATGGCCTGGCTGGTTAAAAGCTGGTCCTGGCGGGCCAAAGCTCATGTGCCCAGGACCGGGCAGCTGGGGTGGGTGGATGTTAGCATTCATCAAAGGGCTGGGACCATGGTGCTCAAAAATGGGCTGCCCTGGAAAAGGTGCAGAGTCGGCGTGTTCTGCAATCCAAAACAAAACACATTCAAAATGTTAAAAAGCTAAGAAAAAAGTAAAAGCTTTAAAAACGGTATTTGAAACGCAACATTCTAAGGTTTAGCCCGTTTCTTATATAGACACATGCATTTAACATGAGTATAGCTAATAGAGCAGCACCAGAGGCTAGCAGCATACCCTGTAGCTATAATGCCAGAGGAAATGTCAAATAGAGTTAAATATGCTAAGAAAGGCTTGCTAGTCTTGTCAGGCCGTGTTGCGGGACTTGCCTCCCATAAAGAGGGGCTCTCGGTCCGGTGGCCCCGGAGGTGGCTGCGTTCTGTAGTTCTCCATATGAGGAGGTCGCTGAAGCGCACCAAAACTGTGCTGCTGGAAATCACCTTGTCCCTAGGAAAAAAATAAACAAAAAATTGCTTATTTATGAATTATTTGTCACACAAGGAGCAGAAGAACTACAGAGAAAATTTAAGAAAATAAAACAAGTGATTTGTGAATGGCGTTGTAGTGAGCAAAAGAAAAGCAAGTATCTGCATATATGCATACACACTTCTAAGGTAATCCCCTGAACAAAGTGTTGATATTTCACAAAACAGTCGGAAATCTCATACTTGATTTAAGTGTTTCGTATCTTCAATAGCTGTCTACTCTTTGGGTGTTAGTACCTGCATGCATCTTTAAAGGAAAGCTAGAGAACTCTTAATCCTTCACTGCAACCAAATCCCCTTCATAAGCATTAGCTTTTTATTTTAAACATCTGATGAAAAATTAACCTGCTATTCAAAATGTGGCACTTCCACAAATGGGCTTATTGCCTCCTCCAAGCCTATTGTAAATTACTTAAGATGCTATCATGCCTTAATCCATCTTTATTCCACTGAAGCTTGCTGGTATTTAGAGAGGAGAGGTGTGGAGAAAAGGTAGACGCGCATCAAAACTTGCTTAATAGAAAGTTAATCAACGAAGCTTAGAGAGACACAAGATTGATATTAAGCCACTGTCATTTGGTTTTAAAAGGTCAAAAGAACAGGTAGGCACAATGGGAGTCTGGTGTCTAATACCTATCACAGAGCACTGCTCATCCGCTATCTAATCCTCCACAAACAGGCTGCAGGCTCAAACAGGGGCAAGGGCAGCTTTCACAATTCAAAACGATAACCCCATAATAAGGCACAAAGAGCCATTGTAGAGATTTTATTTGAATATTATACCTTTTGGAAATGAATTATCTAACCTAAATGTTAAGTTTGCACAACTCCAACAAAGAATAGAAATGTATATATTTGGTCAACTAATCTGAGTTTATTAAAAAATACGGAGATTAATATTTCAAAAGCAGACTTCACTGGCAAAAATTTAATGCAGTACTTCAGGCAATGACCCCCATTAGGCCAGCCCTTTAACAATTAACTGTGATGGGATGATAATATATGATAATCACTAGTAATCAGGTGCCCAGTGGTAAATGGGATGTTGCCGGTTGGAAAGTCACCTGCATTTCAAATGGTGTCCTTGGCAACCCCACACTAAATACGATTGACAGCTGGAGAATCAGACATTGTGCTGTTCATCAGTTTAGTGGTGCAAGTAACTACGATGGCCTGATGGTGAGTGTGCCATTAAAAAACAGATATGAGACTTGTTCATGGTTGATGCTAATACTCTGTGGAGAACTCCCATGATACAAGCTATCAAGTTAAAATCAGATGGAGTATACAATATTTGTCTCATTTGCGGTTTTCATTAAAAAATACCAAGCACTATATTAAAAAATTAAATAGGTGTACTATAGTTATTGTATAAGCTTCCTTATGATATATTTCAAGTTCATGTTAATGCATGAAAGAATGTCTCTTTATGCAAAAAAACTGTACAAAACACAGTGAGGGTCTTAAAGAGATTAAACAAATGATTGAAGAACATAAATTAATTATGTTTTCAACAAAGCTCAACAAACACTTTAAAAAAATATGTATATATTCAGTATATATACACTTTTGGAATACATGCAGTCATTACAGAAAACTTGAAATGATTGTGACAATACTGCAACCACATAAGTATCATTTTTATTAACAATTTATATTCAGCTTGTTTTTTAGACTATTGGGGTTCACCTTAGTCTCGTCTATTAATGGGAAACACACGGGTAACAAGTATATATGATTGCAGGTAATATTAACAATTAATTAATAATGTAGATTTTGTTATATCATGTTGTTTCTAACTGGACCATATCAATAATGGGGACAGTATAAATAACTTTGCAATCCTGCTTGCTATTCCTATGGCTATTTACAGTGGCTAGTTGAATAGTGGCAGATGTTATGGCAAGATGTGGGTGGCTAGGATTTGTAAACTCACATCAAAAGTTAATCTAAGATAGTTATTCTACTCCACTCTATGTAAGTAAAATAAAATACACTAACCATTTGGCTTTTGGCTTACACCATTTCTGCGACCCACATGTTTCTTAAATTCACCAATTAAATAGGACTACACGCCTCTGGGACATAAACTTGTGGAAAGTGAATTTTACGGCCAGTATATTCTACTTTTACAATTCTATTATGTGCCAGTCTAAGCC
Organism: Mugilogobius chulae; assembly: GCA_038363315.1. NCBI lineage: Eukaryota > Metazoa > Chordata > Actinopteri > Gobiiformes > Gobiidae > Mugilogobius > Mugilogobius chulae. The sequence continues at coordinate 19,858,478 of CM076416.1, forward strand.
TAAGCCCAGCCATGAAAAGTTGTTAACCGAGTCGTGCCACTGCTTCCCTGACCTCCACAAGTCCATAGCCTAAAGCTCATATCACACACTGTGGTGGTGCAGCCAGACATGTATCAATGTTTAGAAATGTACTTTAACAATTTGGCTTGCATGGACCATCTAATTGCTCCAATGACATTGCCCCTCTATAAAAGGATGCTAAATGTACGAAGGAGGAGCGAGAGAGAGGTGAGGGGGGTTGAGAAGCAGCTGCTACTCACAGGGAACCTCGGAGGACCCACAGAGGGTCTAGGCTGGCTCTGAGGAGGCATCAAGGGCACTGCAATGAGAGAGGGGGAGGGGAATCAACTAGAGTTATCATTCAGCGCCAATAAATACATTCAGAGAAAATGTTCATATTTTTATGACATTTTGTGAGCCCACCTTGCACAGGAGGTGAGGGGCCTCGAAAATGAGGGTTAATGTGGATATTTTTGGGTTGTGGTGGAGGTGGCATTTGTGGGTGGGAGTGCTGGAGAAAGCCAGGAGGCGGACTCATCATACGAGGAGGTGGCTCCATTTGAGCGCACATAGGTGATGAGCGGTGAGACATATGTGGAGGCATCAGTGGCTGAAGGGGTTGCTGGACCAAAGGGCGCCCCACTTCTGAGAAGGAGGAGGTCCTCGAGAGCGTGGATGGTGCTGCTGATGAGGGGGCATTCTGGATCCCTGGTACCGACAAAAAGGAAAAAACTTGTCACATGTAAGAAAGCAATTCATGCACTGACACGTCAACAAGTCAAAAGTATTCTATACTAGGGGTGAGTCAAATGAAAAAAAAACACAAACAAACAAATTCTCAAATGTTTGAAAACAACTATTGTTGTGTTCTTTCTTTTTAGCAACTCTTTTGAATGCTTGCACAGTTTTTCAGCAAGCACAAGATTACAGTAAAAACATATGTTTACCTGCATGTTCATGTTGCCCATGAACGGATATCTGGGTTCATTCATTCGTCTTCTGTTTCCCCTCATGTCTTGGGGTCCGTACCCTAACATGCCCCCTCTTCCTCTACCTCCTCTCCCTCCTCTGCCTCTACCATAGCGGCTTTGTCTTTTTTTCTCTTCTTGTTCCTCAAACTCTCGTAGATCTGCTTTGGCCTTTTCCGAGAGTTCTAAAAGAAAATGTAACAGTAAATAAAAACATTTTGGGACAGTACAATGAAAGAATTTGAAAAGAAATAGCATACCGAGGGTTTCGGGAATGTTGCTGCGCTTTCTTCCCGCATCAGCCAAACGCACCACCACACCTTCTTTCCTCTCTGACTTGAACCTCAAACGCCCAGACTCTTCATCTTCTTCATCTTCCTCCTCTGACTCCTCTCTCGATTCTTCTTCCAGAACAGCTTCACTTTCAACCTACAAACAGTAAGACAATACATTTCAGCACTACAGAAGACAATTAGAAATGACGTCTGGCAGTGACTTTGGTGCAAAAAAGATAAATAACATTCACACAAGGACCTTTTCACTTCTAAGTGTTATTACCTGTGAACTCTCTGCAGTGGAAGACACCTCATCCTCAACAAACTCCTCTTCTTCTGGGGCTTCTGAGACTTGGTTATGGTGCTCCTCCAAAGGTTTCTCGCTATACGACGTCGTATAATCATCATCCTTAAAAAAAACAGTAAAAGACAATTAATAGTAAGTTGACAAATACTGCAAAAACTCATTTAAATAATACACCAAACTACATAGGATAATTAATTTGTGCCATTGTCGTCTATGCACTTGCAATAACGGTTTATATTGCAAGATCAATCACAATATTACAATTTTAAAAAATAATGAAAAAGTCCATAATGATCTATTCTTCTAATATGTGACTACCGTACATTTTGTATATAGTCAAACTTTTTGAATGAAGAGTATCCACTGAATAGAAATTACTAATTCGTGGATCTATAGTAGTTCCATATTTTACATTCATTTATTTTTTACGATTACATTATGACGTTAATTATAATAATGACTACTAACTAAGTGAATAATCTTGACATTCGCATCACCAAACTACTCCACATGCTCATTTTCTTCTGTGTACTTCAGAAGCAATCGCATGAAACCAACATAGTTCTGAACAGTGTATAAAGATATAGTTGATTTAGGTTATGAATTATGATGAATTAATGAAGCCCACAAATCAAACATTGTAATGATACAGGGGAAGAAATTTTGGGAGGAACCATGTAGACCCCATACACAAATTACCATAACAGTGGGAGCAAAGGCTTCATTACTATTCCTGACAGCATTTGAAATTCAATGAGATGTAAATGCTTGACATGATATACAGAAATGCAAGCAGATAAAAACACTCCTTCCCGGTTCAGTGATGGTGAAAATATCATTGACTAACTCTGTGCAGAGCATCCTTTCACTAGTGGCCAGACTGTAAGTTCACCCCACCATGCCAAAAACATCACAGATGCATCAAAAGAGGAGTAACAATTCATTTTACAAAACATAAAATGTATTATTTCCACAGTATGTTTTTGTACAACTGTCACGCCCAACTAGACAATGATGAAAGATGCACAAATAATAAAAATGCTCACTGACTGTACCTTGCTGAAACATTGTTAAGGTCAGACTGCGGGACAGTGGGTCACACACACCAGTGTTTGATGTTGTGCTTCATTAACCTGCCAAAGAGCTGCGTATGAATACAGAAAAAAAACCTGGCTGATAGACAGGACGCCCCCAGGGAACACAGCAGCTTAATCCTTTAAACTGTTCTCTGTTGTGGTAAATGAAAACCCTACTGAGAAAATGCCATGGCTGGTCATCAGTGACCTTATAATCATTTATTGTGAATAAGTTTTGCAGTAGTCGCAGACTGTCGTGCAGCTTCAATGTTGCTGGAATGTGCACAAAGGTCACACGCTTTATTTAGAAAAAGGAGGCAGCCCAATATACCTGTCAGGTGCCAAACAGCATCCCACTACAGCAGACATTTGCACATGGATCTGCTCTTATCTCTAATCCACTTGGTTTGAGTTGAGAGGAAAGAGACACAAATAAAAGGGAAACTCACATCAATCATTAGAGAACTGTATGGGGTGTCCTCAGGAAGGTCAATAATCTTTTCACCTGCATGAGACTTTATCAGATCCAGTCTAAAGCCACAGATAAAAGCCCCCCACATTAACCTCCTTCGATTGGCAGCACATCTCCCACATAAAGCAGTTCTCACTCTCCCAATGATACAGACCCAAGGTCACAAAAGGCACAGTGGTGTGGAGGCGACACTTTATGCCAAACAAGCTGTCAACATAAACTTTGTCAGCAAGATGGAGAAATTCACTGACAGGGAGTGATAATGAATCTAATCCCAAAATGCCAACCAACATCTCCTTCTAGTGAATAGATTTTCAATCCTTGCTGTCCCCACGACGAGACAAGAGAGGTGACATTATCTTTTGTATACAAAAGAGATGGACAGGAAGGGGAAGGAGAGGATGTTTGTTTGTGTGTGTAGGTGCAGACATCGAATAAGAAAGCCAAGATGAGCACTCACTTGAAATTCACTGTCTAGAGGCTCATTGATTTCGAGGTCTAGCACTTCATCCTGGTAACCGTCATCCTCCTGGGCTGGCTCTCCACTGTAGTCCATTTGGTGTGCATTGTGTTCCTGGCTGTAGTCCTGGGTATACTCTCCTTCCCCCTCATAGTCTGGTGCGCCCAGGGTCACAGTGTCATCTGTGTAGGTCTCCTCCTCCTGCTGGCCATAGGATGTGCCCATGCTGTAGGCGGCATTCAGAGTCAAACTCTGCACTTATTATTTACTTTATATAGTACTACTTAAAAACATGTAGCTTAAGCTCTGACTGCTTAATTATTACTACACTTACATCTTAGCTACATTTCAAAGACACATTCATAATTTTTACTTCATTTCTCAGTCTATATGGACAAACCACGTCTCATTTGAAAGCTCTGAACCTTCAGACCAATGAAGGTCTGCACTAGCACTAATTACTGATTGGCCGCAGGTGAAACAGTTTGGTATTCAGGCAAATTCTGTTTATTTCAAGCTGGCTTTCGAGTTCTTTTTTTTTTTTTTAATAATCTGCTTGAACTTCAGACTATTAAATTATGTATTATCAATAATGTATTTGTGTACTGAAAAGTTTATATCTGACGACACAACATGAAAGATTAACATTTATTTAAACCATTACACTGACTGTACCTGATATTTTGGTCTTCATCATCACTTTGTAGAAGGTCATCATTAAGTTCTTCATCGGACATTTCTGATGGCTGAAAAACACAGAGAATATAGTTGTGCATATTACGCACCTACCTACATTGTGCCTTTAGTAAACTTGTGTTCAGTCAATAAAAGGCTTAGGGGCAGGGGAGCCTTCAAGCCCAATGCAAGTCTAATTCCCATGTAGTGAAGGCAATCTGGGCAGGTCAACAAAGCTCTTTTTTTGTCCAGTGTACTTCCTCCTGGTTCACATCAACATTTGCCCCTGTGGAGGAGCCACCTGCCCCATATCTGCTGTGTACTCTTTCACTGCACACTTTTCCACAATAACGATGTAGACGTGCAAACCAAATGTGATTGTAGTAGAAATGAAGTACCTACCTTTTTACTTGATGTCCATCCGTCATCCTCGAGCAATTCCTCCTCCAAATCACTAAAACATAGAAAATTAATTATGGCCATTTTATTTTGACAACCCATATTTTAACCAAATCCAACACTAAGACATATTAAAAATTCTAAAATATGGAAACAAAGTCACGTGGGCTGTACATTTAAGGACACCATAATGTTTAAAAAATAATTGGCTTGATTGTCAAAATATCAAATCAGAAAACATACAATCAACAATACAATATGCTAAGAGTGGATAATCTGCCAAAAAGTGACTGTTTAATTACTGTTAATTTTCATAAAGCAAGATCAAAATGTTGTTTTGTTTTGTTTAGCTATATTTATAATAATGTCAAAAGACAACTAATGCTATACCTTTCAATGTCGTCATCTTCACCTCTTCTTCTGCGTGAGCGCTCAGCACCTGGTTTGTCATATGCGTCAAAGTCAAACTCTGTCAAACAAACAAAAATATTTATTAGTGCAATGTTTGATTGAAATACATAATGAGTTTGAATTGTCACTGATCACAAACAGAAAATCCAGTTAGCCAGTTAACCTGGGGCTGGCTCGCAGAAAACTAAAATCACATTTTTGGTATGCTTTAGATAATTGAAATTACAATTTTAGTCAAAGTCACCAGTGCTGCTGCTCATTAATGCTAGGGTAGCATAAAAGTTAATAAACCTAGTATTTATAAAGCACAGGCTTGCATGGAGGCTAGTCTTTTTTATTATACTGTAAGTCACGCAGGTTTTATTTCTGCAATGCTCAGAACAACTTTGGGGATGATTCATAAAAAGTTGTCTTCATGTGGTTCTCAAAAGGGACCTCATTTGAAGCCCATTTAAAATTTTCTTAAGCTCAACTAAAATTATTATAAATTTTTTTCCTGAATATTTGCTCATTATCTTAACACATTTAACTTATTTCCAAGTCAAATCTTGTGTTTCTTAAGCTTATTTGCGCAACACTTTTAAACGCAGTTTAGGAGTCGTACGCTTGTCCTCTGCTGGTTTGTCAGACTTATGAACCTCTTACTGCACAGCGCACAGTCAGCTCTCACAGGGAAAACTCAGCTGTCTCAATTTGAGAAAACTGCTTAGCCCATCTCTCTGCAGAGCGGGAGATCCAAAAGTCAAACTTTTAAGGACTTCTATCAGCATGAACTCAAATCTAAAAAGCGACACGGGGCGGGATGTGATCCTCACTAAGGTAAGGATGCGTGCCTTTCGCTGGCGCAGATGAGGAAATCAGACAACATGATGGGCACGAGTGGACAAGAGTGGTATGAACATTTAAATATCCATGTGTGATTTTATCGCGCTAAACTTGTGAACGAGACCTTGCTTTTGTCTGGACTATCACAGATCTGTGCTAAAACCCAGTAGCATGGAGTAAAGAGACAAGACAGGAGTGACAGTCAGGAGCAGTAGCAGGACAGGAGTAAAGACAGGAGTAGGAGGCTCAGGGAGGAGAGAGGGGCTGAGGGAGCAGTTTGTGCACAGCAAATTATATGCAAGGGTATCAACCTTGACTATTAAGTAGGTTGTTTTACCAACTATTTTAAAACAGAAATTAAATAGTATTTGATACAACTTTACCAGGATTATCTATCTACTGCCCAGAGCTCTGCTGTAGTCCAGAAGTCTTTTAGGAGTTGTGTTTATTGTTGGACTCGTGTTTAGAGCATGTCTCCTACATTGTCTTTTACGTGTTTATGCTGTGTGGTCCAGGCTCACTCCTCAATACAAATGTATAAGCATAATAATCAATTAAAAGCCACGTTCAAAAGCCTGTTTTCAAGTTTTTAAAAGTGCTTAGTGAGCAAAAGCTTCTGATGTGGAGAAGTTTTAGTATTTTTTTCAAACTCTGAAGGCACTGTATGCTAAACTGCTGAATATTTTATCTAATACTACTTCTCAGTGTTGCTTTTAATGTGATTTAAAAATAGGGTTGCTCAATTATGATGAAAATAATATTTAAAATAATAAAAAAAAAATTGAAATCATGATTATTTAAACGATTATTTGCTTAGAAAGAGTGCAGAGCAATAGTAGTAGTTGTAAGTTTATTTGAAAGGAACAGAACATTAAACATTGTTGCCCTGTTGGCTGCAACCAATGCCACATTCATACATAAGCCATATAGCTCAGAGCTAATTTGCAGACCCAGTCCCTTATAACAAAGAGCAAAGACGTACAATACAAGAAAATACATAAAAAATAAATGACAAAGTATTTACAGTAAACAAACACACAATTCTAATGTTCACATCCATAGTTCACATAGTGCTCCTTAAATAATGCAGAGAGTGAAGAGATCAAATGAAATGGGTGAAATACTTTATAAATGACCCATTGTAAATGTTTTCTACAATTGTAAAGAAACAGTCTGGGACCTACTTTTACAACTCAAGGAAATAACCGAGCATTTACAAACTCACTTATGAGTCACGGTTCATTTTCACAATTACTCATTTACACAATTTTTGTAAACAACTACAGCAACAATGCGAACTGAAATTCAATTAACCGCACAGCCCTAATTTAATGTAATAATAATAGTGTTGTTAAATTACAAAAAAGTAACATATTTTAGTCTCCTAATGCTCAGTGGCTTAACCCACCCATTCAGAAAATCCTAGTGACGTCCCTGGTTAAAAAATGCACATGAACGTTCAAACTGCTTGAAACAACTACTTGGGAACTCAGGTCAAAAGCTGCTGCCCAAATTTTTATTTAATTTAATTCAGCTTGGGGGTAAGATGTTGTTGTTACACTGGTTCTCAAAGTGGGGTCCCCTGAGAGTTTTTGGGCATGTATTGGTGGTCTCGCCAAACAGTTATTGATCATAGTCATTATTTCAATATAACAATTCCTTATAATAAGCAATCCTAAACATGGATGATTTTGATAGAAGCAACTAACCAATAAAAATTATTTTATTTTTTGAAAAAGGTTTGAGAACCCTTGGTTTAGTGTAACACATTTTTGACAGAAATTGTCCAATTAATCACAGATAAACTGCTAGTCGACTAAAGTAAACACAAATAACCTTAAACAATATAGCTTTTAGACATTTTAACAAGAGAGCTTACTGTTAGCTCTAACATCATTAACTTCTGTTTACAGTTCAGAATCTGAAATTACATTACCAGTGACATCAAAATCACGAATTCCCAAAGGTAAAAAAACACATGATGCAAGCAAGGAAACCTGCGCCCAAGACCACATGATTGTTAAGCAACTGGCTTTCACAACACCAAAGTGCTCCAAAACATTCGAATTGTGCACTAGTTTAGATGCAAGTTTGAAAAACCTAACGGGAAGTGGCTCCTTATTTACTGCATTTTCTTATAGGCGCAACGACGTAAACATGTACTCTTTTCATACAATATTTTTATATATTGTATATATATATATATATATATATATATATATATATATATATATATATATATATATATATATTATATATATATATATATATATATATATATATATATATATATATATAATTTTTTATTATTATCATTATTATTATATTAAATAATAAACAAATACATGATATTAATTACATATTTAATGCTAACTATAAACAAGGCTTACAAATACATAGACTACAACTATTTTTGACAACAGGAAATATGATATAATCCGTACAATCTTTAAATGTAATATTGCACCAGCCAGTAATGCTTGGTCCAGAAATAGGTTACAGATGTTATTTTTACCATTTATATTTTGACCAATCCAAGCTTAAAGGGGAGCTATTATGTCAGATCTACTTTTCGTTTTTTTTTTAACCATGTTATAACAGTGCTCTCTATAACAGAAGTTTACAGTGATGCCTAATTAGTCTAAACATGCATGGTTTTGGATGTGGGAGGAAACCGCAGTACCCGGAGAAAACCCACGGTGACACGGGGAGAACATACAAACTCCACCCAGAGAGATCGTGAGATGATGATATGGTCCGACCCTATTGGGAAACCACTCTGCTACTATGCACCCCAAAAACTCACAGTAAATTCTGTAGGGTTCAAAATTGTCATGTAGCCATCTTCCAAGATAATAATAATAATTTAAAAAATACAAATAAAAAAAATGCTGCTAATTAAATTTTACAACAAAGAGGCGGAGCTTATCAGTTTTGATGTTTTTAACTGTACTTTCAGTCTATTAGGCTCGGGAAGCAACAGCAGTTAAAACGGAAATAATGGCAAATCCGCCATGTTTCTTGCCAGGTTAGCAAAGTTTTCATAGAAATAATAAAGCAAAAACTAAATTAAAAAGTAAACAAAACATCCATGGAACAACCAAAAAACTGCCGGAACAGTACTGGTAAGTTTATCTATCACTTTGCAGTGTCAGAATAGGCTTTAGTTAACCCTATTTAAGTATTTAGCTACTTAAAATCTCCATTAGTTCAACATTAGACCAACAGAACATTCAACTGTTGTATGATGTCACGATCCCGAGCCTTATGGGACATTTGGACTCAAAATCATACAGAAATATGACACTTCATAGTCCCACAATCATTACAATAAAACTAAATAGAATATTTGTTTGTCAATAAACATTTCACCAATACATCCAGTAAACATCAAGTAGCCTAACTCATGATAGCCTACTTATGACATGAACTGAAACCATAGACTGGTATACAGTATACAGTTTATGACTGAAACATGATCACTTCAAATGAAATACTGTTTATGCGGTAATGTGTCGTAAAAACACATGGCTTACCATTCACCATTCTACCAAGGGATATGTCTAGCTGCAGACGATAAGCATTTATCCAAATTATAATGACTATGCGGCAGACATGTGTCCCTGTTTTCTTTATGATTTAATAGCGACAGTTTCATCAAAACCCATTACCATTACGGCATGGACTCACATTACTAACTGTTAGTTACTTAGTTAAGTTACATGCGGATAGTGTCCAATGTGGCACAGAATACATATTTTAAGATTATAAAGCTACTAACCTTTCATATAAGATGTGGGACTAAGATGACAAAAATGGTTGCATAGCACAGGCACAGCTGGCTAATTAGCATTAGCTAACAGGCCTTTGCAGCGAAACCAGGACACGCTTAAACTGTAGAATCACAACATACTGTAATCGCGTTTGTCATTGCGTTTTCAGATGTGCTTAGCATATGTAGATTTAAACATAAAATGTTAACTTCCGAGCACAACTGCTCTATACGACCTTTTCTAAAGGCTGAAAAGCGGTAGGTTGGAGCTAGCATCAGCGTTAGCCTAGCTTAGCCACTGTAGATCTTGGCGCATTTATCTTACCTGCGTTGTTGACTGACATGGTGCGATGCAAGTCTCACTTGGAGCGGATTACAATTATGTGGAATTCATTCAGCGTTTAGTATTCTAACATGATGCATCCAAAACTGAATAGCTGCTTCTGCGCGATAACAACAACATCCATCCACAGACGGACGAACATGGCAGAGCTGTGATGCATTGTGGGTGAGAAAAGCAGCTCCCTCCTGCTCTGTACCGTAGTGACTGCAACATACAGACTGCAGCTGCTCACAACAGGTAAAATCTTGGACAGTAGTTGACTGGATTAATATATATTAGTGTAGCTGTAACAGCGATGTAGGCAGGAACCACAACACAACACTATTAATGATTTGGTTTTTTTAACTTAATGGATAATGTCGAGCTACAGCGTCAGGAATAGGGGCTAAAACCTTTCAAAAGGGCATCAATCAGAGAGCCCATTTTTTTCCTCCATCAAATTTCTTGTAGCCTATAGCATTTGGAATATTAACCGTAAGTTGCAAAATTTGTTTTGGTGATTTATAAAATGTCTTGAAAAAACAGCATTGAACATGTTTGAATTTCTTGCTGGTCTAGACCAGTAACCCCGCCCTTAAAAAACAAACAAAAAACATACTGGCCTATTTGCAAATATTTTAATAGTGTATTGTGATATATGACCCAAATACATTCAAACATGTGCAAAAAGTGAGAAAAAAAAAAAGAAAGAAAGAGAGAGAGATTAGGCTAATTACAGAGATCCAGAAAGGAGTGTAGTCATGTTTGTGCACTTTCCTAAACTAAAGTGCTAAAAATAAGGGTCATGAATGCCCTTTAAGCAGCAAGATGGTCAAAGCATAATATTGGGCTGTGCAGGATGACTAGGTCAATCATACATTGAACACCAGCCTAATATCTAGTTAGGGTATAATTTTAGATAAATACATATACATTTACAATTACATATGGACTTTTAACAATTTAATTTGCACTGATATTCATATTGTTTCACCAAACAAAGTACTGTAAATGAATCACCTCTGAAGGGCACTACTGGCTTCAGTAATGCATTAATTTTTGTTTGTTTTTTTTCCACAAAAAATGAATAAATAACAATTAACATGTCTGGAACTGATGCCTAAGTTTAAAATGTACATTTCTGTATGGATGCAGATACTTTAACATACTTAGGCAGTATTAATCAACAATGTGGACATTGCAGAAAAGATTTCTAAAGATCTATGATAATGTGTGTTTTATAACATTTGACCATGTTTGTTTTCAGATATTTAATTCATGAGGAGGTTCATTGTCCCATTTAGTGCCGTTTTATGTCAACTGTGACGATGCTACAACTAACAATGCTTTTAAAAAGCCTTGGACATGAAATTTTCATTTAAAATATCTACATACTTTTTTGACAGGCATCATCTGTCACAGTAGCTTAAATTATTTTAGCCTACTATTTTAGTCTTCTTTTTCTCTAGTACTTTTACTATACTAGTATTTATATTTTATAAAGTGCCGTTTCTCATTATTCCTTTTACTTCTTATTACTTTGTTTGCTGTTTTTCTGTAGAAAAACAGCTGAAGTCCTGAGCTCCTAAATTCCTCCTGGGCTGACAAACGTCAACAATGGCCCCAAGGGACACCAAAGAGTGTGAGCAGCCAACTGAAGCCTCATTGTACTGGCTCATTACAGGATCCCGCAGTGAGGAAGAAGCTATTTTGTCAGACCATAAGGTCAATATCTGAATACTCAAGCGGACTGAGTCGCTCCACCAGGCATTAGTAAATTCAACTTATCTTTGTAAAAACATAGAGTTGCATAAGAAATGACTATCCCTAAGAACAAACCTCAATCTGACAATTTACTAATATGTTTTCTAACTATGCATTTTTCAGATACTTGCAGTCTGCACAATGATAATGACAGTTGTTTCTGAAATATTATGCAGGCAAAAATCACTTTCCCAGGATTCCAGGAATCTAAATTTTACCTTCAATAATGTGAAAAGAGAAGCTGTCACACTCCATTATGGTGACCTCAATGATTGTGTGCCCTATCCACATCCAGCGGTTTTCCATAACAATGCAAATTAAAGAGTGCAAAGCTGAAAGAGACAAGACTTATTTTCCAGCTGAAGGATGGAGGTTTCTTTACACCAGACTCTTCTGTACACATTGTCTAGACTTGTATCAACTAACTTGAGAGTTGTTTGAAAGGGAAAATTTGTTTTGGTGTCTTTTCATTGATTGGGCTTCCACCCAAAACACATGGAAGTTCAGCTGTGTTGAGGTGGATGGCCAGACATATGCTTTTTTAGTATAAATAATTCAGAAATAATATGTTTACTATAATAATGCTATGCTCAGAGACACAGCAGCTACCTTTATAACTTAAAAAACTCTGATATAACCAGGCCTGTATTACAGAGTATAGGCCTTGCAAAAAAAAAAAAAAAAAAAAAAGTTGGCTTCTTACCAACTAAAAACACTGGACTAAGAAAGTCTGTCTTTTGAGAATAACTTGGAGTCAGTGACCCACATCTCAGTGCACTGCTTAAGTCAGACGGGTTTATTCAGGGCACCGTCAATAGCCGTCTGCGGAGGAGGGAGTGCGAGGGCTCCCCTCTGCACCATTCTCTATGGCGCTCAGCCTCCGTCTGCTCTGCCATTGGCTGACTACTTTGTCACTCTCCAAACTCTCACTGCTTCTCGCGCCATCCGCCGTGCACGCGCAAGCTAAGCAAGCACGTAACCGTTTGGAGACTGTCTGGAGTCTGTCTGAATTTCATACAAAATTGGAGATGGAGTTTAACATGTCGTTGCTCTTTCTCACAAAGCCTATGGATAAAACAAATAATGTGGTTTTTCTCTGCAGTGCCGCGCGCTAGCTACGGGCTCAAGACACAACATCTCCGAGACAGACATCCTAAATGATGTGAAAGTTTTTTCTTCTGCAGTCTGTCTGCAGACAGCTCTTTCTGCACAGGTAGGTGAGAGCGTCAGACCAAGGAAAGTGTCATGTCCGTGTATCGGCTATGCGCGCAGCTTGACCGCTTAAGTATCGAACAGAAGCCATGTAGCCGAAGCTTTAGGATAAATATCTCTCACTCATAGACACAAACTTCAGACAGTGCAAACGGAGGCGCGACAGAGCTTCAAGTACTGTGTAACATGCCGTTGAACACACAGCAGCTTTAGCTCCATTTGTTTTGGAGATCTCCATCACAGCACTTGAGGAGGATGCGCAGGTGACGCACCTGACGCACCTGTCCCGCGCTCACGTCAGCTTGTTGTTGAACCACGCGCACTTTTGCTAGGCTATGTGATAGGTAGGCTACTTGGCCTATCCAACACCTGAGTGGAGATGTTTTTAGAAGCACATCTGTTCAACAACATTAACTCCTGTAACCACGCGTCACTTTGGGTGTAATGCATTTTTATTTAGTAAGATAGGCTATATTCGGTCTTAAGGTTTTAACTAGATGTTTAGCTAAAAAGCGTGCATTGCTGATCAATTTGTTATTCTTTATTCTTAGATGGGAGACAGATCCAGAGTTGAAAAAGAAATACTGTAGATGTGAAGGACAAGCAGAGAAAGGTTGGTTTTTAAGTAGCTGCATGTTACACAACAGTATGGGACTTTCCTGTCTAATGTGGTTGTGCTGGGTTAAACTTTGTGTTTTTTCATATTTTGTTCCATTTAATAAATAAAACACTGAAATGACTTCATATTATAAACAAAATACAAATTTGTTTCAAAATAAACTAAACTAATAATGCAATAAGAAAAGGAAGCACATACAATAAGGGCACCCTGCTGTTGCCTTGGACTGGTTCTGACATTTCGTTCTGTCACTGCAGTGCTCTGCAGACAGTCATATGACTGCCAAAGTCTTCTTCCCTCCCATCATGTCATGTCTACTTCCTTGACCAAGATGGCTGCTGATTGTTAGGTTAAAGCCCACCTTCACTAAATTTAAATGTATATTCCTAATTGGTTGAAAAACAGAATCAATGAGTTGCTACTCACCAGGATTAAAATAGTTACATTATATGAGAGGTTTTTGCACTCCCTTAGAGCACAGTAAACATATACCTTTAGTATTATGAGGAGAATCTTTTGTGTCTGTGACTTAATTCTATTAAGATGCCCTCCATCCAGCACCACAATTATCTGGGTCAAATTTAGTCAAATTTGTAATTCCCTCAATAGATAAAACCTAATTATTTGAAATTGGAGACAGCCCTAAATCTGACTTATTCAGTATTATATTTAAATTATCCTTCGCTTTACCTCGGAAAAAATATTGACTATTTGGATCAAGTAAAAGCTTTTGTCTTTGTACAGAAGAAACAATATATCCAATTTATTTACTGAGGCTTACTAAACATTCTACTATATTTATGCAATCAGAAATACAATTTATTACCTTATTAAAGCATGAACAAAACCTATATTTCAGATCACTCAAACAAGGGCTAGGAAGTTTTTGACTGAACTAAGCCCGAATCATTCTTATTAAACTTGCTCTTAATAAAATTGTTCTTTATAAAATACGTTCGTTCAAGCTTTATTAACACTACCAATTTAGTGTTTTTGTAATGTTAAACTGTATACTGTATGCCTCTGTACATTATTATACACTATACATTACATTATTTTTTTCAGTACATGTAAATATATTTTGATTGACTATCGATACTTATAAATTATAGCTGCACAATTTGGTAAAAAAAATAAATAAAATCTAATAGCAATTTTTTTAGTAGTATTGTGATTTTGATTAGATTAGCGATTTATAATAATTTTAAAATTGTAAATGTAATAATTACTGTGTGTTGCTTGCTACTTCGAAAACTGCACTGTATTTGATTTGCTCGTTTTGTTCATTGCCATTGCATTTCGATCGCAAATTGCCCTGACGTACGTACTTATTTTGACTATAATTCTATAATTTATCTATCTGTACTGGCGTATAAATGAGTGTTAAAGCTTTGACAACAGTGATTACACAGAGAGTGTGAAGTCTTAGATGGTAAACACCACTTTTCCTGTCAGCTCTGAGGTAATATTAGCTTTGCTCCGAGCTCACTTTGACATTACAAGTCTGTCATGTTTATCTGTTGGATATATCTGTGACCAGCCTGAACAGACCTCTTCATTATCTCCTTCTTAGTCTTCCTTCACTCTAATGTTATTTCTGATTCTAATGGCTTTGATTGTTTGAAGTTATATTGGTTTATGTTTACAGGCCTGTGCTAGTTCCCCTTCCTTACTTCGGAACATTCTAAGGTAAGCTATGAAGGATAAAATTTGAATTATCGTATTAATACACTGAGCACACTGGGGATTTGAATCTTCACAGTTAAAAGCATTATACTCAACATTTTAATTATTATTACTTATATATTTATTATTATTGTATCTATTTTTGTTAATCAGAATTTATGTTCTGATTGAATGTAAAGTAAATATGTGTGCAATATATATAAATACTTTTCGCTCAGAAAAAAACGCGTAAATGGAAATTAGTTTGTTTTTGTTGATTAGAATAGTTTGCGCCTCTACTTTTCTAACATGATTATTTGTCACATAAAAATATATACAGCAAAACTTAACATATCTTGTAAATATATATATTATAAATGTTGCAGAATCTGCAGTGCCGACTCTCTTCAGTAGTGTTTGTGTTTTCTTACAGAACTTTCCAGCTGTCTTCATGACTTTTCTGCACGAGCTTCCTCTCCAATGGTATGTTCTCGCTCCCTTCACCTACAGCACACTTAAGCCCTTCTTAAATTGAGGGAAGTAACGCTAAGAATGTGTTCACTTACTGCGGTGGTTGAATATGATTGCCTGCAGGAAGCGTATTGGTTTACACAGAGCACTGAGCTCTGCTTTGACTCTGTGATGCCAGGTTCAGAAAATGTATCACATTCTGTGCTGTCATTTACTCATCAGCAGCTATCTTTTACTAACACAGACTTTTTGATCTCTTTATAAGAAAATCATGGGCTTGGACCTCATAACTTTCACTTAGCTGTGCGAGAAAATGCTGATGCAAGAATGGCTCCGAATGGTTGTCCTGTTTTCTCATTGGCTGGTTGTCTCCACCCACAGTCACATGGTCTGGCATCACTATAGTGTCTAGAGAAAACAGGCGTCTGTCTACTGCTCTGCAGCTGCTTTACATGTAAACATATATATTTGTGCCCTGTACAAACAAAGTGGATCTAAAACATGTTTAGCTTAATGCATTGTCGCTCTGCTATGGTCGCTGCTATCCTTACGTGATGGCTAGTTTTCTACAATGGAATGACACACTTTTTGCACTTTGGAGAGCTCTATATTTGAAACCATGGCCTTCACTGTATTTGAAGGACTTTTTGGCTTCATGCCGAAGCACAGCACCATTTGTCTGCTCATGCTATCACAAATACACCGCTGTGGCTCTCATCTGGCTCAATAACTTAGCCCAGCGTCCATTTTGAATGTGGCGCTGGCAAACCAAAAAAGCTCATATTCGGCATCAGTTTTACCAGACACAAACGCTAACAATATGTTTGCGCTAAAAGTAAAAATTATAAATTTGTTGTCGCAAATTTCTTTCTGTGACATTTGCTTTTGGTCGAATCGATATGTTTTTAGTTAAAAAGCAATGCTTTTTATATATTTTTACTGCTTAAAATGTTGGTGCAGTAAACAAACCATGTAAAATATAACCAATTCTACCATTTTTTTAATGTAAAATTTTTACATTTGTCACACAAAACATATTTTTCATAATTAAAAATAGCTAAAATACAATTTTTACGTTGCTTAAAAAATTATTATATTTCTTATTTTTGCGCAGTTTTTTTCAAAATGCTTTTGCGTAAAATGTTCATGCCAATTATTATTTATTTTTGGGCTTTTGCTGAACATAAAAATTATGTAATGTTTTAATCAGTACTAATTTTATTACAACCATTTTAGTAATATGTGCAACACATGCATGTTTTTTTTATTTATGTTTATGGAGTCTAATATTAAATATTAAAAGGGAATTAAATAGTATTTTTAATTTTATTTTAGTTGCATTGTAGCGATTATTAAAGCCCTACAAATGTACTGAAGATTTTAATTTGATTGGAACATTCTTAATAATACTCAGCTCTGTTAATACATTTTTCAAATCTTTTATTTCCTTGTAAAATGTCTTTTGGTTCAGAGAACCCAGTTTCAGTTATTTGAACAAGTATTCCACTAAACCTTTACTGCTTCCTTTATTTTCTCATGGGCTCCATAATTGTATACGTAAATATGTTTTTTAATTTTGTGGCTTAATTTGTTGTTGATGATCATAAAATCCAAGTAGTTAGTTGTATGAAAATGCATCGTATTTTACAATAAAGAACCACTGTTTAAATGATATATTTGTAGAGTCCAGGCACAGAGTCAACAAGTCTCTTCACAGTAGTCCTAGTGTGAGTGTCTGATTGTACAGCGGCTCATTCGTAGCTCAGAGTGAACAGCAGCAGGGACACTGTGGACTTACAAACATACTGTATGTCTATAGACAACTTGGCTCAAAAACAACATTTACTTTTCTGTTGGACAAGTGTTTAACACACTTGAGTGTTTTGCAAAAGAATATATTTTGTCTCGTAACCTCAAATAACGCAATAGGACGTATTTTAATTTCATGATACTGCTTTTGCAAGGTGTAAATATTTTCAATTATCACTGGTTTAAGGACTTGATGGACAGAACTACTGCCATGGTTGTTCAGCGTATGTGTGAAATAATTCAGACTTTAAAGTCTTGTATGTGATTCGTCACAATAGTAGTTAGTCTTATTTATTTAGACCAAATGGAAGCTTAAACACTGCCCACCCTGTCCTTCATGTTTAGTGGTGTAGTTTTGTGCAGCTGTAATGAACAGTACCAAACACAGAAGGTGTCAGAATGCATCTAAGTATTTAGTTAATACAAGTTCTCTTCTCTCCATAGTCCTCATTTCTTTGTTTGGTGAATGTGAAACATGGGTGAGATTCAAATGTGCCCATTTAGTAGGATTTTCCTAAGTTCTTCAAAGTCAGGTGTGTGAGACTGGAGGCTGTGCTTGCATTTTTACCTAATTGGAGCTTATTTTAACACACCTGAGTACTTGCGCTCACTTTGCCATTTGACCTTTTTTGAAGGAAGAAGGGAAGGCCAAGTTTAAGCTGGTCAGCCTAAGAACATCACAGCAATGGGAGGCTCCCTGACTAATTATAAAATGTGTGAGTTTAAGGTAAAGCTCTGTCCCGTATAGAGCCTGAGAGTTGATTAGTAAATATGCACCTTCCCAGCTGCAGTAAGCTAATACGTCTCCATGGACTGGGAGAGTGAATATTTCATATTTGGCTGATGACTAACAGCTTTTGTGCCTGTCTCAAATGCGGTTCTCTATAAGCCTGCTGAAATGGATGAAGGAAAAGCTTCTGCAGGCTCTCCTGTCACACAATGGTGTGGAAAGGTCAGGCCTAATGAAGTCAGGGACTGACCCTTCGTATTCAGTGACTTTGCATGGGCCCCGATCCCACTGCTGCAACCATACCACTTAATCCCTTTTTGATCCTAATTGATAGGCATTAACATGATCCTTATCCAGGAGCTGTGTTTTGTCTTCCACAGCCGTTCTCTTTGGGTGTCATTGACTCAAAGTGTGAAAGCGTTAAACCCAATGTGAAATAGATATTTTTCTTGTTTGTGTGGCTCACATGTGGCTGTTCCTAAACAATCGCACAAAGTGCTCAGTGTTCAGTGTTTGCCCTCATGGTCTTAACAGGACTTAGCTCATGACCTTTTGGATCTGATTGTGGTGTGAATGGGAGCTGTCCACTTCCAGTTTGTTTTCCTCGCAGTGCTTTTATCTTCACTGGTAAATGATCACTGCCTTTAACTGTCAACTAATTACCCTCTTGGAACGTTTGTATCGAAGACATATTGTTTTTCTCACACACTACAGCACCACAGGAGACTTCGATATATCATTTTTATTGTACTCACAATTACGGATAGAAATGTATTTCTATTTCCATCCTATCCCCGTTGTCTTCAAAGATCATCATAACTCCTCTATGTGACCAGTTTTTGAAAATTTTTAAAAAATGTCCAGTTTATTATTTTATTTTTTTTACGATTATGTTATGACTCAAAGAATCATAAGTAATAATTACCAAATAGTTTTGACACTCTAACCTCCACTATATTAGTGTATGTATTTATATAATGCAGTAGAACAGTATAGAGTGGCATCATTGACAAGGAATCAGCCATTTTACCCTTGTGGTTCCCCAAATGGCTGCAGACTGTAGCCGTTGTAGGACAGCTCGTCCTTCCTCACATCAGTGTAATTAAAAGTGTTTTTTCATGTGCTCAGCAGTGTGCAGCAGTCACTTTAGCTGAAAATACCAGGTGTCGCGTTGGTTCTTGTTGGTTTCACACAGCGACTTCAGGCCCTCTATGGAATGCAGCTTGCTGGTCTCTATAGGATTGGATGTTGTTTCCAGCTTGTTTGTTGCACTGAATAATGAGTGTGTGGTAAGGCCTGATGACATAATTTGGAGATTTCTATCAAAAAGAACTAATTATGAAGCAAAGACAGTACAGATTGGCATTCTCTGTGTGTACTTCACTTGACTGGCACCACCTGCCCTCTATATGTCACACTCACTTCACTTACCCCACTGTTGTGAAACCGAGCAGTTAGAAGAAACCCCACCAGACTCAGCCACCATCACTGGGATAGCCCCCACAATAAAGAAGCAGCCTTTCTACTCTTGATTTGTTGGATGCAGAAAACAACTAATAAGATTAATATAATGAGAATAATTTATACTCATTGTGTGAGAGTTAGTGGTGATATTAAAGATTACTTTATTGTTCAACGATGGTTACTGTTGCTGTGATTGTGAACTGTACAAGTGTGCTAAAATGTGTTTACAGCGTTTCTAAAAGTGTTATCTAGGGCCCAATATATATTAGTGCTTAATGATTATATTGTGTGAGATTGAAGTCCGTGCTTACAATTTGAATATGTAGAATAAAGTTTCAAACAACATTGATAGCAATGCATATATGGGTTCTAACACTGACAATTAACAATTCTCCGATTTGATACCAATAATTTCTAAATGTTATTTTAAGGGAAAGTGAACATGTTGAAATTCCAAAGTAAATAAGCTGTGTGTTACACACCTCAAACAGATAATATTACTGAAACTGATTATTGGTTACAACCTCCCTCTGTCTTTCATACAAGCTTAAAATGTTGTTTCACTCACTGGACAGGCAGATGAACCAATCAGAGAAAACAAACATGGCGGCATAACAGTTAAAAAAAAAAAATCTAATAATAACACAGAGGACAGAAACGATGCTGATTTCTGTAGTATGAGTATGAGTATAAAGTACTTTTCTCTGTTAAAAAAAAAAAAAAAAAAAATAGATTTTTGTTTCTGAATGAACATTTAGGACAAAATGTCTTCTACATCTGGGAGAGACTTTCCTAGATACAAATTAGATTGACTGTTTGGGACGTCCTCCAGTCTAAGTTGCATCAATGTTTTTGTATAATGTGAGGCATGGCTATTTGAAAATAATTCTATAAGTAAGTAATAAGTTTTCAGTTAGTTTTATCGTTGTAACGTTTAGCCTTCTGCATCTCAAACTTTAGAAAAATGGAAGTTGTTGAAAACAAAGCAGACAAACGTTTCCTGGTTGCTCAGAACAATCAGGAAAATGTTCTGTTCTGGCTCGATTAAGCTATAGTACAGTAGACCTCTATATAACATATAGGCAAAACATAGGGCCTGAAAAAGATTGTTTCAAACTAAATTGTTTGCTGTAATGGCTTACAAAAACCTCAAATGCTATAATGGTAACATGACATCAAATACATCTTACTTTATGAAGAAAACAGCTCTGTACTGTACGTAAAACATAAAGCAAGTGCATTCCTATAGAAATTTGCTACTAACTTTATATCACAGAGAAATGTCAGTCATTATATTTTAAGGGATAAAGCCATTAATGAACAAATTGTGAGGAGTCCATTTAAAAAATAAATTCAAAGTCCAATTTTCATAATCATCATCAGGAACATTGAATAATCATTGAAAAAAATAAACATCAATACATTTTATTCATTAATATTTTCAGTCTATAATCCTGTACCTACCATTTCTCAACCCAATAATTCATCCTATAAAATCTGAACGTACAATAGAAAAAATCCTTGGATTAGCTGACTCATCAAATAATAATCATTAGTTAAATTTGTATAAATCATGATCAGTGCAGTGAATTATGATGATTTTTTTGTAGAGGTGTGCAATGTGTCGGATTTTAGATATTATTGTGATTGTTGTCTTAAAGATATGCAAAAACAAAACATCGAGTACATTGTTTGTGGTAAAAATGGAGCAATAAAGGTTGTTAAAAAAATACAAAATCTAAAAAAGTTAGCTAGTCATATTTTAGTCAGTTAATCACTCATTGGTGTCTTAGTTGACTAAGTTTTGTGTTATTTAAAAAGCACATTGAAAACTTATTCAGATTTTTTTTACATGAAAATCTCAGCTGTTTTTATTTTATGTTTTCCTTTATGACTAGTTAAAGCATTCAAACATCTGAGCTTGTGGTCTTGTAAATGCAGTTCGGGTCAGATATTTGGTCAGATCATTGAGAGACTAGTTTTGCTTTTGGTCGACTAATTGATTGTCGACCAAGAATGTCTCTTGTGAGCCCAGTCAAGCCCAATTTCTAAATTTCAACTAATACATTTAAAGATATGGTTGATGGTTTGAAAAAATATCATCTGACTATCACAATGAGATATGTCGTAATCGAGATATGACAAAAGATACTCATTTTTGTACATTTTGCCCAGCCCTATATTTGTGACTAAAATAGACTTTCTATTACAATAGAGCCAGAAAACTAGCTCTCAGCTAATGGACTTCATAAAAGCATAGCTGTTCATAAGTGTATGTCCAAAAGGAAGAAGCAAAACAGCAAAGTGTGACACAATCTTTCCTTTGACCTTTAACTGGCTAAAACATATTCTTACGCTAAGGTTCATACATTTCTCACATGTTGATTTCAGTGAAGATTTACTTTTCTTTTTTTAATATCTTTATTGTGTTTTGACGACCAAACTTGATGACATAGATAGCAGACTATTACGCATGTCAATGCCAAATGATACCATTTAACTCTGTGGGAACACAATGTCAGAACATTGTTTTGTTTATCGTTCCCTATATAGCTGATTTCCTGTTTAATATTTTTCTAGATCAGATCTTACAGTCAAAGTCTATAAGACAATATTGTCTGACACAATGAATAATAATAATTACACAAGCCAGCTCAGTTAGGCAGCATTGAAGCATTAACAAATGACTGCTCTGGCCACTGGTGCAGTCTTTTGTAGATCCAGTCAAATGAGAGCCATCTCTGAGGACACAGATGAGTAGAGCAGTTTGAGTGTGTTGTTGGTGCATCACAGCAGGAATAAGAGCGAGCTGTCACGTTGTACCACACTAACTTCCACTCTCAGATAAAGCAATCACATGTCACACTTCAAACAGGGCAACTTAAGGAATAGAATCAGAAAAAAGAGCAGGCACATGTTTTTGTTGCTTTTTGTATTTATTTATTTTTTACAAAAATTAGTTTTCATGATCGTATTTGCCCACTTGAGCGCAATACTCAATTTAACTTTTCTACATCGTGCTTCACCTTCCTCTTGACAAAACCATTCAAGATCAAGGGCACCACCTTTGCAACTAATGAGGTTGTTTATTTGCTAAATTTCCTTGTGGACTTAACAGAGAGAAACAGGCCATGCATAGCAGAGCATAAAATTAGCATTAGCAAAGCACAACTCCAAAAGCCTGTGTAAACCTATATGAACACTGGACATGTATTTTCTACATAGAATAGAGGAGCGTCATAGGAGATTAGCAGGTCTACTCATCACAGCTCATGCATACATCTTTATTTGCTGATGTAGATTGAGTTCCAATCTGCGTAAATGTATGAGGCTTTACTGTATGTTTGCCTATCTGTCCAGCTACTCCATCTATTCAAACACTGTCCATCTCATTGTGTCTATGAGCTGCCCATGCTTTTTCTCTGGGATCTATTCTGTTATATGGGACCAGATGGCGAGGGGCACGGAAGAACCTCTTTTGTCTGGTGCCCCTGTGAAAAGAGGCTGTCCTCCCCTGTGTAATCAGCAGCACCGGAAGGGTGTTTGGGGTGTGAAAGAAGACAATTGGGTCTGGACACCTCTAGATTACAGAACTGGAGAGTTGATCTCCTGCCCCTGCCCCCCCTTCACCAAGACCCTGGCATGGAGCATCCTCATCTTTGATCAGTGAAGGAGAGAGCCAGTGGTCCCAGCTCTGGGGCCAAAGGCCAGCCCTGTTTACCCTGCACTTGGCTGCTATGACACCTTCTTCCGGAAGGACCCGGGGGATGGTGTGGTGGTCTGTGTACGAGGATACCATGAGCGGTCCAGACAACTGTGCTCGTTGCTCTGGCGTTGTTAAGGGCATTATGACAAACTATTGTTAGCTACTACTTCACATTTTTAAGAAGTGGACTTTTGTGTTCATATACAGCGTACATCATCCTGATTTTTGTTTTCGTTCAATTCAGGTTTCAAAAAGAAAACATGAACTGCAAAAACAAAAAGATTTAGTGTTTAATTCAATCTAAATTAGTTTTCCCTGTACATTATGGAATGAACATATTTTAATACAACTCAAAAAAGTCAGAAAGTCTATTCAAATAAGACATTACAGTACTTCAATGGCCATATCGTAATTATTTCCTCTACTGTAAATCCTGTAAAGCGTCTGTGTTATGTCAGTTACATCTCTAAGGCTACTTTCATCTGGTCGTTCTGACTTTGACTTTATTTTGAAACATGTGACATTGATTATCATTAGTCAATTAAATTCATCATGAATACTGCACATAAAATGCTACATGATCAAAAAGGAGTAGGAAGAAGCAGAAGCTTTCCAGTCCTACCCCTAGTTCTGTTTATTTAACCACATTAAAGCGCTTTGCTCTATAAGTTATTTTAAAAATACAACTATGTCTGTGATTATTATTTTTTTCCCCAAATATTAAAAACCTACTTGTGCTATGGGTTTTATTTTAGTGTAGTATGCATTTTTGCAGTTTTTATTTTGTTTTATTGTCAGCTGTTTTGACAATTAAGTAATTCATTGTGCACAAACACATTTATCTGTGATAAACACTCCGTATATAGATACATATTTTCAGTTGTTATTGGAAATATTTGCTCTAGTCAAGTTGCTGACAATATTCACATTTACTCTGCAGTACCTACTGGGCCTTAACCACAACAGAGCAGAATATTTGAATTAGCTTTGATGTTGGGAGTGTTCCTCAGGAGAGGGTGCCGTGAATCCACTATCATGGCCGCCACAATCGGCCCCGCCCATGCCCTGCCACTCAGGAATCGCTAAAATGGCTGGATGCTGCAAAGTGAGTGAGGGGAGCAGGAGACGCCCACTTCGCAGCTCTGATATGGTTGTCTGAACAGGGTCTGGCCTTGCAGCTGGACTCCAGATAATCAGATTATTTTCAGTTTGTCCATCTGAGCACAAAGTCAAGTGTAGGAGACCAGTCAGGTGAGGGTCGCTCCTTAGTCCAGTCAGTCCTTCACTGTTCTGTCCACTTTTATGGTTTCTTGTTAACTTGTTGTTGTTCTTGTGTTTACAAAAACTGTATAAAATGTTATTTATATGTTAAATGTTGTGATGTACATTTTGATTCCATAAACAATTGCAGGCTGTAATGTAGAAAATCCAAAATAGTATTTGGTTTGTATTTCCACCTCTTGCCTTTCACAGAACTGCTCTGTGTGCTAATTTTGTCAGATTCTATATTCGGTGTTGTACCACACCAATAGGGCGCTGAACTAAAAAAACAGGGCGTAACATTAAAGGAGTCTCTAGCTTCATAATCCTCTAAAATAAAGTGTTACATTTATGTGTGCAGGTGAACTTCATGAGGACTCTATTGGAAGAATTCTCTCACAGTGTGCAGAGTGTTGGAGGTAAATGTCCAAACCTTCTATTTTTGGCTCTCGCAGCTCATTGTGAATGACATGTTATTATTGGATCCTGTGTGAGAGTGCTTCCCTCTTTCTTTACTGTTGGTAGAGTTGGTGGCGGACTCGGAGGAAGATGTCATGCTCAGGATGGGTTTGGTGATGATGGTGCTTCTGTGGGTGCTGCATGGAGCTCTCACTTTGTGCCTCTGTCAGCTCTGATGCGTAACCAGGCCGTGAGTGACAGGCCGCTCCCAGGGGACAACAGGGGGCCTGAGGTGAGTCAGATGTATCCTTGACCCTGTCTAGCTGTGTGTCAACAAGCACTACAAACTCTGTAAAAGGCCACAAAGCAGCATGGCTGTACAATGGACATCTTTATTTGGACTAAAAGAAATGTGAAATCAAACATGTTAATGAGGAAAGCGCTGCACACATTATTCTCATGCATCAGCAATATTGATACAAAAGGAACCGAGATGTGACAATTTTAGAATTTGCTCAAGGTTGTTCAACCTAGTGAGCACATTCCTGTGTATTTTCACTTTTTTCTGCAAAAGTACATTAAAATGTAAAGTTCAAACTACACAGTCTCCTGCTGCTTTTTGAGAGTGACATTCACTTTTTCTATTTTATTTTTTAAGCCTATAGCAGCCGAGAATGTGATAACGACCGATAATGTAATAACTGCAAGCGTAATCATTTTGTCAAATTTTAAAAATAATAAGTCTATAGGTAATAACAATAGCTTGAGTCATTGTCGTGTTCTTGAGCATTTGAGTGAATAATAAGGATAATTAACAGTATTATTAAAGTATATAGCTACTTATTTGAACATAAATAATGTATGGTTGGTCCAATAGACTCATAAGCTTGATTTTGTGAGATGTGATCAAGTCACACTGTTATGGAACACCTGATGAAATGGATACTTTGTTATGCTATCCATGTTTATTGCACAGTTCCTTGTGCTAAAATGGTAAAAACGTCAAAATAATTAAAAAAATGTTCAGTTCTTATGGCATTACAGTACATACAGTATTTACTATGGCTACAGTTATTACATTATCTGTTTTTTTTTCCTTGTGAGGCCAATATTGTAATACAGTGTTTCTCAATCAGTGGTCCAGGCACCCCTCGGGGTACATAAGCACTTATCAGGGCATATTTAGAATGATTTCAGCTGTTGATGTTTTTAATAATTTTGGAGGTTTTTGAGCTAGTATTTTATGAAAACAAGAAAATATAAAAGTGACAACTGACAATATTACTCTAGAACCGCCATTTTGTTACCCAAAAACTCAAGTTAGGAGGTAGTAGGCATGTGAGACAAAATTTTCCGTGGTACTTGGGACAAAAAGGCATAGGAACCACTGATGCAACGTTATTATAAGTTATTGGCTGACGCACGTTATAACATTGTTGGTCGTTTATTAAGCTACGGACCAAAAACATTTGACTTTTTTTTTTTTTACAACATTAGCGGTTACTAGGTTTTTGGCTGTTATTATGTTATTAGCTGTTATTACATTATCGGATGCTACAAAGCTCACTGAGCATCTTCGCCAGTCATCATAGCTAACATTTATCATTAGAAGTATAAAGCAAAAGAACATATTACCACAAAGTACAGCAACATCTGAAATGTGTGAGAAAGCAGTGTTTAGCAAAGTAAGTATCAGTCATGAAGACCTATGAAGTCTTTTTATAACAGAACATGGGTAAACCTTCTCACCATATGACAACGGTTAGTTATTGTGTTGCACTAAAAACAGTGAGACTTTGATGTGCTCTACGCCATGTGACACAAGCTTGGCTTGACCAACAGTTGTCTTTTCACGTTTTGTTAGTAGTTGCTTTGTTGCTTATCCCATTTTGTATATTCAAGTGATAAATGCTAATTTCCCCAAATATTTAACTCATCTTTCTAAATATCCTCATCAAAATGAATTTACAAAAGTCACTGAAAGTACTTTTCTCTACACATCTTACAAGTACAAGAACAAGTGTAAGTCTAAAGAATGGCATGCTTAAAAACCTTTTTTTGTTTTTATTTAGATATGTTATTATTTAAGGCACAGTGCACATTAGAAACAGAGGCATGGAAAGTGACTTCCCATACATGTAAACATGCAGGATTGTAGCCTGTGCTAATTTCCATCCTTAGTCCCTGCTGGAGAAACCAGCCACACAACAGTTTATGAAAAACACTACATACTGTAAATACAGAGTACAAAAACCGCCCTGATTACATCTCAGCCCTCATGTACACACATACTACTCACAGGCACCTAGCAAACCCACACACATCCACCATATATTCCACTCATACGCCACAGTTGCCCCATGATCAACTATCACATACTTGAGCTAAACATTATCCGTTTACAAATCTATATACATAATAATGTCTAGCTTAAGTGCAGTGTATCACCACTAAAATCAATGCAATATTCATGTTTTCATTATTATTTTACATTCTACTTTTGTTGATTTATTCTTTTTATACGCATACTTTAATTTGCAACTTGCTAAGTATTGCACTTCAATGAAACAGGTGTGTTTTGTTCTGAATTTCCAAAAGTGAACAAAAAGAATCCTTCCTGAAGAGTTTAGCATCGTTTTTCAGAGGTCCCTCAAACACCATGTGTGAAATGAGAGTTGCCTGGGTGTGACTTCTCCAGAAAGCATCCGCTGGCTATTGTCTGCCCAGTCAACTTGTGCAGGCCCCAGTGCCCTGACTTCCATACATGAGAGATCAAGGGTTACCAAGGTGCTTTTGAGGAGAAGGCCTCAATGTGAGAGGGGACAAACCAGCTCACAAAATGCTCATTTCCTTTGCATGTTGGCTGCCCTAGTGGGGTTTCAGACAGGGTCACTGACACAGTAGTGGGGCTGCCTGCTCCACCCTGCTTTTTAATGAAAACAGTTGCTTGCCTTTTCATTGGCTTGTGACTGCTATCAGCCGGCTGTACAGTATGGCGCCTTGTAATGTGCTGCATTTGGCCAAAAGAAAGTTTGTTCACACTATGGATGTTTATCCGGTGCCGCACAGAGGCACCTTGTAGAAAAGGTAAAAGTGGTTCTGTCCACCTCTCATTCTGGCCTGAACGTTCAGCCACTGAGCCATGGCATTAACTTGTATTCTAACAAGATTAAAATATATTCGTCCTGGGGATTAGCATAGTTAGGTGTCCTTTTGCCTCTTTTTCCTGCACTGGTGCAGTGACAGTGGGCTTTGATCTGTGTTGCGAGGCAAGAGTCCTGGCTTGGACCTAGCCATTCGAGTGCCAAGTGTGAAATTGGCCTGATGTCATCCCCATTCTTCACCTTTTACATCTTTCACCACTTTAATTATGTTTCCGCCACAAAGCCCAGGCACCTCGGAGCAGATTCCTCTCTGTCCATAGGAAGCATTTAGAAACTGTGAGTAAATGACACAGTAGGGGAGGGGAGATGGTTAGAGAGGTCATAGCAGGATGGGGCCCTTTTGTGTTTGAGACTAGACATTGATACTTTTCCTCATGCACCCTCAATCCATTTCCATTTTCATCAACACTATATTCTTTTATGAACTGTAACCACAGAAACTCTTTTCATGTTGCTTTTTGTTAAAACAATTAGATAATGTATCTTGATAAATATTTATGGACTTAACTACTAAGTATTTCTCTCAAAACATAAAACTTTATATACTCTAGCACAGAAGAATGTTAGTAGAGCCATGTTCCAGTTCTCTTTCATAATGAAGTCGAGTAACTTGTGTCCCGATCTGACTTTTTGGAGAAGTGGGATGCAGCAAAGTGTTGAGTGGGAATATTTTGATGAAACCTCTTGGTGTACAGAGCAAAGGACCAGAACAACAGCGGCGTGTTGCTCGAATGTGCATAAGCAAGAAGCAAATGAACTCTGAGTGTGCGTGCTGAGCAAGAACAATCCGAGTGTGTGATAGTGAGAGGTGCAGATGTGTTTGTGAAGCAAAGGAAAAGAGTGGTAAGTGCAGAACTGTGTGCAGAGACTCAGGAGGAGGAAACAGCCACCTGCAGCCATGACAGGCTTTGACCTTCACTGCTCCCTCTCTCACCCCTCCCTCCATCTCTCCCTTCACTCCCATTCCTGCCTGTGATAGAAGTGCAGCTCTTTTGAGAGAGGCTGACCATCAACAAGACAGTGCTGGGAGCAGTCCTATCCGTTCCAATGGTAGTCACCGGCTCTTAGACATGCCGTTCAAAGACTAGTGGTGCAAGTATGGAAATGCAGATAAGGTATTGTGGAGAAAACATGCCTGGGAGTTGTTCAAGGATCTCTCTTGCATAATGTGTCGATGTTTTGGCAAATGCTTAATCTCAAAACGTATGACCTGATCCTACATGAATCTGATCTCTGACCTCTAAGCTTAACTCACTGAAAAAGCATAAGGTCAGTGCATTTCTCAGACTAAACTTTAAACAAAAAATAAACTAACTTTTGCACTGTTCTATGTGCTCAAATAAAGACGTGAAAAGTTTTATGTATAATCTTCAAGGTTTATTTACTCTTCTTTTGCAGTTCTCAGGAGGCAGTTAATTACACAATTAATACATGATACAAATTATGTACATTTATACCAAAGAATACTTCAAACGTCAAATTAAAATAGCATTGTATTTCTACAACTCTGTGTTGTCATTTTATGTTCATATATAGATAGATATACGCTGATGAGTAAATTCATAATGCAGGTTTCATAAAGGCATTCAACTTGAATAATCTGCATTTGAAGTAATACTGCTTCTCTGATTCGGCACAGTTCTGTTTAAGAGAAAGTTCACTCTTGAACTTTAAGGCAAAGTGTGTTTCAGTTTGGTGGATTAATTCACACACACTTTTTTCAGATACACAACAAAACACTTTGAAAGGCAAAAAAGTCCCCATTTTGGTATGGATACACTCTCCATCATACTTTCACTAAGAAAGACTTAAGGGTATAAACACAGTTATTTGCCCATGTACAACAAATTGCAGCTTTCATGCAAAGGCCCCATAAACTATTTTTCATTCACAAAAAGAAAACAAAAGAAGTTATTGCAAGATAAACAAGCAGTGTAAACACCTCAGAAAACTACTCTAAAGCAACACTGGTCATTGGATAAATTCTTTTCTCAATATAATCTATATTTAAATACACATATGAAATCCTTTCAACAACATTAAGAGATTTCCAACATTTGTTATACAGTCACAGGCGGTTTTTTGTTATTTTATGATATGGATATGTAATAAAATGTAGATAGTAATGTATCAAACACCTCCAATAACCTGCATTTATAGATTCCTCTCCATAGAGCTGCAAATGTTGTCTTCATTGTCTTTATGCTACAGAGTTGTTTTTGACTTTAAAGGCAGCATAATCTACTATTTAATGCAATTAGCTACAACATGATTCATATTGCTATAATTAAAAATATAGTAGATGCACTAGTAGTCTATAACAAATGAATTACGCACGTTGAGTGTTTAAAGGCTATGAGACAAGCAAAGACACTGAAGCAAGGCCTAGCTTTGCATTTGGGTAAAGTGGCGTTTAAAAAAGCGCAACTTTTAGTCACATAAGCCTGTACACATTTTTTTGTGATTAGCCTACTTCATTTATAAAACGTACAAAATTCATTGTTTGCCCAATTAGCTTTTACAATGAAAAGAATGTTCTTCATTACATCAGACGAGAATAGTCAACAAGAATGAAATAAAAAACTGCGTGTTTTTAAATTCACAGTAGCCTGGATGCAGCAGAAAAATACTCTTTGGACTTAGGTGCGTTGACGTGACTGGCTGGTTACAAAACTATAGCGCCAGTTCACGCGTAGTGACAATCATGGTTAGGTTAGGGTAGAAGCTTTAGAAAAAACATAGCGTGTGAAACCTCCTGGGGACAAGATAGACGGACAAGGAAAACATAGCTTTATACAACATCTTTTATAGACGTGATATTGCAGAAATATCTCTCTATTTAAACATTTTATGCTGGTATACTTTATACACTGGCCCTTTATTTAATGAAATTATTGCATTGTAGGCTTGATTACGCCTCAAGTTGGACGAAAAAGCACTATAATATTCCTTTAGGGCAATGCTGCCTGGTCCAGTCTATTGTTCTATACTATTTCTATAGTGAATATGGGATAATATCATAGATATTTCTGCTGTGGCGTTATTAAATAACATGTGAGTAAAGATCTGCTATATAAATGTGTCATAGGATTACTATAGCATGTTTTCGTCTGGAGGCTGCTGTTACATTGTGGAACTCAATCGCTGTCTGATTTTTCGTCCTTCGTGACAGTGGCGTGATTGTACAGTCCCTGCGCCATCAGGTGTAAGGCCAGAGAGTTCTTAGTGCCGCTGGCCTTCTTGATTTTGGCCCTCTTGTTCTGGAACCAATCTTGATTTGGGACTCGTTGAGACCCAGCTCTTGTGCCAGGTTCTGCCGCCTCTGCTCAGTCAGATAGCGATTTGTCTGAAACTCTGTTTTGAGTCTTTGCAGCTGCTCTGCTGTGAAGGCCGTCCGTGGTCGCTTGTCTTCTTTGCTGGTTGTTTTCTTCTTTGGTTTACGAGATCTTGGCCCTGTAATGCAGGACATAAAGTTAGCACAGTGTTTACCACAAAGACCACGTTACATTTGTTAGTCAGCTATTTATGCAATAAAAAACACAAACAACTTTTAAAAACTTTAATTATATAGGATTTGTGATCATGTAGCAAATATGAATCACGTTTTATATGCAGCAAGCTGTATTAATAACACTGAGCAATGCGTAATGGGCGCGTAAATCCAGGAAAAGTTAAGTTTGTAGATAGTGTTTTATTATGTGTAAATGTCGCCTATGTTGTCAAATTAGTACGTAGACTTATGGACTAATATTTGTGGAAATAGGCACGAGTAAACAAGAATGGCACATTCACAAGTTATAATTTCTAGAGTTTTTGCGCAGAAAACGCACATCACTGCGCTCATCTCCGCCATGCAGGAAAAACATGAAGCCACAGAACAAGGAGAAACTGGGTTTGCGGATTTAGGTTGATTTCAGGGTACGTCTCCAAGTTTCTATGCATTCTTGTTTTAGTGGGTCACTTCAAACGCTGCTCAGTGAGACAACGTGCTCTGATTCTGAGAAGCTGCTACTACATACACATCCATCTTCATTCTGACTAGGATAGGCTTTTTTAACTTTAGGTTCTTCTGTTTTATATGAAGTTAACTTCAGGTCAAAGCTATGAACAAACAAAGTGCACGGGCCGATAATAAGCGAGACTAGGCTACTACTACAAACCGCATGGGAACAAGAAGCCTATAAAGCTACTACTCGTAGTAGTGGACTACGCCACACATTGCGTTACATAATGTATGAGAACAAGTTGTACTACACTTTTAATAATATGCTACCCAACACCACTTTCTTCAGGATAAACTCTGAGGCTATGGTGAACATAAAGAACCAATGCAAACAAACACAGTGGAGCACTGAGCACAGCGGCTGAGCAATGGCAGCGTTCATACGCCAACAAATAAATATTTAATTTCGGCCTGTGCCAAAGCTTGCCTAATTCTCCAATTTTGTGCCAAATTATTTAACTTTAAAAGTGAAATCATACGGACGCAATGTTTATAATTAAATATACATTTTATTTTAGGTAACAAGGTCTTCAACGTGACAGCAGAACTTCAGATAATTGTATTTAGGATACGTAGCCCATACATTTTATTGGAAGTACATTTTTAAGATGTTATTTTCATAATAATTTCGGTATAAAGTCAAGCGTTTAAAGTTTACAAATTTGACTCCAATTTTAAATTGCTGTTTGGGGGAAATTTGCCTCGTTTGTTTGGAAAAGGAAAAAAAAACTAGGCTAAATAAAAAGCCACATTATAGTAAAAAAAATTATATATATATTTCCTCTCACTTTAGGCTAAAAAATGTACATGTGATTAAAGTTTCCATCAAGATTACAAGCAGGATAAAATGTTATTTAAAAAAATGCAAAGAGCCTAGCTTTGACGAGCCTCTACGCGCTGCGTAATCTCAACGTGCTTCAGATGGCACTAGTGACCGACTGAGCTCGGAGAAGTCGGTCAAGGCATCCGAGGTCAGTGTTCCGGGGTATTTCAGGACAGGTTAGGGAACAGAAACAGAGAAAGTAGGCTTACCTGAAGAAGGCCTGTCCGAGTAGCGGGTGCAGTAGACCCAGGCCGGCCACAGCATGGGCTTAGCTGCTCCCGGGTTAGAGCTGGCCTGTGAACTGTCAGAGTCTGAGCTTAGGCACTGGTCTCCGCTCTCCCCGCGGGACTTCAGCGGCTCCTCGGCGGGTGTGGCGACTTTCTTTGCAGCGTGTGGAGTGGATGTGCCCTCCGCTGGTACCGTACTGCCCACGGGCTCGGTCTGAGGAGCGGCGGGGCTGTTGGTGCTCTCTCGCGACGCCAAGCTACTTTCTTCTCGGTTTGGAGCCGTTTCTTTTTTACGGCCGAAATCCGGGCGCAGGATGTTGTCGATGAAGAAGTTGGTGATCCTGTGCGGGATCTGCTGGTTGCCCGGTGCGTGCAGAAGCGGGAGGATGGCTCTGTTGGACTCGTCCGCAGACTCCTGCCTCTCCACCGCATCCCTGTTGCCGTTCTCATTTTCTTCCATACTGATTCACTTTAATCTCGTTAACCCCTTTGTCGCTCTGTCCGCTGCAAGAAACGTGCCTTTTACAAATTCTACGAAAACTACGCGAAGTTTAAATAAATAAAAATGTAACTCAGAAAAGAGCGAGTGCCTTGGACACTTTGCAAAGCCCCGCGCAAGTGTCCTCGGAGAAAAGCATACTTTTGGTCCTGTGTCCCTGGTCTCGGCTAGAATAAATCCCTATAAGATAAAATCTGTGCCATTTGCGCACCGTCCAATTAGCCAGCGGATGGTTGCCTAGACTAAACTAAACTAGAGGTAAATAAAGATGCTGCTAAACTGAAGCTCTAATACTCGCACTCTGGAGTTTTGTGCTTATTTTCAATACGAGCCCCACGAGTGACGTTTTCCTACAGTCCTCCCAGACACGTGCCTTGGACCAATGGGATGTGAGGAACCATGCCACGTGACACCAACTCCAAAGCAATCCACAAACGCCCATCCTCGCCTGAGTAAAAGGGAAAGAGTCCTGGATCCAGAGACAAGGAGCAGCCTCATTTAAATCCGCTGCATGCTCCACATACTTCACATAATTCATCGGTGTTTATTAAAGTGCAACTCCATTTGGAGTGATTTCAGCTTTGCGAGTACCTCTGTTCTCTGTGTGCGCCCAATAAAGCGGGTCTTTCTTATTGTAAGGAACTGAGGGTTCCCTACCAAATACCAAAGTGTCAAAACAAAATACCGCTGGAAGAGTCTATATCTTTTCGAAGTAACCAGTATAAAGCGTTTTTTTTTACGTTTAGACAAACTATGAGTTTTGTCTAACAGTCGGAAATAGAAGTTGCGGACTTAAGAGCTTTTAGACATAGTCAAGGTTACACTTCTTGATTAATTCATGTGTCTGAAAATATTGCTTCTTAGTTGATATCTTGTCCGTGGGAATATTGTTGCTGGGTAGAAATGGCTCCAGCTTGACATGTCCTATGTGGTATGTTGCCCCGAGCTTCTTCATAGTTTAAAAGTGCTCTCTCGTGTTTGTCATGACGCAGCAGTCGACTCACAACTGGGCCCGTTTCCCTTTAAATGAAATCAGTGATGCAAACAAACTGTTTTGTGCGCGGTGCTGCATGTGGATAGTGAGCCGCGCCAAAGACAAAACTTTGAGGAAGTTAAGTGGCCGATGTGAAGTTTGCCTTCAGTGCCCGAGGCGCCTCTGAACAGAGTGGACACTTCTGCAGAGCAGTGTGAACAAAATGAGAGCTCACAGAACACGCAGCACCACATGGAGACCCGCCACCTAAGTAAGGTTCTGCGCTTTTACGCACGCTTTACGCATGCGTTTTTTAAATGTCTAATTCTATATTACAGGTTTTATTCTTGTATGCTTCACTTTGGTGAGTTAAAATCAATGCAAGGAGTCTATGCTTTGTGTCCAAAAGTATTTTATTGTGTTATTTAGGTAAAAAATTAAGAGTTTATGATCAAATGTGGATTGTTCAATTATTATTCAAATTAACACCGCCATATGGACACAGACCTCCTCCCAATTTACTTTTGCTTAGTAAATCAATATTTTCTAAATTTCAATTCTAAATGTCTCTGTGTTCGGCTTTAGAGCAGCCACAGGCCGGTGGTTGATGGAGTGAAAGGTGTTATTAGACAGGCCACTCATGCTGGATTGTTTCTCACTTGTATAGGGAAGTGCAGATTAATGTTGAGCGCTAAATAAGCGGCAGACAATGGGAGAACAGACATGCCGTTACCGCCTGGGCTTGGCCTCTAACCTCACAGCAAAGCAGGGCAGTCTGGAGGAAATGACACCACCTCAGCCCCGCATTATAAGAAGAATCTGCTCTTCTATTTGAAAATATTTGGAATCTCATGATCTTCTGCTCTAAGCTACTAAGCGACGCTAGAGAAGGGAATTTAGATTCAGAAATAAAAACTGTGCAAGAAAATAGGCCTAATGCGTAAGTTCGCTTGGCTTGAATTATTGTATGTATTCACGATGCGGTCACTAAAGGTCATTTTATTGTAGGCTAATATATAGAGTTATTATTATGAGCTAGCGTTACGTTGAAATGCTTTCATGTCTATTACTT
Organism: Mugilogobius chulae; assembly: GCA_038363315.1. Lineage (NCBI taxonomy): Eukaryota > Metazoa > Chordata > Actinopteri > Gobiiformes > Gobiidae > Mugilogobius > Mugilogobius chulae. The sequence continues at coordinate 19,894,300 of CM076416.1, forward strand.
TTGTATGTTATTGTCTGTTATTTTTGTCACTGACCGCATCGTTTAGGTTTAAGAGTTGTTTTTGTGGAATGCTTTTGATTTTATTTTGCTGTAGCCTTTTCTCCAACATGAGAAAATGAGAAGTACTTTATTTTATGCTTCGCTTCGTCAACAGCATTTTAGCCTAAACCAACTGAAGTTCTAGGATACTTTAATCACAGTTTTAACCTTCCAATCTAATTAATTTATTGCTTTTAAAATTTCTTAGCTATTTTATTTAGTGATTAAAACAACGTAGGAGATTAGATATTTTAATAAACATTCTAACAAGACAATATGCTGCATGTAAAAAATAAATAATAATAATAGCAATTTTTTGCAATAATTTACGGCATGAAAAGATTACCGCTGACATGAATACGACTAGAATATACTTATTTCATTGAAGAATAAGATCTTGGAAAATAATTGTCAGCTGGAGCATGAGCAGGATACTCTCAGAGGTGCCTTTGCGTGCTTTCTATTCATATCAAAATACTGCGTATAGTAAAGGGTTAAATGAATGTAGTACATTCACTTGTAGCTCCATGACCCTCCTCTTTACGCACGCATCCATACATCCAGTCCCCTCCCTACTACTACTACGCTCTCGTAACTCTGGTGCATTGTGCGCATGTGTCCTGTCGCTCTGAGTTGCTATAACCCATTTTCGCTCTGCCTCTGTATTTCCCTCGGTAGAATTGTCTTAACACGTCAGCAGCGCTCAGTACTATGGAATACTACAAAAGGTGACGCGCACTAGGAGGATTTGTGAATGGACGCCGTGATGTGTGCCAGCTCACAGATCAGAGGGCGGTGGTGGTGGTGGGACTTCTGCAGATGCACCGTGCCCCCCTTCCTCATCCCTCTCCTCACCCTTCACATAAATGGGGGGAAGGAGGGGCTGTGGGGAGGGGGGTCTGCCTCTGTCGCCATGCAGGGGTCACCAACAAATCCTCGCGCTTCCTGTGCCTTTCAGGTCCTGAAAGCGCGTCTCTCCTATTCGATGATCCCGTATGATTTTTCTGTTGTTGTGCTTTTGTTGGGGCCTGGAAGTTCTCTGCCCTTTTGTGTTCAGGCAGGGTCAACGGGAGCAAGGAGAACCAAAAATATACATTCAACCAAATTACACTTTTTAAATGTGGTGTAAACAATACATTTATAATAATAAAAATAAGAACAACAACAATAATAATAATAATAATAATATAATAATAAAAATAATAATAATAATAATAATAATATTAACAAACAATAATATAAAATAATAATAATAATATAATAATAATAATAATAATAGACCATTTTATAAAAAGCTTAATGTAGATAATTTACAGACACTTTAGCACGTAAGTGTTTTATCCACTGAATGAATATGTGTGTGTTTTTTGTTTTTGTTATTTTTACTCTCTAATAGGCTACAATTATTAGTATAATCTCTGTTATAAATATAAATTATAGTTGTACAACAATTAAAGGGGAGCTCGGAAGGAAAAGTTTGTAATTTTTGAGAATAAAATAGAAAATTAAGTCCAAAATTGTTTACACACAACATTGTGTGATCTTTTAAACCTGAACTATACAATATTTGTATTTTACTTCCAGAGCATTATAGAAGTTTTTGGTTCAGTGTAAAGCATAGGTTATTTCCAATTGTGATGTCATCCTGTCACATGTTACCTTAAAATGACTGGAATTGTTTGCAAAAGCCTGACCATAATTATCTTAACTGTGCTTAGTAACATGCTGTAACTTTAAGCACACTATGATCACACACTATTCTTTTCTAATAGTTATTTCGTGGCTGGTTGGACGTTCACAACATCTCTCCTTAGTTCAGGGCTACTGTGTGTGTCTGTTGTGGTCTGACGCCGAGCCCTTTATAGGTTTTAATAACTGCTAATCCGTCTGATCGGTGTGGCGTAGATAAGTCTCATTTGAATTGTTCTTAGAGAGCGCTTCGCATTTCTTTCTCTCTCTCTCAACCAGAGCTTAGCACAAACAACTGCACCACCCTCAGCGCAATTAAGGCCTCAGCCAAATGAGAAGAAGCCTAATTGAATGCAGCTCACTTCCCATCAGCAAGCCCTCGGAATGGATCACTAATATGAGAAAAACTGCCTGCCACGTCTCTGTTCTAAAGGCTGTTTGTGAATGGACTTGTAAAAGACATCAAGGTTTAATTACAGCGTGCGTCCTCTCAAAGAATTCAATCACTGAAAACTTTATCAGTGAAATACAAAGTTATAGGTCACGTTGGCGTAAAAGTCTGGTGTTTTAGATTTGTTACACGTTATGCACACACTCTCTGTTATTAAAGTATCAAACTTTAATAACAGTTTAAGTGTTTGGAATGGACATAATTGTGTCGATATATTTTCAGCAAATACCCTTTGACGTTTTTTTTCCAGTATCATACGTTTTTGAATCCTAATCCCTGTGCGTAAAAGTTGCCTTGGTGCGCGCTTTGATTTTTACGCACGGCTGTTCCGCCTAAATCTTTCTTGATTTTAGTTGTTGTAAGTTTAAGCTCCACTTGTGTCAGGCACTGACTTTTTCCACAACTGTGCGGATTCATTCTCCAGCTGCCCGGAGTTTTACTGACTGCTATTTTTGTCAGGTTAATGGGTTTGCATTCTTCAAAAACAACAAATGATGTTACTATGCAACACTCCTCATCGTGTGTTTATCTTGTAGACTTTTGCGCTTAGTCCAAATCTGTGGCCCCTGAAGTTTAGGGTTCTTCGGCTTGTGCACCTGTCCTGACTCCTCGTGCGTTTATGAGCAAGAGGGAACAAGTGCCACAAACAGGTGGAAAGCACTTGCAGCAAAATAAGTTTTTCTTTTTCTGTCACTATTCAGATATTGTGAGATTAACGTAAAGAATTGTGCTTTAGGATCAATTTAATTACAAAAAAAGTTATCACCTCCTCTCACTCTGAGAAACGAGATGGCGGACGGTGATCAAATGTTCAGTGATTTTCTTTAGTTTATTCATATTTGTTGGTTATGGTGCAGCTTATTTCTTCATGAAGATTTTGTTGCAGGTGGCACTTTGCTCTAAATGGGAGAAACAATCTGTGTTATGTCTCGTCCGCAGCTTGCAGTGTAATTATAGGTTGCCGGGGTCAGCAGGACGCGCATAGCCTCGACCCTCTCCCTGTGTGGCACCGCGGTCTGTGCCGTTCATTTCGCTAAAATAGAGTCGGACTTTTCCAAACGTGCCATGTGTAACGACGTCCCTTTCACCCCGATGCGCCTAAGTTGTTTTTACCCCCACTGGCGAATATGCTGTGAATTTGTCACTTATCAGGGCGGTCTGTCAAAGACCGTTTTAGGCGCAGTAACTTTCCCAAATGGTTTCAGCCTGTCAAATTTGTGCATCTCTCAGCAGTGTAAGAAATAGACCACGTTCTGCTCCATGCTGCTCCAGCTAATTAAGACTAATTACACAAGAGCAAACTGCAGAAAAATATTTTGGAACATGTTTTCAGCCAGGTCTTTGTGTACACTTGAAAGTCAGACTAGCCATTCAGTGCTTTTGGAGTAAATAGTAAACTGAATTGTACTAACCCCTTCTTAAATTCAAGGTAGACTAGATGTTGACCCTCTCTTTAGTCCTATTTATGCCCCATAGTCTAAAAAACTGGCTGAAATTTTGAAATGTTGGTGATAAAATATTATAAGAGAACTTCTATTTGTGTCATGTTGATGAAGTTACAGTGTTGCAAGACAAGAAACATGCAATAAATAGATAAATAACTATTAGATCGAATGCAGACTGTGCAGGTAGTACAAAAAACATAACACTATGTAGAAAAATTGTACCAGAAATGATTCACATTTTGTTATAGTATTGCATGTATTATTGCAAGTGCATGCCATGTACAGGACAAGCAACGGAATACAAAAACAATATGTAATGCTTGTATTGCCACACTATGTTTAGTAATCACTAGTAAGTCCTTTTTGAAGTCGTACTGGTAACACTTAAGAATAAGATTTCTGATTATATTTATAATGCGTATACCAGCAGCTATGTGCACATGTACTAGCAGTCGTAGATGGCTTATCATACCCTATAAATGCTTGTTTGTTTGGGTTAACAAAAACATTAACAAAACATTGATAAACCTGCTTGTTCATCTGATTCAATAACAAAGTGATAAATGCTAGTAATATACCTTGTACGTATTTACAAACAAAATGTGGCTCATTAACACATCATAAATAGTTTATTTAGAAATGTATTTTTAATGCACAATTGTGTGGAAAAATATGTCAAATATTGATGGCTTGTGCCTCCAGTCACAATACAAACTATGTGGGAAACATGTAGACATGTGTGGCTGAATAAGGCTTTGTCTGTGTGTCACCAGATTTTGTGAGGGAAATGCTCACCTTGATGTATCCCATTAGATTCCGTTGGCTGGTTATTACCCTGGTCGAGGGCAAAGGATGATCTGAGCTGGACTGGCTTTAATTTACACTAGGATGAATTTGTTTGGAGGGCATGCATAATTTTCCATCACCTGAGGTTTCTTGTGTCAATTATTTGTCCTGTGAAAGAAGAGGAATGGCAAAGAGGGCTGAACATGCAGAGAGCTTACTGAACTGATAATACTACTGAGATGATGTCCTATAGTAAATACAGTATAGCAGTCCCTATCTCTGTCATACATGCGTTTACATTGAAGCTTGTGCTTTCTGGTGTTTTGACCTAGAGCTCAGAAGAACTGACCAGTTGTGATGATGGAGGCGCGTGGAAAGGAACAAGCTCGTAGTGCAGCTGGAAACTGCCATTTGAATGGGATCTGAGAGGTAATTTGAGCTAAAATGGAGTCCTTTTCTGAGGCACTCACGCACTGAGCCCCCCATGGCATCCAGTGTAATTCATTATTCCTGGGCAGCTCTGGGAGAGGCGAGGGCAGAGGACAGCAGAAGCAGCTTTGGTGTAATGAACACTCAGTGGACCTAACACACACGTGCACACTGGCACACACAGGCACACACAGCCTTTATTATATATCACAGAGTGCAGGACATTAATGCCACTCAAGACCTTTTGGCACAGAAATCCGAGTGTGCAATGATTTTCTCCAGACCAAATCCATTTCATTGACCTTTTCTATCATGCATGGGACTCTGCTGCGCTCTGCACTCACAGACAAATATTCCAAGAATAAAATTACCGCCAGCGATTTAAAAAATAATCTGCTTTTTTATTTTATTTTTTTTCTATTGATTATTAGGACGTGCGTATTTAAAATTTACCAAGCTTGTTTAAACGGTTGTGTTCATATGACAACACAACATCGTAGATACTTCAAGCAGGTCAGAATTTTAATTGCTGATTAACTGTATCTTTGTATTTACTAGGACGGTCCACATAAAACTAAAACTGCTCAACACTTTCTCCGTCAGTATAAATTAAGTGAAAGTATTTATTTATATTTTCAGCTTCACAAGTGTATCACTGAAATGATTTTAAAGTGACACCATGTAACTTTTTGACGGTGGAACATAAAATGAAAGTTTGGGACTTTCTACATAAATATGAGTTGTTTGTGGAACATTATAGTTGTATTGGAATAACATTTCTATGGACACAAGCAGGAAGAGTTCATAGTTCTGTTTATAAGTCTAATTTCTGTCTACAAAATCACAATGTTTAATTCATGAAAATAAAATTAAATGTTTGTGGAGCCAATATCAAACAAATAATGATAAGGCTGGACATTTGTGGGTTTCTATTTTAGATATTTCTTCCAAAAACAGTAAATCTGTTTGTTGTAAATTGTAAAAAGTGAACGCATCCTTCTATGGAGCTTTGTGTCTTCTAAGTGTGTTCTGAATGAAGATTTTGTTGTAAATCCTCCAGAATGTGCTGTTCCTTGTTCCGTCGTTAGGGGGCCGCAGGTGTTGTGGAGATAATGCCCAGCTCAGGCAGGCAGAAAGGATAAATACTGTCATCTGCTGGCAACAAAAGCCATCACGAGTCTGCAGACAGCTTTGTCATCCTGCTCAGCGTTTTCACTCTGTTGTAGTGCGTGTTACTGCTTACTCACTTTACCTATACAGGCATATAGTCAGAGTTGAACTAGGCTGACTTTGGGCTGGTTCTAAGCACATTTAAAGCTCAAGGGTTTTCAATTATGGCCCTAGTGCCAAATGTGACCTTCAGACATTCTTTGTGGAACATTTTATTTAATTAGTTTAAATTACTTTAGGTAATCCTGCAGTTTTACAAACTTTGTGTTTTGTACAAATATTTGCATTTTCCAGCAGTCTGTCGTCCTTGGCTCCAAAAAGGCAGCAATTGATAAAAATAAATATATAAATGTGTACACTTTTGGCAAGTATTATTAGTATAAGATACGTTGAGAAGCAGCTTATAAATGCCAGTCGTTTGTTATAATGTTCTGTCATGAAAAACATGTTGTTTGGTTTCCTTTAAACATGCTTACAACACAAATCCTGCATATTTAGGTTGTGTTCTTTGTGCAATCTATTCTGAACAATGAATAAAACAAAAATATTTTCTTTAACAAGCACATATTTGCAAAATTTACTTTTTGAGTCTTTAATCAGTTCTAACTTTGATTCATCATCAAAAACACAGCTAAAGTTTAGTCTGTGAGGTTTTCTGTCCTCTCTGAACCTCATATATGATATATGACGTCATAAGTGTAACTTATGACTGTCAGTTGTGCTTTTATACACTGTTATTAGTTATTTGCTTATTGGTTCTTGTGCATGGAATTCCAAAAAAATCATCAATTGTCATGTAGAACTGGGCAAGATGGAGGGAGGTAAAAATCACTATTTATTTTCCTCACACTAATATATCTCTATTATTTCTACAATTTTTTTTAGACTTTTTATGATGAGGATCATCGTGAGGATTTTACAAACATAAGCTACAGCATACAGACAGACCCTACTATAGAAATGTCTCCTTCCAGTGTTTGATTTATGCTTCAAATGACATTTATAGTGATAAAGAATTGTCTGCTCTTGGTTAAAAAACTCTTTTAAATAGCTGACAATCTTTTACTTTCTCTAGCTTTTGATTTGTTGCCAAACAATCATTTTTTAAAAAATACAAGAAATTGTTTTGTTTTCCATATTGGTAAAGTAGTTCAGTTGAGGTAAAAAGGCAGTTAAAGTGTACCTGACAGGTTTGAGGATAAAAAATAATTAATAAAATAATTAACCTAAGCAAGCTTAACCTCTAAACCAGAGGTGGGCAATCTTTTTTCCAAGGGCCGTATTCATATCCAAATAAGTTCCGGCGGGGAGGGCCAGACTGCGATCATTGGTCTAACAAATTATCATTGCTACAAGCAAATTTCTCAAAAACAAATGAATAGATATACAAAAATGTAAATAAAAATAGACTAATGTAATATTTTGTGTACTTATTGTGAAATTTAAGACCACGACAACTAAATCAATCAAGAAAATAGCAAATAAAGATAACGACTTATTTTCATCAATGTTTTGGGGGTCTGATTAAAACAGCTGCATCTGCCCCTGGGCTGTAGTTTGCCCATGTCTGCTCTAAACTCCACCACAAAGCACCTCAAAGAGAGAAAAAGCAGAGGAGCTTGTGATTGGTTTAACAGCAGGTGTTTGTGAAGAGCAGCACACAGTTTTGTTTGGAACACTTATATTGACGTCAAAACTATAATAGAAATGACATTGTCAGTGAACACAGCCAGTTTGACCTGAACGTGCTCATTTTTCTCAGTTTGCACTAAAATGCAAAACATTAACAGCCAAAAAAATCATTTAGCTTTTAGGTTCACTTTAATTTTGTAGTATGCAGCATATATGTTAAGCAACGTATTAAAGAAACAAAGGTCAGTTGTGAAGGTAAAAAAATAAATAAAATTTAAAATGTGTTGAAAAATCACAGGAAGTACAAAAGAGATGACCACAGTAGGAAAATTCTATTTACTTAGCAAACATAATTTCAAACATTTTAATCTGTAATTTAACAAAATAAATGTGTTTTTATTTAAATTATCTGACATTTAATGAGTTCTGTCCACAGTACTAAATTACTTTTCTATAGTGTGATTCATCATAATGAATAAGAAGTACAACTAAATCTAAAAATACATAAATTGAGGTAGTTTTTTTTTTTTCTTTTTATTTGAGCAAAGTCCTAAATCTACCACTTAATGACATCACAACGTTGGATCCATGACATTTCAGCTTTGGAGATGTAAACAGCCAAAAAATGAGGATTACTGAAACAGAAGTGAATAAAGCAAAACACAGCTTCAGGTTTGAGTTTGACGTCATTTAAACAAGCTAACATGCTAAAACTCACATAGTCATATTTGTGTAATAAAATAAACTAATCAACTGACAGCGCAGTGTTTAAAGCTCGCATTCACTAACTACAACCCACTGTCAAAAATAAATGTTATTATTAAGACTTAAAGTATGTTTGGGAATACATCTTACTTATCGATTGTTTTGGAAAAAAAGGTCATTCTTCCAAGATATTTCCACTGGCTTTTGAGCTGCATTAAATCTGAGGTCAACTAGCCAACATTTAAAAGTCATGTTCAAAGTCAGTGGCTTAAGGTGCTGAAAATAAACCGGTCTAGCATGGACGGCACAAATCAATAGATCAGATAGGCCCATCACTTCTTGCCTCAGAGGAAGGACATGGAAGACAGAAAGAGGGGAGGAAGGGTGGATGAGAGGAAGAGGAGAGGTAGAAGGAGGAGGAGGGGGGGTGTCGTTTTTTGGCAAATAGAAGGTGCTGTAATGGAGTCTTTTGCTTTGCTGTGAATGAAAATGAAAGGATATTGAAGCGCGGCCAATTATTCTGGTTCAAAGAGGAGGAGCTGAGAAGAGGGGGGTATCTAGCATTGGCGTGTGGCGCTGGAGAGATGCCCCAACACAAACTAGGATATAGATTTAGAAATGATTTTGCCTACATCTTTAAAAATAAACATTCCTATAGCACTGGACTTTATGCTAAATCACTAATGCATAAACTAACTGGGGATATTATGAGAGGCTATTTAGAACAGCCCACAGACATTGGCCCCTCTCCCAGAAATTCTCCCCAATGCAAAAGGTTAACTGTCAGTCCCCCACTAGGTATAAATAGAAGTCTGCCCTCCAGAAAAGCATGTATTGAGGAGGGGGGCAGACAGTAGCGGGAGGGGGCCGGTATCTCATGATCCCAGTCACACATAGACACAGGCGCGAGGTTAAGTTTGAGGGCTTACGGGGCGGGGCTTATAACAGACAGCAGCACAGAGGAGAAGATGCAGCCAGGGTGATTATAATGGCTGCACAGACCGACAGAGGCCAGACAAAAGAGGGAGCTCATCTATTCAATATGGCCCTGAGAGCAGACAGAACACACGCCACCATCGCCAAGCCCAAATACTGGCCCCACTGTGCAACACAAGGACTGCTTAGTACAGTATGAGGCCTACTGCATAATTAATGTACAAACACTTCTTTGTCATAAATGAGATTTGTTTTGTTAATTTTTATTTTAGTTTTTTTTTTTATGTAGCAAAAATGACACACAGTTCAAATATCAGACACAATCTTCAATCATAACTGAACAAAAAGGTGCTTCACCACCTAAAAAATAAAGCTTCCTCTCTTATTTAGCACACCTGAATGTTTGAAAAACTGCCACAGAGCAGTCAAAAGAAATCAGCTTTCCTTCAGTAATGCTACAATATATGATCGGTTTACTGTACTGGTTTTCCTCACAGAGGGAGGGCCACTGCTTTTGCCCTGAAAGGCATCAAATATGAAAATCTACACAATCAACCATGTATTTCCACACTGCATTCATATCATTTTAGTCATTGTGAGACAAATAAATAAAGTACACATTGGCTCACGTTTACTGATTGCACTTTGTAGACCAGACCTTTGACTACTCAGATACTGTTGGTCTAGTCTGACAATACCGGTTTGATTATAAGCCATTATTCATAAATGTGATACCTGTATATTGTACAATGAAACAAAACTGTCGTAGTGAAAAAAGCACTACTTTCTATAATACAGAGGCAATCACAGATTGCAATTTTTCTCATCTCAAGTAACAAATGTCAGGCCCTTTTGGGTCAGTCTCAATTCTCAACTTCTTGTCACCAGGTTCCAGTCGCAAGCGTGAAGTCAAGTGTCTAACACCTGGAAAAGAAAAGAACAAAACATTCTTCATACTAAACATTGTGTTACGGCCCTACTATCAGGGAGTAACAAACTCAAACCGCTTATGAACACATTGTCCAGTACTTTGGCAATCTTATTCTCTACATAAAACTAGATCTCAAAAAAATAATTGGCATCTTGCAATCCTGTCTTGGGTCAATCAAAAAGAATACTTAATCTGCCTCATCAAGCTCAGCTGTACTCAAGTAAAGTCATTTGCTTCCTTCAAATTTTTCCCTTTTGTAAAATAAAATGCAACCACAGCACATATCGCACACTTTGTGAAAATCAGGATCCCTTCCTGAACAAAAGTCAAGTGAAGGTGGTCTTGGTGGAGGAAAGCTACAGATGGGTGATGTGGCCACAGGCTGAGCAGAGGACATGGCACTTTGTGAAGGCCTTGTTTGACCAGCACCTTGTTATGAGAGCAAATGATGATGGGAGAGTAAGAAGTCACTTCTTCTGGCCACTCAAAACTTTGTCCTTTTTATGCTGCATTCCTGCCCCTTGTTTTTGGCTGGTTTTCTCTTCTGCAGTTCAGTTTTCAGTCATTATGAACTTTTTCAACACCGCCCTGAAGGGAGAAACAAAGTATCATTAATAACATGTCAGTCAAAGGCTGTAGAGATAAACACTCTCCCTTTCTACAATGACTAGGCTTGCTAAATTAAAAATAAATAAATAAATACCAATGTTCACATTATGAGCTACATCACATTAAGATTATTTTTGTGTAGCTTCAATCTTGACCAAAACAAACTAAATGAACTACCCAAGGCAAAAAAAAGGGAAAACTGGGAACAAAGACTCAAGTCCAGGCTTGAGCCAGAATTCCTGGCCTCATCACAAACACAAACAGCTAATGGTTGGTGTGGTCAGCCCGTTCTGACTGGCCCTGTGTCCCGGCACGACTGTGAGAAACAACAGCTCTTAATCTGCTTTCACGCTCTCACTGAGTCAAATGAAGGCGCCGCTGACACACTCCAGTTTACAGACAGAATGAGGTGAGCCTTGTGGGCACAGGGGCTAATAAAGCCATCAAAGCCCAGTGATGGGATAATTATGAAGGGAAGCCGGTGTCCTGTGAACTCTCAGTAACTTTAACACCTTTGACAGGCTTGTGAAAGTATGAACAGTTGTTGCTGTTTACCATGTTTAGCTGTGCATATTTGTGTGTAATTATCATTCTATTAGACAATTGTTTGTGAATGGCGTACAGCAATATTAAACCTATTATACATTTCGCACCATTGGAGTGGCTAGATTTAAAACAGAAACAACAAGTACATTCTATAGGCCTCACAGTAAATCACTCTATAATTTAGCAGCATCACAGTATAAGCTGCAGGGTTCAAAGCTTGTTGAAAAACGTAGCCGCTTATAATCTAGAAATTCACTTATTCATTCATTCTCTACAGCTTGTTCCCATTGGATGGCGCAGGTGACTGAAGCCTACACCAGAAACTTTGGGCCTTAGGCGGAGGAACACCCTGGACAGTGGCCAACTCGTCATAGGGCCAGTCCAAAAATTAAGGTAATAAATCTTAAAATGTAACACCTTGTCAACCTCTTTTGCAAAACTTGAACACACAGAAAAATGTGTTAGATCTTTTAATATTTCTTTCCTAAATTGATTTTTTAAAAGTTGTATTAATTATGCACTCCACATTCTTGTGCACTGCCGTACTAAGCAAAAATGAAAAACATCCAACTGTATCTATACCACTTATACAGATGACTTTGGGTGCACATTGTACATTTTATATTATGAAAAACGATCAGTGTAGTTTTCTATATTTGGTAAATGAAATGATTGTTTTTCAAATAGTCTGTGACGTGTTTAATTACCATAGCAAGCTGGCGCCCAATGTTTCCCACAGTGACTCCGCCAGAGAAGAATATACAAGGGAGCCAAGAGCGTACATACAGGAAGTCTGGAGAAGTGTACCTGCAACAAACAAAGAAAACTGTTAAAAGAACACTTACAATATGTGTTGTTTTGCTAAGGACCTTTGGCCTACTTATGTGAACAGTCAATACAAATAATTTTATTACAATGTAATAAAAGTTGAAAGAGATCTGAAAATAAAAACAAATACTATCACCTTCCTTCTCTGTGTGGTACTTTTAATGTCTGTCTGAGCTAGTATTTCTTTTTAAATCCAACATTTTCTGTCTCGCTTTGTTATTTCACAGATTTTGAAGATTTGCCAGTGAAGCAGGTAGGGAGGCAAGTTAATTGGGTCCCGCCAACACGGGATCCCAAAAATAAATCCCAACTTCTTCATTGATTGAATCAAACAGTTATACATTTTGTTAGTCATATTCTAGGCATGCCTGAATTCCCTTTAATGATTTACAAAGTCAGACTTACTGGTAGACTCCATTGTAGACTAGAACCTGCGAGATAACTGTAGCTAGGAAGGCTGTGGTGATGCCCAGACCAAAGCCACTTCTGGACCGATCGAATGTCCACCAAAGGCCCAAAGACAGGGCTGCCAGGGTGAGGGAGAGTTGGATAGTGTTATCAATGTCCAGTTTCTGTAATGCGTGGCAGTTAAGGGCAATGACACAAGTTTGAGTGTAAATATTTGACTTAACTTTGGTCTAGAAAAGGATAGAGCAAAAAAACATTTTATATCTATGCTATGCTATTACCAATACATGAATATGTGTAAAGCAATACAGTGCAACTTTATGCAATACATTATTTTTATATACATGAGGCATAGTGAAGGATACAACACTGGCATGGTTGATGCCGACGAACACTGCAATGCATCTCATGACACTGGCCCACTCCCTCTTGAACTTGTGAGGTTCTCCCAAGTGTTTGTCCAGGCATGGGTACAGCAGGCCCACCACAGCTGCACATGTCACACACAAACAGACAGAGGAGATAAGCACACTGGGCCTGTACAGCATGCCATAAAGCACATACATACATAAATGTATATATACTCTATATATTTCAGTGGGACTAATTATAGTTTTAGAAAAAAAAAAAAAAAAGTCTTTCACCCTTCACTTGTTGGAAACAGGCCTACACATTTTACTTAGCATAGTTTATGTTATGTTATCATTAGCTTAGTTTAGGTTGTAACATGCATAATATAAAGCATGAGTAGTCCTTAAATGGTTAATAAAAATAGTTGAGTGTATAAAATGTGGAAGGACAAAGATGCTACAGTTGGCTACAAAGTTTCCTTTGACGCACAGCATTAACAGGACTCATATTACAGAAGACTGCTAGTTTTTCTCCTCTTCGCGGCAAAAAGGGAGGAGGGGCTTCAGATTGTTTTCCTGACACTTCCTAGTTTCAACCTCAGAGACCCCGCCCCCTCCGCTCACCCGTTATTACGCTATCCAATAAGAGCGCACACCACCTCGTGCTCGGATATCCTGACCAATCAGAGAGTGACTATCGTCATCATCTGCAGCAAGCACCAATTTCCCCATATGTGGCTGCAAGACCAAACTACAAAGCCTTCATGTGCTCAAACAAAGGTACGTTATATAATAACCAAACACAACAGAGATGGCTAATCATGCGTGACCAGTCCAATCATTTATTACGCACAGCCCCCATTTTCCTTTATGAAATTACAAGGGGCCAAACAAAATTAGTCAGTGTCACTGTATGGAAGCTTATGTCAAAACCACCAGTATAACAACTCAGTTACGCTTATGTTACCATATTGCATTGTGCAAAAGCCCACTCACCTGCCCCAGTGCCACAGCACGGCGGAATCCACCAGGCAGATGAGAACAAAGTTGTCATGACCTCCTCGGGAACAAGGTGACGTTCCTCTGGATCTGCAGGAGGTTGAGCACCAAGGCGAGGATGGCTCCCACCGTGAACAGCACCAGACCCCTGCGGATGAGGTTGGCTGTGCGTACGTCGTGCAGAGAGCCATAGGCTTGGCTCAGCATGGATGTGATTATGGACATCATTTCTTCGGCTTTATATACGAACCACTTAGCTCCAGATAAATGCTTAGAAGTACAAGAGCAGTGGTCTTCAAGTCTCGGCATTTGGTACTGCAGGAGAAAATGTCAGAATAGTTAAAAGCACTTGTAGCCAATGAGTGAACATTTGTATTGTCCTGCTTTGTCTCTAAGTTACTGGTGTAGGAAAGAGTTAATAGACTTTACCTTATTCTTCAGATGTCTTCGTTTTCTTTCCTCCACAAATAAAAACTCCCCTTCTCCAACTCCTTGTTCGCAACAAGCTTCAAAATATCAGCGTGGATTCCCTCACATCATCGTTAGTTCACACAGTCACAAATGAAAGGCTGGGGATCCTGGGCAGAGACGAGCGCTTCCTCTGCAGAAAACAATCACAGCTGAGTCGGGTGAGTAGCGCTGGCCAATCACTGCGCGGCGGATGATATGACGTGACGCCCAGGAGGACCGCCTCTTTGGTTCAGGACAGACGCCAGACGCACACGAGTGGAGACTGAAGTGAAAGTGAACATGATGAATGCCATGAAGTGGCAGATACTTATATAGCACTTTGAAAACGGCATATTCTGTCCAATCTAAACGAGCTTGTTCTTGATCCAAAGTAAAATAAACCAGATCTTGTGTGAGTTAGATCTGCCCTACTTACCAGTATGGTAATGGAAATAGCCTGTAGGTTATTGTTGCCCTGCTCACTTCACACACTCACTTCTGCTGAATGGCCCAGTGCATTGCTCAAGTGCCTTATATAGAGAAGACCTGAAATGAGGTCAGTGTCACAACTTTTTGTTTTGGCGGAAAAGTTTGTGAACTCTAGTCACAGTGGGCGGTGTGTCCATAGGAATGAGGGGCATGTAGGACTGAGGTGTGGGCCTCTGCACGTCACATACAGATAATAAACCAGTTCAATGCCCTGCACACACGCTGCAGAGAGAACAACAGCAGAAAATACTGTTTTCAAGAGGCTTATGTATGAGGGCATGATAACAAATGTCCAATGTACACGGTGAATTGCATACAGAAGTGTATATAGGCCCAGTTCTTGTTTTGCTTCTATCTGCACAAAGGTTGCATAAGACAGGACACACCTTATTAAAGCAAACAACACAGGCTATAGCTGATAAAACACCAACTTGTTTTGAAGCGTAAGCACAGAACAAATAGCTACTGTATGTTTATAGAAGCAAAACAGAAGGTTCTTTAGTGTCCCATTAAGTGTTTATTCAAAGCTACGCCTTAGCCTCAAACAAAAGCTAATACACTATTTGAAAATGAAAGCATAGTAAGATCTTGGTGTGGACTCTGATGTATGCTAGCCATTCGTCTGTTTATTTACCACAAGAACAATAGGAGTTTAACTGGCCTTATGGTAAACAAAGGGCCATAAGTATTTTCTAACCTAGCAATTCTTGGTTAAACTTTTACTTTTGAATCAGATTGACTAGGCCATGCACATAGTGGGTGTATATGTGCGTGGCCTAGTTTTCAGTATTTTTAGCTCAATATTTGCAAAATATGAAAACAAATGATAACAATATACAGCTTTCATTAACTTTTATTTGGCATGTCTCCTGTTGTAAAATACACTGTAGTTTAATAACAATTCAGAGCAATGAATGCTTAGTATCAGCGCTTCGCAAAGAACTATCTAGTTTATTACTCGTTTCAGTATCAATTAGTATCAGACTTTCGGTAATACTTTTTGACAAACGTATGAGTTATGTTTTGTTTTAACCTGTTATTGAAGGAATCCCAATCATTAGCTGCTACAAACCAAAATGACATGAGGCTGAAATTGAGGCCAGTATAGAAGTTATGCATGAAAGTTGTAAAAATGCACAAGTCAATGGAGAAATTACATTTTCTCTTGTAAGTTCTTAAAACACAACAAAAAAGGAAAAGCAGGTATAATCTGAAAATAAATTCATGTTGAATATTGATTTGAATTGTATCTGACATGTAAAAAGAGAAAAACAGGTAAACAGTGATAGAAAAGCATATAAACAACAGGAACACTTCGGCGTCTTTCAAATTCCTCATTGACAGACTTTAGAATTACAGTTGAGGTCATTTCCTTTATATTCTAAACAATAATAGCACAAAACAAGGTATTCTCTGACGACTCTGCTATCATCGGACTCATCACGGACGACGACGATGCAGAGTACAGAGGACTAACACAGGACTTTGTGGACTGGTGTCAGCAGAACCATCTTCTCCTTAACGCTGGGAAGACCAAGGAGATGGTGGTGGACTTCGCAGACGCCACTCCATTGCCCCGCCACCAGTGAACATCCAGGGAAGGGACATTGAGAGAGTGGACTCATACAAGTACCTGGGTGTTCATCTGAACAATAAACTGGACTGGACTCACAACACTGATGCACTGTACAGGAAAGGCCAGAGCAGGCTCTACCTTCTGAGAAGACTCAGGTCTTTTGGAGTGAGGGGGCCACTCCTGAGGACCTTCTACGACTCGGTGGTGGCATCTGCCATCCTGTACGGTGTGGTCTGCTGGAGCAGCAGCATCACAGAGAGGGAGAGGAAGAAGCTGGACAAGGTCATCAAGAAGTCCAGCTCCGTCCTGGGCTGTCCTCTGGACTCAGTGCGGGAGGTGGGAGACAGGAGGGTCCTGGCTAGATTCACATCTATGCTGGACCATGAGTCTCACCCCCTGCAGGACGCCCTGTCTGCTCTGGAGAGCAGCTTCAGTGACAGACTGATTCACCCTCGCTGTGTGAAGGAACGGTTCCGCAGGTCCTTCCTTCCTGCTGCTGTCAGACTGTACAACGAACACTGTTAACTCTGGACATCATTACATTTAATCTTGTGCGATACTGTGTTACCATGGAAACATCTCTGGTACAACTCACTCACGTCACTTTATCTGCTATTATTTATTCACCTCTATTTACACCTCCTTAAATGCTGCTCTGTACATAAACATCGTCATACTTATACCTCATATTTATTACTGGTTATTTATTCTGTTCATCTGCTGCAGTTGTACATAATCATAGTCATATATTGTACATAATACTATATACTATATACTGATGCCACTTTATCTATTTATCCTGTCATATCCTGCACTGTGCCATAGCAAACATTTATTGTAAATAATAGTCTTGTAATTATTGTATCTTTATATATATTTTAAGTCTATTTTATTTCTATTATCTTATTTGATTGCATGTTTCTATTTTCCCTGCTGTTCTTAAAATGTGCGTTGCAACACTGGAATTTCCCCATTGTGGGACAAATAAAGGATATCTTATCTTATCTTATCTTATGAACTCACAACTAGGGTGCTATTGCTCCATAAAAATGTAGTCATAGGTTTTAAGGCAGAGTCTTGCTGTTCTGCTCAGTAAATACATCAAGTATTTCCAGTTATTTCTCTGTTAATAGTCAAGCATAAAGTTTTTAAAGCTTGTTTCTGTCCTCATTTCTGTGTCCTTTTTTGGCTGATCGCCCTAAATATGCCATGTCTTGCAGGATATAGCTTTTATCAAAGAGGAAATTGTGTATTTTATGCAGCTGAATAGGTTGTTTTCATTTTCATAGACCACACCACAAACCACTTTATTAGAATTCACTCCACTTTTTCCATAGATAATGTCATCACTGTGTAATTTCAGCTGGCCATGTGCCTAACAGAGATAAATATGCAGCAAAGTAATAGTTGTATTCTTTGGATTCCAGAAGGATTTCATGTGTGTGCATATCCCAAATGAATATGTTTCTTTCCGTGTAATTCCAGGCAATCCGTGTGCCCGCCCGGGGATAAAAAGCCTACAGCGGAGAGTGTCTGCGAGGCATCAGGGCCAATAAGTCTTTTCTTCTCAGCGTGTGTGCACAAATCAGACAGGTTTGTAGGCCGTCTGACACAACCTATTCATTATTCTATGTATGATCCACATTACAGGGCACATAGTCATTCAGATACATTCATTCAGGCTGCAATTGTTAGCTGCTATGTCTTCATTTGCTCATATTTAGCATGTATTTATATCTATAGTTGCAGATGTGGCAATAAGCACTGTAATTATGTTCTAGGTTCTTGAATTGATTAGTAGTTGAGTCCCAGTTTTGTTAAATATAGTTGAGGGAAAAGCACAGACATGTTTTCCATTCAAAAATGCAGAAATGTCCTTTTTAAAGTCAAAATTGTCTGTATTTCTGAGCCGAATTACATCTTTTATTCAGCCATGTTTGTTTTGGTTCAGACGTTCACTTCGGCCCAAACCTTAATGTTGCGCAATGATAGGTCCACTGCTGCTCTGTGATTGGTGCGGCTGACCTTGGGGTCTTCAACATACGGCTGGGTCCTTCTAGATGTGTATTAGTCATGTTATGTATGGCATAGTATCAATCATTTGATCAAGTACTCGTTTTAATAACAGTTAGTAACTAGTTTTGACATCTCTAACCCTTGAGTACATTTACAGTTCTGAGGTAAATTCCATTCATTATTAGTCTGAAGTTGAGACCAGTATTGAGCAACGCAATTGTTCCTATAATAAAAGTGATGAGGAAGTTGTTTGTGGTGATTCAAAGGTCACATAAGGTTAGTCAGTATTTGTTTCCACAGAATAAAAACACTAATTAATGGATTACTCAGCTGTCTGCCTTGTTCAGATATGTTCACCTTGAACTCTTGTTGGTGCCATGTGCTGTAGAAAGGCATTTATGCTGTCGGTTTCCTTGTCCAAGAAGTCCTTCTGCATTTCTGGGCTGCTTTTGTTTAAGGAAAACACAGACTTTTGTCTCTATGTGTGTGCTCATTAAATCAAATGGCTAGAGTAATGTTGTTACAGCCCAGTGTTTTATAAAAATATTAAAAGTACATGCATTTATTTTAACTTAAAGGTGCATTGTGTAACTTTCTGGAGGGGAGAAGTCAACTTCACAATTCAGTACAAATATAAATAATTCTATTTAACATTCTTACTGGAGATAAATACGTTTTCTGCCATAGTGTGAAAAAATACAACTAAAGAGAAAGCCCTCCTCTAGGCAAAACGATACTTAATTTTGTGGTCATGCAAGCCTGCTCAGAGAAAATTACACATTTTTATTATTCTTTAGCGTCACAAAGATATCTAAACCAGAAAAATATGCTTTTATTTAGTTGCATGAAAGATCTAAAGGTGCACTATGTAACTTTTCTGATGCAATGCTATTGTTTTGCCAGGAATATTACACAATGAATAAATATATTTAGAATGTATTAAGACATTAGAATGTATTATTTATGCTAAATTCTCTCTTTTCATTTGTGAATTATTATTAGCATATCAGGCAAGATTGGTTTGATTATTTTCTCTGCGTCATTTCCTATGCAGCCAGTAGATGGAGCTGCAACTCAATTCCTGATGTGGAACACTTGACTGTCTTGCATACTTTCATTTTCTGACGTTATATATAAATAATGTGAGATCGACGGCTCTTTTCAAGGCTGACCTGGGGCAAAGTGAACAACGTGACAGCACACAAAACGTGCTAATATTTACACACATAAAAGAGACAAAGAAAGTGAAAACAGAAATACACTTGGAAGCACAGACAGTTTTGTAGGATTCTCACCCGTTGTTTTTTACAGATGTGTGAAAGTTCTCAGTAATGTAAACGCCTGTTCAGTTGTTTTGTGATGGCTGTTTATCTAATAGTGAGAAAGACACATCTTCTTTGCATTCTTTAAATGAAATATCAGCAGTAAAGATTTGAACAATTGGAGAAACAAAGTCTAACTGTGACTTTTGTGATAGTTACGTTGCTACTTTAAATTGATTACAATGTATGTTTTAATTTTAGGCTTTGCTGCTCATTAGTGCTTTTGTCCAAAACACTGAGATACCATGAACATGACAAATCAATATAATTACATGTATTTCAAGGCAGATTAACTTTTTTTTTCCAATGAAGAATAATTTATTGTAAAAAAAAAAAAAAAAAACTGCAGAACTAACAAGCCTCGGCTCTTCATTGTAAAATTAAACGCTGCAGAGTTTAAACTTTCTAAGTGGCTACATGACAACTGAAGCTGGGCGATATGGCAACAATTTAAATCATAATTTTCTTAGAGTCAGATTATGGTTTCGATTTGATCACAATTTTTAGATTTTTCTGTTGCCTTTGAGGTAAATAAGTTTCCACTTCACCTTGGCTACAGCTGTCACTCACAGAAGGTTAAAGGCTGACCAGTGTTGCCAAATTTTCAGAGAGAAACAAGCAACCAAGCTTTAAAAAAAACTCCCAAACAACCTCAGCACTTCAATATATATATATATTTTTTTTTAAATCTAATAATTTTAACTATGTGTGTCGCCTCTAAACAAGTGTTTATTATTTTGACATACATTTATCACAACTTTTAGATATGAAAAATCCATGTTTCAGTTGTAAATGTATATATTTTTATAAATCACACCTGAAAAATTGCTAAAATTCATAAGAGACTTTAAAAAAGAACTTAAATCTGAAGCTACGAAAATAGGTTGCAAAATTACGCTGTATTGAAAAGAGATTGTCACAGAGATGAGCTCACTATTCGATATTTATCACAGTATGCCCAGCCCTAATGACAATTCTTTTTTCAGAGGACATACTGCAGTACTGCAGTACAATTGGCAGACAGTAAAGTCAAGCAATCTCATTGGTTTAGGCTGTTTTCAACTAAAACAATGAAAAAATAGTGGTCTTTGTGAAATGCCTTTTGTTATTTTGACGCAGGAATAAATATGGATTACACTTATTGCATATTTTAGTTCTTTTAATGTATTCATGTTTATAACTTAACAAATACAAATTATATCTCATTAGAATCCCTCTGGAAAAGAAGCAGCATTTTTGTGTTTGTTAAAAGGTTCCACCTCTGTATAAACCCTGTTAACGCAAAGTCGTCCATCAAGTAATGTCGATCTCTCCTGCCGGCCTTTATCAACCGTTTTGGCAGACACATTTAATGCAGTGATAATTTCATAACTTTTGGCCTCACTAGCACAAAAAAAAACATCTCTATAGACTAATATAAAGCCATAATATCCACAGAAACGAGGCGACATACAGCAGGCAGGCAGGCGGCACGCATGACTCCTGTGACAGTGCTGGCGTTTAGCAGCTCCCACATCAGCAGATAAAGAGGGCCGCGTCGACACTTCAAATAAACAGCAGATCGAGTGTGTCATAGATTAGGCTGTGAGACGGAGAGGGATTGAATTACCGCTGAAGGAAAAGCCTGCCGGAACAGCCCCTAAATTGATCTATCAAACTCCAGTCTGACAATTTTGTATCCTCAATCCTGTGTGAAATTAGGAAGGGAACATCCTCATCCGCCCCATTGGAGGCTTGATTAAGACAAGTGCATCTTCATTCTGTGACGGGATGCTGCTCAAATGTTTTTTGCGTTGCTTAAAAAGGTTTGCCCGTCTTGTCGGCTTTGTTTGTGTGTGTGTAAAAGTGAAAGAACTTCAGATATTGCCCTGCCTGCTTCCTGTAATTCCTCAGCATCTTCTAGACTAAGTACATAAGAAGTGTGCTCAACGACTAATCCAAAAGGCTTCATTTTGTTTTTCTGGTTTGTTGTTGTATTTTTTAATGTACTTTCTGTTAAACTATCTGAATTGGTAAAGCCATGTGAGTTGCTGCCTTAACCTTATAACTGTAAAAATCAAAAACATGCAATTGTGTTTTTCAATTCGCAATTGTGTTTTTGAGTTTGCATGCTATTTTTGAATTTGTGTTTTGATTGTATCTGCAGGTTTTAGAATTAGCATTTTTGAATGTGTGTATGTTTTTAATTTGGGTTTGTGTTTTATGACTTGTGTGGGTGTTATTGAATTTGCTTTTGTGTTTTTGATTTTGTGTGCGTGTTTTTAAATTTGCATTGGTGTTTTTTAACTTGTGTGTATGTTTTTTTAACTTTGATGCGTGATTTTCGAGTTTTCAAGCCTGTTTTTAAATTTGATTTTGTGTTTTTGAAATTGTGTGCATTTTTTTTTTATTTACATGTTTTTATGTATTTTTCATTGACCTTTATGAAAGACCCACTGAGATTCTGAATCTCTTTCTTAGGGGAGTCTTGCGAGAGGGGAGGCATTGATGGACATGTTTTTAGAGGTAGAGGAAACCTACGCAGACACGAGGAGAACATGCAAACTGCACAAAGAAAAGCCACCGTCAAGTGAGTGTTTTTTTGAATTTGTGTGCATATTGTTTTTGAAATTTTGTGCGTGTTTTAAACTTGTGTACATGTCTTGCCCTTCAGAGCCACCATAGGCATATCAGGTTTCACATGTTACATTAGCTTATATTTTTTTGTTTTATTGAGTGTGTGAGTTCTCCAGAGCCACTTAGCGATCATGAAACAGAGCAAATGCAACTGCAAAGTAAACTGGACTATACCTGATGCAGCCCAGTCTCTGGAGAAACATAGATTTACAACAAATGTCAAAAACGTATGTGAAGTACCTTTTTCATTGCCACCACACATTCTTGTTGACGCATGTGGCAACATTTTTCAACCTACCCCAAGCCCAGCCCTAAACTTATCCATTTTAGTAACTTAAAGCCTAAATTTACCCATTAAAACCAAAGAAGATGTCGCCACGTGGCTTTAACCAAAATACATGTTATTTTATGTTTTGCCTTTTTCTAACATACTGAATTGTATATAAAGAGACATAAAGAAATCTATCAATTCTATGAACATTCCAAACTTTTTTTAAGAAACCATGCAAAAATGTACTTTGTTGAGCTGTTATTCTTGTTAATACTATGTTTTCTCATTGCTATTTTGTATTTTGAGATACTCTTCTGTTTAAGTATTTTTATTGCCTGCAACTGATGCTCAAGCGATCAGAAAATGGTTACAACTCCAAAATGTCAATCACAGGGAGAAGACAATCTACCTCTGCTTTTTACTGTGTGTCACTAAAGAGACGAAGGTTATCAGTTTTCCAGTCCTGAACAGGAAGTCATGGATGAATCTGTTTGTTTACTAAGCTGTTTTAGACCAATACTGTGACCAAAGTCAGGGATAGGCTCCAGTCAACAGCAACCTCAAACGAGAAAAAAGCGGGAGTCAAATACATACATTTCAGGACCAATTATAAGTATGGAATTCATAAAAATGTACTCTGATAATCCTTGTCAGTGCATCTCAAACTCATTAAAAAGGTTGTCAGACAGGCCCTTTGAAATTTCCTGTACGGTTCTAGTTTCTTCTCGCTAATAATTCTCCTATGATTGACCAATTGAAGTATTTACACATGATCAATATCCTCTCCGCAGCTCGTCTCCCCTGCCCAGTGGGTGATGCTCTTGTTAACCGCTTCCCACTCTCCCATTGCAATAAAAGATGAAAGACTTGGTGAGTATAGACTCGGAGACACAAAGCTCTTTTCTGTTTGTTCTTTACACTTGCATCCACATTGTCCCACGTTGTTTTTGGTTCCTTCGCCCAAAACGCTGCATATTTTCCAGGGATAAACTGACTTAATCCTTCCAAACACCTGCTACTCATTCAGGTTATTTATTTTCCGCTGTCAAGATAACCTCAGCCCTTATCTGCAGCCGGCTTTTGCCATTGACCGTTTAAAAGCTTTAGCGGTGCAAAAACACTTGACTTTATCTGGCGTGGAAATTGCACAGAGGATAAGTTACTGATCTGCAGAAATGGGAAGATTTTCATTAGTTTATACTAGTTAGCACTTGGAAATTAGAGCTGCTACAAGTTAATGGATGAATCCCCAACCCATTGAATAGTTATATAAATTTAGTAATAAATTTGTTTACTTTTTTTATTTCTAAATATGCCCTGAGCTGAGAAAACCTAAATAGAACAACAGTGGCATGAATGTTGTGTATTTTAGTGTTGTTTCTCTAAACACTCCTTTGCTGTGCATTTGTCCATCCAGAACTTTCTCAAGAACAATACCTCTGCTCAAATTTGCTAAAACTAATCGTTACTAAAATATTTGTTAGTTGATAGCTAGGCTTGTGTCACCTTTGCCTTTGTTTAGCTTATTTCACTCCAGCCACTAGGTCTAACGCAGATGGAGCTCAACAATGGTTCAGGAAGTACAGTGATCCATTATAAACTCCCATGGGGAATTGGAAAATTCAAATATTATAAGTATAAAGCATATCGGGGCTAGCCACCTATGTGCGAAAACTAAAGCACAAATGTTTTCATTACTCATAAAGCAGAAAGAGTTTGCAAATATAAATGTAGATCCTACACTGTTGACTCACCACAGAGCTGATTAGCCCCTAGTATGTTTTTAATATAATTAAAAAAAATCCCTACAGAGATTTAATCAGAGGCCCGTACTTGTGAAACCAAGAAGTGGGCGGTCACTGTTGAGCTGCATGATTCCCGAAAACTAGGAAATACAATTGACCAATCAGCGATCAGAGATGAAGCCGTATGTTTGCCTGAGCCAACCTGAGTTGAGATGGGTTCAGGCAAACATACGGGTTGAGTTAGTAAACAGTATGTTCTCATTACTTTAACCTCATGTCAAATATTAACTTAGAGTTTGTAAGTTTATCCCACAGAGAATGCGAAGGTCACTGATACACTTATCACACTGTATTTTCTGGACCAAACAGATGTGTTCAAGTAAAAAAGTTCCTGTCCCTGGAGCAAACAAACCCCAACGATGCAATGTCAGGTGTTTTCCATAAAGTAAAACGGCTGATGCATCAGGCTGGTTACCTACAGCCCTATGGAGCTCAACAGTAGAAGTGCCTGGTTCTGAAAGTACAGACCTCAATCATAAACTCCCATAGGGAAAATTCAAAGAGTAAGAATATACAGACATATCACGGCTATACCCATATCATATAAATAACAAAGTTGTTTTCTGTCTAAAAACGTCGAAATCTTAAAACTATGCAAAACAAATTAAAAACTTAATGGATGTAAACCTGGAGAAACAGATTTCAGTACATTTGTAGGTCTTACTCTTATCCTCCTGACTCATCACCACAGAGCTGATTAACCAAGAGTGTTTAGTGTTTAGAGTGGGAGTCTGCACTTCCGAACCAAAGGGTCACTGTTGTGTTACTTTGGAAATATTTTAAATGAGGGTTCCTTAACTTTGCAAACGTGTGGAAACAGCTGGGAATTTTCTCCAGAGACTGTTAGTTCAGGAATGTATAACAAAAATGTACCTCAAAATAACTAGAATACCTATTTGAACAAATAAAAATAAAAGTCTTATTTAAGCTGATACAAGTGTGCAGTGTTTTGAAGCTAGATTCTTAAAGCTTTGCTGCGTCTGATCCATGTCAGGTCATAGTGTCCTAAGTCCTGTGTTCCCAGTGTTCTTCAGTGTCACTGTTTAACTTTTTGGTGAATTAAGTTATGACTGCAGAGTCCACTGATCTGTCATTTGTTTTGTGTGTGAATCAGCTCAGTTCATGCTTTTAAATGTTGTTTTTCATCTCAGTTTGAAGAAATTTGAGACCACAGCATCAAAGACACTAATACGACTTTATGGTATAAATTGTACTATGTTTCTCATTGAGCCTGTTGGTCGCATTTGGCAATAAAATGCAATTGTTTGTGAATGTATTTAGCTAAACTTAGATTATCTGTGTGTACATTACTCCTTGTTAAGAGAAAACCTTCAGAAGTGATTTTGATTTTTGTCAATGATTTCTAATTCATTACTGTTAATTACCCATAAACTTCCACAGTAATTGAAATCACTGTTATGTGTCTACAAAAAGTGAAGGTTCTTATGCAGCTCAAGTTACTCTGTTTGCACAAAAGCACCATTCATGTCTGCACTGGAGTAGAGAGAACAGCACAGCAGCAGGCACAGGCCGCAGCCAATCAGAAGCCCTCGTCTGCCAGCTCAGGTGTCTCTCTCAGCCAATCCCTGCCTCTGATATGATCAGTGTGAGGAAAAGAGAGAGAGGGGGGATTAGAATTGTTTTTTCAGACCAGTGCAGTGCTTTTCAGTTGCACGTAGCAGTTGCATTGTGTTTGCATTTGAGCCAAGTCATATATTTACTCAGGTAAACACTTTGGGTACAACATGAAGTCAGGCCAAAGACAAATAGATAATACAGTAATTACTCAGGAACATTGCAAGTTGTTCTGTGACCAGGTCATAATAACATTTACTGCTATCAGCACCATTCCCTTTGTCCGTCGTTAAACTTTTCACACGAATGGTATGTTCTGTCTTGGCCAATCACATTCACACTTCAAGTCCTTGCTTTGCTTTGACCAGCCTGCCACAAGAAGCCCACTGAGGTCATGTGATCAACGCGGAGTCATGAGATGTGCTGTGATTGGCTGGATGTTTGGACTGATCTGCCACTGTCCTTGTTGTCCCGCGGTGCACTTGTCACAGAAAACATGTGACTGTCTTTTGTTTTAGCGTTTCCTCATCGTTGCATCACAGTATTAGTTTGCATATAAAGCCCACACTGTTTTTCAGCTGGCTAGAAGTTTGGGAAAGGATTATTGAGAGTGATTTGGTAATGAAGTGTGAGGTAATGGAAATACACATTGATATGGATGAGGCTCAGCTACTGTTTGTTTGCTAATGACAGTTGATGATTTTTGACATTTAGCTGCAGCAAACAGACTCAAAAATATCTTTTATAACAAGAAAATTGTAATGAATTGAATGCGAACAATCCCAAAGTCTGTGATAATTGGAGAAGTTAAGTCTTGTTGTTTGTCTGCTTTTCGACCACTGTTTATCTGATTTTTTCTTTATACATGTCAGTTACAAACCCAGTACTCAGCAGAGTTGTGGCATAGGTTAGATTTGCTCTAGCGTCTCTTCCTGTTTAGCTGTATTTTGAGCTCTTGCAGGAGACAATGTCCTTTAACTCTATTGACTTCGATACTTCTTGCCACTCAGTACAACGTTTAGAATGCTTTGATGTATATGACTAATTTAGCATATTTGTCCCATTTAGTTCAAAATTGGCTAAATATGTAAACTTTTCTCAGTCCATGCTTGTTGGTTCGTGTTAGTTTGTGTTCTTGTGCACAAGTATACTTCCAAAGTATCTACTTGTCGTGTCAGTGGCAGCAGTTTTGAGGCCCAAATACATAAAGTAGTTTTGAAGTCAGGAATTCCAATGCCTCAGTAATAGTTCAGAATGTAATTGTTTCTTTTCCTTTACACTCTGTATACTGTATGAGTTGTACCCTGTGGGAATCAGTCTATATTATGCAGCTTGTAAATATTTGATAATCAGCAGCTGTGCAAGAATATTGTCTATCTGTCACATCTGCTAGATCTCTTCTTTACTCTGCGTCCAGATTTATCTTCTCAGTTCTCACCACTGGATATTTGTATGATATATAGTTTTTCTCTCTCTCTTTTTTTTTTTTTTTTTTTTTTTTTTTTTTACAGATTTACGTTTCCATTCTAGAGCATTATTAATAATACCATTGAAATGTTAATCCATTTGTTTCTAATAACCACCGATGAGAGATAGTCAGTAACTTTCCTTTCAAATATTAAAGTACAGCTTAGAGCAGGTGTCGAACTCATTTTACAAACCCATTGCATCTTGTCCTCAAGCGGTTGTAACTAAATGAACCTTATAATCTTTCTGCATTAATATTGTATATAATTAAATGAAATTACTGAATATACATCTGCATTAGTCTGAAAAATACTTATTTCAGACAAATCTGGTTTCATAGTGTAGACAGCCAGATTACTCCTGGCACTAATAAAAATTTAAGTAAACCTTATAAGACTTGAGGCGCATAAATGAGGTGGCGGGCCGCATCCGGCCCCGGGCTTGACTTTGACATATGTGGCTTAGAGTAAGTGCAATAATTGGATTTCATTACAGGCATGATCCGTACAAAGATTGTCTAATTGAGTAGCACTAATCATGATATTAACCCTAACCCTTAAATGTGATCATGCACCTTGACAGGAAAAAGGTGTTTTATTTAAACAATTATATATTTTTGCATGGCGACAGCCTAGCTTACTTATCTTTAGTTGTATTTGAGTCGAGCATTTTTTTTCTATTAATTTGACTTCACTTAATTTGTTAGACATATACTTCCTACTGTGCATGTCTAAATATGATTCAAAGCAGTTGTTTTAAGTCTTCAGTCCCATTCATTATGATTCTCACTTCACAGACATGATCTATGCAAATGTGCTTTAACCGGCTGATAACAGTAGGTTGACTCCTGAACAGGTTATGATTGCGATGTCACAGAGTACATTGTTGTGAACTTGGCTTAATAATTTCCTCTAGGATCGGGGTCGTTAACAGTTTAGTTACAACAAGCATTGAGGGTTTGTTTTGCGTTAGTAGATAAAGAGAAAAAACAAAACACAACATAATTTCTACTTCCCATGTACATAATATTTAAACTTGAACAGCCCATATTAAATACATTTTTTATCCTTCATACCTGTAACTGAGATTCATTTAATTCACACTATTCTAAGACTCAAATCCTCCATTTTTATCCAATGTACTGCTCTTAAACTGAAAACACTCTGATCTGCCTTGTGAGGTCATTAAGTGAGAACAAACACAAAGTTTTGGTCTAATTTAACCTGCTTCAGAGATGTAGACAGAATTAAAAGCAGGTTTACTCAAACATTTGTGACATTTCCATTGATGTTTTTGATGAATGTGCTAACAAGGCTAAAATCTCTGCATAGTCAATTTTTTATAACACAGGACCTTTCTATGTTGCTTGTCTCAACATGCTCAACATTATTCAACATTCTTTGCCTTTGGAAGTAACTAAGTCCATCATTTACAACACTTTATTTCACTTTTTTGTTGAAACGTTTACTTGTTTTACCATTTAATTTTATTGTTGGATTTTTACAATTTTGTTGTTGAATCTGTGCTGTGCTGTACTCTACATTGCAGGAATTGAAATACTGTAGCATCTGGTGTTTCATTGGTCTCCCATCCAAGTAGTGCCCAGGCTTAAATTGCTTAGCTTAAATCAGGTTTCTGCAGGTCTAGAAAAGTCTTAATTAGAAAAGTTTGAATTTAAGAGTTTAAGAAATCTTGAATTTTCTATTGTAGGCCTTAAAATATTTGCACAGGTCTTACATTTCTAATTCTTCATATTGCTGCTGCTTTATTGGAAAATGTTGTCATATTTTCAATAAAATAACAATAGGTGTGTTTTGTCTACTGTTATTTGGTTGATAGAATAGAAGGAATGCTATAAACTGCCTTCTTTTTTGTCAGTTCAATAGATCTTTTTATAATTGAAACATAAATTTATATCTTCTGTTTATGTACCTGTAAAGCAGTGCAGTGTGCAGAAGTCTTATCCAAACGTACTTGTTGTTGTTGTACTTGTTTTATCAGTGATATACAACGGCAGTTATTGCTCTCCCACACAGACATTTGTTCACTGATACTGATAAGTACATGAGAAAAAGATAGTGTGAATGTTTATCTCAGGTCTCTGCAGATAAAAGACAAAACAGCAGCTTTATCTTGGCTACAGGACAGAAGTTTGCACTAGGGTGTTATTCCATTCACAGAAAACCGCCTTAGCTTAAATAAATGTGATGTGGCGCCCTCTAGTGCACGTTTGCGTTAAAATCCTTACCTACTTGCGTTTGCACAAGATAAACGGGCAGATGGCGCACGAGTAACAGGAATAGAATCACAGAGCCTGAACTGTCATTCAGAAATGTCATTTTCAGTTTATGTAGCTGTTTGTGCAGTAGTGAAATTATGTAGTCCTATTGAAAAAGCTTTGTCTTTACAATGAAATGTTAGAATTAGTCCGATGCTGCGCCCCAAAATACTCATGCAGTTACTTACTTAAGAACTTACTATAGTAATATAAAAGTATATTAATATAAAATGTTTGACTATCGTATCCTTCAGCACCAATACAAAATCAGCATGACAAATATGAGGAAACACCTAAACCCAAAACTAGTTCATCTGAATGCTTGGAAATAGTTAATCTGATGTTATCTTGTGTTTGGTTTATAACATCATTTAGCTGCTGATTACACATTTAATAATGCCTTTGTTGTCAAATAAACACTACTTAACTGGCCCATCGATAGAAATTTGGAGGCCCAGGTCAAGGGTGCCTCATATGGGCCCCCCACAGCATAAATGAATATATTGTGAGACACGTTGAGTCCCATGCTACTTAAACCCAAATCAACCACTTAACACAATGCTAATTTAGTACAATAAATCAAAGTGTTGACCTTACATATGGGTAACATTTTATCAGTCACTCTCTTAAAGGAAACTTATTATGTAAAATCTACTATTGTGAGTTTATAATCATGTGATCATCATCAAAGTTGTATTTGGATTGACTCATGCATTTGTTTGCCTTATATTATATCTTTACTCCAAAAAAGTTAGCTTCTAAGTTAAACATACTGTATATAGTTCAAAATTGTCGTGTAGCCAGCCACTTTCCAACAACAACAAAAGTGAGCCTAATTTCAAATCTGCTGCTTGCTGCAGTTAAATTGTACAGTGAAGGGGGGTGTCGTTTTGAACATAAGGTTTAGGAAAATATTTCTATTTCTAGGCTGTTTTACAAAAAAACAAATGTAAGTTACTGATCTACATAAGTCATAGCTTGTCGCTAAATACCGGTTCTTGGAAATCATAGATCTCCTTCAGACATTTAAATCCTAAAGTAAACAATTAGAAACTTCTGTAACCTTAGCTGTTTTGTCTGTCTGATTTTAGTTCCAATCCAGACACAAGTAGACAGAGTATATCCATATATATCTAGTTGTGTTGAGATGAACAAAGTTTACTCCAATCAAACTTCAAATTGCACTAAAGCACACTGTGTAACCTCACTTAACCCTTTGTCAACCCTCCCACAGACCTAAACAGCCCAACGCTGCATCTGAAATGATACATTAGACATGCAGCCAGCAGTGCAGTGTCACCGTGGTGTAATTCTAATATGATTTTTCTCTCCTCGTGTGTGAGTGGCAGCAGACCTTTTCAATCTAGAGGTGAAGTCTCTTTGGGTTCCAGATAAACACTGGGCTCAGAGTGCACGTTTTCACTCAGGATCTGTCAATAACTGCTGTGTATGTGCTGTAGAGGTCAATACAAAGTCTTCTGCTCAAGTTGGAGGATAGCACTTTTCCAATGTAATGATGTCTGCTGGAGGGGGATACAGACAACATTGCTCTAAGTTATGAGTGGAAAAATGCAAAATCATATCTGAAAGAGCAGTGCAAGAATGAATGTCCAGAATGCTGATCCAGCATTTTGAGTTCCAAGACCCATATCAATGATTTGCCTTTAAGTTTTGTCTGATATCAACCAGTACAATAAGTGTTCTGACTGGAAATGGCTTTAATTCCACTTGAAACACAGCTACAATCAATTAGTAATGGATCAAATTGTGTTACATTTATCATGCAAATAATGAGCCAGTAAACAGCCATTCCTTTCAATAAAAGGCCCAAACTGGGTATAAACTGAAGCTATATTTTGCATGTTGACAGTTCACATCATGTCCATTTCTGGTGACTGCAAAAGTGTCTTTTGCCTTCTGTTTTTGTAATGGT
Organism: Mugilogobius chulae; assembly: GCA_038363315.1. Lineage (NCBI taxonomy): Eukaryota > Metazoa > Chordata > Actinopteri > Gobiiformes > Gobiidae > Mugilogobius > Mugilogobius chulae. The sequence goes on from CM076416.1 coordinate 19,926,051, forward strand.
AGCCTTCAACAGAATGTTTAGAGACCTCTAGTTTACAGCTATTCATTTTCTTGTTAACTTTTTGTTAATGTGTGTTTTATCTTGACCTAATCGATCATATTCACCAAATTCATGTGATCTACGCAGATTTATGAGATGTGTTTTAATTGACTGGATGTATATGACGCCCATTCATTATTAGTCAGAAGACTGATAACGGTTTATTTGCAATTCAGTTTGTTTTGTTTACAAAATGGTTCATTCAGAAAATGGTTTATGGCTCATTTTGTCCTATAATTATCACAACATTCTGTAGCAATGTAAAACAATTCAAAAATAGGCCCAGTTATATGTTCACTGTTTCTACCTCAGGTAAGTCTCTCAGATTAATTCAATCTTTACCAAATTCTCTCTACTTTGCTTTCCAGGATAATTGTCCTCATTCTGGAGAAGCTCTTTAGACTCTCTTTCAAATGATCCAACAGGGAACATGCTAATCCAGTAATTACAGGCACTTACTTTTGTCATTTAATTGGTGGTAAGATATTAGGACTAAAGATATATTTAAAATTCACAGCCACATGCTTCGCAGAAACCTGGCCTGGAGTGTCAAGTGGCCGGTTTGACGTCAGGAGATAATAGCTCCACTGGTGTCGTCTGAGGTCGAAATCAACTACAAATTACTGATACTGTTATGACAAGCTACTGCTGCTCTTTTCTGACTGCTGGCAGATTGCATAAAAATATGTGTTATTTATCTCGGCTAGATTCACATTAGATTATCACAATGCTGAAATTTCAAACTCGTATTTCAATGTTCAATCTTTCTTCATGCCTTTGAGTATCCCCTTTTTGTGGCCCTTAGTTTGATATTAAAAATAAGAGTGCTTGTGAAAGCAACTCTCGCGACAGGCCTCGTGTAACAGTAGGTTAGTATTTTCTTATTTGGGCATTGCACGCTTAAACACTCTTTCTGCTTTTTCTGTTTGGTTTTCAGCTTTGCCTGCACTCTCTTTTGTTAAAGGAACTATACTCATTTTTGTTTTACAATAAAATAACTTAAAATCTATTTTTCTCCAGCACAGAGACCTTGTAAATATATCTATTCAGGTGTTTTTGAATCTATTCAAATTAGTCTGCAATGTCCTGTTTGTTCACCAAACTTTGCTTAGTTGGCCTGTTTGTTGTTGTTGTTGTTAGCATTGTGGCTAACTGCTGTTAGCATACATCTCATTCCTAACAGTTGTGATAAAAGCTCAAAACACATTGTGATGAACAATTCGGAGCCACAGAATACATTAGGTATGTATTTAGAGTTACTTTTGCAAAACAAAACGTGGTGAGCTAATACTTTTAGCCAGCACAAGAAATTTTCAATAAATGTGGCTTTTATTTTTAAGTCTCAGTGCCTCTGAGCCACATTTTAACCTCTTTTTTAATGCATTGAATTTTATTGAACACATTCCCTGGATTTGGGAATAATGTTTGTTTTGCAAATGTGGAAACAACTGATGCTAATGTGCTAGCTTTGCTTTGCTAAGTCTAACGACTCAACAAATAAAGTTTTCATCTCTAGAAATGTGGCGGTTTGTCACAGGATCAAAGCAGCATTGGGTGAGAAGTGTAATATGTCTCCAATCATCTTGCTTTAAATGGGGGACTGAAGTGAGCAGTGGAAGGGCATGTTCCAGGGTCCACTGTAAAGCTGGACCATCCACGGTTCACTATGGACCCATCAAACGCAGCAGACAACCCTTTGCCTCTGAAAACAACAGGCCTTAGTGGTACAGTTGCCTTATAATCTTGAATGTGCAATATTCACTCACACTCACTCATCAAATGGCTGTTATCTTGTGTCCTGCCATTCTGTCAATAGTCAATAGACCCATTTGCTGTTAGTAAACAAAGATGGCTGCGCCTCGAACTGGTGCCCTGAGTGGTGCCCAGTCTCAGGCTGTTACGCAGGTTCATTTTCATAAAAAAATCACAAAACTCTCTTTAAAAACTCAATTTAACGAACAGCAAGCGACTCCAGATCCATGTACAGTTAGCTACTGAATGTTAGCATGACGTTAGTAAGTGTCCCGACATTCAGCGACCTGATATTTACTTATATTTGATGGGAAAACTCATGTGCACAAGAGAAAAGCTTTAAGCATACAAATCCCTTGATGAGTTTGACGACGTAATTTGCGGAAAAGCACAGGAGGTGAGTTACTGTGACATTGCTTAAGATTTTTGTGCAAGTTGTGTTAATTATCTATCAATTATCAGTGGAGACTCACAGTAAACTGCACCTGTGTGGCATTATTTTGTGCTGATTTCTACAGAAGATTATTGTATAAAAGATTCCAAGGATATACTTATGACTCTGAGGCATGATGTTTTGATAGTGATCCCTCATTGTTTCTATAGATTTTAGCGGCAAGCTAGTTAGCCCGAAAAAATCACGAGTTATAAAATGTGTCAACTGGTGCAAACCTAAGGAACACATTAGGAATGGTCAGAGCTTCGTTTGAAGTCATTGTTAAGTTTTCTAACCGTTTAGTATCGTTAGTACAGCTTACTTGTTTTGTATAGAAACTTATGGGGAAACTCTCCGCCCCCAAAATGACGTAGGCTCTGAACGGGTCTATTTATGTAAGTAATTTGTGTATTGTCTCTAGCTCAGGGACACAATAAAACGTGTATTTTTAGGTAAATTGACTGAAGCCATCTCACAACCCATTTTTACCACACAGATCAAAATGTCTTTGCTTTTATTTTCATATTTATCCCTCAGAAAAAAGTTTAGCATTTCCTTAAGATAAAAATACTGTATGGGCAGCGTTTTGCACCTGGAGCAGAGACACTTACCATTCACACAGCCAGACTGACTTTCCCTTATGTTTCTTTGATAAGCCCGGGCCAGATCCTTTAGGGTCACAACTTTTAGCGCCTGAGTTGACATAGAATCTGTTCAATCCTATGAAAAGCACACAGGTAAAACCAAAACTTTTAAATCAAATACAGTCATTTGAAATCTGACAGTGATTAATACGTTATGAGTAAAGACACATAAGGATTATATTGTTACATAAGTGGGTGTGCAAATCATTTCATGTGGAAGGTTTTCTTAGATCTCCAAGAAAAGGATGAAGATGTTATGTTTCTTAATCAACTTAGCAGCAAATAACAGATCAGAGGAGTAAAAGTGCCAACGAAGCCAGTCCACTGGGATTGTACTGCTAATTAAAAAACAAAACAAAACGGCTGTTACGGGACACTAGGAAAGTTTAAAACATTTCTATTTGAGGACACAGTCTGCTTTGGCTTTAGAATTATGCAAGTACAACACAATCTAAATGCATTCACATGTTCAAATGTTTTGCAGTGTGAAAAAAGCATTGTAGACAATTATTAAAGTTGAGCAATTTGACGTTTCTATTGATGTTTTTTGATAGCATTAAACCTATATTATCTGTTTGTTTTTTTACTTAATAGCTTGACATGCATTCCTAATAAGGGGGTCACTTTGAACTGTAACTTGGCCTTGTGAAGTCATCGGCTTGTTTCCATGGAGATGTATAGATTTTTCCGATTCGGTGTGTTTTATAATTTCAGTACAACACAATTTAGATTAGACCTGTTTTTTTTATCTTAACTGCTACTCCTATTTCTATTTTTTAAAGAAATGTGTTTTTAATGATGATAATTTGTTACATCCATGAGCACGGCCTGATCCTTCACCATTTCCCTAGATTCATAAGACTCTCGAGGAATAAATAATTGCCCACTCCTGGACTAAAGCATTAAACAGTGCACATGGCAGAAGATGTACATGTATGTAGATAGGTACAGACAGAGCTGCTGCTTTTCCACACACTGATATAAAGAGCACTGTTCACTCTGCAGGATGTGACGGCACATAAAGGACGGCCCACTGTGAGCAGAACCGAGCGTAGCCTAGTAGCTTTTCATCCTGTCCATTCAGCATTCATAACATTACCCATGTGTCTTGACACATTCACCAATCTTTACATTGTTTTCTTTGAACTTTTGCTAGATTTAGAATAAAATTACCATAAAATGTATATGCAAAATAGAGAATCCATGTTTAAATAATGCATATTGAAGGAACCTAGCAGAAGGTTTTATGTTTAACATATGAGTAGTTGAAGTAGTTGGTTTTTTTTAGTGATTTCTTTTTACCGTTGCATAATTTTCCCAACACTTCTGAATTAAAATGTGTATGTTCTGTGTGTAACATTGTCCGGTAATTAACTGTTACTCATTCATACTTCCGTTTTTTACCAAGTTGTGCTAATTACATATCACGTTGTGGACAGAAACCCTGATGAGGAAAAGTGGACGCCTCTACAAGTCAGTGGTAACTCTCATTTGCGCATGAAGTAAATTTAGCCTTTAGTGGAAACCAGCCAGATGCCTGCAGACCATGCACAGTAGTGCTCCTCCCACACAGAACCCAAACTGTGTTACCATGTGAGTGCTCTAACCAATCAGAGCCAGAGTTTGCTAGAGCCAACCAGAGATAAAGATGTAATTTTTAATAATGAAAGGGTTATGAACTGAAAAAAGTTGCCACAAAATCTGACGTTGTAAAAGCTGTTGTAGAGTACAGTAGATGAGAAAAAAAAGACTTTTGTGCAACAAGATTAGATTTTATTTAAAAATGAAAAATAAAATAAACAACCAACCAACTGTAAGCTACTCAAATGTTTTAAGTGTACAGAACTTCAGCTTACTTAAATTTTTTTGGCTATTATGCAATACTGTATTAGCCTTGAGACTACAGCTGAAGTGTCATTTGGTAAAGTTTTCTCAACATTTCTTCTGTAAATAGATTATGGAATTAAGGGTGAAAGCGGCGAGCTAGCCAGGAGCCAAAGTGCACAAAGACATTATTATTTAAATGTATCTTGTTTAAAGTAACTAACTTTTTTAGTTGTAAATTTGTAACCTTTGTGTTTCCCACTAAAAAGTCTATGGTAAGTGCAGCCTTCTGTGAAAAAATAGACCACTACTGTCTGAACTGATTAAACATTTTTTTTTAGTCCTTATCAGGAGTCGAATGGAGCACTGTGATTGGCTGAGCTTGAGTGGTCCTCTACAGTTTCACTTTGTAGTTTGTAAGATGAAGTTTACCAGTTAGAAGTGCAACTGAAATGAATACATGTAGAAATGAATATGTGTCGAAGGATTTAGGAGAGGAAGTTATCAGATTTAAGCCTGTTTTGCTTGTGAAAATCAGTTTCCCCACCTTTATACGCATTTTTAACATCTCAGAGATAATCCATCACCTACTTCTTGTTTCTTACATATTCTTTAAGGAAGAAGAAGCAAACAAACCCAAAGGCCTTATTATGACCCGCACCATCCCCGTTTACTCTGTGTAACTATAACTACTCTCTTCTATCCAATTACAAACGCAAAAATTCCCTGTTACAAGCCAGAAAGCTCAGAATTGATTATGCAACATGTATTTTGTGCTCATCTACAGGAGAGCTCATTATGTTTATTGTGATGTCAGTGGGGGTCTGCTGTTCGGCTAGCGGGGGCATGTAAGAAACTGCAGGTTGGGCTAATAGCACTAATGATGCTGTGTTCCATTTTAGTCGAGGATGCTGTCGGCAAGCCAGCATGTGTGCGCTATTGTCAGTGGAACTAGAGCACCTGAACACATCGTATGTATTCATCTGTGGAGCTGATTAGGCCAGGCGTGCTGCAGTGCGACGGCAACGCTGCATTTGTGCTTTGTAAACACGGCAGCTTCAAGGTTTACACAAGAATCCAAGTAATCTGAAATTTTTCTAACAGTCAACTTTTTATTGTGTCATTTTTTGATTTGGGGATGAAGGAGATTCAGAGCAGATAAGGCTGGAAGATCGATTAGCTGACATTCAGGCAGAATTGATCTAAAATTGATGCACGGTTGTTTTACTTTTCTTTTTGAAGCATTTAGAAAGTGCTATGTGCGAGTAGATGCAACTTTATTAAGGTAGATTTGAACCATTTCCAAAAAGAATGTGCAGTAGGGCTGATTATTTTGGTAATCGATTAGTTGGCGATTATTCTTTGATGAATTGATTAGTTTAGAATACAAAAGTTGCTTGGATACAAGATTTTTGTAAATTTTAAGCGGGGATAACGTCACTTGAGAACGTTCGCTGCAGATTTGCAAATAGTGGCCGAAAAACACTCAAATTACAAAAAAATAAAAAAAAAATCACATACTAATCATACTAAAGCAAGTATCAAGTCTAGATTCTATGACTCACAATTATTTAAATAAAAAATTAGCGACAAAAATAAGAATACAATGTGGCCTTTGTTGAGCAATATTAAAATAGTAAACTAACATAACTAGAAAAACATACATTTTAAACACCAAAAAGAAAAAGTTTATTTTTGTTGAAAATGTCAATGTCAAATAGCATTTTTGAATTGTGGTAATGACATTGTAGTATCAAGAATCAAGTACATTCCTTGGTATCAAAATTGAGTCTGAAATGCAGTAGGTTAATAGTTTAGAATTGTGACAACACTAGCATATAGACCAGTTAAGGATTATTCGAATAATAAATTAGTCGACTATTCTTTCTATAACTGATTAGTTGTGATTTATCGATTAACTTGTTGCATTCCTATGTGCAGACCAAAGAACAGTTTCTTTTTCACTGTGCTTCTTTTAAACTAAATAATGTCATAGTGTAAATATTTACAGCTCTTTAAATATAAATGTTATGTATAAATTAGTAATTAGTACTTGCGTCATTGCACTAATGATTAGACAAAGAATTGCCTTTTGTTGCACTTCACTGTTACAAGTGTAATGACTGAATCCAACCCATTTAATATAATGTACATACTATTATTAATAATTAAAAAACATTGTAAATATTGTGTCTTTTTTTAATTTGCGTATGCAAGTGGTTAAATTGATATTTCTACCCCCTATTATTCTGCATAAACCTTATTTTGCTGTAAATTGGATTTTTACAACAAACAATGAACTTTCCATTATGTATTATCCTAATGTTACAGAAGATTATGCAGAAACAAAATTAAAAAAGCCACATAATATATAAGTATGTGTGTAAATTAACAACTAATGAGCGTGCCCTAAAAATATGTTTCGTTCTAGTTTAACTAATACGGCCAAGATCTCAAAATGTGCTCATAAACAAACAACATCAACAACTAACTGTACGTGATATTTACCATTAACCCAAATTACATGAGAATAACAAAATGTACTGGCTCATTTTCCCTAGTGTACAGGCATTGGCAAAACACACCACAAAAGTCATTTTCCTGTACAAAAGCCAAAACTCTTGATTTGTCCTCGGAGAATGAAGAACGACAGCCTGCTTACCATTGAGGTGCTGTAATGCTTAGTCAACACAGCTCATATCAATTAACATATGACCCACTGGTTTATTGATTGCAGCTTAGCGCGCGCTGATGGATTGAGTACAGTAATGTGTAAATATTCATGCGCTGGATTGAACGTACAACAGTGTAGCTATAAGAAAGGGCAGACTTCACACTCACTCAGTACAAACACTTGTGTCGTTATTTAGATCCACACAATCTTGCATTGTGTTAGAAATAATCATATAGTGTGACACAATTTGATTCTTATATTACTCCAGTTTATGCAACCAGTCACAAATTATCATAGCTTGTCCATTGCACTTTGAATGCATAGAATTAGGTATGAATATTTTAGCAGAAAGATTTTAATGTGTGACACCAATTGCCAAAACAGAAAAGTTTGTTTTTCCCTCTGGTTTTCCCTGACTCGGACCATGCAGTTTTTCCTCAGGGCATGTTCCTGCACTTTAATTTCAAATGCAATTATTTATTAACACCTGTAGAGCCAAAGCTCTTATTTTGAAAAGATTGGCTTATTTTGAGTTCAGGCTCTGGGGCGTTTCCTGTAAAAAAAATAGCAAAGCTTGCCAGAAGAAGTGCAGAGTTGAAGAAAGTTGAAAAATCTCTGTATTGCCATGTGTCCAGTCAGTGTCCTGCTCTGACCAAATGTAGCTAATTCACTCTTTTAGAAAGGTGTGATCTGCTAGAGGTAAATCAAACATCAAATCTACAAGCAGAATTCTCAAATCCAAATGTTATATAAATAAAATGAGAAAATGCAAGTGTAATTATGTATGATTATGTTCATAATTGCAAAACATTCACTGCTTGTTCCCATTAACTGCAGCCTGCCCTAGTAACTTTGGGCCTTAGGTGGGAGAACACCTTGAACAGTGGCCATCTTGTCACAGGGTTAACACTTAGAGACAGACATAGAAGACATCATTTACTCTCTCTTTTTTTGTTTAGGGGGAATTTTCATGCTGCCAGTTGATCTATACTGTACATACTTATGGGTCAGCAGAGCTCTAACCACCCTGACGTTTGTAAGACAAATATTGTGAAAAATGACTTAAGCATGATTTACTTTTGCTTTTTTTGTATATTAGAAAAAGATTGCACTGAAACAAGCCATACTGAAAAAGTCTTTCTGAAGTCAAGCAAGTTCTCAAAATCCATATAGAAGTAAAGTGATTGCCCATAGAGCTAGCATGTGTCTTCTAGTGACCCTTTTCACCAATCTTAGTAAATACACAGAGAGAGAGAGCACAGATGGTGGTGCGTGCAGGTCTCCAGACACAAGACCTACTCATCCTGCTCTGACCTTTGACCATCTGCTCAAATGTAAGGCCTGATTACTCCTGTCTGCACTGCTTAAGAAAGTCAACTTGTATTAAAAAACTTTTGTAAGACTCATTATACAACACATAATACAGAGCTGAAAGGCTGTCTAGTCTATGTGTGCTCATCCCAATTTGATCGAAGCAGAACGAAGTGCAATAGGATCAAACTAAATACATTTTAAACTCTTACGCATTTGCTCATATGCAAAAAAAAAAAAAAAAAGGGAGCAAAATTGGTAAATATGCTTAAATATGAGCAGTTTCAGGTAGTTTGATGATGCATATTTATAAGGACCAAACCACAACAAAAGTATGCAATGATTAACTTAATTTATTGATGATGCAATGAACAGATTAAATGGGAGATGGACAAAGAAAGTCAGGATGGGGGCTCTGTCTGGAATACCAAAAAGCTAATATATAATTTAAAGTCAGTTTCTTTGGTCTTGCTGTATATTTGGATTATCAACCACAACAGCTAGGCAAATATCTGTTATCGGAAATCTATATGAGACCATCCCTAATTTTCAGACCTGCCAATTACTTTGTTCCTCTGATTTTTGCTTGTTGTCTGACCTTAAAATAGCATTAATCCTTAGGCTATAGTTATCATGACTGTGATGACTGACAACAGAAACAATTTGGGAATGACAGCAACACTAAAGATATAATCAAAAGTTTGGGGTGCTCGTGGGACTTTGTCAGCTCAGCAGGACATGTCACTGCTGTTATTGAGCGTAAGAAAGAGGAGGGAGCAGCTGAGGATCCATCAGTGCAGAGCTGTGAGACCCTGACACCTTAAACAAGAAAAAGGACTTCTTACAAGCTGCGGGTGTTGCAGGCCCACGTCCTGATCTGACACTCAAAGACAGGACTTTTAGGAGAGTTATTTCAGTATAGCCATTAGCTATGCACGCTGTGGAACTCTTTGTTAGGCTGAACTCCAGTGGTGAAAGAACTAGTCCAGTGTTGTTAATTAAGTTAAAGTAAAGAGAAAAAATACTTGGCTAAAAAAGAATCCACTGGAGCAAAATAAAACTAACTTTTTGACTGTAAAGCAAGTAGATTTTGCAAAGTTTTTGGGAGTGAAATGTGTTGATCTTCATAAAGAAATGTCCAGATTCTTGCTTGCTTTCTCATTTTTTTAGATTTTATTTATATATACATATCAAAGCCAAGACTTGAATTCAAAACCTTTATGTAAGATAAATATAAAAATGGATCCCCCAAGACTATGCAAAAGATATTTAAAAAGGTTTCAAATAACAATTTGGATTATTGCTCTATTAGATTAACTCATGAAAGTGTTTCTAAGCATTCATCTGTGGTTATTTTTATGTGAGTGATAATGCATTCACTTGTAAAATATACTTACAACAATGAAATTCTCACTTCACCGTCAACTGCTGTTGTGCAGCTGGGTGTGTAGGAGCTAAATCAGGGACTGATCTTCTTTTCCTTGGGAAGAAAATGTATTTTCAGAGAACGATCTTTGAAGTTATAATCTTCCAGAGGAAACGGATTCAGTCAGTGTAGTAGTAAAACATCTTTAGAAACTGGCGTTGTTTGCTTATGAATGTTTGAAAGAGCACAGGCAATTCAGAATCACCTTTCTTGACCTTATTCATTCTGATTTATATATTTCTATATTTGAGCAGTCTATTGTTTTTGTACCGTGTTTCTTTCTACCAAAGCCGGACTCACACTTGTCTTTATGTTGACCTCTTTTGCCCTCATGATAGGCTTAGTCAAAAGTTGAGCCTCAGTTAATAGGATATAACACAACACCAATCAAACACAGATATCCATAAGTCACACGGTAAATCCATGTGAAGTGCTGCAGGTAAAGTTCAGGAGAGGACAGTTCCATTTGCACTGGGGGACCAAGCACATGGGTTCACTTGGGTTCAGCCTTTATCAGCACATTCAATACCGTCCATGTTTCAGAAGTGCTTTCAGGACAGGGATTCTATCAGCTGCTGCACATTGTTGATGTTTGGACCTGGTTTTACACTTCTGGATGAAATAGTTTCTTATTGTTGGCTGGGATAACTCCATTTTTGTACAGTGAGAAAAAGCAGTAGGTCTCTAAATATTTTCTAACTCACAAAACATTTTCACTGCATGCTTGTGGTTGTGTATTCAAGTCAGTTTATTTTATTCAAGCCCAAAGCCACAACACCACCTCACAAAAACAAGAAGTGGGTAGGAAATGGTCACTAATGTTTATTTTTATTTAAGTTGAATATGTATTGTTATTTATAGCTACATTTAATGACACAAATAAACTCTAAAAGCTACCTTCCAGACTTGTTTCCATTAGTTACCACAGTTTTTTTTTTTTTTGCTGCAGAAGCTCTATACATTATTGTCTGTTTTCCTTGCTTACTGGAGAAATGTGTTGCAGTATATGTCCACAATCCTCACGGTCCTCTGTACGGTGGTCCCCTCAGAGTAACTCACTTCCTCATGCGCTCACAGGCAGGTGCTGGGACACTTTTGATGTGCAGGCTGCTGCCGAGTGCTTTGGCCCGAGCCTTTGATTCATTGGTTCCATTTCGGGCTCTTATTGCGTGGTTCCTTTGTGTGTTGTGTAGAGTAGCTCGGGCTGCTGGAATACACCTACGTCTTTGCCATGTGTTTATGTGTAAATAGCTCTCTGTGTGGGAATCTGCCAGCGTTACTGTCTGCCTCGTGCCGGGTGGTTAAGATAAATGGTTTGTAACATCTGGGCTGGTAGACAGACGCATCTGCTGAACTTGTGGTTTTTTCTGCTCATAATGCTGGCAGTAAAATGGTCACTTAACTGTCTATTCTCATTGTGTTATTACTAAAGAAAAGTTTATAAAGGCACTGTGTCCTTTCTTTGATAATGTGGAAAAAAATAATTTGTTAATTTTTACGTTAGCGGTTCAAGAATTCTCATATATTTTGAGTTTAAGTTTAATGAGTTTTATAATCACTGAAGCTCAATTTAAATATTACATATCCTATGATTAGACTATGGATCTATTCAAATATTTGGATAGGATATAGCTTAACCATTGGGTCCCAGGGTTTCTCCTAAAATCTATTGCTGTGAATCTAGAGACTGTAACTTGATCCAGGAGAATCCAAACTGATATATCTATATTTTTTTTTACACAGCATAGCCTTTAGTTTACATTTGTATTAGGACAGATCATGTTTTATATATTTTCATTAGCATGTTACATTTGTTGCAAAATGGGATGCTAAACAGAATATAGTTATATTTAACTTATATCTGTCCTGCATATTCAATCAAACCACAAAAACAATAAAATCACAATTACATTTTTGTCAATATATTGCAGCCCTAGTTAAAAACTAAAGCCCCATACTTCTACTTAGGTGCTATACCAGAACGATTTCATTTGAACCTTACGTCTTGCATTCTCTTGGAAGCGTCTAAATTGTACAACTTTTAGAAGTAGCATACTAACAAGTAGAGTAAGCCATGGCACATTTTTGTGTATTTATTTATTTATTTTTTTACAATTGATCATTTTGCGTGTGCAAGAACACAACACTGTGCTGCCATGATGGATAAACACTGCCATTGCATTTTCAACACACGCTGACGCCACATCGAGGTGACGCCACAGCCAAGCCGCCCAGGTGGACAATACAAACTCCTTCTGACACTGTCTCTGTGGCAAGTTGTGTTTTAAGTAATTTTCTTGCAAAAATCTGGTGTTAGCAGTGTCGAATGATAAATAATTTTTAGTGAATACTGGACGAGACCTAAGCTTCATGCCACTAAAATGGAGACTTAACAAACTTAGCATTAGGCATTCATTGTATGTTAAAACTACCATTTTTGAATCAGAATCTCCTCATGTCAAGCTTGATTGCTTTTTTTTTTTTTCATGCATCTTGTGGCACAGTTTGCCAAGCTCACACCTACATCTTTTCATTCACAGTCTGAAATAACTATATGTGGGAACCTCCAACATAGAGCCAGATTTAACTTTCTGCAATGACTGTTTAGACGGCTCTTTTTATAGCAGATGTCTGCGGAAAATGTTTGTGTCTTGTATTATCTGAGCTTCTGGGATCAGATTACATTTAGAGGAATATCATGAGAGATGTGATGGATTTTCAGAACTGCAAAATATGAAAATCAATACAACCTGCTAAAAGACAGGTGTTGTTATTGATTTGTGTTGACCGAGAAAACAGAAATGGAGGTGAAATCGCCCCAGAATGAACTGTATTCAGACGGAACAGATTGTCTTTTGTGGAGCTCAGATGTGGTGTGAAATAACGGGCAACTTGTAATGTTCCTGTGATGCTATGTTTTTACTGCCAAAAAATATTCAGTCATATTTCAGAACCCAGGCTGTAACAAAAAGAAATATTAGCAATTAGGGGGTAGCTGAGCACTCGCAGCAAAAAGATTTTTGATTCGACTTCTGGACTGTGCAGGGCCGTTTCCATTTTCCCCATGGCATTAAGTATGTTTTACCATGCACCTCACTCTCTTCTCTCAATCTAAAACAAAGGCCGAACGATGTTTGGGAAATATCTCACATTTTTAACAAACTTTGCATTATGTGCTTTAATGGTTGCGTCTACATGACAACATTCTACAGACCAATAATTCTAAAACAGGGGGAGTGCAGCTAAAACATATATTGCTTAAATGCAGTATTTTTGTTGTAATATATGAAAAGTAAGGATGTAGAAATCATCTGATTAAAAATTTGTGAGCTGACATTTTAGATCAGTAGGGCCCAAAGTGAAGCCCAAGGGTCAAATTTGTTAGAAGAACTATCTTTTTGAATAAACGTTTATGTTTAATAGACTGTCAAAGGACACCCAATCAGAGGTGATCTCCTAAAACATGCATAAACTACTCTCAATCTTTTTTTATTGCAAAACAAAATTCAGCATATCACATTTTAGCTTGCCAAAAAGAAAAACTGTTTGGGCAACCCTGTTTTAGATCATGGCAAAGTCTAATGTAATTAATAGGGAAAAACTAAATTGGAGAACATGGACCTCCATGCATAGACTTTTGAGAGAAGTTGGACATTTGGAATATAAGTGTGACCGTGCGCTAGGGCAGGCCTAGATAAACTTACAAATTGTTGCCACAACGCCACCCCATTTACCTGGGGAAATATCTAGCCTAAAGGCTTACACAGGTTCGTACTGACTGGACAATGAGGCATGTAAATTTTAGACATTTTATTTTAATACAAATACTAATATGTATTATAATTTAACCATATCAACATCTCACGATCTCTCTGGGTGGAGTTTGCATGTTCTCCCGTGTCAACTCCGGTTTCCTCCCACCTCCAAAAACATGTATGTTTAGGTTAATTGGGCATCACTGAAATTTCCCTTCTGTCACCCTTTGGCCACTGTCCAGGGTGTTCCCCGCCTAAGGCCCCACTGGGATAAGTCACAGATCGCAGGATCCAGGTTAAAAGTCACAGATATATAATCAGACCCACAGTTTTGTAGTCCTTGTATTACCATTGTCCTCGTTGAGCTTCGTTGTGAAGGCTTCCATACTTCAAAAGAGTGCAAACGGCTTAAGTCACGTGGCCGACCGTGTAACCTGTCGCACCATGGGTTCACCATTAGCCCCGTACACTTGCCGGCAAGGCATCCACTGGCCGCCTCTCCAGTGAAGGTCACTCCATAGCGGGCCAAACAGTAACCCCAAGAAGGGAGGGCGTGATGAGGAGGTCCGGGGCCAACTCTGGCCTCCACAGAACACCAACCACGCACGGGCTTTGACAGCGAGTCGTGCGCGCGCTTTACGCTAATGGGAGTTCCACTCCGAGCCGCAGCACGTACCAGGGCCACGGGAGCATATTTTAGACTTCTATCACCGGTGCTTGACGCCATTCTCGATGATTTCGAAATGCAACCTAGCCATGCAGCACGCTACTACCAGAGTTGTTTCCGGACACGCGAGTGACGTCAAAGGTGGGAGAGGTCAGCCCAGGTGAAAGGCCTCCCTTTTTATAGGGCCTGGTCTAACCCCGATTGGCCACATAGGGGCGCCTAAAGCCCGACCCACTACATAAGTAAAAAAGAGCCTTGTAAGTCACTACGTATTGAGAGCGTATTGTTTGTGTAGAGGGTGGTAAGTCTATTTCATGCCTGAAACAAAATCCATGCATGTGAAACTAGTGATGTGCCAAAGAAACTATGAGTGCGAGGAAAAGGATTTAAATACCTCTTGTTCTGTTTGAGAATTTGGTACCGCTGCTTTAAGTAACTTTAAGAAACTGTCTGCTTGATCGATTTTTATTCAAAATTCAATATCTTTTCAGTTGCCATATGTTATGCAGTCCTTTACCTAAAATCCCTCAGGCTGGTCATGACCATAGCAACATCTGAAAATGGTTCTCGCTTACGAAGTTGAGCCCTCCTTTATTGATCCCTGTGGGCACAATATGGGACTGTCATAACAGAACATTCAAACCTCACTTTACCCTATCTTCACTAATTATTAAAGAGCCAAAGGCATTTGAACCTGGCACTTTATAAGACTGTGTGCAAACAGTGTCTGGCAGTATTAGTTTTGCCTGGTCGTAGTGCAGATCAATAACTGCTCTAGAGTTAATCTCATCAAAGAGAAACACTCCAGTTCTTTCTGATCTCCTCTTTAAATATTGTGTTTGCCACAGTTTGAAAAAGAGTTTAAAAGTAAAGTGTGTTGTCGTTTCATCTATGATTTTGTTTTATGCTTGTGCTGTGGAGCCAGAGTGAAAAAGCTTCTTCAAGTGGTGAATGAAAGGGCACACTTCCTCTTTGTATTCACCAACAAAGAAATAGATTAATGTTCAGGACGGGTGAGTTTTGTATTTTCCAAACCAATTCTGATATTGAATGAGAGGTGTCATGCAGGGGAGTGTAAAATCATAGATAGATTCATCAAACATGTATCAGGGCATTTTCCATTTATAGAAAAAGAAAATAAGTACACTTTTGTGTCTGCTCTGAAGAACTGCAATCATAAAACATATCACGTTAGCCGCTAATGGCTTCACTGTTTAATTTAGCTTGGGTTTGGAGCATTTAACGTGGCCCTGTACAAGGTTATTGTTTTTAAATACATTTCAATAATAGAAGCCAAAACACTGACCACCAAGGCCAAAGAGGCCAAACAAAATGAAAAACCTTGAAAGATAAACAATTGGTAGATACACCTAATTATAAGACTGGGGTAATGAGAGTATCGCATGCAATAGGTAAGCTACTAGTGAAATATTACAGAAAAAATAATCATTTCTGTCTTGTTAAAAGTGCTATACCTGATTTTGGCATCCTTAAAAAACGTAAACAAGTCGACATATTGAATTTATTGAATGTTTTGGTCACTTGCCTAATGCGTTCTGAGCGTCCAAATTGTTCACCAAGGTGTGTCTTAAGCTGCTAATGGAATCACCGATATTTGCAACACCAATTTTTTTATACCACAATGTTTCTGCTCTTCAGTCTTCAGGCAAAATCAACAAGAAACAACTACAGTGCAAACCCTGTAGATGCTCCGGCTGAGTTGGAGTTGCTCCTGAAGTTAAGACGTGAAGTTATTGAATCATAACTTTGAAGAATGTAGCTATAATCTCATTACCTCGTGCTTGTAATAGATGATCACAGTTCCTTTTACGAGCTTGCACTAATACTGTTGAGTGCCGCCAACTTTTAACTGCTCATGTATGATGGACTCTTTCATTGATTCACTTTGCACCATTGTATTGATTTACAAATCTTTTCTCGGCTTAATGTCTTCATGGATTGGCTCTCAGTGATCTTCTTGTCCCTTACGTTCTCTTGTTCACTCAGGGCAGATGTAAGACCCTTCTTAATGTCCCAACAAAACCAGCAAAGAGGTGTGAACAAGATGTTTTTGCACGTCCATCAAATCGTGTTTTTTATTTTTTTCTCTCTGGTTTTTAAGACAACTTTAGGGTTGTCCGTTATGTGATATAATTCTGTTAATTGTTCTGTTAGATATGTGTGCACTATCTAGGTAGACTTTCGTAGAAGTTATTTTTTGTTTTTCACATGCTCTATCCAGGGTTGGGCAATATCGTAATAAAGATCGAACTGTGAACTCATCTGTTATAATCTGCTTTTTTCAGGTTTGATCCATGAAAATATATCCATTTATGACTGAAACATAGTATATTTTTTATAAAAGTTGTTTTAAATACTATTAAAACATGTTCACGGTTTGCTCACTTCCCCAATGCATTCTGAGTCCCCAAATGGTTAAGCATGAGATGTTTTCAGCTTTTTTCACTGTGTCTGTGTAAAGCTATCTGTGCAGGGGAAATAGTTTTTAAGTTATTTTTTAAAATTTATACATTAATTTATACATTTGTTGTTTGGGGTTTTGTAAAGGCTCTCTGAAAATAGTAATTAATGAGTTATTAATTGATAGCAAAGCTTTACAACTCATTAGCAACATTGGCCGGTATTGTCGGCTGGTGCTGATGGTAGTAATTAAGAAACAGGCAGAAACAGTATTTTTCTTTGGTGATTGGTACCATATATTCTTAAATATGAGTTGCAAAAATACATGTACAGAAAGGAAAAAACACAAAACAGATAAACTCGAATATACAATTTGCATATTAGTGACTTTTTATGGGACGAGAGTCAGAGTTCTTTGAATACTGTCTATTGTTCATTAGTATGTGTGTTTGAAAAAGCCAGCAAGTGGAAAAAAAGTGGTGAGAGGCCTGCTGTGTCAGTCTCCTACCGGCCTTGTAGGGTGTTTAACTAGACTATAGGTTCAGGTCTGAGGATTATAGAAGCACCTGGCTTGAATTAAATAAACAGGACCAATGAATAACTAGCAAAACCTTACTTGCCTTACATTTTTAACTTCAGCTAGTGAAACATGGTTTCATTGCTAAATTGTCAAATTGTTCTGGTTTTAGTGTGTACACAAATAAATAATGCAACAGTTAAAATACAATCCATAAATTAGGGCATGAGGTGCAAAGATTTAGATTCTGTCTGAATAAACAAATGCCATAGTGAGGGCTTGTGGCCTAGCTGCACAGGTGACCCTTTCACTCACACTGAACATTATTCTCAATAAATAAACTTAATTGACAGAAATAAATATCAGGTAAACAGGCTAATCAAGAGGTTAACCATGTGAATAATCGCTAAATAAATTCTACAAAAGGTACAATAGAAACAACAAATTGCCTGAGGATGCTAACTGCTAGTGCTAGATAGCTAGCTAGGTGGCTTAGCATTGTAACTCCCCAATCGGAGTCAGTGCCGAATTTGAGTCAAAAGTTGATGTGCGCATGCCCAGAAGCATCTGCGCAGGCGCATACACGTTAGTGTTCGACTACGGCAACACATACGAGGACAAACAACATAGAATATGCTATATTTATCATTTACTTTTTAAATGTGCTTATTTTAGGTTACATATGAGCTTAACGTCTGTGAAAACACAATATTTTAACTGTTAATAAACTTAAGCAAACAGCTCAGAGCAGGAAACTTTGAGGTCACCACTGTTAGTGTTAAATTGAATGTTTTTTATGAGTGTAGAAAGTACGAGATTTTACGTGCGTTTTACAAAAATAGACGTTATTGAACTTTCTTAACGGACGTTTTTTAATCTCATATGATTGGCAATCTAAGGTTACAACTGACAAATAACGTTTTTAGCCGTTTCTGGCACTTTAAACAATGAAATATAGTCAAGCTAACAACTAGCATGATTGACTCAAATTCGGCACTGACTCCGATCGGGGAGTTACAAGCATGTTAGCATCACAGTGCAATTGAGTAAACACTCACCAATTCCCTTGATTCCCTTGAAGCACATGATGGCTACGGACTCCCCGTGGACCGGAGTACGCTCTAAAAAGTTAAGAAACGGGCCATTAGCTTACAGCAGCATGAAATTAGATAAAAGAGCGATATTTATTGTTGCTTCCCCGACCACTTGAAAAGACGCTCTGCTTGCTACCATTGGTAGAGCGCGGTCACGTGACCAGGGGTGCGTGGCTACGTAATGCACGTAAGGTAGATGCAAGTGCAGTAGTTGGGACTCGGAGGGCATAAATAAATAATATTATTATAAATGTGTCTTTTAAATATTAGGATATTTTAAAGCAGAAAATTAATAAAAGATATACATTTTAACTTGGGTTACAGACAGCTGGATTTAGCCATTGACAGTGAAGTAGGACTTTTCAGATACAGTAATTAAAATCAATTCAATTCAACTAAAAACACTTTATTCATCCCAAGGGTCCATTTAAAAAGGCACACAGAGCGGTTACATATAGGCCTATCACATCAATCACATAACAAACATCAGTCACTGTCATATAAAAACCAAGCTGGTTAAATAAGTGACAACCGACAAAAACTGAGCTAAGTGCCTTAGCAATTTATTTCTGTGCAAACTTTTTGTGCAAAAATACAATGTATATTGCACCAATCCCTTGTCTATGTGCAAAAATACAGTTTGTTATAGCAGCAGGTTTTACATTCCCCAGTCCTAGTTTTTAGTGCAAATATCTTAAAGGTGCATTGCGTAAGTTAAAATGTTCAATATTACGATATATCAAATTACCGTCCATTGGCACTTGCCTGGATATGCGCCATGATGTTTTGTAAACTTACCGAGTTTGCCCTCTGGAAGCGCAGACAGGCTCATAAATGTGAGTGGCGCTGGTCGCATTTTCCCGCGCTAGTCCTCCTTCACTGGATTATTGTCATTATTTCTATTTATTTAGCAAAAGCTCTCGGTTTTATACAATGGACGACTGTTGTAAAGGCTGTTTAATGAAAAATAAAATAAATAATCAGTGGTAAATACTGCCATCTAGCTTCCGAACCCCCGTAACACACGAAAGAATTCAAAACAACTAGCCCATCGTAACGGCATGGTATGAAGCCGACTGCAGGACCGAGGAGCACTTGGACATGTTTTTGAGAAAGAGGAATTGTGCTGGAGATCAATAAGACGTTCATCTGGCGATTATTTTCATTAGAAGGTAAGATTCTCAGGCCTGTCAAAGTACATCCACATTTAGTCAAAGCTTAGCTTAGCGGTTAGCTGTTTGTCTTGGTAAGGTTTATGTTTTATTAGAGTAATAAATTGCCATTGAGCATTTAGTTTATGAGAAATGAGTCCTGTAAAAAAGCTTGTTCACAATTTTCTCTCACGCTAAAACAAAGCTTTTCCTCAAACTCTCAATAATCTTTTCTTGTGTAACTTTTGGAGTTTGTAAACTGATCATTCAGTCAAAAAGAACATAAAATAGCCAGCATCTACTTTTTCTTACAAAAGTCTTTGTGTTCTTAAGTCCGAAAACATTTAGCAGAAAATAACAATGTGTCAAAAGAATCTTTTAAGCGTAAAATACGTCTTCAGCTGCTGATCGTAGGGAGGCTGCAGTGCCACAAAACGCCAAAGATGGCGCCCTTGTTCAAAACCTTTGCAACTTACGCCATGCTCCTTTAACAATTATCTTAACTCTATGGTTCTGTTAAATCATAGTCTGAACTATTAAATGTGATTGGACAGGGCTGGAGGAAGACAGGGAGGAGCGACAGGGGGCCAGTTGTGAGTTGAGACACTGGACAGCCCTGGGGACAAACCTTGCTCTCCTCCTCTGAGTTCTGCAGTTTGGACAACGCAGCCAACGACCCATGAGAAGGATTTCAAATGTGGGAAACAAGACATGAGAAGGGTCTTGCAAAAAAAATTTCAGAGTTTGTTGGTCACACATGGAGGAGAAAGATAGAAAATAAGAAAAAAGCCAGTCTACAAGAACTGTGATAAAATTGAAACTGTGATCTGACTCCAAGAAAATTGTGATATTATTATTTTTTTTTTTTTTTGCTATATTGCCCAGCCCTAGCTCTATGTGTAACAAATTCCATTCTGTTATTACTTGTAAAAGACCTGTCTGATGAGAACCCAACATCCAAACACACTATTTCCATATCAACCCCACATTTGGCCAGCACATGTTTACTTTGTGCAAACAAGCTCAAAGTGGAATTCACTACTCAGTGCTTTGGAGCTGTCAGATAATTATGATTTTTTTCCCCTCAGAGGTACAAACTAAACAATTTCAGAAGAGAGAGAATCCATGTTCTAGCACCTGCTCTCCTCAGCTGCCCTTACACAAAATGACACACGCCTTAACGTACATTCATTTTCTTTTTTAGCACCACCACCTACAAGGCAATGGTTTTCAGTCACTTCCCCCTTTAGTTACTCATTTCAGGCACAGCAGGGACCAGAGAGTGCCTGGTATAAGAAAAAAAATAACAAGTCTTATAGGCTTTTCCGGAATCAATGGCGGTGATAATTACGATTACTATGACAACGGGGCTGAACGCACTTTGACAGTGAGTGATGATACACTCACAAATCCACATATGGTGTCCGGAATTACATCATGAATCTCAATTAAGCACCTCAGCTGGGAATGGGTTTTTCTGCTCACGAATACTTGACTTTTGAACTTTGATCTAGAGACCTGCACGGACTAGATTTTTATGACCGTTCCCGCCCGATCCCGAGGCCCCCGTGTGCCTGCCCGCCGAGAAGCTCCCGTTGGGTCCCGACTTTTTTTTTTTTTTTTGGTGACACGGAGGTTGCGTGGCGGCCCCAGGGCATAACAACACGGACACAAATGACTAAACTCTGCATAACTCTCTGCATCTAGTTTAAAAATGATCTGCAACAAGGCGATTATGTTCGTTTGACACATTCAATCATAAAGCCATTATGTCTGTGTATTTCTTACCTGAAATACAAAGCTCCTCGCACCTCCAGTTTCAGCTAAACAAACACTTTACTTGCCCAAACTCCGTGTGTATTATCTCCATCTCCCCGTGCGTAAAAGCCAGTCCTTCATTCACTCCTCTGGGAAAGCTTACGCCCGTGCTGCGGCTGCTGCTGGCGCGAGGACGCACAGATGATGCTCCGATACGCACGCTAGACTAGGAAATACAGCAGTGAGTTTACGTGTCTGCACCTCGCAGGTGTCCGTGTTGCGTCTCTCTGTTGACCAGCAGCGCGCACAAAGCCGTATTTCTTTTTGCTACGTAATATTTTCAAGACAGCGGAGAGAGCGAGGGTCCGTTCGGACCCGAGGTGTTTGGCCTGACCGCCGTTCCCGCCCGAGGCAACGTAAAACGCCCGATCCGGGGTTTGCTCACGGGTCCGTGGGTCCGCGGAATCCGCCCGATGCAGGTCTCTCTTTGATCCACTTTCAGATGTTTTGTATGTAGTTATCGCTCTCTATACGGATCTGTTTCTGTGAGATCCATATGACAAGTTGATTAAATTCATGAGGATATTGGAAAGATATATGTTCACTGTGTTATATCACAATGATGTTCAGTTTGGTTACTATAGATAGTAAATTAATTAATTACCAAACTAACTACACAGTGGTCTAGCTTACATTATTACACTTGATTGCCATTTTCTCTGTTGGACTACAAATGGAAACTAGTATCTTTTGATATAGGTTGGTTGTGACCATATAGTACTATTGTTTTTTATTGACCAAAGGGTGCATGACATGATGCAAATGCACATTCTGTTGTCCTAAGAAGCTGGAGCCACAAAAGGGTCATGTATGGGACAAATACATAGACACCAGTACATAGCATTTTTTTTTTTTTATCATCCACTTATGGCCCATTTTGTATGATTTCAAAGAAAGTCAAGGGATGAATATTATCTCAGTGAGTTAGTTTTGTGACGACAGAAATTCATAAACTAACATGCATGGTAAAAAGTTCAGTTCAAATCTCTTAAACCCCTCCATTCTGGCAGGAGTTTGTGCTCCAATTACTTCTCTGTGCTGCCATTGTATCATGTGAAAAGTGCTTAGCATGACTCTATATGACCTGGATAAAAGTATTCAGGGTCTTCTCCTATAATTTTGTTGTCCAAAATTAGGACGATCCGATCTCAAACAGCCGCACCCCTCCCCCACTCCTCGACAATTTTCTACTTTTTTTTTCTAACCTTTTTAAAACATTCAAGGTGGTGGACGTAGCTCATAGATTATTCTCTTGCTTAGGTTTTGAACATTTAGGAACGCCGCAATTCCTTATAACCTGAGCAGCAAACCGTGTTGAGAGCCTTCAGATTGAAAAAATACTTGTGCTACATATTCACGGTAACATCCGGTTTAGTGTGTTGCTGTTTTGGTACAATTTCCAGGTTTTCTGCGTTGACTCATGCGCTCGGAAAGCCCGCCCATGTCTTTGTAAAGTTGTCTGTCAAAGCACGTAGAGACTAGCTGATCTGGCAAACATACAGCAGCTCCCACACAGCCCTATTACAGAGACACATTTTCTAATCAGCATATCTAGCCCCTTACTGTCTCTCGAGGTCATATGTCCCTCAAACAAAGAAAAAAACACTACTCACAACAGACATAACGCATTTCATTGACAAGTTCTACTGTTGAAGAGAGACACATCTCAGTGCTCTCTCTGTTGATTGTGACGGGTTCATGGGAAGGATTCCTGCCAAAATCAATGATCATTACCTTAATCTTAGATGTGCTGAGGATCAACCATTGTCCTAGCTCCAGGCAGTGAAGGCACTAAGATTAGTGTATTCACTCTCATCTCCACCCTTCACACTTGATGCCACAATGATTGTGTCTTCAAAGTACATCTGAACATGGTATGCTACACCTGTGGGTAAAGCAGCAGTGTAGAGAGAGAAGACAAACAACGATAGAGCAGTCCCCTGTGGTATTACTCACCAATACTCCTAAAACACTCCACGTTTGTGAGCTCTCAGTGAGATTGTTGTTGATTCCAGTAATAAAATACGATCCACTCACATCTTTTCAAGCTTCTTCTTCTGTATTGGTAGTCCAGTCGAGCACATACGACTGCAATGTCCACTCCTTATCTAATATTAAAGTAAAATGATAAAGAGTGTTTTACATTTCTAATTTGAACCCGGTCTAAGCTTGTTTAGACGTAGACTTAGTTTTGGTTTTGTACTTAGCAGCCGGTCTGTTCAACTGTTCAGTCCTACACCATAAATGTTTACATGCAGTTATTTTTTTTTTTAGAATCGAAGCATTAGCAGCGGCCATAGATAGATAAATAGATTGATAGGTAGACAGATATATAAATCTTTTGTATTTTTTTTACCCAAATACTGTATGACTCTTGAATTACTCCTTTTCTAATCTCACCATGTGGTTATCTAAATGCCTATTTAGTTAACCCCATCACTTGGTCTTTGCGCACAGGAATCTCTTGACCAAAACACATTAGACTTGCACTCTCTCACTAGCTGAGCTCCTCAGCTACTCTGTATATTGAGTCCTATGCTGTAAAATGTATTATTCAAAGATTTTAACCTTGTTACAAGAGCATCCTTTCATCATTAGTTTACTCAAAATTATATTTGAATTGATTCATGCATGCTTGAGAAATGATATATTGTTCTTCAGCTTGAGCTCAACTGCTCAGAAAATTTCTGTTCTCACCTACCACCTATCACCTACCACCTATTTTGTTTTTATAGCTTCTATCCCACAATTTATCTCTCAGTGTGAGTGACAGGTTGGAGCGCCACACAGCCTGGCTTTTCACTTCAGACGTTGAGAGAGGAGGACTGGGCATTTCATTCCAAATGCCCAGAGTAAAGATAGAAACGTAACAAAAAGTTCATCTATTTGTGAAAATCTGGCTCTGAAAGGTCTGTCATCTGCTCATTTAACTATTGGATGAATGTAGACCATTTTCTATATTCATACAATCATTGAGCTATTACTTGTTGTTGCTGTAGTGTTACTTACTGTTGTTTAAGTCTAAGATTTATAAGTTGTTTTTTTTTATAAATAACAGCAGATAATGGTGACATATAGTCGTGTGACTATATGTCACACGACTATGTTGTGTGACAATTATAACTGAATCAATTATAACTGATTCAGTTACTGTTCTTTTCCTCTTACGTTCACATGTTTTTGCATATTGTCTCATTATGATCTTGCACACGCATGGATCACATGATGTGATCCATGCGTTTTTTTTTTTTTTTGTTTGCTCTCGGTCTGTTTGCGTTTACAATACAAAACAATACTGCTATTACAGTATACCATCATACTGTAATAAGTCATCTTGAGATAAATTACTGCTAAAGTATTTTTTTTTGTCACCCAAAGACAAGCAGAAGACACGATTCCAAGCCATTAGATGTGTAATGTTGCAGAGAACATTTGTATGGGATTTGAGGTGTCATTTAGCAGCAATCAAGACATTATTGGAATGGTGAGCATCCAGTTCATCAGCTCAGGTTGTCATATTCATTATAGTCCATTATAGTAGTAGTATAAAGTATTGTAATGTGCATATCTACATGTGTTTTTTCTGACCCTCTGCCAACTCGTCCATTCACATTTGATTGGGCGCTTTGTACTGGCCACTTCCTGTCTTGATGATGACAAATGACTCTGGTGGTGGATGATGGCCCCAGAGAATTGTGAGCGTACTTTCTGATTGTAGGACACTGATTACACGTGCACTTTCTTTAGTTAGCATGTCCGGTAATTGCAGGTTGGTGAGTGCTCTCTGTTTGTGGGCTCTAGGTCATTAGTGAGCAGTGGTGAGCATTGGCTGAAAGAGCAAAATGGAGCAGAGTTATTGAGAAATTGATAGCATTTATACGGTTCATATACCAAGCTAAATGCTTCCATCCATCAGTCCTTATGGTTTGTAAAAATCCTGCTAGGGGGTTTGGGGAGAGGGCTCTCTGCTGGGGTCGAGTCAGTTTGTCCGTTTTTAGTAAATTTTAAAGATGCAGCCGCACTAAAAGTAACTTTTAGTGATGCACCAATCAATCCAACACTGAGATTGAATATCCATGAAATTTGCTGGATCAGATATCAGTTCATCTGACATCATGTTTGTGCCCTTAATTAGACAACAATGAGATTATTTACTGACTGGTGTTGACCCAGAACATCTGTAGGCTAATGTTTGAAATTTTATTCACATAAAGTTGTTAAGTTGTTAATGTGCAATAAATTTGCATGACACAAATTTTTCTAATAACTTTTAAGAAGAGAAATCATATTTTCAGTTCCTACAGAGTATTTAGCTCGGTGCACGTGTGTACCGTCCATTTCAATACTATTTTTATACTGTAAATAAATTTGAGCAACCGAGGTGGAACTGTCGTTCACACGTGGCATTAAACAATGCAGCGCTAGCCTATATTTTAGCATGATTTTAACCATGGATCTATTGATTTTAGCATATGTATTAACTTATTCCAATTATTCATCGGCAGTACTTACTTGGTGCTGCGCGAATACTTCTGATGGATTTACACTCAGCGCTCGTAAAGACAGAATCATCGCAGGAAAAAGACGAACATTGGACTCACATTGTCGCTGTGTCCCATTCACCTGTAGCACACGCAGTCACGCCGCGGCTTTCTGTGAGTAAAATCCTGCACAAACACCGCTTCTTGTGAAAAAAGTCCATCGCCACATTCACATGACCGCTGTAAATCTGCATGGCTCAAACAGATCGAACAGTCTCAAAGGCTCTAAAAAACCTCAGCTCCTTCTCAGCATTCATCACAGCGATGTAGCCTACAAACACTGCATCCACGTCATGTGCCACTGAAAAAAAATGCATTTGCTCATTTAATTTTTTATTATAATTTTTTTTTTACAAAAAAATGTAAAACTAAAAAATATTTGTGCAGAATTAGGGAGATGAATAAATTAATAAATACAAACGCAATCTATATCTTTATGGTTGTTCAATATGTAGGCCTATACTATTTTTCCATAAAACATGCACTGAAAATGTATCTTACCAAAATATACCGAATCGACAACATCAAAACTGAAAACTAAACCGAATATGATTTTAGCATACCATTACACCCCCACTACACAGGTATTGGTTGATATTGGGTATATCAGACAGCAACTACTTAAAGCCACAGTATCAAATGGGCATCAGAACTGAAAAAGCAGATACAGTGGCGTGAAAAAGTACCGGAACCTTTTGAAATTTCTTGCATTTCTGTATAAAATCACCATCAAATATGATCTGATCTTTGTCAAAATCACACAGATGAAAAAACTATGTCTTCTTTAACTAAAACCATCCAAACATTTATATGTTTTGATATAAATGTTGGGACCATTCTTCTTAAAAAATTGCTGCAGTTCAGTCAGATTCCTGGGATGTTGGGCATAAATTGCTGTTTTGAGGTCATGCCACAGCATCTCAAGTCAGGACTTTGACTTGGCCACTCCAGAACATGTATTTTTTTCTTCTGAAACCATTCTCAAGTTGATTTACTTTTGTGTTTGGATCATTGTCTTGATTTCAAACTTTTGAATTCATTTTTCCACTAATGATTACAAGTTGTCCAGGCCCTGAGGAAGCAAAACAGGCCTAAACTATAATTTTTCCTCCACCATGCTTCACGGTGAGGATGGGGTGTTGATGTTGGTGAGCTGTTTCATTTTTCCTCTACACATGACGCTGTGTGGTTCTCCAAAATAATTCAACTTTAGTTTCATCAGTCCACAAATCAATGTTTTTTTAAACAGCAGTGGCTTCCTCTGTGGAGTCCTCTGATGAGCACAATTCTAGACTGTTGTTTTACATGTAGTCAGTGTATGCACAGAGATACTGGACTGTGCCAGTACGTTCTGTAAGTTTTTAGCAGACACTCTAGGGTTCTTTTTTACCTCTCTGAGTATTTTGCGCTGAACTTTGGGCGTCATTTTTGTTGAAAGGCCACTCCTCGGGAAAGAAGCAACAGTGCCAAGCTCTCTCCATTTGTACATGATTTCTCTAACTATAGACTGATGAACATCCAGACTTTTAGAGATGGTTTTGTATTCTTTTCCAGCTTTATACAAGTCTACAATTCTAGATTGCAAGTCTTCAGCTGCTTTGAGCGAGCCATGATGAACAACAGACGTTGCTTCACATCAAGACACAGTGCATACCAGGAGGGTCTTTTATAGTGGGCAGGGCAGCTTTAAGCCATTCCTCAGTGATTGGACACACTCTGACTTAAATTGTTTGGTAAAATTAGGAAATAATTTCTCTTAAAGTCTCCTTAGGCAGAAGGTTCACTTACTTTTTCTTTCCCCTTTTGTCAATGTTTGCATGTTATCCTCATTAAAAAATTAAAACCTATAAATGTTTGTGTGGTTTTAGTTAAAGCAGACACTGTTTTTTCATTGGTGTGATTTTGACAAAGATCAGATAACATTTGATGGTAATTTTAATGAGAAATGAGAGAAATGCCAAAAGGTTCCGATACTTTTCATGCCACTGTAGGTACATCGGTACGTACATGTTTGATTGTTTCTTAGGCTGGCAAAAAAAAAGTTTGTCTATGGATGATTTTAAGAAATAAAAACACATGTATGCAATTTAATACATAACTTTAAGGTAACTTTAAAGTCATAAAATATGAATCTGAGTGCTGCACCTCCACTGATCTACAGAGTGGAATTGTGGTGAGGATTTAGAGGTCATTCTACTTCCTCTCACCTATGGTCATGCAAAGAAAAAAAGACAGCATTAGAGATCATTTTCCTCTGCTTGATATCTCCCTTTTAGAGACAGGGTCAGAAGCTTGGGCACACCTGAAGAGCTGAGAGTATAGCCACTGCTGGTCAATTTTTTCTTTGCTTTAGTTTTAAAGGGACCTATTATGTCAAATTCATTTTCTAAATTTTTAACCTTGTTATAGTAGCCTCCCTTCGCCATTAGTTTACTCAAAGTTATATTTGAATTGATTCATGCATGTTGGAGTAATCTTGTATTGTTCTTCAGCTGGCGCTCATGTGCTTGATATAATTTTACTTGATATAATTCAAAAGATTAAAACTCAAAGTGAAGCATATATGGTTCAAAACTTTCCCATTGCCACTTTCCAACAATAAAAAACAGTTTTTAAAAGGCTTTTTACAGTTACATTTATAAAGAGTTCTGCAGTTCTGAACAGGAAGTCATTAGAGTTGTTCTATTTTTAAGTTGTTTTAGATCAACTTTGTGTTTTACAATGAACAAAAGGTAAATTGCTGATCTGTATATGTTCTAGTTTCTTACTAAATATTAAAAAAACAACACAATAGGTCCCCTTTAAGTTAGCTTTAGCTAAAGCAAAGTGAGCTGGCCAGAGCACTGTTGTGTTATTACAACAACAAAGTAATCAAATGAGTAACTTTGCACAATTTTTGTTTTCCTGAAAGTTCTCTTAACATTTTTACAAACCTTGTGCAGTGGAAGCAGTTTTTGAAACAACAGACTCAGTTCAAGGGGGAAAAACTATGAATGAGAGAAAGCCTGTGCCCTTTGACAATGAATGACTATTACCAAAGAAGCAGTTAATCTAACACTTTGTGCTAGCAGTTCAGCGCACATCCTACACAAGAAGAATCTATTTTTACCCTGACCATTGCTACGCCCACACACTCCAGCCGCTTCTATGTGGAGACAGAGCTTGCACATCTCAGCACTTAAAGCTGTCCTTTTACCCTTCTGATAACAGAGTCAATCTCCAAAATGCTCTGGCTCTTTTTCATTCCAGAAGACGTCATTTAAATGTCCTGGTCACAGGTGTAAGACCATTGACGAGTTTGATTGTAAGATTGTCTTGTTGTTATTGATATATGTGCAGTAAACTTTGTATCTAGAATGTTCTTTGGCTGATATTGAGTTGTCCTAAGCTGGCACTGTCAAAAAAATGTGTTGTACCCTAGAGGTTTTTTAAGTGCTCTGGGTAGGAGCAGTGGCAAAACTAAAACTCCTAAAATCGGAGACGTTGAGTGCGTCAGCCTAACTTTGCAACTTTCTCTAAAAAGTTTGTATAACTATATCAGTGGAATCCTGTTTTTGTACAAATATGTAAATGAATCACTTGAACATTTAGTGTTTTCCTCCATTATCGCTCCCCATGCAGCACAGAGTTCCTTCTTCTACTGAGCGGTCTTCACACAGATATGCTAATTTAACATTTCCTTGTGCCATTTCTCAAAAAAGAAAAACTCTCTGTTTAAGCAGATTAGCAGCTGCTTGGGATGCCATTTTTATGACAAAATAATAATGTAAAAATTACTAAATAGTGTGAATTGTTTAAATATGAAAATTAGTTTGCAGTATATATAATAAGCCTTCATCAATCATTTTTTCTCCGATGGGCAATCCATTGCACTTTTGTTTCTGCTGCACATTTAATTCAAATTGAAATATTTCTTGGACAGAATTTTCAACAGGCTAATCCAAAGGGTGATAAAGCAGCAGTGACAGGCACATGGGCCGACATCAAAGTGGAGCAGTGCAAACTCCCCCTGGGCTCATGAGGTGGAGGCCAAAGCGGTGGACTAAATAATCTCATGAATATATATGTGCTGGTAATGCATTCAAACGCTATACGGTGCCTGCTTACTGCCAGGTGACACCATTTTGTTTGAACAAATTTTCTCTCATTATAGCAAAAACTGATAGGACAAGTTTGGCACGACTCAATTATAGCACGGTGAGACAGGCAAAAGGCAATGTTTGTGTTTTTGTTCAGCTTGCTCAAGATTAACAGTGTTTCATGTGGGCCTGGTTGACATGGTGATAGGAAATTGAAGTGTTATCTCATCTTTGTGACTATTTGCTTTTTTTTTATATATATCTTTATTTCTCTTGATCAGCCTTTGTCATTCATTTGACATTTGCTTTTAACCAATCACAGTAAACTGAAACGATTTGCATTTATTGAATGTGAAATTGTGATGTTAACATTTGCCATATTGCCCAGCCCTAAATTAAAACCAATAAACATATCCAGATGCATTTTATGATTGAATGAATCCACTTGCAGCAATAGATTTTTAGAGTTATAACTTCAATGTTTTTTCAATGTTGAAAAAGTATTTTTCATCCACAGAGACACACAGATCAAACTTCAAACGTACTGCCTATACACATCAAACTTTATCATTTTGAACTGAACAAGCTTTAGATGATATGTACATGAGGATTTGTTGGTATCTATTGATTTATTAATGACATTTATATTTTTAAAAATCCAATAATACAGTATTTAAACTTTTATGTAATTTTCAGCTAAATTGCAACTAATAAATGGAGTAATCAGAAGGAGGAGAAGGTTCTGTTTCTGTGGTGAGGATGGAATACAGAAAGATGTGAAACAGCAGGAAGTAAGGGAGAATAAATGACCTGAGAGGTGATTGATTGAGAGGCAAGTGTAGCAGTTGGGGATTGGATTGGTTGTCAGTGAGAAAAGAAACCTTGTAGGAGAGACTTCCAGATTGAATTTATGGACACTGTAACAAGTTACTTCTGTGATTGGGACACTTGTCACTGGGAAGAAACTGTTTTTCTTTCACAAGTCAGAGTGTAAGCAAGAGAATGTAATGACTTAAGCAACAAGGACAAAGTTATTGCTGATAGACAATGAGATAATCTTTTAAATAATGATCTTGTACTATATCCTAACATTATAGGACCACAAGGCAGTATTTATATAATTTTTTCTCATGATTCTGCTAAACAAGTCAAATGTATATCTGTTGACTCCGCCATGTTTGCTTCAGTTCATTTTTTATCATTTTGATCTACAATGCTGCAGGTCTCTTCAGGTAGATTTTAACATGATTTTCATCTGGTCGAACTAGGTTAAAATAGAGAAGCTCAGTCTTAAATAAAACATATTGTTCTTCTGTCTGTTTATAATGCGACCTAATAAAAGAAACACTGCTGTACTACTGGATCATGCTGACTATGCTGCATATGAATAGCTACAGTTTATTTTGCGAACAGCAGACTTTTGTTTCTCACTTGTGCCAAAATGGTTCTGCAACAATCTCTGAATCTTAAATGTGTCATAGATTTAGAAACTGAAGTAAGTACAAAGCAGCGAGTGTGTTTGGGCGTTAAAAGGAAAACAAAAACTGTAAGCTCTGGCACCATGAATGCAGGAGAATGAATGATTACTCGAACATGCATGAATCACTTTGAAACAACTTTGATTGAGGAGATGAAAAGGGAAAACAATAATAAGATGGTTAAAAAGCTCTACCATATATCATGTCTTTAATAAACATTTAGAAAATGATATTGTATAGGTCAACATTCAGTTCTAAATTTGGCTTGTGGCAAAAGACTACAAAACGTTCTGAAAACTGATCCAAGACAAAAGCGAACTAACTCCAATTCAAAACGAAAAGTTTAAGGTCATCTGCTGTATATATTCAGGTCCTGAATATGACCTTTGAACACTTTAGCTTTAGTGTGGTATGTAAATGTGAAGAATAATGTATGTATGTAGAGCAAGTCAAAGCCACCTCCTCATGCATTTTCTATATTCAGAAGAACTCTATAGCAGAGGGCACAAGGACATGCTCTGCTGGAACCACAGGGAAAACCATGGCTGCTAAGTCTTGAAAAGCTGCAGAGTGAAGATTGTTTGGGAGTAAAAAAAAACCAGAAAAGTAAAGTGAATGAACTTTAAAACACTTGCACATGTGTAAATGTTATCTCTGAGTTGTAAACAGCAGATGACATGACTGTGCATTAATACACAGCACAGCACTGTTCACTAAACAAATGCAGAGTGCAGTGTTTCACACCTTAAATAGCTTCTCTTTGCGCCTCATTGAGAAAGGCATAAGCCCCAAAGTCAGACTTTTTGCCCTGAATTCAAGCAAAGTTGCTGCATGTCGAAATAAGCTCCACTTGTGTGTGAAGTAGCTTAGATCAGTCATTCAAGCTGTATGACCCAAAACGTACATTGGTGAAATGCCTCAACATACTGACTGAGTAGCATATGAGTGGCATATGTTTCTTTGCTCTTTGCCTGTAAATGTATTTATTTAGATACAGTAAGCAGACTTGCAGTCGTTATGGGACATATCACTGGCCACAGAAATAATGTCCCCATCACATGAACTCACTTGTTTTATTTACGGAGAAAAAAAAGTTTAGCTGTGTGATCCCAAGTCTATGTATATGAAAATTTGAAAGAAACTCTGTGTTTCTGTAATTCATCTGGTTATAGGCTACTATTTATTTACTTGCATGGACAACATTTTTACATCAGACACAGATTAGATTAAAAGTTTCCTTTTTTTACCACACATTGAACTTTTAGTAGAATGCTGAGCAAATATTATGTTATGTGTTGGATTAAGTAACACCTGTTACTTTAATTGATTATTAAATACATCAAAGCTGTTTTAAGCAGAGAAAGGGCCATAGCACATTTGGCACAAATAATTTGTCTTAATATTTTATGTCCTAATTTAGCAGTGAGATTCTCAGCAGTTCTCTTCTAAAATGAAAGTGAGTTTTCAAATCAGAAGTACAACCGACAGCAATAGTAAAAGTGGGAGGGGCGGAATCATCAATATGGCATTGACAAGAAGAAAATTTGACAATCACAACAAGAAAGTCACTGTACCCTGTAACTAATATCCCTAAAGTGAAAGAATCTTCTATAAGTCTGAACAGCCAAACAGGAGAATCTTCACTGACATGCTGTTTGCCCACACTGTCCTGGTGTCATGGCAACAGAGAAGAGTTGACTTTTAAATGATGATGGTAAATATTGCTGGAAGTTACCTGTCCAGCAGCGACCAAACCCCAGAGTGCAAAACATTAATTATGTGTTCTCTCCGATCTGAACTGTGCTGTCAGTTGTTCCTGTCTCTTTGCATCCCACATACTCCCAATATACATCGGATAAACAATTCATGTGCTGGCTCAGTGAGATACCGCGCAGAATTACCGGAGCTGGGTCAGATGAGAACAAAAGTAAAAACAAATCAGGCAGGAAAAATGGGTTTAATTTCAAGACTGATTGCTGCAGGCATGCTTAAAATAACCCAAGAAATCATTTTCTCAATAGAGGAAATGCCTCTCAACATTCTGGCAATTTTATGAGAAAAACAGCTGATAAAACCATGTGTTTGGGACAGACTTCTCGCTTCCTTTTCTGCATTGTTGTTTTTCTCTGTTACTGCTTGTGTTGTTTGTGTATTTAAACAATTGTAAAGTGTCCGTGAGTGTCTAGAAACTACTAAATCTAATGATTTGTTATTATTATTATGTTTCTTAGTGTGAGCAAGTATCATAGGGCTCGGTCATCAATCGAAAAATCGAGAGCTCGAGATCGAACAGAAACAATCAATAATTTGGTGGTGGGTTTTGAATCAAAAGCTTGAAAACCAATCTTTTGTCACTAAAAATGTTAGTTTGGATCAAAAGTCAAATTTTGATGCAGAATATTGATATATAGTTAAAAAAAATCTATTAAACGGGACATGATAAAAGTTTATGTTCATGAATGCCATTTTTCATTTGTTTTTGTCCATTGTCCATTGAGCTTTTGTTTTACAGAATTATCGTTATCCAGCAAGTGGAACTAGCTTATGTGTTTTGTTGTGATTATTTTTGGTATTCATGTATATAAATGAATCGCTTGAGAGTTGCCTAATCTCAAAAAGTATTATTTATTAACAAAAGTACAATTATGCATAATCAATAGTCCAGAGAGTCCAGGGTCCTATTGTTGCTGTGGGAGAGATCTTAATCCATTGTTCGTTTCTGAGGCATGCTAGGCAATGAGCAGCCCTCCCATCGTCATTCCTGCTCCATGGTCTGCTCCAAGTGGTCTGCCCCCGTCCCAGTCTGTGTCAGGTTGCCAGATTTCAAACACAAGCGACCTGCCTTGAAAAAAAGCCAAACAAGACTTCAGCATCAATAAAAGTAGTTAAATAACAATTAATAAGCATATGTTATAGAAAAACGTTGGTTAATGATTTGCATAGTTTAAATATATTGATCATTAATAAAGATTTAAAACATGAAAATATGCAAAAACTCATATTTTGTCAATAGTGGAATTTCGAAAATTAAACCTGAAAAAACGTAAAAATCACCTGTTATGACATCAAAGGTCGCAAAGAGCAAGCCAAAAAACGCAACCCCGACCGTCAAAATTCACAAGCGACTTCCAAAATAAGAAGCCCAAAGGCTTTAAAGAAGCGGACTTGGAACTCTGTCTGTGTCATGTCTCTATACACAAGTCACAAAGCTTCATACATATCAATGTAGGCAACAGTTGCTCTCACAGGTGTTAATCAACTATCCCAGTTTGGGGGAGCTACCAGCAAAACAAGAGCTTCCTGGAGCCCTGCTAGTTACAACAAATAATTTAGCACATAGAGACTTACGGACTCCGAGATTCTGCCATTGTGATCTTTCCCAGAGACTTCAGCTTCACCAAAGTTACATTTTAAGATTTCCATACCAGTTTATGGCAAATGGGCAGACTTTAGATAGCTTTTTGCTAACAGCTGGGGATTTACGACATTTCTTTTTGCTGTTGCCAACAAATAATTTCTCTTTAGAGAGTTTGCTGTGGTAGATTAATGTTAACACCTGTTACTTTAATTGATTATTTAAACACATCAAAAGCTGTTTTAAGCAGAGAAAGGGCGCATAGCACATTTGACTTTTTCCGTGTGTTTTGGAAAAGAAAAAAAACACTCATGCATTTTTGCCACTCACTACTTACCTTTGTCTGTTGCAAAAAACAAAACAAAAAAACAGTGCAGCGCTTCAATATGAAGATGCCCATTATTACTGAAGAGTCTGGATAATCATTTTCTGCATGTCCTTATAACTGCAGTGGAATAAAAACATCAGTCATGCTAAAAGCAGCAGGCTCATTAAAACACTCCTACACTGAGCTCCAGCGAGCCAGTGTGGTGGAACGGAGAAAAAGTGGCATCATCAGGAGAGCTAATCGGTTTCTGCCTGATCTGTGCAACCTTTCAGCAGAGTTGCATGAAATGTAATGTTAATTTGTGCTGATGCATCCAAACGGTAATACCAACTCACGTTTATTTCTATTGGTAGGTTTATTGAAATAGTTGCCTCGTGAGTATAGAGTTTTCTGCTGATGTTTTGGCCTAGTTTATGGCTAATATCTCTGCAATTACCAGGCCTGTCCACATTGATTTGGAAATTGCTCCAGTGTCACAAATGAATACCCCTGCTTGGTTGTTGTTGAAGAAAGCTTTCTGACCTACATCATCAGAGGCTATAAAACTCACTACAACTAGTGAAACCTGAATGAACAGCCACAATGGTTTCTGCTGTAGACATCCATTCTACATCTTCATCTTTTCAACTCTCCAATTTTTTCTGCAAAACACTAAATGGCACAAGTTCAAATTCCTTCTGCTAATCCTTGAGTGGTGGACAAATGTGAAAGACTCATTACACTGGTTAACACTGCATCCAGTCCAAACTCCGGTCCGGCGTACGCTTCTTTTTTGAAAAGTAATGAGAGGCTCTCACACAGCGAACCGCGCAGCTCTGCTCCGTTGTCCGGATTTTTCCATTGAAGGAACTTTTTCCGGACCGCCGGAGCGCTCCGGAGCCCTTTTGGTGAAGTTGTGAAAACAAGACATGACAAACAGGAAACCAAGAGCGCGGGTGAAATGAATCTGGCGGTTTTTAAAATAAAATCATTACATTACTACTACTACTAAAACAAATATGTCAAAATGCTCGACATAAACGTGACTATATAACATACAGGATATCAATAACGTCCCTGCTTATTCATTGTGCGGCGAAAAATCAAACAGAAAATGAACTGACATGAAATAAGCCCAAAACTCGGCACAAGTGTTCTTTGTTTATATATACATGTGTCAGTTACTGCGTAAACTCCCAAGTTGAGCGTAGTCCTGTGAACTCGTGGTCTTGCAAGTCAAACAGAGTTTGTACATATGCAAGCATATTCTGGCCGCAGTGTGAGTGACCACCGGACCCAGTCGTAATCCGGATCTGGACTGGAGGCAGTGTGAGCCCGGTGTTATAGTCACATTTATACATGTTGGGATACAAAGGGTCGGCAAGTATTTGCTTCATCCTACACCTTTTCGTCTTTCTGTAAGTCAAGTTAGTGTTTTTGGAATTATGTTTTCGTACTTGTGACAGAAATAAACACTACTACTATTACTACTACTACTACTAACTCTACCACAATCTCCCCATGAGTACAGTAAACCTTAACCATAACTTGCTGAATTAGAGGATCTTGTGTGAGGCTTTAAAACTTATGTCAGTGAACGTCATCAAAATGTCCATGAAGAAACACATTTAAATTAGTGGTCAGTGTGTTCTTTTAGTGAAAAAAATATAAAAAATCTTATACTTTCTTTGCAAGTAAGACCAGATACTGTGCAATAGCTAAAGCCAAGTGTCTACAAAAAGATATAATATAATTTATTTCAGCTATCAAAGGCTGGCCTTGATCTGTCCTTAATTAAAGGAAAATATTACTAAAATAAAATAGTGCAAGATGTGTTTTTACCCAGCCTGAGATTTCTAGTTGTGATTTGAACATGAGTTAGAGATTCTGAAAACGTCACAATTGTAAAAGTTAGGAAAATGGCTAAAAACAGAATCTACCACAAATAATCAACCGTGCAGCCTCTCAATTATGAAAACAGAAGCTAGCAAACTATGCAAATCCAATGAGTCTCAAACTGGAGGAAACAGGCCCATCACTTTAGATAGTAGGCCTAAACTGTTGGTGCATCTGTAGGTATTTTAGACAAAAAGAGTTTGTTAGCTCACATATTCATTCTAACCACTGCAAATGTGTGGTCAACTTTATCCTGTATTTTTTTCTTAAAAGCAGGTGTTAGACCTAAGCCTTGTCCACCCCTCATGCTCTGTGGCAAAAGTGAAGTTTATCAGGTTCTTTCACCTGTGGGAGTTT
The DNA here is from genome assembly GCA_038363315.1 of Mugilogobius chulae. Lineage (NCBI taxonomy): Eukaryota > Metazoa > Chordata > Actinopteri > Gobiiformes > Gobiidae > Mugilogobius > Mugilogobius chulae. Next base: position 19,963,590 of record CM076416.1, read on the forward strand.
AAGAATTTCCAATTTCCCATCCTGTACAATCACCAGTGTTTAGCCCCGGAAGCTTGAATTCTAAGCAGAAGAGGCATGTGTGCGGCTCAGTCATACTCTTACCAGGAGCTCTCTGCAGGCGTCCCGCTGTGACTCTTCTATTTGGATAAAGCCAAGCTGTCGTCGATTAAAGTAGGACAACAAACGCAGTCACACAGCCGCTGTTATCAGGCTGATGACACCGAGTCCACTTTGTTATGGCGATAAGAGGCGAGGTAGAACGTCTGCTCTTGTCTGCTCAGAGCTCCTCTGTGTCTGGAGCTTTTGTAATGGTGCTAAGAACAAGGAAGCCTCAGATAGCACTTTCAAACAGGAGGAGGAATATGCTAGTGTTGTTAAAAATATCCTGGAACTCATGCTTACTGTGAGTGTGGTCCTGTAACTTGAGCAAGGTTCGCTTTTTAAACAAATAAAATGCCATAAAGTGGAACAGGGTGCTGGAATGACAGGGTATTTAAATAAGACATAATTAACAAAATACATAGTTAATGAGAAAAGTGCTAAAGAAATGATCATTTTTATGACACTATATACATTATGCCTGCGTTAACATTTACAAGAAATTGAAATAATTAAAAAGATCATGTAATAGGGGCCACAATGAATGTTTGGGCTTGTATTGTTTTACTTTTGCACTAGAATGTCATGCTACGGTCCTGTTGTAGAACAATTCACTCAAACCCAAAACATGTCCAAGCTATTGTCTTTTTCTCCTCTGTGCAGAGCTTGTTCTCATTATAAAAAGATAAGTGAGAACAAGCATCAGAGGCCAACAGTACAAAGCTTCACATTCACAAAGAGTCCAGGCTTTTGTTTTTACTTCAGAGGGTTTAGAAACATTTAGTAAAATTGAAAAATATTTAATAGCATATACCATTATAGTGAGCCTGAGCCAGTGTTTATTTTGTGTATTGTTCTAGGCGCTTGTTGCTTCTATTTTTGCAGAGGAGCTATGGCTTTGTCGCCGAAGGCAGCTGGGTCTAATCCGGAGTTAGTTTGGCCAATCTGCATTTCCATGTGCACTGTCTCTTCGCCTCACAACGCGGATGTGCTCCTCTGAACAGCAGCAGGCCTCCTCTTGTCTCCCTCTGGCAGATCGAGTGTTTCATTGCCAGCTATAAAATATGTCCTAGTATCTGGCCAGTGACGATCCTAAAAATAAATTCCCATTAAAGCCAACAGCGAACCGTGTCTGCCATGCTTTCCCCTTCTGCGTATCTCTTTGACAATGCGCTAACAAAGATCTAGAAGTGTGTTTGGCATCCCGACCTCAGTTTCTTCCCCAAAGTTCTTTTGTCAAATTGCTCAAAACCTGACAACGCATCGCAAATTAAGAGCCTGTTTATTTTCAATCGAGGAAACACGCACACACATACAAACAGCAATGACACAGATACACAACATGAATCAGTCAAATCTGGCACTTTTATCTCTCAATGTTAACAATTATTTCAGCAGTTTGACATTTTGCACACCTTTCTTTTGTTCAGAGATAACAGAATGCGCTGGTATCAAATGTATTTCCTGAGCAGGGAAGCAGAAGGGGTGTGGGAGTTTGAATAATAAGACAACTTGACGAGCAGTTGTTCAAATGAGAGAATCCTTCATAACAGCAACGCCCAAAGTCAAAAAGTTCATGCAATTAACACGAATGATGGAGCATTTTGTAAAGATCTACAACTGTGGTTTGTGCATCTATAAAATACTATTCAATATTCAAAGTGTCTACCTTGGCATTTCTATTGTTCATGTGAATATAAAGTTGAAGGTTTCTAATAAAAGCATTATGCCAACCAGACTTAACATTATCACCACTCAGGGCATTAACCCCCACCCCAATAGATGTTGCAACATGAAGCTGGAACAACCTATAGTGACATGTTACCCTCAACATAACACTGTAACAACCTATAGTGACATGTTACCCTCAACATAACACTGTAACAACCTATAGTGACATGTTACCCTCAACATAACACCGTAACAACCATAGTGACATGTTACCCTCGACATAACACCGTAACAACCTATTGTGACATGTACCCTCAACATAACACTGTAACAACCTATAGTGACATGTTACCCTCAACATAACACTGTAACAACCTATAGTGACATGTTACCCTCAACATAACACTGTAACAACCTATAGTGACATGTTACCCTCACATAACATGTAACAACCTATAGTGACATGTTATCCTCAACATAACACCGTAACAACCTATAGTGACATGTTACCCTCAACATAACAAAAATATGACAACAAAACATGTAACAACCTATAGTGACATGTTACCTCAACATAACACGTAACAACCTATAGTGACATGTTACCCTCAACATAACACCGTAACAACCTATAGTGACATGTTATCCTCAAAACATAACAACCTAACATAACACCGTAACAACCTATAGTGACATGTTACCCTCAACATAACACGTAACAACCATATACATGTTATAACATAACAACCTATCGTGACATGTTACCCTCAACATAACACTGTAACAACCTAAAGTGACATTTTACCCTCAACATAACACTGTAACAACCTAAAGTGACATGTTACCCTCAACATAACATATATAGTGGTAGGTAACCTTCAGCATACTGCTGTAGTAACGCCATATGTTATAACTTGTAACACGTGTAATCTGAACTAAAACAACCTGTAATAACCTGTGCAATTATGTAACTCGAAATATCAGAACCTAACCAATATGATTACATGTTATTACTTCTTCTTCAACAGTCTATTACATTGTACTAAATGAGGTAGGCATAATATATCAAGTACAGTGTACTTGATATATAGCTCAATATAATGACCATCATGTTGACTGAGTGGTTGTAATGTTATGTTTGATTAGAATTCACAAACAACAACTGAAAAACAAAGCACAGTAACAGACAACAGTCACAAGTCTCTTTAGGCATACACATAATTATTGTGGTACAAAAGTATAATTTTACCAAAAGATAGCAGTTACAGTTAGAAAAGAGAGAGAGGGGAAAATGTGTAAGAGTGTGAAACCTGTTCTTTTTTTGAATGAAGCACAAGAACATTGGAATCATTATTCATGCTTGGTTTCAAACAGTATTTTTACACAGCATGTAAACAACTTAATGCACAGCAGTGGAAAAAAATGTTTGCTGGAAAACAATGTTATCTGTGCAGCTGGTGGGTGTCCCCTCTGCCACATCCCAGCTGCAGAATAACTCCTGATTTACACTTGAAAAGCTCTCACAAGCATGCAATATGATACCTATGTACTATGCTGCTGCTTAGTGGAATTTCTGCCTGCTCATGTGACCACATTTTCACAGTTTCCCAAGTAATGTTTCAAAGTTTTTGCAAAAAGTTAAAAAAACAACAAATATTTTGTCCTATCAGAAGAGGTCATTATAGATTTTGTGACTTAAAGTTCTAATGACAACAGGATCTGCGTCAGTTCTGGTCACATCTACAGCCTGTCTGTCCATGAGAGTGGATCTCTCCTTCACTGAGGTTCTCCTTCAGATTTTTCTTGCTCTTCAATCTGCCTTTGTATAATAATGACTGTTTCTGATTTTCCAATGCTTCTGTTACTAACATTTGATTCATTCTTTGATTTTCTGACAACTGTGTTTGCTAAATCAACCATCATGTCCTCGGAAATAACAGCTTTTGTGATTTGGGGTTATACACATACATTTAATTGAATTAAATTGAATTGAGACAGACATATATACATCTTTTAAACATAGCTGGTTAGCCTCTGTTGTGTTATTATAATGTTATTTTTTTATATACCTATGGCAAGTAAATGACTCTCGATGAAAAATTATACAGTATGGCTTCTGTTTGAAAAAAAAAAATGTGAACATTTTTAGAGCCTTTCCTGACCCGTGTACCACTGTACAAATGGAGGTATTTCCAATATGTATATAAAAATTATAATAAATAAATACCACAGCAAAACAACACATTTTCCCAAAAATATCAAAATATGTACAACTATGAACCCTGAAATTGCTCTGTATCTAAGGCTACACTGTACACTAAAAGTTGTCTTTACGATGACTAAACACTTCTGTTTGACATCAGTAAAATGCTGGTGTGGTTAATGTTAAAACACAGCACAAATGTCACATTAAAGCAACACAATATAACCCGTCCGGATTTTCATTGTCAAATGTACTCTGCACAGATAGGTTGTTTTCAGCGTAACATGGATGGATGTGGATGGATAGAGGCCTAGATTATGTGTGCTTTTGTTATTTTCACTGTAGGAGACATCCACCTCTGTCCACTTACCATTACGTTCCTCTATGTTTGTGTTGACAAATTATAGTGTTGCTTTAAAGTAGACTAAAGGGTAAAGACACGGTAAGTCTGTGAACAATGAGAAAAAAAACAAAACATAAAACCACTTTCTTTTGTGAAAACACAGAACATAAAAGTTAACATGCACCTTTCTCTAACAGGTCCATGAGGAGCTAGCACTTCAGTACCTTCTCCAGCCTGGATTTAACAGTTTCCATCTTGATTCTCGCTGTGAGGAGAGAGAGAGCTGTCTGGTGTTCAGCGAGTGACAACACAAATGAACTGACACATATCGGAGGTGCTTTCCCACACAGTCTGTGCTTCTGTGCGTCCTGTGGTTGATGAGCAAACAGGCAGGTTAGTCCTTCTCTGGGCGTGACACTGAATCGCGGCAAATGCTGCTGTCAACAATGTCAAACAGGTCTAGCCTTTGCTAAAATGACTTGAAATTCTAATGTTAGTAAAGTAGTTTTGTCTTGGTTTGATTTATTTCCTTGTGTGTTTGTCCTTAGAATATTTTCTGACAAAGTAATTTAGCACAAAAAATAAGAAAATGAGTAGCAATTTTCTCGGCCCATTGACAACTTGGCTTGAAATAACAAACAGTCAAAAACATAGTTCCATCCAAGTAAATAAATCAACTTATCAAAACTACATTTACTAAGATCCTGACATATTCATTTTAAAGGACACATATTATGCACCGAGAACTCAAAAAATGTCTACAAAAAGCACACAACTTCTTATCAGTCTGACATTTACCACGCCGGGAATTGAGTTAGAGCTTTGTTTGACTACAGAGGGAATTACAAAGGGCAGATAAGCAAAGTTTTAAGTTTTTACAGTTTTAATGAACTAGAGCTGTGCCATGTGGCAACAATTATTTACTTGTGAACTCATTCCTGTGGCAAGTTCCTGTGAAACAGTCAATGTGATTTTATTTATTTATTGTAGTTATCTGTGCTCTAACACAGTCCTTTTACCCATAATGTCTTCCTTAGTCAGCCTCTCTATTGTGTGGATTTAACAAAAATTGTGATTTGGCCATCCCTGTATAGAACACCGTTTGATTTGATAAAAATGCTCAGAACAAGTGATGATTTATGAACAATGCAGAAGATTTTGGAACTTAGAGTTGGGACACTCCTTTTTTCTTATAATTGGTAAATCTTGTTTGTTTTTTTCCCCTGAAAGGTTTGTGTAAAGCAGAACTTTGTGGAAAAATATCAACTTGGCGCAGTTTTATTCTTACAACTTTTTTTTTTTTTTTTTTTTTACAATTTGTATGAAAGAGCTGTCACTCTTTGGGATTAAACCTATAAATGATGCAAGAAAATATGTTACAACTTGGTAATTGTACATAAGATGTGACCTTTAACAAACTGTGACAAGATTTTTTTCTTGATTGAAGCTATTTTTACTGCGAATTATCACTAGTATTCCAGTCAGCGCTGGCGTGAAAACAAGTTCCTCAGTGCGTTGTTGTAGTTCTTATTAAAAGCAGTGTATATGAGCGGGTTAAAGAAAGAGTTGGAGTAGCCTAACCAAAGGAAGATACTTTTCCAGATGGGCGGTATGTCACAGGAGCACAGCGGCACAATGAGCTCCGTAATGAAGAAGGGAATCCAACACAGTACGAAGACCCCGATCAAAATGCCCACCATCAGGGCCGCCTTCTTCTCCTTCTGCTCGCGCCATGTGTCCCCGTCGGTCTGGAAGGTCACGGTGGCATGGCGGACCGTAAACACCATCTGCGCCGGCTGAGTTTCATCCTTTACCTGCACAACCCAGAGACAGCATTCAGTAAATCTATTATTCTATCAATTTAATACTCCCACAGCAAACTTAATCTGCGCCAAAACAAAGACAGACACAGCAAGCAATTACTGGAGTGAAAAATCCATTGCGGCTTGACAAAAGATGGATGAGAAGTCAGAATCAACAGGTGCGTCGAGCAAACTAGAGCTTATTTCTTTTCCTATGATTCCATATGCATGCTTCGTGGAGCTTAAATCTGTTTTCTCAGACAACACAGCTACGAAAGCATCCGCAGTAATCTCGCGGATTAGTTCGCTCAAGGCCAAGTTTTGATTTCATTTATTAGGCACGGTCAGGCTGGTCGCTTTTGAGTTTTAGGACAATGTGGATGTAGCTGTCGGTGGATGTGTGTGGGCCGAAACAAGAGACAGAGAGTTAGTTTACTGCCAGCTAAATGTCTCTGGATCAATGGAGGTCAGTGAGGCCTACAGCTGATAAGTAAATCTATTTAAAGTGCAGGCCCGGAGCTTAAGGCACACTGATGTTGCAGAGCGCTCGGAGAAATAAGGGTTTGGAATTCTACCATGTTATACACAGTGTGACAAACATGGTGGAACAAAATGCAGTTAGGTCGTCTTTTCTCTGCTGAATCAATGACAATGTGACGCAACTCCAAGCACAGAAAGTGTAACGCATCTATCAGAAATATTAACATGGGAATAAATCTGCATCTGTCTGTCACAGTGTGGAAGGTCTTTGCCCAGAGCGTGCTATAGAATAAAAAAGAATAACTATGAAAAATAAGAAATCATTTGAGCAATTTTTAAACGAATTTCAGTTGGAAATTGTACGGCAGATGGCTGTGTGGGGAAGGGCCTCTGGTGTGTAGGCTGAGTGTGCTCTGAGACCTTTTTGCATAAATTGTTCAAGGGTTAGTGGGCGAAAAACTGTGCCCCATTATCCAGTTTGTGTACTCATTAGTAGTTAGCATGTCATATTATCATCTATCACGTTGTAACAAAAGGCCGTGATAACAGTGATTCACACTGATTATGTTTCTTTATTCACAACAAAGCGAAAATAAATAAATGACAAATCCAATCTCATTAGATTTGGGCGATATGTATAGAATTTTAGATAATATTGTGAATGTTGTTTTCAAGATACGAGAATAGGCAACAACAAAAAAAATGTTGATGTAAATGTTCAACTAAGTAACTAAATGTATTCATTATGTACTAAATGTAGGTAATGTTTATTAAGGACAATTACATTAAGCACAACGGCAGAGATGCTTGTACCAGATTTTAGCTTACAGCTAATTTCCATCTGTAGTCCTGGGGAGGAAACACATTGGACATGTTTTTAGTTGTAGGAGGAAACCGGAGTAACCGGAGGAAACCTACGCAGACACGGGGAGAACATGAGGCCAGAGCGTTAACCGCTGTGCCACTGTGGAGCCCACGTTTTGTGATTAATTTTGTCAACTTTTCATATTTATCTGTCAAGAGGTTGTATTCACAAAACATATATAACTTTAGCAGCAAAAATGTGTAACACAAAACGTTAATTGGTCTAGTCAAAATGTAATGAAATTACAATGTTATTAATTGGATAAACTAGCATCAAAAGACATCACATTTTCCCATGTAAACACAAACAACACTGACACATTTAGCACATTTCAGTTGGACTGACAAAGTATTGTCTGAATATCATTATTGAGATACTCTCAAAAATATCCATTTATTCATTTTTGTCAATATCGCCCAGGCCTACATCTAATATACTTTATTTTAAAGCACATTTTCCAACTAAAAGTATTTTAAAGAAATCTTCCTTTAGAATATCAATGTGAAACCTCAACTGTCGTTTATACTTATAAATGTATGGAAATGGGTGTAAAAAAAAAGAAAAAAAAAACTGCCAGTAATGCATGTAATTGTGGCAGAAACATGGATAGAACCACATTTAAATGTATTGTATTTTTATTTTTTCATTTATTTTGAGTAAGCTCAATTTGACTAAAAATGACCAAGGGCTTAGAATGAGACAGCACCATGTACCATTCCACTGAAAATAGCTTTTTTTTCTTCTTGAAGCTCAGTTATTAGAAAATATGTATATAGTGTTATGTAACTGTAAATTATTGTGCAAATACCAACTTAAAAAACTTATGGGAAGTAAATAAGAGCACAAAAACTATATCGGCTGAACCTATATTATGAGACTGATGCCTGATCCAGCAAAAACACTTTATGTAAAAACTTTCAAGCCTCGTTTTGCCTGCAGTGTCTTGTCGTTTTGCCTGCAGGAATGAGAAATAAAAATGCTATTTAAAGACTATATGCACAGTAAAAAAAAAAAAGAAAGATTTAGTGTGTAATGATCACAAGTAATGATTGTTAACAAGTTTCTGAATGATCACACTGGACATATTACAGCAGCAGAAGTCAGTTTATAATTTCCTGCTAAAGTTAGCACCACTAGTTAACTTTCATTAGGACGTTAATTAAAAACATAATTATAATAGCCCCACAGTTAATTTGCATAAAGTGCACAGAAGTTTTTTTGTTGTTGTTGCTAAAAGAAATAAAATATAATATACAACAAAACTGTACATTGTGGACCTGCAAGAGCACATTCATCAACGATTCATGTCAGGATGAAATGTAGAACGAACTACTTCATTTTTCACCTTTGTCTCCGGGTTATGTAACAGAGCTATATTAGACACAAGTGCTCCATTACAGGCACCTCCTGATGACATGCCCTGGTGTGGGGGGGCACAGAGGGACATGAAGGTGAGAGTAGTGAGTCCTATGTGGGCCACTTCAGCGCTGGAAATGAGCACCTATGGGTGGAACAATGTCCTCTGCTACCATTATAAATAACACAGAGTGGTCCATGTGTGTGTGAACACGGAGCTCGTGATGATGCATGGTGGCCAACAACTTTTCTGTCCTGTCGCCACTGTGAATAATTCATATAGCACAGGGACAATACAAGAACAAAAGGATATACTGTCTGGGGAATCACAGTTACATACTGTATGTTTGCTGTGAGCATTGAAATGCAGTGCGCACCTAGTTATCAGAATCTCATCAACACTCACATGTTCACAAGGTCACTTTGTTAACATACATAAAGTATTCTTCAAGTGATGCTGGGATTAAGAAAGAGCAAGCAAAATTGTATTAGTCACAGTAAATGTGCCTGTAATGTAAGTGCAATGGAAAACAACACTTTGAATACATCCTATAAGTGCGTACTTCGAGATGTTAAGAAATCTACCATAAGCAGGACTGCATAAACAAAGCATTTCTGTCATGTTTGTGCTGTTCAGCTGCTGCTCAGAAAAGGTCACTTCTGCGTCTCAGCTCTGATAAGTTATGGGCTGTAAATTTGTTTTTAGTGCAGCATTTTTATAGTCACTGATACAGTGTGTAATCTAGAGCCATAGATTATGTGAACGGGGCATTACTCACAATACAAATGGTTAATGCCAGAATGTCAGATCTAGAGGGACAGTGATTAAGTTTAGGGGAACAGGTAAGTTTAGGAAAAGGGTTGGGACAAAAGGGGAAGTTTACTAAAAGAGTTTGGGTAAAGGGTGAGGTAAAAATATAACAATCTAAGCCAGATAAGCAACAGAATTAAACGCATTACTATGGCAACCAGCTCTAGCACTGACCAATACAAATGGAGAGGCTTTTTTATTTCTCTACCTAGTGTCCAGTTAAATTGTACTGTACTGTAAGGGTTTAATTAGCACTGTTTGCTGTTCCAGGTCATTTTTGTGCAAGTTTTAGTGCACAACACAGACGTTTGGGTCAAAAAGTCAAAACTGCAGTGTGTGCAGTGGCTAAGGCAGTTTTTACTTTATGTAGGACATCATTATGGACTGTCCTGATTACAGCCAAGTGTGTCCGATCACAAACATCTGCCGCAGAGATCTGTGACGACCAATCACACTGTTCCTTATACGTACATCCCGACACTGGTTTTGTTCTGATTTCTAGCTTTTTAAAATGTAGTTTTGAGTAGATTTTATGTGATTAGAGTCATTTTAGGTAAAGTAAAAATAATGCTTGGAATAATATGTAACAAGGAGTACTAGTTAGTTCTTTTCTAAAATGGTTTTAGAACTGTTAAATACATTTTGATAAGAAAGTTAAATAATAAAGCATTTTTAAGAAGCCCAGTGGCACAGTAGTTAGTGCTCTTGCCTCAAGGCAAGAAAGTCCAAAGTTTGACAACCTTCTATGTTGAGTTTCTATGTTTTCTCAGGTTTTCCTTGCCACAACATGTACAGTGTCTCCTCCCCAGCCTCCCCTGACAAAGTTTGACTTTTGTGGTTAAACAAAAAAGACAGACACCTGGATTAACTTGGGCAAGAGAATACTAACCAAAATTAATATCTATTTTATTGGCATATCTTAATATTAAAATAAAATTGATACGCACAATAATAAAAATTGAGAGATCGAGATTCTGTCATGTCGAATCGTCAATTATTTGGTTGGTGGTTTTGAATAGAAAGACCGATGACCAATCCTTTGTCAGGAAAAAACTTGTGGTTTAGAGCAACTAAACTTGAACTTGTTAATATAAAGTATAGTTTTACATGAATCAAAAACAGTTTGTGAAGAAATGTGTGAAAGGCAAAAAGTAAAAAAAAAAAAAACTTTTTTAGCTAGAGTGGGAGATGCAGCAAAATGATGTTTTGGGGTGGAAAGACAAGCAAAGAGAGAAGTGAGATTATGTTACTATTACAAGGCATTTCAAAAATCTGCTACATCTATTACTAAAATATATATACAGTAACTAGTGTATTTCTAATGAGTAGCTTTCCATCCTTCCTATTGACACTGTGGAGTTGAATTTTTTATTAGCATAGTCACAGCATTTTACCACTACCCTATGAATAGTTAACAAAGGCAGTATTCTTTAAACGTTCTAGCACATTCTCATACTGTATTTATGTTTGTCTTTGCCCCTGTAACCTCACAAAGAAATGCTTCCACACATCCACTGCCCTACAACTCTATCTGATTTGTCCGTCTTTCGCGCAGCTCCCGTGTACGTTTAGTATGTGCATGTTTGATCTTTGAGTAGGTGTTGCGAATTCATGAGTGCAGCGGGATTATTATCAGTGCTGCTGGAGCCTCCGCCAAACTCTCTCTCTTTAAGCAGCACTTACCCGAGCACTGCGTATCTGTCTCCTGTCTCACGCACCAGTGATGGAGATGAACTACGTCAGAAATATGACACAAACAAAAGGCATGCTGATATGTTTTCCCAGAGCCAAGCATCTAATAACGCCGCGAAAGCCTAACTGCCGTGGAGGATGGACTGATTGGCTGTGTAATCAGACTAGATGATGAGTCAATCTCGGCGCAGAGACTTGAAATCAGAATTGACTGAAACACTTTGATTCAGTTTTGTCAATTTTTACAGTCGATTGCAACCGTTGAGATGTTAGATTGTGGTTCTGGACAAGAAAGAATAGGAGAGTATATACTTAAATAACATAAATAACACAGACATTACTATAAATTGACTTATCACATTATTCCAGTTGTGATTGTTGTTAGGTGAAAGAAATTAAAGGCATAATGTTTTGTTTGTGGAGCCAATCCCAAACAAATTATGACAAGGTTCATTATTTTTGCATCATAAGTTTGGTTATTGCTTTCATAAACCCATTAAGTTAAACAGGCCCCTGTTCTCCATCTGAGATTACAACATTATTACATTTCAGAACGTGAACCTATTCAGCGACAACAAGGATTGAAATGACACCAAACAAATGAAGCCATTTTTGAAGTTTTGTTATTATCTACAAACTGAGTTTTTTCATTCAAAACTTACAGCATCCAGATTGTCACTTCTAATGGATTGAGTTGAGTTTTGTTGGACGGAAACTAGCCACATGCTAAAAACAACAAGAGCTCTTCCAGAGAGTTAGGGAGGAAATGCTTTATTATTTAGTGCTGTGTGAAATAAATAAATAGTGAGCTTATTCTTGTAAAGGTCTGCTTTTGTGATGAAGAAGTCCTATCATAATTTATCATTTATATTGACTGCATCTGTTTCTTCAAATATAGATTGACATTTCATGATGTCGAACATTGTTAGCAAATATAAACATCACCACGGAGATAAGGACGAGAGCTACCACCCTTATGAAAAGTTACATAGAGCACCTTTAAATCTTTTTGGCGGGAGGATGTTGTATTGTTATGTGAACGCAACCTATTGTCAGACAAATGTGAATTATTTGGAAAATTCATAACAAACGTACCAAATATTGCATTTATGCCCTTCGCTTCACTTTTTACATTTTTAGTAGCACTTTTTACTGTAAGCAATATACTTGACATTTTTTGAATCTTGAAAACATTCATGATAAGATCTAAAATAAAATATTTTTATTATGACAAAACACAAATTTGATTTTGATTACTTTTATGCTCCACCTGAAATGTGCATGCAAATGGCTCATTGATATTAATAGTATATAAGAGAGTAAAATAAAGTGCTGAAATAACCCTTGACAAATTGTTTTCTTAGTGCCAAAACACTAATTAGAGAAGAACAACCCACCATTATGTCCAAGCTATTTTCTAAACTCCTTGCAAAGTGTAGCGCCTGATTAAAGGTTAAGAATATGTCAACAGATACAGTCTAAATGAGTCAAATGCTCTTGTAGCGGTGGTCATAAAAATCTCACATTATAGTTTTGCTCTTTTGGGGAGGTGTCGCGAGTAGTACATTTTCTAGGCCTGAAAAGTGGATCTCAATTTCCACGGGGATAATTTGCCTGATTAAATGTTTTGCTAATGTTCGTCAGATGGAGTTAGAGCTTTGTGTCGGCTGATTAGGGACACGCCAAAGCCAGGAAGGTGCAGTTGCCCATTACAGATGCACTAGATATTTTTGGCCTATGCACATTACCAAGCATACGGTGATGATGAGCTCTGATAATTGCCCGTCCACTGATGAGATGGGTCTACATGGCATTGGAAATTCTATTAGATGCAATACATTTGGAAGATGCTTATGACTGGCAGAAGACAGTTGGAAAATATTATTCAGAGCAGGGCATTTTAAAGATTAGAATATGGTCAAACCACATTTGTGACACTGACTGCTGTAATGCCAGTAAGTATTTAAGTGCAGGACATTCAGATTTTTTCAGAGATAAAATGATCCGTTAGTCACTTACTATTGTCATTACAATAATTTAGAATTGAGTTAAGTTCACACAATTGCCACAGCTGAAGAAAAAATAATACACTTTTATATGTGGCATTTCAATAGTCAAATACAAGCCCTTCTGGAATTAAAAGATAGCGAGCTGGTATATTTTTTTAAACCACAAAGTCAATTATGGAAAAGATAAAACTTATCAGTTATTTGTGATGAAATGTCACTCAGATCCTCATTTAAAATGTTTTCTTTTGATAAACTGTAGACTAATGATACTAATTCATTGTATGTGCACTGCATTTACAACATAAGGCTTTACAAGAGCAACATTACCTCAGCCATTGGTGTGATGCTGTTGGTTTTGCGGGAGCCAATCCTGAACTTGGCTGCCTTGTAGATCTTCCAGTAGACAAAAAGCACCACACACAGAGGCAGGTAGAAGGCAGAGAAGGTGGAGAAGATGGTGTAGGAGGGCTCTTGACTGACCTGGCACTTCATACCCTCTGAGTAGGTCTCGCCCCAGCCAAACAGCGGCGACAGGGAGATGATGGAGGACAGCACCCATGTCAGTGCGATCATTATGTTGGAGATCTTCTTGCGTGTCTTCAGTGTGTACTGCAGGTGTCTGGTGATGGACCAGTATCGGTCTAGTGCTATAGCAGTCACATTCCAAATGCTGGCAGTGCAACACAGCACATCAAAGGAGATCCACACCTGACATAGCACTCGGCCCAACTTCCACAGTCGCCCGTTCAGTTCATGCACCAGACTCAGAGGCATGACCAAGGCTGCCACCATCACATCAGAAATGGCCATGGAGGCCACCAGGTTGTGAGGCACTCGGTGGAATGTCCGCACCCTCAAGATGGTAACCAGCACCAGCAGGTTCCACACAAAGGTGGCCACAGCCAGCATGGCCAGGAGAGTGAGCGTGAGCACACTGAAGACAGAGAAAGGAATGTAGATATTTCCCCCTGAGTCGTATCCATCGAGAGCTCCACTGGAGTTTCCCGTCAGGATGCTGCTGTTCGAGTATGTCATGGTGCAGCTCACTGCCCTGCAGCCACACACCAGGACCAGACAGCTGTCTGTGTATGTCTGCAAGCCATCCTGTGGAACAGAGGGACACATTTTAATGCTCACCAGGACTTATTCTCTCATACATCATGACTTCTCTTGCTTTTTGCACTGGTGTAAATATATATTTGGTGTTTAGCTCACACTGACCTTGGTCATTTACTTATAATATCAAAAGTCCTTGAGCTGCCACATAACCTGCTTACATGAAATGAAATTCATCAACAGTGAAACAGAGACAACAAATACTCAGCTTCATCATCCACTTATACCATTTATTTGCACTACGCCTGTCTCTTTATGCAAACTGAACACATTAGAGCATCATTATTGTGCATGCTGTTGTATTAGTCAGATTCAGTAAGGTTTATTTCTCTTAATCAGATGCTTACAGATACTTTTCATTTAGTGTGAGTTCAGATTTTCTCTCTTCATGTATCCATTTTAAATGCACCAAAGGAAACCTTGGAATGTCAGCTTTATCCACACAAACCCACGAGAAGCTGTAGCTGAGCAGGAAAAAAGAAAAAGAATATGAAATCAACAGGCACTCCACTGTCAGAGCTGTTTCATAGCTGTTTCAGGATTGTATCAGAGCTGTTTCAGGGCTTTTTCAGAACTGTTTCAGGGCTGTTTCAGAACTGTTTCAGAGCTGTTTCAGGACTGTATCAGGGCTGTTTAAGAGCTGTTCAGGCTGTTCAGGGCTGTTTCAAGGCTGTTTCAGAGCTGTTTCAAGGCTGTTTCAGAGGATGCATTGATGTTGGCAGCATGTAGACTGACTTAACCACAAGAATAACTAGGCAAATAGAACTTTATGAAGAGAGAACGGAGTATGGCAGAATCAGTAACTCAACTGCTTATAACTTCATGTACCTTGTTTAGAAAAATATACACATTATGATTTGCTTAAGTGCTTAATGTGTAATATTAACAATGTCACACTATCCTTAACACACTTTATCGTAGTATTTTAGCTGTCGACAAGAATGACAAATGCATTATTTGCATTGTGGCTTTTAAATCTGCTCTTGAATTTACTTTGGCATCTTATGCATTGGAACTTAAAAAAGTGTAATAAAGCACACAACAGACGTGTCTTTAGGAAATGAGTTAGAGCTCTACCTTCTGGCTGTAAAGGAAATTACACAGGGGTAATAATTGAACCAATATTGCTGCTGAAACAAGTCTGGATGATTTATTGACTTAAATGTGATCTCAGAGATCTAACTTTAACATCACAATTATTAAAAACTCAGAAGTGTTTTCTGAGGCTCAGAGGAAAGTCTCGCAGACAGAACTCCAGCTGTGTTTTTATGAAAAGCAATGTTAGAACAGGATTGAAAACAAAAACAGTCAGTTTTGCATCTTGTGTCCTTAAATACATATTTCTGTAAAATTGAATGTGCAGTTGTATTATTTATATTACATGTCTGCTGGAATGACTTGCCCAGGTTTCCCTCGGGCGCTTTCTGATAATGAACCAACCTAATGCATCTAATTCTGCTTAAATAATTGGACCTAATTGATTTTCATTTAAATTGGAAGACTTAATCGATAAGATTATATTCCTGTGCCTGATTAGTCTGTTGCTTTGGCCAGAGCTAAACTATTCAGCACTTGAGATCTCACAAATGATTACTAATTTTGGCTAGACTTTAATTTGTAATTAAAAAAGTTAACTATGCCCAAAATACATGTCCAACTATAATAGAAATCATCTTTCTTTTCAGCTCCTCCCTTTCAGCTCTAATTTTAAACAGACATTTGGTCACAACTGCCAAAACACTAGTACTTTTGGATTTCAGGTTTTCAGAATGGTTTAAATGCAGATCTAATACAGTATTATATACTTTACTGTTTCAATTACACTTTTGATTATACATCTGAAATAGACCTATACAGGAAGTTTTCATTATTGGTAATAAAGCTATATGTGTGCTCCAACAGTTAGGCCAAAATATATTATTAGGCATAATTGGACAGTTGTATTCATTTAGGCCGATAGCCGATATACATAAACTGACTAGTGTATCTTTTTATCTCTAATGCACATAAGATGATTTGCAGATGGTTTACCTTTCTGAATGTTGTATTTTGCTAATAAGCTATGTACAAAATGTTTGCACGAGCATAAACTACTCCATCATTGTCTCATAAGTTCTCTGAATACAATCAAATCAATTGGACCAATGGGGAGCAGTGAATAACCACAATGCCACTATTGGTTTAGGTTGATGTATGTGCACAAAGCTCTGTAAGGGTATACAGTAACCTCGGTACAACAGTACACAAACAAATACATGTGTTTCCTTCAAGGCTTTCACAACAGCTCAGCGGCTTGTCAATCCCATCCCGGCCTGTCGATAGCAACAATGACCATATCCTGTGAGCGAGTGCATTTACGTGACATGTGACGACGCCTCTTAGCATTACAAATACTGCTCTCTAATCAAAGAGTTCAAGCGGCCGTGCGGTTGGTCCTCAAAACCTCTCTCTTCTCGCCGGTCTTATTAACAAGCCTAACAGCCATGAAATTGGAGACGCGTTGTGAGGGGAATAGGCTATCAAACACGTCGTCCAGGTGCCTGTCACTGTCACTGCTGACAGACAAAAGGATTCCCTATAAGCAGATGTGCATATATTACTGACACAGAGCGAGATGGGCAGCATGACAGTGGAATTACACATTTAAACTGAGAGGAGAACTGTTAGATTTAGTCAGTTTTATGTCTTGCCAGTTGTTTCCCTGGCCTGATTTGCCTTAGAGTTGTGAGGATTTAAGTTAAGTGGAAAAAGACATGAAAAGGTCTTGGACATGATTAGCATATCACATCTTATCGGAGTCCTTTGGGCAAGGAGATGGAGAAGAGGCTTAGTCAGTTTGCACAAGTCATTTCTGACTCCGGTTGTCTGAAATGAAATGAGCGATGATGTTATTTGTGAGAATTTGCAATTAACTTCAGTGTCATGTTTAGATTGAAAACCCTCATATTTTCTAAATGACTCATTCCATTCCATTAGCAACAAAATTGCTGTTTATTTCAGTAGTTCAGTTCAAAATGAGGCAAACTAATTCTACGCATCCATTCAGGCAAGTGTGATGATTAATGGCTTACACTTAAACTTTTTGGAGCTATTCCCATCAGGTGGCTCTAGTAGTTTTTCATATGAACTTTCTTTTAACTAAAGGGATCGTCTTACATAAAGAAACAGCCATTGGCACATTCATTCTCTTTTGTCCCTGGATAACTGCTGAAACAAGCAACAGTCAAACAGGAAGGATTTTGCTTTAACCAGGATTGTATTCAATTCCACAACCTGCCTGCTGACATAAAAAAACATCAGACATTGCTTACTAATCTATTGCTTAGTAATAAAATATGGAATGACAATTCAATTGACAAAAATGAATCACTATATTTAGTTATTATCTCAATGCCAATATTCAGTTCATGTTTTTGAATCAGGAATGTGGCTCGTCGTAGCTGTAAATGCCTTAATTTAGGTTTGCACAAAAACCTCAATCAATTTATTATGAAATTAACCAGAAAAGAGCAACAATATTACTTGCAACTTGGTGTCCTTAATTTGAAGTTTTTAAATGTGATATATTAAATTAGCAAAGCTCCAAAACAGCCTTAAAGGAATAACATTGTTTTAGACAGAGATGATCTGTGGATTATACATACTGTAACTCAATTCATTTACTGCACCTGTAATGTAATAAACATCTGTTTTATTTATTTATAACTGTCAACCTACAACATTTCAATCTTCTTGTGTCACCTCATGCAATCCCAAGTAAAGCTTGCTCTCTAATGTTTGCATCCTACATTCCCTCTTTCTGCGCAGACACTGTCAAATCCATTCACTCCACAAGCCATCTCAATTATGAAACTAGTTCAGAGTATAACTCAGTTTTTGTCAATCAATAATCATGAGTATTCAGGGCAGGATAATCCGTAAGACCTTAAAAAATATCATCAAAACCAAGACTATATTCACCCCATAGCTATAGAATAAAACATCTAAGTTTTCTGTTGTTTGCCATTCAGAAACTTTGATTTTGAAAAGCTGTTCACAATCAATGTGTTAACAAATGGAAACAGCAGCAGTCGTAACACTCAATTGTACACAGTGCATTCTTAATAACCTCTAGACTTTCTTTGCAGGATTAGAGCTTGATAACTTACATTTGCAGTTCAAAGGAGTAGCCTTGAGACTCTGTAGGTAAACAGTGTATCCATTGTAGTCGCTGCATTTGAAAAAGGAAAAAAGGTGTACTTCAGAGAGCAAGGACTTGGGGTGAAAAAGCAACACAGCTCCTCTTTGCGTCACCAGGAACCTAACATGTCCCCAGCACTGCGAGTGAAGTGGTCTGTGAAAAAAGAAGAGCACCATAAAAGACATTTACCCAACATCTGTCTGTGCAAGCACGCTCCTCCCACCGGGCCAGCCGCGTCAGGTCACGGTACTACGCGCGCACAAAACACACTTGACAAGAGCTTTCTTCTTCAACAAAAGCCTCGCACGAGTCAGGCACCTTGCAGAGACAGCCCGCTGAGCTGCTGCTATCACCGGAATACAAGCCGAGCTGTCTGAAGGCGGCTATATTCTTAACCTCACACTCGCGCCATTCAAGTTGTGTCACCTTTTTTGCGCGCGATGTTTTGACGCCTCACGCTGCTGCTGTTTCACCGGCGTAAACCTTTTATGTGTCGCGTTATTCACGGTGTAAAGTCTGATCAGAACGGCTACTAGAAGTGAATACAAATCTATCCAAACGTGATAACAATAGCAAAGAGCAGACTTTTACGCGCGGATGTAAAACTTGGCACCTTTTCTGACCACTTTCTTCTGGTTAAATCCTTCGTCTTAAAGCAATAAATCTACGCACTTGTTACACAATTCATCCACTTTGCAACAGACATCAAAATGTCTCGGAACTTACCCATAAACAGCTCGTGAAGCAAGAAGATCGTCACTAAGATCTGAACTCAGTAAGAACCGGCGCAGCTCACGTTGTTCTGGTCGGGAAAACAAAAGCACCCAGCTCGCTCAGGAAAAGACAGAGTTGGAATGAACCACGCTGCTGCCGCGGGAAGGGGAGTCACGCGATAAACAGCGGGGTTTAGGGTTCGTGAGCGTGAGACCGTGGCGTCCTCAGGCAGATAGAGTCGCACGTTTTTTTAATTGGGCTCATTGCGCACCGATCACAGGTCGTGAGACACGTTCCCCGCAGCTTTATGATGGATGAGAGAGTTTCAGCAGAACAGCTTTAGAGACTCCCCCAGTGCAGCCTGTCTCTCCACTTGTCAAGGCTAAAGAACATAATTAATCCAATTTGCAACTATCGAAGCGTGCTTGTAAGTTTTGTTTCATTAAAGGGCATATAACGCATTCTTGAATTAATGTCTTTTCCCCATTTAAAGCATATACTATTTTACTTTTAAACTGGAAACACTCTGCTCCACCTTGTAATGTCGTTAAGTCGTAAAACTCTTAGTAAACTCAACACTATTTCACAAGAATGATTTCAATATTTTGATTTGTATATTTGCCTAAGTTTGAAGACAACAGCTAAGTATTCAGTTATAAATCCTCTAAACAAAGTTAAACTAGACATCACAAACATAACATAAGCATTCTAAGTAGCATTTAATTTCACTTCATGAATACTGGGTTCGATCGCTTCACAGTAGCGACTTTTACATTCCTTTTTTTGATTGTTTTGTTGTACAGAAGTCGAACAGAACAGTGTCAGTGATTGTCGCTGTTCTATGTAGTAAACTTGCAAATTAAAAGGTACAACATCATATTCTGAGTTAATGTTAGACACAAGGTCAAAGCAGGAGTTTGTGTACAGTCTGCTATCTCAGCTTGGGTTGGTTTTGGCCAACACACCACTGCGCTCCTGCTCACTGATTGGACGACCATACTTCCTGCTTTTGGAGCCGGCTGCAGTCTTGCGATACCTGACCTTGCAGATGGAGTGAAATGAAAATTGAATGATTGGGCCCCTCTAGGTGTGTAGATGCGACTCAATGTGTATATTAAGTAAATACTCGTGCTAGTATCGTAAGAGCGTATCGGATTCCAAGGATACATATCGGATACTAAACTCATATAATTTACACTTATGAACTGGATGCAGCTAGGCTGAGACTGTTGAGCTAAAATTACTATTTGTATACACTAGCATAAAAGAGCCTTTGAAAATCATTTATTCTGCTTTTATATTCTACAAATCAAATTTATAACACTATTTAGAGAGATACTGAAAACACAAAAAAACAAATTTTTGTATACTTTGGAAAAAAAAAATATATCATGTACTGTTTTTTTTCTGATGATAAAAATACCTTGCAATTTACATTGTCTAAAGTATATCTGTTAGCACATGCAAAAAATCATATATTGGACTCGTTGAATCGTTGGAACCCTTTATATTTAGTTATACTCACATGTCATCTCTTCATTCTGTGAGTTAGCCTTTAAGATTATTTGGAAAAATTGTTAATATTTGTCAAAGAAACTCCAATCAAACACCAAAGCGACTTAATGCTATGGTGCCAAATCAGCATTAATGAGCATTTAACCGTTACTTTTTCCATTATAACTTTTTGCAGTAGTATGTTTGAGTAATCCTGTATTGTCCTGGAGCTGAGATTCGACTGCTCTGAAAAATCCTGCCTATTTAGTTGTGATTTTTTGTAAAAAATTAAGACTTCTGATGATCCAAAATGTCACGTAGCCACTTTTTGAAAATAAAAACATGTAAATGGCAGTCTGCGGCTTGAAATGTCACTTTGAAGAGGCGTTACATGACACGAAAAGGAAGTCAAGGAAATTGTTTCAGTAAGTTTTTTTTTTATCAAATATGCAGCTTACACAATGTAAACTGATCATCTACTGGGTTTTCACTTTGCAAAACATATACAGCTTTTTTTCCAGACAGAGAAAAAATGCAGTTGATTACTCAAGCTCGGTCAAACAGAGATCTACTTTTGGCTCTTGATGGGGAAAAAAATAATGTTTAATATTCGTTTCAGACAGTACAAAATAGGACTGTTTTTTCCACAAAGTGTTTTATTGCAACAGAGCCTTTAGGGGAGAAGACAACAATTCCTTATTTACAAAAAACAAAAAAAACAAAAAACATTTCAAAGTACAAGAACAGCTGAAAGAAAAATAATTTCTGTCATTTACAACAATGCCCCCTTCAAAAAAAAACGAATGCTTAGGGGTTATTGTCAAGGTAACAGTCTCTAAGTTTTCTCAATAGACTGCAACACATAGTCAGGCAGTTGCCATAGACACAACACAGAAGATGAGACCAGGCACTGTCATGAATGGATGCCGGCAGAAAAGTTAGCGTTTCAGCACCAGGGACAGCGTCACAGGAATCCAGCTCTTCAATGCAAGGCTTTCTCAGGGGCGTTGCTTTCGAGAAACACTAGAAATGGGCTCCTCATTATAACACAATATAATCAGTCTGTTCTCTTCTCTCATCAGTTATCATTTCTTTGCTTCAATTAGACTTTGTATTGTTCAGACTCGCAAATAAAAAGTGATCATGATTTCTTATTTGTCAAAAGTGCCTAGTAGAGAAGATTGTAAGGGATGTCTTTAATGTTCCACAATATTAAAAGTTTAAAGGCAACCAGTTGTGCTAACTAATGCTAATAACTAATTGTTTTCTGGTCCAAAAAACATGCGTAAAGCAAAATGTTGTAATAACTTTATAAAGACTAAGATTTTCTTTTAAACAAATGTTGTAGTTTTTTTGCTTACCTCATAGCTGATACTGCAAACTAGGAAGTTTTCAAACATTTTATATTATAATAATATTTTAATCTCTTTAGGAATAAACATGTAGCGGCGATTTTTCTAATAGATAACAAAACTTAACTTAAACCAAACAAATCAAAAAGCCAGTGAGGCGTAGTCAAGGAAGCTTTACTCAGCATCTATCAAATCATTAATCCAAAATAAAAATAATGCATTTAAGGTAATTTATTTCCTCAACACGACAAGCATACATCAGTTGTTGCCCCACAATGCCAAAGCAAAATGAAAAATACTTAACTAAGAACAATGACTAAACAATGAAAAATCTAAATACAAAATAAAGACAATAAACAAATAAACATTTAGCAAAAACTAATTCAAAAAATTTCTTTAAAAAACAAATAGCTCCAACAATACAATAAAATCAGTATTTTGGAACCATGTGGTACGCCGGCACTGTTGAGCTCGTATCCTGTGAAGGGCAGTTCCACCACGACGAAAGAGTGCACACTAACAGCCTGATAATTTTTAGATTGTGTTGTGGAAACTCTCCTCTCCTTCAGTGTATTGTTGGGAAAGGGATCAATATAAGTGGCTTGGTGAGAATAATAATCCAAATGTCCTTGCTTGGTGAGATAAAGAATAGAAAGTGTTTTATTCTTGTGTTGCAGAAAATAGAGACAGAGCGGGCCTGTCCTGACCAGACTGCGCGGCGACCCATCTTCAAGTGTGACTTTGTGACTCTCCCTGGCTCCTCTTCTTTATACCCAGTGACAAAGATTCATAAATATCAAAGCAGAATGGCTGTTGTTCTCCACCACATGGTAACAGAACTTAAACTTGAAGTCAGCTACAGATAAACAAGGAACTTCCTGCGTGACTGCTTTAGTTGTTAGGTAGGAATCCATGCACAGAGACAAATATAGACTACTTTTTTCAATCCAGAGCATATATATAGATTTATTTTCATTCCATACTTCTGCCTGGTTCCACATTTGTGTAGAGACACTAGACTAAAGTTATTTGAAACATGTTTTACTGCACCTATCAGGTCAGACAGGGTAAAACCGCTTATAGTGCCTCCAGTTTAATCCCCCAATGAATGTATATTGATAATATAGTTAAAATATGTGACTAAACTGTGTAAATATTTGCTCACTGAACTCTGACTGACTGTGTACCTTATCTCTTGATGTCTTGCACTGACTTGCAGCAGTAGCTCCCTTGAGCACCTTTCTCTGGAGGACAGGATAAGTGTTTATCTAATTGTTGCTTGTGCTAACACTTATTAACACGTAAATCCTGGGATTTGTTTAGAACATCTGCTCCAAGCGGGGAGCGTGGGTCTGTAACTAGGCGTAAAATATGCACCTGCACACATGCTGTCTACACATTTATCACATCTTTCCAGCTCTAAAGGAGAATATTTCACTGGTTTTACCTTCGCTCTCTTTCTCTCTCTGCATGACGCTGAGTTAAAATCAAATCAGTGCAGTGATGCCAGCACAGAAAATAGTGCCCCTGTAATTATGATGTTGAGAGGCAATAACCCACTTACAGTGCAAGACCTTAATCATGATTAACTTCAAATTGAATGGACAAAACCTTTGCCATTAGGCTTTTTACAGTTTTATTATGATTTTTTAAAAAGTATTCATAGTTGAGCATTAATACAAAACTGACTGCTCACACAATTTTCCACAAACAAATCAATTGGTTTACATTTGTTAAAGTCATTGTTCCCTTGTTGATCTGAGTAAAGTCAATTACTTTCCCATTTAGGCCTTTTTTTTGCTTTTTGTTATTTGAAACCATAATTTGATCTCCCACTGTGACCTATAATCTATTTCACTATAGCATTGCACAAAGTGTTCTACTCAAACTTGGCAAACATTTAAAAACACAGGAGGAAGTTCTTATTTTAGTCACAAACAAAAGCAGCGAGGATTAATGGGCTTTATTTATAACCTTGTCTGAGAATCAAACTGCGCTCTGTGGTCGCTCTGACTCACCTTTCCTCTGTCTCAAACGCAAACATCAGATTTCCTCTCTGTCTTTTCACGTTAGCTCCTTTCAGCCGTATTACTGTAAATCACATCTTTGACCTTGTCCTTCCAGACTGCTCGGCTGCCTACAAAGCAATAGCCATCCTTTATTCCTGTTACCGCTTGATATACTGTAAGTCCCGTTTGCAGGAGGGGGTGAACGATGTCGTACTGAGGATCTGGCCAGGTAAATGGTGTGTGTGTGTGAACTGGACTAGTGGCTTGTGTTGTAAGAGTAATTGCATATTAAATAGAAAAGGGTGTTGTATAACGGGTCTTATTCTGCTTCCACCGCAGTAATATAAGGTCACATGTGAATGGTAAATATTAACGAGTTCTATAGGCTGCAGTGCCACAAATACTGTGTTTAAGCTCATGGAAAAGCACAGGATATGTAGCTGTAATTTATAAATGGACATTTACATTATTGTTATATTGTTTTTTGGTTAGCTTGTAGTTACATAAGCGGCACTGTTTTATTACCTAATCTTCAATTTTTTCACAAGTATGACTACTAATATTGGTTGATAGTTAAAGGTGGCAAGTAACAAGTTTTTTACTCAAGTAGCTTACTTAAAGGACTATACCTGATTTTTCACAATAAATTTCCTATTAGCATTCTTAGATTTTTCACAATAAAATTTCCTATAGCGTAAGTATCTTGATAATGTGTCTATTAGTCTGCAATGTTCTGACTACGTCTAACAATGTTCTGTTTGTTCAACAAGTCCATAAACTTGGTCTGTTGCTGTTGTTAGCATTGTGGCTAAGGTATGCCGTTAGCATACCTGCACGTCTCACTTCTAACAGTTGTGAAAAAGCTGACAACACGTTGTGAGGAACAATTCGGAGGCTCAGAATGCATTAGGTAAGTGAGCAAAACATGTGACTGAAGTAAGAAGTTTAAAATGAATTATTTCTGTTTTATTTGAGTAAGTGTACTTTACTTGAGTAGGGAAAAAAATGCCATTTTTTACTTGAACTTCTACTACTTTGTGTTTCCTACTTTTTAAAATCAGGCCAGTTACTTTTAGGTTACAAACAGTTTCCTCATAAAAAACTTGGATCAGTACTTTGTGAGCAATTACAGTTAATTCCATTATAAATTCACATTAAAGTCAGATTATAAATAGTTCACTATGAAGCTCGACTCAAATCCAACTTTGTGAAAGCACTTATCACCTTTTAACTTAAATCACATTACACATACGTTTAAGTAAACGGGTGTTAGCTCTACTTTTACTTTCACTCAAGTAACTGTATTTTTCCGTGAGTGGTGAACTTTGGTACTTTTGACACCTCTGTTGATATGGCAATTTTTCACTTGGATTAGTTTATGTATTGTTTTTATTGTCAGTAGTACATATATAAGTACCTGGGCTAGCCAATTCATTAAAAAAGGATTTTCTGGGGAAAGACCACGCCGCCTATCCAAACACTTAATTTCTTTTGCTTGTTTACTTACCAACATTAAATAGAAATACTGACTACTACCTTGGTATTGTGGTTGAAGAGAAATTACCCCTGAAAGTTGAAGGCAAGTGTAGTTTCTCAGCTCCAACAAACTGAAATGCTCCACAAAATGATTTGGCTTATATTTAAATTATTAACCTTTATTTAACTCTCACAGCCTGATGAGTGAGAGACAATACAAGGCAGGTGCATCACAGTATTTCTATTGAATGTTGTACAACTTTGTGCCACGTGAAATGTGAAGCATCAATAGTTAAGCCCAAGTGGCAGTAAAGTGGTGAGGGCCCCTAAGGCAATTTTAGCTGAGGGTTCCCCGAGGGCCTGGCTGGCTCTGACAAGTACAATACAACAAACTGAAGTTAGCATCACAACGGTGCCCGGCTGGCTCACTCTTAACGTTCTTAATTCAGCTCCATGGTTATCTATGAGGTTATTTTAGTTGCACTATTATGAATGCTTATTACTTTTTAAAATTATTATTGTGCACTTGCAGGTGGATGTCCCTTTGTTTGTTAAATGTACTTTTGAAATGATTCTTTAGAAAAATAGAAAATGTAGATAATGCCACAACTGAAGTAGTCTAATTTAGATAATATCACAAGATCGGTGGACTTTTTGTTGCAAGACTCTCTCTATAAAAATATCACAGAAGTATCTTCCAATGAAGTAGTTTCTATGAGTACTTTTTATTATACTGTATATTATTATATTCCTCAACAACTGTTCTGTTTCTAACGGTTTCTAACCTAGCTGATCTGCCACATGTCACTGTCTTGAAGATGGCTCACTGATAGCAGCCGAAACATATCGACAAGGTAAATACATCTCAGAAGACAATGGTCTTAAATTCTGATTCTGATTATTAGTACTCACACTGATGAGGACAAAAGAGTAAGGATAATCAAATTGAACTAGCCATGTGACGTTGTGCCAGTGTTGTCAGGTATGTTGCCAGTTGGACATCTTTAGAAGAACCGCTGCAGTTGAAAAATGATTGTCCGAGGGCTGAGCCAGAGCAATTTCCCATGTAAAACATGTTCATTTCAGAACAATCCTAATAAAAGTCCTGCTCTTGGTCGCCGTAGCTTAACAATCCTGCTTTGTGCACAGAACCAATTAGCACATCCATCAACACAAATAAGCATTTTTTTTCTAGATGCACAACAGTTATTTGCTCAAAACTGTGATTTCCAAAACCTCCAAAGTAATCAATACAGTCAGTGTTGTGTTGTACAGATACAAAGCTAAATACTGCACTTCACACTGTCAGTCTAACAGTTATACATGTCTCTAAGTTAATGACACCTAACTGCTTGAATATCCACATGCATAATTACTCTTTGAACATGTGTCAGTAATAATGAGAAGGTGTTAGACTCCATGAGCTGAGGCAGCCAGTCCAGCCCACTGTAAATGAAGGATTAGAACCACTGTGGTAATGTGTCAGGTGGAATCAGGGCTAGCTGTTTGATGGCACTGAAGGCAGAGCACATGTGCCGCACGGATAGCAGCTATTCAATGAGAGTGCAATTATTCTTATCTAAAAGTATGTTTCTATCAGCCAAGGCCAGTGTGCAAATGTGTGAGGTAAAGCATGAATTGATGGAGCGGGAGAATTCAGTTAGCATAAGGTTCTCCAAAGTATATAGAACACTTTTTTCACAAAGATCTCACATTATTACAAGATTTAAACAGAGATAATGCCTTTTGTATGAAACTAATTTATCATAAAGATATTTTTCACACTGTATTTTCTCCCATTCTTTCTAAAAGAACATTCATCTGCTGTCCATCTTGGCTCTTTATAACATCGGCTAAACTGATTCTGTCTTCTTGTCCTAAAGCCAAGTGTCAGTATCCCACCGTTTACTTTTCTTATTCTGATCAATGGCACAGTGAATTGTATTGATGTTTCTGCATTCTGTTCGATAACTAATTGTGTGTGGCTTTACAGGAATACGAGTAAGGCCTCAGCGGAGCCACAATCCATCACAGTATTGATGAGGTAAACCTAAAGTAACACTACATTTTATTGTTCAAGTGAAGCAGTTTAGCCTCCCAGATTCACCTTTTGGCAAAGCAGCAAACAAGAACTAGCTGTCAACTGTAAACAAACCTTCAGTGTTGCTGTCAACAATATATAATATAATATAATATTTTCTATAGGTAGGGGAATAAATGTGAGGCTAACTCTCAAAACAGTTGTTACTACGCAATAGAAATGTTTTAAATGAAGGAAAAACACATCGCTTTTTAGCTGATTACAATATTTCACTTGCTCTTAATTGTGTACGGTCTGTGTAATCTTTCTGGAAGCATCTCCAACAGTAGCTTGTGCTCTACCAATAACTCTTTACGCCTTTCAAAGGATTTTGGAATCATATTTGTAAAGTGTTTTTATTACACCACTATCACCATAAACTATGCATCTTTAAATGCCCAACAGTATTAATGAGTAATAATGTTTTATAAGTACCTGCCCTAATTGTTCCATATCTTCTTTTTGTTTTGTAAACGTAAGTTTCCAGGAGAATAAGGTAGGAGACCCTGTTCTATAGGGAAACAATGCAGTCTAGTTAGTTAGTGAGTAACTTGATTCTTATTTAGTGAAGACTTTTTGTGTTTTTGATTTAAAATGGCTTAGAAATAACAGGTTCATTTAACTTCAAATGTAACTGAAACAGTAATGCAAACTTGTGAGAGAGCACTGTTGTTACATGTTTAAAACTTTAACAATCTATCATACTTGTGTCCATGGAGATGTTATTGCTTTGTCTGGAAAGTTCCACAGTTTGTCATTAAACACATTTAACTGAGTTGTTTTTGCATGAATAAAATGAAGAAAAACTGCACACTGTGAGCGAGGTCACCTTCCACCGACTTGTACCTTGGCCTGCTGACTGCACTCGGTCTCCATGAAAAGACATTACATGGCCAACATTCCTGGCAAATTAATACCATCTCCATGGAGACAAGCTTAGCGAACCTTGTATGTGCACCTTACAATTTGGGCTTTTCCACCTGTCCAGCTATTCAGTTATGTTAAAATCGGAACTAATGAACTTTATAAATGTATTTGAAATAATGGTAATAACAAAGCTGTCCATAATAGTCTCTGTAGTAAATATTTATCATAACTTAAAACTATTAAGTTCCATAGATGGTTCCATATGTTCTTATTTTTTAACACCATGTCCCCCTTCCTCCTGGATCTCCTCTTGCACTCACCCACTTACACATCCATACATTTCCTTACTTCAGGCAAAAGTTAGTTAAAAGTATAGAAAGATCTTTCTTTTTTTTTTTAACTGACAATTGACATTTTAAATCAATTTGAGCAATCATTATGCACAATTTAGTCCTGATTGGGTGTTATTTTTTGTCAAATAATAAATATTGTGTAACTCACGTGGTTTCTGGCTCTTGTATAATGTATTGTTGCTATGTGACAGCTGTAGATTTATGCTGTGTTGCAGTCATACTCAGAGGTCGGAACACAGATCAGTGAACATGTGATGAAAGATGTGACAACTCGATAAACTTCTGGCTCACTAAACACATCTATCACACAACTGGGTTAGAATAAAGTATTCAGCATTTGAACATTTTATTGGATTTAACAAACTGAGTTTTGCAAAAGGTAAACGGATTCTTTCACACCCCTTTCAAACCATGAAAAAAGAAAACCCATCGCTAAACATGAATGGACGCTTAAGATACAAGTTACCTGAAGTGTACAGCAGCATTCTGACCTCCTGGTCTAAAGAGAACGAAACTTAGATTCTTAGCACCGTCTTCGTGACTTATTACTGGGACTAAGTCAGAGGTTTACCGCTCTAGCGTGTTCACAAGTACATAAGATAATTGAATGTGAATACTTAGGGGGGGCTGACAATAGAGGGGAAGTAGACAACAATAGAAGGGAAGCAGGCAACAATAGAGGGGATGTATGCAACAATAAAGGGGAAGCAGACAGCAATAACATAGAAGCAGACAACAATAGAGATGAAGATGACAACTATAGAGGGGAAGCAGACAACAATAGAGGTGAATCAGACAACAATAGAGAGGAAACAGACAACAATAGAAGGAAGGCAGACAGCAACAGAGAGGAATCAGGGAACAATAGAGAAGAAGCAGACAACAATAGAGAGGAAGCAGACAACAATAAAGATGAAGCTGACAACAATAGAGGAGAAGCAGAAAACATCAGACAGGACGCACAGGACCCATTAAACCCGTTTAAGAGCAGGTTTTAGGGTGTAGCCCCTCCTCAGGGATGGGCTAAGCTCAGTTTAGTATAAATACAGCCAATCTTCTTAGGTCACTTCCATCAGATTAAAAAAGACTTTCAGATGAGAGTCGAAACGTCTCTATCTTCAAATACTCTGTCCAGATGACAATTTTGCAGTGGTTCTTAACTTGTGCCACTTTAGTTCCACCAAACAATTCAATGATGAAATTGAGACCCACCACAAAATGTATTTCTGAAAACATAACTTTACATCTTTTTGGTTGCTTTCTGTGTGCAAAAGTTCAGTCGACAAGCTTCATGCTAAAACAAACTCCAGACTGTTTTAATATGGTATTTTAGTTTTTGCAAAGTCTTATTTGACCAACTTGATACATGCTCACGATCCACCTCTTTGGAAAGAGTATCTCTATAGACGCTAAGCCCATCTTGTTCGATGTTGTTGTTAGTTGTTATTTTCACTATGTCTAAGTGGTAAGTGCTGCTCAGATGATCACAAACTTCCTGTTTCTGTCTGTTGTTTTGATCCCACAAAACCCACATTTGGCCCTGGTAATGCTTCTCTAAATGTTTGTCGGATCTATACTTTGGCCCTAATACCTTTGGCCAGAGGTGCTCATACGGTACACCAATCATCTTGATAAATGACTGTGACCCTTCTGTGGCATCATGAACTTGGCACCTCTGCACACAACACGCAACATCACCAGAATTTTAAAGAGCTCTTCAATGAGAGACAAGCCAGGATTCATTTTTTAGCGTAGAATGGTCTTTTTTTTTTTTGCTTTGTCGTTTTTTTGTGTGTGAATCTATGATATGTACCTGTCAGCGCCTTGTCTATATAGAATGCTTTATCCTCCCACTTTCATTTATTTATGACATAGCACAAAGAAGATCTAAAGCGGAACGAACTCAATGTATCCGACGGTAGATGACTTTTACTGCCTTTAGTGTGGGTTTTCAATGGAACGTGCCACAGAAAAAGAGGATTTCTCTTGTGGTTGCTGCACATTTCAATCTGAAAGGAGAACAGGAAATTGTGTATGCTGGGCTTTAGATGGACACAATGATATAGTCAAGCAGGCTTTGCACCTACAAGGATGAAACAAGAGGCGATGTTAAATTCTACACATAAACACCGAATGCTTGATCAGTGCTGCTGTGGCAGTGGTGAAAATAAGGTTTTAAAATAAAAACCTTTGGAATCTGGGTAAAGAGCCAAGTTAGACCTTTTTGTTTTGCACAAATATTTTACAAATAAAATCAAAACAAAATAAAACACAATATGCCATCATGATGACGACAGACACATATAAAGGATCAAGGCTAAAATAGTGTTTAGAGTGGGAGAAGTGTTGCTCTGGTGTTGAAATAATGTGTTACATAACAAACAAAGTAAAATGTTTGTGCAGGGGCTCAGCATTTTCCCACTGCAAAACAAACTTTTATGATCTTTGAACCATGTTCTCTCACATGGCTTTAGCTTACTTGCTTTGTTCAAGCATGGTTTAAAGGCTTATGTGGCTTCTTTGAACAAGTCAGTATTTTTAACCCGGAGGTCAGGGCTACAGACTGTAGGAGTGGGCATATGGAGTTCACACTGTTTGACTCAACACAGCCTTTTGTGGCTGGCAGACACAAAATTCTAGTTTGAGTGTATAGCTGTGCTAGCTGTTGATCAAACTGAGATTTGGCACCTGATTGGTCATTTATTATTGTTCATATCTTGATTCACAAAATCTATAACTAAATAAAAACACCACAATGAGTGATTCCCAGGGAACCAGATTTAGGCTTCTCTGGAATTCTAAGGTGTCCCCTTGTATTTGTAATTAGGAGACCCAACTAGACTCTTACTTTAAGTGGTTTCACTGGTCAAATAGGGGTTGCGGAGAAAAAATGAAAAGTAGATTTTTAAAAAAATATATACATAATTTAGTGCGTCAGAAAGCTGCAGTTACACAGAAAAGCTAGGCACAGATGTTTCAATGGAAAATAACTGTGCTACTGCCTATTTGGAATGCGGCGACAAACATGACACTGTCCACTCCTTTGTACGGTTTATGGTTAGGACTCCTATTTATCTCTCCAAAAATTCTCAAAGGATCCCTGAAGGTTCTTAGAAAAAAAACTTGTGTCCAAACGTGTGCATTGTCATAGAATGGCATGTTAACTGCTTCTTGAAAATGTTCTCTAATCACTGCTATTCTGTAACATTTGTAAATAAATAAATAAATAAATGGTTTCTTAAAAAACAATGAGAACTTTGATAACTACTTGTGTAAGTGCTTTATGTGTGTTTTTTCTGTGTACTTCTGCATTTCCTACTCATAAAACGGAAACAAACAAATGCCAGAAAGGCATGGTGATATATGAGTACTTTCACTGTATAAAGCTACAGGATTTAATTTCCCTGCACAAGGGTTAACATTGCTGCTTCAATAATTGAGAAGGCTAGAAGAACTAACGATTATGTAGTTTAATTATTGGCTAAGAATGTTTGCTTTAATGAACTTATGTCATGTATTCCATAGTAAATTGCTCCTTGAACGACGCCGCTGACTGGTCTTATAACTTATTTTCTCTGATGAAGAGCCTGAGGTTCTGTCATAACAGATACGCACATTAATAAAGCTCTCAAGGTCGTCACGTTCACATTAGCCATAACTAATGCTCTAGCTAGGAGGAACCATAAATATACACTCATAAATAATGAGCCACGGTCGGCCACATGCTTTACAGTGAAGTAAAGCAGATATATGAATGTAGAAACAGTAGCAAGTGATTTTGTGTAAGGAAAAGTGGGAATGACTACAGCAATGACACTGCTATCAATAATAATGTTTTTGTGCTTAATGCAGTGGCAATACAAGTCCTTAGATGATTTATTTAAAGACTCTTTACTTGTACATTTTCGAAGTTAGTTTTGCATTAGTACAGATGTAATGTCAAAGTATCAGTGTGAAAATGTGTCTGTTTATTAACATGACATTTTATTCTTTAAACTCAGGAATAGTGCTAGTTTTTAGCATGTGCCTAGTTGCTGTTAGCTTTGTCATTCCCCAGTTGGAGTCAGTGCCCAATTTGAATAAAAAGTTGAAGTGCTTCTGCGCAAAAGAATATGCTATATTTGTCATCACTTTTTAAATATTTACCATTTAAGATAAGCTGACCGTTTGTGAAAACACAATATTTAACTCTTAATAAATTTAGTCATGCTCCACTCATGCAAGTATGTGAAAAGTCTTTTTAAAGTCATTGGAGTAAAGAATTAAAATTAGGTAAAAGAGCAAAACATGTGTGCTGCTGTAGAAAAAAAAGGGTTTTGTGAAATTATTTTTGATAAGTTCTATATTTTTTTGTTTTGTTTTCTACTTGTTTTCTGCCTTTAAAGTTGGAGTAGCTGACTTTCACTCTGCAAACATGATTTTATTTTTAAATCTGCCAACTTCCTCTCCTAAATCTTTAGACACATGGTTATTATCAACATGTATTCATTTTTTGCTGCAATTATGGCTGAAAAAAACATCAGCCTATCAGAGAGCTCTTTTGAGCTCCTGGTAAGAACTAAAATTCTTTATTATTCAATTCAGACACTGCAGTGGTCTAATTTTTTCCACAAAGTGCTGCATTTACCATAAACTTTTTTGGGGAAAGCACAAAGGTTACTAATGTATAAAAAAAAATATTGTTACGTCAACTTTAATAGATTTTTAAACTACTTAGTTGTTAATAAAAAGAAGTATCTTTTTAGAACTGTTATGTGCAAATGCCATAGATGAGAGGATAGCTACATGAAGCCTGCAGCTAGCAGATATTGGAGCAGAGTTCCACATTTGGAAATCTGAGACTGTGTGTGTGTGTCATGGCAACTACAGAGCCAATCAGGAGCGATGTGGTAGAATCTATGTAGTAGCTTCTATATAATGTACCATAGCACTGATTTACTTAGCCGCGAGCTGTGCTAAATGTAGACTTCCAAGAAAAGTAGGTGCTTGGTTGGTAATTTGTTGTTGATTTACAAAGTCAGTAGCAAAATCAAAACACCAGGATCACGTAAAGCTTTTGCAAAATTAAATAAAAAATTAAGACTACAATGGAGAGTCTTGTACCAATTAGAGAAAATTACTGATTGTTACTATGTGAGTACATCAAATTGTCATATGACTCTGAATTGACTCTGAAATCAGTTGGCTTGTTTTTGTTCAAAATAGCTAATTTTGGTACATAAAAGCATTTCCTGTTAGCATTAGCAACACGTCTCTTTTTAAACACACAAGTGTCCTATGGTGAACTATTCTTCTGATGTGTGAAGTCTTTAACGTGTTTTCTGTTACATTTACCACAAACTCACTGTCTGATCTTCTGAGTATTTATCGTTTTAAGCTGATGTAGTGAAAACATCATAGAAATGAACTGAATAGGAAATACTTGTATGTACAGAAGTTAGCTATTTTGAACAAAAACAAGCCAAATGAAGTTCCGTGCACAGAGCCAATTGACCCTATGCATGTGAGCGTTGTTGTTTTTTTTCATGTTGTCAAGCTTTGTCATTAGCATTAAGACACAAACAATTTTTTTTATAAATACACCTGATTGTATGCCTTATAGTATTTTTTTATTCTAGACTGAGGTAGTGAAAACCTCATGAAGATGAACTGAACAAGAAATGAACATGCATCAACATAAAACATGCATCAAATAAATAAATAAACAAGCTACCTGACATTCTGTGCACAAAGACAATTCTCTCGAACCAGAAGTCCAAACTACAGTCATAACTTATGAGCAGTGACTCTGTGAATGGGTTGTACCAACTGATCAGTCAATGACATCATAGTTTTCCCATGTATTTTTGCCAAATGTTCACAAGCAGCAAGGCCACACCATGAATCTAGTGATAAACAAACAGACTGGAAACGTGTCATGAATCCCCTTGTGTTCCACACGTCTGCCACCCTGATTCATCCACCTCTGCACACACACACACACACAACCAGAAGGACAAGAGCCAGCCACCATCCTCTGTCTCCCCTCCCCACGGACATGTCCTCTCCAGCACTGTGTTAGCATCCACTTGTATGACAGTATGAAGGACCCTCTAATCTGTAATGTGCTGCAATCAAGAGAACCAGGAACCTTTGGGGTCCAATGAGTCACTCACTTGAAATTGATCTCATCGCAACGCATCAACAATGGACTGGCGCCGTCCTATTTTCTCTCTGGTCCGGGCTCGTCATGCTCGACTGGCTGGTCCATCCTTTTAAATCAATCCGAGGAGACGTGGCACACCTGCAATACCGCCCAGTCTTCATCTGATAACATTGTGACAAGAGTTCATTAATCAACGGCAAGGGACAGTGACACTGGAGGAATGTGCAGAAGTTCGTATGAAAAAAATAAAAGTAGGGCATGTCACATTTAGTTCAGTAAGGTTGCTTTTAGTTCAGAATTACTTTAAAAATCCTATTACTGGGCAGTTTTCTCTCCATTCTGTAGATTTGGTTTGTAATTTCATGAAAGATGTTAACAGACTGATCAATTCTCTTTCTTTCTTTTAAACTGTTTCATTTCACAACTATCACATTGTTATCACAATCATTATTTTCCTCTTCAAGAACTAAAGTACCCCACCTCTGCTCACTGTGGACTTAAAGTGTTAAAATACATTTGATTCAACCAGCTGTCTTGACATGTTTTAATATTTAAGATCTTTCTATATGATGTACAATGTTACTTGGTGAAATACGGTATGCAAACAACTCAAATAATATCATGTCATAGAAAAGATATATCAGAGATTTCACTCACAGCACGAATATGCAAATGAAATAATCAACACATGTGTAAAGTGCTATGGAACATTACACTCTCTATTCAAAATAGATACAAGTCAGTCACAGTCAATTTGTTCTGTTTGTCTGTGCAGCTCTTTGAGAAATTAGCACTAAAACAAACATGTGTGAATATTTTTAATGGCTGCAAATATCAACCATTAATTTTATCCTTAGTTTACTTTTTTTTAACAACTCTTTTGTTTTTAGTTTGCATTTGGGTTTTTCTAGCTCCGTCTTGTTCTTTTTATTTTTATTTTATTTTGTGTGGTTGTTGTATTTCACTATTGGGCTTTGTTTTTGTGAAATAAGTGAATATACACAAAGCACCTTTTCCAAAACATCATCAAAACATCTTACTAAATCTGATTCCTTCCATCTCTTTGTAAATGGAGCTTGTTTTGTTGCACTGACTAAATCTGCTGTTTACATACAGTATACTGTAATGTTTACACTGTGCTGACACATCTAGTCTGATACAGGCTCTGTGATACTTTAACAGCATCATGTTCCTATTTTTATGAGACACATTGTAAAACCCAGAGACAGGCAAAGTACAGAACATGTATCATCTATAAGTTTTGTCAGCACTTCATCAACTCAGTTCCAACTTCTCTTTGAACTTAAGCCAACGCTACTTAAAGTGACACTGTGCAAGAACAACAGTTTCATAAAACCACACAGGGAAGGTCTTTCTCCAGAACATACAAGTCAATAATTAAAAAAGTATTAATGGCAGGAATTAGTCAGATCTGTGGAGAGGTGATCTTACTTACAGCAGCAGGGATGCATTTGAGCGATAGAAACATGTATGTACAGTATTTATTTAGAATGAATGTAAATGTATAATAGAGTATTACCAAACCAACTTTCAAGTCCGAGTTGTGAAAAACCAGTGATGTTTTATGATGCGGGATAATGAAGTCAAGTTGAAGCTCATAAAAATGTAAAACAGACCAAGAGTGTTTGCCTGAAATTTAAAGTATGATGAATCATTGGAGTAAACAACTGTGGACACTTCTGAAAAAAAAATATATGTATTCAAGCACTTCTATATTGCTGTTAGTATTCAAACACTCTTTCTTGCAGCTACATTTTTAATAGAAAACACAGCGCTTTCTGATAAACCTCTAACACTGAAGAATTGTTGAATAAATTACATATGAAATAACTATACTGTACTTCTGAATGCATGCTGTTCGTTTGGCCCATTAGGAGGCAGGAGGCAGCTCACTGTAATGTCCTCTGAGAAAGCCACATCTGTTATCTACACTCTGCACATGTAAGACCACACTCACCCGGGGCTCAGGAAAACAACAGAGTGTGCGCTGGGAAACTGTGAAATCACAATCTTCACTTTAAAGAAGAATCCTTTAGGTAGATACAGGCTTTGGGTGCAAATGAATTGTGAATTTCTACATGTGTAAGACTATACGATTTTTTTTTTTTTTTTTTTGTACGAACTCATTTGGATTCAACAGGGACTTAGGTTGTCAGGCTGCTTCTTTTTGACTCAATTTGACTTTGAATAAAAGGCTTAAAAGATGTGTGTGAACTGCAAAGGTCAAAGCAATCCTCTCATTTTGTGTTTGTGTGATGTAACTGCGCAGAATGTGGGAATATAATTTGTTAATTTATGCTTGATTTGAATAATGTTAGCTTGAATACTCATACTTTAGATTAAGCCCTATCTGATTCATGATAAAATAAAACTAAGGTGTGTTCTGGGTGATCATTTTTACTTAAATCGTAAGTACTACTTTGATAAAATAATAATAGAAAGGGATAAAAATAAAACAGCAAACTTGTTAAAGCTGTAGTTAAAATACTTACAAAACAACTTCTTAGTTTAATTTGGATCGTTTTGTAAATGCGCTACAAACAAACGTGAAAAGTGTTGTTGTCACTGTACAGCAAAATGTTTTTTCTTTAATTAAGGCATTAGGGGAAACAATACCTTCTAATAAGCATCTTAATTCTTTGTCATCATAGAATCCAAAGTCTGGATTGGGGGTCACAAGGAAATAGGGCATAGCTGAAAACCTCTTGACCACAGCTTGGATGATTCAGAGGAATGTCAGTAAGTTTGCTTTAATAATTGTAATTGTCTTCAGCCCTCAGAGGTGTAATTTAACTTCACAAAAAGTCTAATTTGTAATTATAATACCTGTTTGTACATTATGTGTAGCCTCTTTTTAAATTCCCCACTAAAAAAGAAATACTGTATGTCTTTAAGGATTCCCATTATATAGATGTACAGTAAGCATGTTGTA
Organism: Mugilogobius chulae; assembly: GCA_038363315.1. Classification (NCBI taxonomy): domain Eukaryota; kingdom Metazoa; phylum Chordata; class Actinopteri; order Gobiiformes; family Gobiidae; genus Mugilogobius; species Mugilogobius chulae. Next base: position 20,001,660 of record CM076416.1, read on the forward strand.
CAAAGTACATAAGAAAATGTCTCATCAGATCTCAGAAGCTTAGCAATTAGTGCATATTAAAATATAACAAGTCTGAAGTCAAGTGGATCTTCATAGTGAAGATGTATACATGATAATCTGTGTGAGCCTATGCTACATTTACATAAGTGAGTAGATAGTAGTCGTGTATTGTGGGACATGAATTGAAAGAAACACAAAAAAATCAAAATGCCTATGTATAATTTAATGGTCGACAAGGCTCAGCGTGTATATTCAGTCTGTATATTTTAGGGCTGATGGGTTAGATGGTCATTAGTGAGGCGGTTCTTAACTGTAAATTAAAATAAAAACACATTACTTCATGAGCAAAGTACAGAATAACACAACTATGAAATCAGAAGCATTGTGACTGAGTAGTACCTTTTGGATGAGGCTCATAGTTGAAATGGTGAGGGACAAGAATCTTACAGGCTTTGGAACTCCATCATCGACTGGCAACTACAGTAAAAAAAGTATCATTAAACTTCACTGTGTCAAATGAAACAATTTTCTATATATTTTTTTTATTTGCAAACCTACTGTGCAATTGTAATAAAATTTCCAGAGATTGTCGTGGAAGTCCATTCTTCTTGTGAACATTCCTTCCTAGAGAAGAAGAGCAAAATCAGTGTTATGATAATGTACAGACACATGTTCCATAGGTTTGTAAAATGTAAGTAAAAAGAAAAAAATATCAAACTTACCAAAAGTAGTGGAGAATAACTGAGCCTTTACAATCACATCTGTAATGGTTCTGACAGAGCCTGCTGGCTGTTCTGAACTTGGACTGCTAATGGGAAAAATGCTGTTCAGTGACCTAAAAGAATCTATAACTGTGCATGAATTCACTAAACCCAAATGTATATTACCTTTTTATGTTGTGAGGGCGAGGCCAAACTAGTTGGAGAGCTGAAGAGCTGATCAATGATAGAATCAGATGTTTCGGGGCAAATACAGGTGCTGTGGACTGGAGTTGTCCTGGAGAAGGGCCGATGCCTGAGCCTTGGTTTGGACATACAGATGGTTGAAGGTCGAAAGAGGAACTTTGGCTGATGTCATGGGCTGTTTGATCTTGACAGACTGGATTTTTGGTTGATGCTTGGTTTACAGTCTTCTATGGTTATTTTGCATAGTTAGCATTAAAAAAAAATAATACAAGAATAAACATTATAAAGAGATTAAATACTTACAATATACTAGCATGGATTTTCCAGAATTGCTGTCCTTTCTGTTGAATGTCCTGCATGTTGTAATTACACTTGTGCACTTGAGAAGAACAACATGAGCATCTAAAAAAATAGAGACATGTTTAGTGTCTTTAAAATAAAATTAAAATAGTAATATTGTGGTCAAAAACAGAGCTTAGTGGTTCATACTTGCATTCAGCTGTGCTAGTCTCTACTTAAAAACTTACATTAATTTTGCAAAGCTATATTTATTACCTGTTTGAAGTTGGAGAGCCGAAATATGGCTGCCAGGGCAGATACGACGGGGCAAACATGGTTGCTGAAAAGTCGTCTTGATGATGGCTGATGTCCGAGACATTTCTGTAAGATTAAATTTGGAGAAATGTTTAGTGACTTTTTGAAGCCTAATATTACATGCATGTTTGAAGCTGTGGAGCTGTATCTTTGGTTGATAGGCTAACGTTAAATAAACACCAAATAGAATTTAAATACTTACATAGTGCTGAAGAGGCTATAGGATTTAAAGACTGGTTTTCTTGATTAAGGATGTTAGTAATAAAGAAATACAAGATAATTGGACATAACAAAAGGCTTTTGGTGGAGTCATGAGGTAGATCTAAATGGTTAGGCCCCTGTAGGTGGTGATGGTAGGCTGGGGCACTGACAGAGAGAGGGATGAGGAGAATCTAAATGGTTAGGCCCCTGTTGACGGTGATGGTAGGCTGGGGCACTAACTGAGAGACAGATGAGGGGTATCTAAATGGTTAGGCCCTGTCGGTGGTGATGGTAGGCTGGGGCACTAACTGAGAGAGAGATGAGGAGGATATAAATGGTTGGGCCCTGTAGGTGGAGATGGTAGGCTGGGGCACTGACAGAGAATGGTTAGGCCCCTGTAGGTGGAGATGGTAGACTGGGGCACTGACAGAGAGAGAGATGAGGAGGATCTAAATGGTTAGGCCCCTGTAGGTGGTGATGGTAGGCTGGGCACTGACAGAGAATGGTTAGGCCCCTGTAGTGGTGATGATAGGCTGGGGCACTGACAGAGAGAGAGATGAGGGGATCTAAATGGTTGGGCCCCTGTAGGTGGAGATGGTAGGCTGGGGCACTGACAGAGAGACGGTGAGGACAGTCTAAATGATTAGGCCCTGTAGGTGGAGATGGTAGGCTGGGGCACTGACAGAGAGAGGGTTAGGAGTTCTAAATGGTTAGGCCCCTGTAGGTGGAGATGGTAGGCTGGGGCACTGACAGAGAGACGGGTGAGGACGTCCTAAATGGTAAGGCCCCTGAAGGTGGTGATGGTAGGCTGGGGCACTAACAGAGAGAGGGATGAGGGGGATCTAAATGGTTAGGCCCCTGTAGGTTGAGATGGTAGGCTGGGGCACTGACAGAGAGAGGGATGAGGAGGATCTAAATGGTTAGGCCCCTGTAGGTGGTGATGGTAGGCTGGGGCACTGACAGAGAGACGGGTGAGGACAGGCTAAATGATTAGGCCCCTGTAGGTGGAGATGGTAGGCTGGGGCACTGACAGAGAGAGGGGTGAGGACGTCCTAAATGGTTAGGCCCCTGAAGGTGGTGATGGTAGGCTGGGGCACTAACAGAGAGAGGGATGAGGGGATCTAAATGGTTAGGCCCCTGTAGGTTGAGATGGTAGGCTGGGGCACTGACAGAGAGAGGATGAGGAGGATCTAAATGGTTAGGCCCCTGTAGGTGGTGATGGTAGGCTGGGGCACTGACAGAGAGACGGGTGAGGACGTTCTAAATGGTTAGGCCCCTGTAGGTGGTGATGGTAGGCTGGGGCACTGACAGAGAATGGTTAGGCCCCTGTAGGTGGTGATGGTAGGCTGGGACTCTGACAGAGTTTGGCAGACTATGCAAAAAAAAAAAAAAAAAATCTGCACCTAAAGTTAAAACACAAAACATTTCAAATATTACACACAAAAACACTAAAATCTACAATACTAAAAACACACGCTAAAATCTAAAATGTAATAAAAAAAAGTGAAAAACTTGAAACCACAAGTTTAGGTGGGCTTGTGTCTCTTGGCTGTTGGAGGAGCAGAGGTGGGTTCACAGGAGTCAGGAGCTGGTCTTTTAGAAGACAAACCCAGGGCCCGGAGGAAGTCTGGAGCAGAAGTTGAAATCTGGGGGCTGATGGGAGCCACCTTTAGAGAAAATAAACATAATGCTCATCTTGTACTGCAAGTTATTTGTTTTTAAGAAAGTGTTTTGGCTTTTAAAATAAATGTTTATTGCTGATCCAAAGTAAACACGTGGTTGTCACCAATTATAACACACGTAAATATGTTTGGCGATACATATTTATGTATTAATATACTTATAAATATGCTATAATAAGTAAAACTAAGCAAAACTAAGTAAATGTATGTCTCCAAAATGACTAAATGAACCAAGTGAAACATGGATTAACTAAAGTGAATATGAAAAGCAATGCACATTGTTAAAAGAGGTGGGTTCCACAGACATGAATGAATAGAGTGGTGGATGTGGAAGTCTATAGAGAATAACTACCTGCTTGAACTCCTCTGGCTGCTCAGGCTCGCCTTCTGGGTGACGGGGCCTCTTCCTGCTGGGCTCCTCCTCCTCAGAGACAGGGCTGGAGCTGGTGATCTGTACAGAAAAGAGAGGATACATGAGGTATTTAATTATTGTATTACTGAAGCAAACAACATTAATAATGCTACTAACAAATGCATGTTTACTTACCAGGTCTGGGAGTTTTCTAATGACAGACCTGACCCAACGTGCCTTCTTTCTCCGCCCACGTCGGAACAACCTCTCAGAGGCAGGCTCCGCACAAACCGCAGCCTGTACCAGAAAACAAAGATCTGGATTTAAGAAAACTACTTTCTTCAAACTTCTAAAGTATTTCTGATGACACACAAATGTTTACCTGCGCTCTCAGAAGGTCGCTCGGTGGCTGAGGCGTGCAAGCTTCAGCAGAGACACCGGGCTGAGTCTGAAACATAAGAGACACGGGTTTGGGTGGGGGTGGCTCCAAAGATATGTCTACTTTAATTTGAGGAGGGTAGGGCCTTGTGCTGCTGGACTCCTGGAAAGTCCAGTCTTCGTTGACCGCTGTTTCCTTGATGATGGGCCAGTTCAGAGCCTCCCACAGTCGCTGCTTAATTCTGCGGCCCAGGGCTAGACTGTAGGCACGAGGATGACCGCTGGGATGCCTGCACACAATGGTACCATTCAGAATTAGACAGGTTTTAAAACAGAGTCGAGTTATAAGAACCAGTAACAGCAGGACCAAGACCATACACTAGTGTAACAAGGTCTAAACCTGAATAAAACGAAAACTAAATGAAAATATATCAGAACTAAGCCAGAATATTAACTTATTAAGATTAATTACATTACATGTACACTGTACACAAAGTAAAAGTACACACCATTAACACTAATGACAAACAGGAAATGTAATTTATAAAAACACACTGAAAATAAATGCCCCTCAATTATCAAAGTATAGCCTAGTGAATAAGTGATAGTGAGAAAATGTGAGCAAAACTGAATTTGGTTGGTGAAACATACGTCAACATAGGATCCACAACAGAGTGGTAGATGGCCTGATACTCCTCCACAGAATAGTGTCCGTTGATGAGCACAGGACTACCAGAGGCAGTGGAACCGGAGGAAGACTCAGAGGTGGGGACCAGAACCTGTTCGGGAAGGATTGGCAGGGCTTGGTCACTATTTATTTATTTATTTTTGAATGTATCAAAAATATACCACTCTATTTTCGTAAGCAAAGCTTGTATTGTGGCTTGGTAAAACAGAGTAAACATTAAAGACTTGAATGAGTTCCTACCGGTTGGGAGTGATGTCCTAAAGCAACGGCCCTCCTGGAGACACGTCTGGGCTCCTCAGCTGGAACAGAGGCAGCAACCACAGGGGCCAAACCCAAGGCTTGGGGCAGCTCCGGAGCAGGAGCGTTGCTCGGGGGCTATGGGACAAAGGTGAGTTAGTTTACATAGGCCACTATACAGTATATCTCCAATATATATTTTGTAGTCATATCACAGTCTATGAAACATGTGACAGTCACATTGAGTTACTCACCTGTTCAGTCAGACCCGAGGACTCAGTCGAGCAGCAGCTGCTGCTGGAGTGGTCAGACAACAGGCCAGGCAACACAACCTGCAGGAAAACAAAGCTCTTGAAAGTTCCCTAGTTTAAATATTTTGTCTAAAATGTTTCACCCTTAGTAGACCTATGCCCATGAAGTCCCACTTGGTCTAGACTTTAATCTACACTAAGTTTCTCAATTACAAGTGGAGTAAAACAGACCTCACTTAATCTGGATCGAACGACTCCACAAAAACGACCAATATTGTGTTAATTTTATATCACATTATTATTGAGATGCGGACTACTTCAGTTGTTCCCTCATTTTTTGTACGGATTATTCTCACACTCAAAGTGCTCTCAAACACAGATAGAACTTTACTTGACAAATAAATATGTTTACGTAGCAAAATGTACCAGCGTTTACACATTTTGTTCTGTTTTAATAATAATTGTGGTCAAAAGAAATGAGTGGCCTATTTTTAAATTAATATTAGTCTATTTCAATTAACAAGTTTTGGTCACTGTAAGTGAACTCTGGTTATGGCAAAATGTTTCACTGTTTAACGTTAACTACTAAACTAAACTGGGTAAATGTCTTTAGGCTATGACCAAATTTCTGAAACTTGAAGTTATAGTTATAGCCTGTTTATATTAGATAATAAAGACCAAATTTAACATACCAGCACAAGGATCCCAGCACATAGCGGGTAACTTAGAAGACTGACAGATTATGAAGATTTCACAGTTTGTGCTGCAGACTTAAATTAGCCTTCTTCGCGTAAACTATGTGAAATTGGCATATTGCACAACCATACTTGGACATTAAACAAACGCTTCTTGAACTTAAAAAGTACTTAATCACAAGAGATGAACGGGTTTGTCTGAAGAATTTACTAAAAATCGACTTAAAATGAAGCTCCGGGTCCAGGTAGCTAACCTCACTGTTAAATGTTAATGGTAGAAGTGCGCTGTAGAGGGCGCTGGTAAATCTTACATGCTCCATGGTGAAAGTGTCGTAAACACGAGCTCTGCGACTTGGGTAGTAGTTAATGCAGTCAAAACACCGCGGGATCAACTTCTTTCGACAAAGCGTCGAGTGAAAGATGCAAACGTGACTTTTTTGTCTCCGCCAAGAGTTTGGAATGCTATGCGTTTTGAAAATAAATACAATTCAGTGCGTCGCTGCCTAGCAACAAAACACAACTTACGTGCTCTCTTTACGGCATTGCGTTAATTGGACAACATAGCCAACCTGATGTTTTTTAATCATGCGATATCTCATTGCAGTGTATGTGGCTGGGTATGTTCATCAAATTCATCACCTGTTTGTTTATTATTATCACAATAGCCAATGGGTCAAGGCAAAGAAGAATTAAAGTTGAATCATTTGATTATCATTTTGTATTTATGCTTTCAATTTAAAATTTGCTTATGGATTTTTTATTCATATTTTGAACTATCTCTGTTTAATCTCTACTTTTCCAATCTAGAAGACTTTGTACAAACTTTTACCTTCACTCATGTATATTACTTTCCATACTTTGTGAACTGATGTGACTCATAAGTGTTGTTTATCTGTAGCACGTCTGCAGTGCCCCTCTGCTACCTCCCACTGCCGCTGCTGACAGCTTTTCATTATCTGCTATTTCAACACAATGTTATTCTACTTTTACATGAACATACTTGAAATAAATATCTCAAGTCATAATAGACTTCCTGAGCCACATTTCTGAATGGCTTGTATAAATGTCATTATTAAAAACAGAGCAAAGTGCTACTTGGATCCACAAGAATAACAATCAAGTGCTGAAAACAATAGCCTACCTGTCCCTTCTCCATTAAAGGACTTTTAACAGATCAGAGTGCCTTAAACAGAACCTTCTTGCCTTTTTCACTCTGACTTCCAAAAGAATTTACACAGGGCTTTTGGGGCAATTTTGCAAGTAAATGTTTATTTTATTCAGCATCACAGACACCGATAAAGATAAAAAGAGATGCTAGAAGTCATGTAATTTTCTCATATTGAGCTCAAAATCTCTCTCTTCAAACTTATAAAGCACAGTTTTAGCTCATATAATCATAATTTAAAGGTTTTGCTCGACTACATCATTAGTGAAAATTGTAATGATTATCCAGGATTAGCCTTTTCTTTATACTGATGCTATTTCTAAGACCAAAGTACAGCAATGTTCTTTTCTTATCTTCTTATTACCTCATTTAGGTTTATTGCATTTAGTTTATGCATCATGAATTATTTTAGAGATAGAAAAGAAGTTCAACCAATAGGGCATCAAAATTGTAGTTGTGGTAAGATACAGAGTGGACCATATTGACGTCTTCTGTAGAATTTGTCCATTAATAACATTTCCAACTATCCAGGCCATTTACAGCGAGTCATTGATCTCCTTCTCTGGCATGTCATCAAACATAATTGAGGAAATGAGAATAAGGTGACAAATGTTCCGAACTGGCACCTGTCTCAAAAGGATTTAAATTATGATGAATAGAATCTGCTGAAAGCGGCTCAGACAAAGCATATCTGTCACCTTTGTCCAGTTCAAATAGTATAAAGAATCACATTTTTAAGTTATAAGATCTCTATTGTGCTCAAAGAAATGTGCATCAAACGCAATTAAGTTAACAGCAAAAGGTGGTGCCCAGTCACAGCAGCAGCAGCAGCAGCAGGCAAACATGTCAGCAGCTGTCAGACTCTGAGTCAGTGTAGCAGTCGTGTCGAGAGGCTGCAAATATGGATTCTTAGTCACTCACTCAGAGTGCACCAAAAAGTGGAGTTCTCTTTAGTTTAGTTTGAACAGCGATAGAGCACGTTATTTTAGCTTTGCATAAATTACTGACACTAAAACTCTAAAATCTACCTACAACCACATTTCAAACAGAGCTGGCAAACTGGGCAGTGAGCGAGAAGTAAATTCAAGTTCCAATAAAAGTATGACAAATGCAGCACTTTGTAAAAAAAATGGGACCACTACGTTCTGTCTGATTTTTGCAGCTGATGCTTCAGTGCTCAGAAAATCCCTGTCCTCACCTACCACTTATCCCCGCCCACTTGTCTGTATTTACTTACATGGCGAGTAAAACATGTAAGGTTCAAAATTGTCATGTAGACACTTTTCAGGAACAAATTTTTTTATTTTTTATTTTCTTTTAAATCTGTGGCTTATTAAAGTTATATTTTACAAAAAAGCGGCGGGGCTTAATCATTCTGCAGTTTTGAATAGGAAGTAAATTAACCTGCTTCTATTTTTATGGCATGTTAGATCATTTTTGTGTTTTGCAATGAACAAAAAGTGAACTATTGACCTACTTATGCCATAGTTTCTTTCTAAAAATACAGAAAAATCACACTATGTCTCCATTAAAAAGGTTTTAAATTCAACTTTCCAAACTCGGACCTACAATGCAACAACAGTTACCCCTGAAAGCTTCTGGAAATTGTTTATTTAACAAACAGGACAAGCAGAGAATCCAACACTTACAGAGAAACTTTGAATAATTCAATAGGACAAGTCTCTTAAACTCTTCAACTGGAATGATATAGATCCTTTCCTGTTGGACTTCCACGTTCATTTATCATGGCCTATATCTTAAAATAAAATCGAACAGTTTCTATTTTGTTTGGGGGTCGAAGAGTAATGGTTGTTATTATAGATATCTTGACTGATAAAGTTTGAGAACTAATGGTTTAGCTTCTTTGAAATCATTGTTTTTAATCAATAGAAAGCACATTGTATTTGGTCTAATATTTTTTATTTTAGCTTAACACTGAAAGTTGCATAGTTTCAGGTTCCACAACAGCAAATCTAAAGAAACAGTGCAATCGTATCACTCACATGTCCTTGCGTTTTTGGAAAATATCACTAATGAATCACATATACTTACAAAATATTCCAGTCAATTATTTAAGCACCATTTAGTATTTGAAGTGTGCATGGCTGAGCAGGTTTAAAAATGGAAAAGCAGGCTAATTAGTGCGACTGTGTCCTGGGATCAATTAATACCAAACATTTGCATATATTCAAATAGCCAAACTAAAATAATTGGTGTCAGGACTATTGTTTGTTTGCAAAGTTAAGCTGTAGCTACTTTGTCATTCTTATGTGGCTTAACCAAAAAGGTTTTCAGAAACACAGTCATTGAGATTCAAGTGAAGTGTTGAGAGGAAATTGTGCCGGCAAAATAAATAGCTTCTGCTAAGTATTATAAAAATCACAAGAATTAAAAAGGACAACTAAATCATTTCAACAAAAGTGTGTTTTTCATTTGTGCCTGCACTGTTCCGACTGTTATTCTGTGGTGAAGAGTTGAAGATGATACCAGCAGAGTCCAGCGGCAGACATTTTCTATTAGTCAGTAACGCAGCACAGTCAATGTCCTTCATTTAAAAACTCAAAACTGTGGTTGGCTATTTTGTTTGCCACTGTTCAAACCTATTGAGTCACTCCCCTCTGGCAGGAGGCTACAGTCCTCACTGAGAACCATTTGTGACGATGCCTCATCTCAAACAATCATCAATCTATGACTAAGATGGTGGAGTTAATGGTTTCTTTATCTTAATTTAAAGCAGCACTAATCCTGCTTACAATTAAGACAGCCTCATGTGCCATGTGTTCTGTGTCTAGTTCAATGTTTCTCAGACTGTGGTACATATGTCACTATCACTCTATTGCCTCTGTTGGTACTTGAAGCATCTGCATTTTAAATATTTGCTTTATCTAGAGACAATTTTATTCATGTTTTGGACTTTTTGGAGCTTAGCATCCTTTAGAACTGCTTTATCTATGGCTTATAGTAATTTTTGAACTATTTTGAGTTCCAAAATAGTTATCTGGTGGTACTTGGAAAGACAAATTTAATTCTAAGAGGTACTTGGTGTGAAAAGTTTGAGAACCACTGGTCTTATCTGTGGGATAGTGAACAGCACTGACTGCTTGGTCTAAACATACTGAAACAAAGCAGAGATTATCAATAGTCCCACGTCAAGAGCCCTTCACATTCTAGTAACTTTGGTTGTGTGAAGAACCCGAGGCAAAGTCGCTCTAGCTCGAGGAAGCAAAGCACTTCTCTGAGATACAGAGAAGTACAATACTCTACTGACACAGCATTTAGTACAATAAAGAAAGGATAAAAAAGGCTCAATGAACACCTTACACTTTCAGTCATGATGACTGATGATGATGTTCAATCTTAATCTCTATTCTCACAGTATTAGTACTTTTGGGATTGTCCCACATTGTATTATTCATGCACGTGCGACACTTACTGGAGCTAATTTGCAATTGTTAGCACAACTGCCATGTTCTGACTATTGGAGGGTGACGTGTTACATCTGTCCTAACAATTTCTGTATGTTCAGCTTAAAACTGTTACCTTACTTCAACTATTCTTCTATTCTAAACTTAGACGCTCATCTGTTTTCAGACCTGACTTCACCCTGCTGAGAGATGAGGAGGGAGGGGGCGCAGTGGGACCCCATCTTGGCACAAGGTGATACTTCCAATGTTTGCATAATTATATGCTTTAAATTAACTGGGAACACACATTTGCATATGTGGCTTGTGTCTCTTTCTCTCTCTGGAAAAAGATGGAGTGAATGGAAACAATTACACGTGTCCCAGACAGTACAGCAGCTCACATTCCTCCTCGGGCACTGCGGGCTCTTTGGGGATGTGTCCTTTCTTGCTCTTGAAAGAAATTGCTATATAGAGAAAAGTGAAAGACTTGAAAGCCATCCTTGAAAGCAACACATGGATATACCAAAAGGTAAATAAAATGCATTTGGATGAGTAAAGAACTATAACATGTGAACGAGGACTTTAGCTTGACCAAAGATAGTCATGTCAGATGAAGTTAAAGACAGCATTTTTCTTTTGCAGGCAATCTTTATGGGCCTTATGGTGGTCTGGAATCAATATAATCTCATACAAGGTAAGTCAAGGTAATATTATCGCTTTATCTTCAGTCTTTAGAGAATACAAAACTAATGAGGTGTCCGGGAATCCTATTTCTTTGACTTAAGTGAACGTAAATGAGTTGTATAGTTGCACTGTGTAGTTAATTTGAAGTAAGTGAGTTTGTGTACTTGTATTTGTAAACTTTGAAGTTCACAATACAACTTTCTCTGTCTCACAGTACAGTATTAAATTAATACTGATTTATTGTATGCATAGTATTGGGAAAAACAAAGGGGTAAAAACCTCACTGTCTTAGCTGGGTAAAGTTAAAGTTAACATTCTTTATGCTCTTGGAGGCGCTTATTAATAATGACATTAATTTTCAGAGTGAGATTAAAAAAACATTTTAAATTTTTCAATAAGATTATGACATTTTCATACTTTTTTATCATGGCATCTTCACATCTTTAAAAGAGCTCTTCAAAAAGACTGTACTTAATTTTATCATTATAATAAGACGGTAAATAAACAGATTTTATACGTTTGCAGCTTGCATAGTTTTGAGACAATACTTAGCAAAACAGATTTTTAGATGAATGAATGTGTACAGTACCAACACTAACCCTTTTGCGCCCTAACAATTGTTAACTTATACATAATCTTGTACTACAATATGCCATAAATCCTCACCCAGTTCCAATTCCAGTGTGGCTCCAGCCCTCTGCTCTCCTCTCTGCCTCTGTTACATTTCCAGTGCACTGAACTCAGCGGACAAGCTTCATCCTCATGCAGGATTTTGTGAACAGAAATACTACAGCCTGAAATCGTTGTCATGGTTGTAACTTGCTGAATATACAGTATGTCCAATTGACGCGAGTGAGGAAAAAATATATTGAAAGTGATGGTTTTGTCTGCTCAAAATGTTCACTTTTGCCTACAGACCCACCAGTTGATACATATTTTATAACGTTTAAAGTGCCACATTTTTATTATAGATGGCAATTAGACTAAACTCAACTCCAGATAAGTTTTCATAAAGAACAAAACCTTACAATAGCTGTTTGCACGTCCCTTTCATATGGAAAACCACTGGAAATTACATGCTTTGTTCAAAACATTTTCTGAAAAGGTTTTATGAATGCCTACTTTCTCCTGTACCTGTGTCGCAATCCACCTGATAACCAAAGATTTGTGAAGTGTCCTCTCTCCACATTGAGTTTAAAGAATAGAACATCAGACGTGGAGACCAAACAACAACTCAACCTTTGATGAGGAGGCAGAGCTGAACAAACCCAACAGAGCCGTGAGCAGGGACACAAAGGACATGTTTATCGTCGATAGCGTTTCTCTCTTCATATTTTGACGGGCTGAAAATTGCTTTTATTGCAGTGGGCGGGTGTCGGTGACCTTAGCATTAATCCGCGCTGCTCTCATTTGCAGGAAATTGTACACTATGTTTGTATGCAAGCCTAACTTTGCATTGCTTTTGAGAGATGCACTGTGAGGCGAACAATAACAAATGATAATAGATAGAGTTTGGATCACTATTCATTAGATTTTTCCAAACACGTTCAGTATTCATTATAATATGTTGTTTATTATTATTATTTTTCCCTCAAATGCATTAAGTAGAGCGTGCAGCTAGAAAGTTTTAATCAGACAGAGTTATGAAGTGGCACCAAGTAAGCCAATTATCTCCTAAAATATGCTTGGAATATGAAATAAAATAAAATGTAAGCTTTATACATACAGGGTCACACAAAATTATATATAAATCAACTTACAACCGCTTTACAATTATTATAACAAGTATTTTTGCTCTCTGGGGCAAAAAGTTGGAAAGACATGAAAAAAAAAATGTAATTAACTGAATGACTTCAGTGTATGTATGGTTTTCCATGAAATAATGTGAAGGCTTGAAGCAGTTGTGAAGCTGTTGTCGTGGTAATAACATAAAGCTTATTGTGGCATTGTGCCCTGCGCGGATTTATGGGATTTTCTATGGACTTTGATGTAATTACAGTGAATTCAATTAGCATAAAAAAGGAATTAATAAGGTGTGTTGATTCCAGTATTTATTTTGTGTTTAAATGTGTCTAAGGTTGACTCGTGTGTCAAGTTCATGTTTTTAGTGGTAAATTATACAAAATATGCAGGATAGTAGAAAATATTTCAAGCTGCTTGTTTTTTTTACAATAAATATTTACATGATCAAGTTAAGAATGGGTTAGGTTTAGGAATTTGGGGTTTTGAAACATGAAATGGTCCACCACAAATGCCATTGCCTGTTATAACCCTATAGTTTGACTTATTATTACCCTATTGTTCACATCTCCTGCAAAGCAGTTTACCTAGCTGCTAGCATCATTATTGGTCATAATACCCTGTTGTTCTCTGTTAGTCTTATCCTGACAATGGTCTCATTGTTGGTTGTATTATCATATTGTTCTCAGTGAGTCTCACATTCACACATTTTCAGATGCTAGTCTCATTGTTGGCCCTATTATCATTTAGTGTTGTTGTTCTTCCTCCTTTGTTTACCTTCTAGCATCATTGTACCTAATTGTTTGCTGTTCAATCTTCATTCAAAAGTTGTTTACCTGTTAGCCAAGTATTGGACATGTTCTGTCAAAGAACAACTGGACAAACCAGAAAAAACAACCTGTAAACAGAATGAGACAAGGGCTAACAGAGTACAATAAGGTAAAATATATAACTCATTCCATAGAGCAGGAGTAAAAGGGCAATATATTGTCTAGCTTTGTATGACCGAATCTTCAGATTTCAAATACCTTTTGGATGGGAATTAAAATGTCTAGATTTCAAAAACAGTGTGGTTACCTTTGAAATTATTTCTACCATGATCCTTAGACAAATGAGAGATTACATCAACTCATTTCTAACCCAAAACTGAATAAATCTAGTACCGGTACTTTTTAAACCCTGTGAGTGGAGCTTTTGTAACAGTTGAAATATTTAGTGTCAGATAAGCATACAGTATAAAATAAAAGGGACGGACAATGAGAATTAGCCTGGGCTAAAATGTTTCAGTGTGTGACACAAGCTTATGAAACATACATAGCTGTTTTTCTATCCTGCAAAAAGACAAAATTCCAAGTAAAATGTGCTTTTTTATTTTTATTTCCCACTTCACATGCTACTTAGTTGATCAGAATTCGGAAAATCATCTTTCTAAAATGCAAAACCGTCTTAATGCCTGTCCTAATTTCTCAAAGACAATTTTCATGGATGTAAGTTTTGAATAATGAATTCACATTCGTTGTTGTTATGCATAGATTTTCAGACCATCTGTGCCATCATACATATTGTCTCACATTTAGAATAACTTGGTGTTTTGTGAGGATAAATGCTGCTCCCTGGTGGCCATAGTAAAGCTGCTCTCTAAAGTTCACAGTAAAAGTACTTTTATTTGTGTATTTTCATGTTGCCTTTGCCTTCAGGTTGGTAGATGACAGCACAGTTCTCCAGTGTAAGACCAGGCTGAAGCTGGGGCTTGTGGATGGAGCTTTTGAACATGCAGGCTGCAATCAGGTGCATACTGCACAAGATGGTGATCAGCAGCATCATGAAACCTATGGACATAAAAGCTGGTTAATGACAGCACAGTTAAGTTTGATTTAGTTTATATTTGTAGTGAACGATAACAATTTCCCCTTTCTTAAGCAACAACAGCGTGGTAGAAATAGAAACAACTGTGACTGTGGCCCTGTTTCCACATATTTGTTCAGAATTTTAAATTTTTTTTTTTTGCTCACTGATTCTGGCTTAGGGTGAACTACATTCTCCCCCCCAAAAAGAAAAGAAGAATGATGAACACATTCTATCCGTGTTTACCAGATTTTAGCTTAACATCACACACAGACATACATATTCATTCATGACTGGAGCTTATGAGTTTATAGCCTTTCCTTCATAAACCCACAATCATGTGTACCTTTTAAAAGCTCTCGTTCTCGATTTTGTGGTTACTGAGAGGTATTTGTACCACACAAGATTAATGTACTGAGGACACCTGTTGTGTGTTCCCAAATAACCTGACGCGATGGAAGAAAAACATTATTTATTTAGTCTTTTTATGAGGAAGTCAATAAGATTTCTATTACAATGTTGAGTCAATCAAGACAGTTATATGACTCATGAAAAATAACTTTCTGTTTTTGTTTATTTCTACAGCATTTGCTACATTTTGCAACCATGACTATGAACAAATGATTACACTTTTAGCTACAATGCTGTTTCCTTTCTGTTGCTGTATTGCAGTTTGAGGTTTTTCATTTAGATTGCAAAATTGTAGCTTTTTAAAACACAAATATAAGTTATGATGTCTTACTACTTACCACAGTAGACAGTGTTGGTGCTTATGTTGCTGACTTGAAAGCTTCTGGTGAACATTGCCCCGAGCCCCAGGATAAGTATGGGGTAAACCGTGAATGTGTAGCGCATGTATTTAAGATAAACTACACTCTGGAGGAAGAACCTGAAAAAAACAAACACAAGCATATATGAGAACATTTGCCTTCCAGAGTTAAAAATAGATTGCCAGTCTCACCATATGACAGCAGATAAAAGTATGGTGGTGAGGACAATGGTGCTGGCGACTGGATCCTGCACCCCGGCTTTATACTTGAGCACAATGCCGAAGTTGACTGCAGCGATTTGGAGGGTCCACCAGGCAAACAAGGCCAAGCCACTCTGAGTCTGTCGGCACAATCAGCAATGTTCTTACAGGCAAAACAACACTAATTTAATCTGAATAAATTGTCCGTCTTACCAAGTAGCGCATCCACCAAATGACATTGCGGTTGTTAATAGCGAGCCAGACTTTGTGCATGTTAAGATTATAATAGGATGTGTAGAGCATGTAGAAGCTGATGGATGGTTGTATGGCAGACATGGTGAAGGCTGCCACTATTTCACTGTATAGAAGAAAAACAATGTATAGTTTCTATTACTAATACAATATACTTTTGTATTTATGTGTTTCAAGTGTGGGCCTTTGCACGGACAATTAGAACATTCAAATCAAAAGGGTATATACTGTACATTAAATAGAGATTAAAAAAGTGTGCATTTATTAAAGGACTGTTAAAATAGCAATTATAGTATTATAGTATTCATCTGTCTCCTGCTGATGTGTATGTGATCATCAAGAGCTCCAGGCCTTCCCTCAAGGATATACTAAACACTCTCCTCAAAATACTATTTTAAATGTCCACTATTTAACTTTTCTGTGATCTATCACCTGCTTGTCTCCATAGAAAAATCTATGGTATAATATTAAAGCTATGCATCTGTGCATAAAAACAAGCAGGTCATGCCAGTAGACTAGTTCACTGGCCTCATTTCAAAAACGTTCTTACGTTCACAACTTCTACAAGTCTCTTCAAACTTGGTCACTTCTCCTCACAGAAAAACTCTCTCTTAATTTGTTTGGAAAGTCTTGATACATAAAGTTTTTGTTTCAATTTACTTTAACTTTTTCAAAAACAAAATAAAAATGGCTTTTATGTACGTTCTGTAAAAAAAGCCTTGTACTATGTTCCATTTAAAAGTAAAAATAGTGTAATAATGTAAGATATATCAACATTCTGCTCCAAACCACGTTTTTACAGACAAAGATTCTTTCTTATCGAAACCCTGAAGCTGAATAATTGACAATTTGACATGATTGAATCTTGATCTTTCAATCTTTCGATTATTTGCTCAGCCTTATTCTCACATAAGACGTTTAAAGATGACAAGTCTAACAGATAAAATACAATAAGATCTCATTTACAGTAAGATACAGTGAGATCCCATTAGTTTTGAGCATTCTGTGAAACATTGCAAGCAAAGCACCAACAAGATACACAACAAAGGTTACTGAAATAAGTAGAGTAAACACTAGTGATGTGATGTCACCGAAACTAAAGAATAGAAGTCCTACAAAAGAGTATCATGTTTTATGCATTTGGCTCCATGTGTTGGTCTACTCTATAGATTCTTATATCTTACAGTCTGTCCCAGAGGAGCAAGCAGCTGATCCGCGCGCTGTTGACACAGGCCCACATCAAGTAAAAAAGAGGAGTATGCAGCTCAGGGTTGCAAGCCTCAGGACCAAACACATTTCTATGGAGACAGAGACACATCGATATGAACCACTTCTGACACCATCACTCATTCACAGAGCTGGAGCATTATTATGTGACCTTTTGCACAGCCTGTACACTGCCTCCACCAGCCAGGCCAGGGACCAGCTGTCAATCATAAGCCAGTTGTTGTGAGCCCAGCGGTCCATGGTCACCTCCAGGCTCCATGTTTCAGACACATTCCCAGCTGATGTCTCAAAGACTGCTGTGGGGACAAGAAGAGAGGGTTTAAAAAAGGAACATGTTTATTTTGGCTCATTTATACTTCTTTCCAGAACAGTGACTAAAATGCCCTTTCCCTCAATAAAGAAACTTGGTGCAATTGCGTCAGAATCTCTGGAGATTTGTTTTGAATAAGATAAAGAATTGATTATTGCTTGATGTTGCTTGATGAAGACCTAGTCCCTAAATGTCTTTGTAAGTACAGGACAGTGCGCCACATATGTTGAATCTTATCATTATTGTTTATTTGGTTGATTGGGTTTACAAACTTGTTTTATTATTCTGGCATATGAAAATCTTAGCAACTTTACAACAATCTCATTCAAGTTGAAACCACTTTTGGAGGCTCCTCAGCAAGTCTGCAGTCTGACTATTAACAGCAAATTAAATTCCAACAAAGAATTCTTTCTGACCTATGTTTTGGGGAGCTCTGAGATTCTTAGGTCTAAAGTTTGGATGTTTTTTTGTACCAATTCCTATGCAATCTTGATAAGATAGATAGATGGATACAGACAGACAGAGACATTTCTCACATATTGTTGCTGTCCTTTGTGATAGTGAGGAGATACAAACTCAAATTGATTGTTTGATTCTGATAAAAGAAATACTATGACTTTGGACTTTGCCCCAAAATAATAAGATTTTCTCGCAAAATTACAAGTTTAATTCTGTAAAACTTCAAGTTTTACAAGATTAAAAACCATTAGCTTTTTGTGGCTTCAATTATATTCAACCTTTTTCTCTTATTAATATGGGTTCATTCTCATAGAATTACTTATTAAAGTTTTTTTTCTCATAAAATCATGTGTTTAACAATAAAATATTACATGTATTTTCTTGTAGCCCAAGGTTCTTCTTTTTTATTTTTATTTATTTTATTGTCTCTTATCTTCTATGTTAAAAAACATACAGTAGCTCAGTAATGTTTAGAAATAACTGCATCCAATAATACAAGTTGTATTATTGGATGCATCCTTGAGCCAGACTCTTTGCCTTCAGTGTTGAATATTTTTACATTTTTATATTGCAAATGATCACTCATAACATAGCAGTTTTAAAACGTGGGAGTGCTCCATTAATTTATATTAAAACATATTCATGTTTTTGTTTTTATCATATCTTATAGCTTTTATTGACCCACATACATCTGCTTACAAATCAGGTTTTATTATCTCTTAAAGCAAAGGTCTCTGTGGATTTCTTTGTGCAATGCTGAGACTTTGTGCATCATTAATTCAGAATATATTAAGTGCAAATGTGCATGTTTTATTCCTTATTAAACACCCAGTGCAGAGTAAATCTACTGAAATGAATGATAGGAGCTTACCATTGGGGATATTGGAATCCTTAGCCAGCCAAAAGAAGACCACAGAGCAGACCTGGGTGACGATGGCCAAGATGACAGATCCAGCGTGGAGCAGCACATGACCCGGAGTCCTGTGGGACAGAGGAGACATGGGGACGCTCATAGACATGGTGCAGCCTGGACGTCTGCTCTGGACACTGCCAAAGTCTGTCTGCTGCGTTTGAAATCTGTACTTTGGAGCTGCGTGTTCCTGATATCGTTGCTATGTATCTAAATCTGATTTGATGACTTGTGATTAAGTTATCTCTATGTAATGAGCGATGTACAAATCAATTTGCAAAAAAGATCCACCCAGGTGCATTCTAGACCGTCTGGTCCACCTGAATAACCTGCTGTCCTTATCTTACCTATAGCATGGGAAAAATGCTTCAAGATAGTAACCTAGTCTCAAACTGTGGTGCATGGACAGGCTCTAAAGGTACTGAAGACATGCAGATTTTTTGATTTTGACACAAATAAGTAAATTATATAAATAAATAAATGCTGTTTTCCTCTTTTGGGTACATTATTTAATCACATTTTGACTTGCTTTTTGCAGTCATAAAGTAATATATTATCCTTTTTGTGATACTTGATTTAACACTGAGGCAGTGTGGGTTAAGTGTCTTGCCCAAGGACACAACGACAAACTATTCTTATCGTCCCACTGTGGTACCTGGTGTTCTAACGGTCTCCTATCCAAGTACTAACCAGGCCCTTTCTTGCTTAGCTTCTGAGATCTGACGGGATCAGGCTTTGACAAGCTGGTATGTAAAAAGGGCTTTACAGTGAGACACACACTTGTAATCATATTTTAAACAATTATGTGTCAAATATAGAATTGTTAGAAATCAGACAGTTTTGTAGATTTTTTTTTTGTGTGTGGATTTTTACATTGTTTAAAAGTCTCAATATAAGACATTACAGCAGATCTGTACCACCATGAAGAGTCTGTGGATTTAAAAAAAAGTCACTTGTTTTGAAATTGCAGAGAGTACAAAGTACAAAATATTTTGCGAAAAATATAAAAGGTAAAAGTAAAAAGTTACCATGTTGTTTAATACTCAAGTAAAGTACAGATACTTTAAAAAACGACTTAAGTACAGTACTTGAGTAAAAATACTTAGTTACTTGCCATGTCTGGTCACACTAATGTAGAGCTTCAGATCCTAAATTAAACTCAAAAGTCATACATAGTCTGGTAAAAAAAGATATAAAGTGATAGGATATTTGATTTAAAAGGTCAATAGAACAACCACAAAACAAGTCATAATTATTCATAAGATTGCTCACAAATGTTTTATTCACAAATCTGCTATATATATATATATATTTCTATTATACACAAATAACTGTACATCAAACATATTTACAAAAAGATTTTGCTTTGTGTCAGTGCTATTTCTACTGGAGACATGGTGGGTTCACTTTCACTGTACAGGGGTCTTTTGTGGTGCCTCCATGAGACCAAGATGACACGAGCCAAAAATAAAAGGCAGCAGATAATAAGGATTATAACTGAAAAAACAATAAAATATAAATTCAACTCAATTGTATAGTTCATATTAGTCAGAGAAATGTTTTTACCTCCAAAGAAAAAATTGTGAGTCCTCGGATCTAAATTGTCGATGTTCCCACTTAGCCACAACATGATGACAGGGTAAATGGTAAAGATGTAGCGCACATGCTCGTCAAAGTAGAAATTCTCAAATAAAAACCTGCAGAAAAAGTTTGTTTTTGATCATCTTGACAATGGCATGCTTAATATAACTATTGTTTTACCAGACAAAGAGGATCATGAGCAGCAGCAGCTGGGACACAGTGGCACAGTCACAGCGAGAGGCTCCTTTCTGGTGCTGGAGGTAGATGGTCAGATTGAGCAGAGTGGACAGGGTCCCCCAGGTAGCGTACAGAGCGACTCCATTCTGCACCTGGAAGGAACACAAGCACACATGTTTGTGATAATGAGGCTAAGATGAATAATAGTCTGTGGAAAGTAGCAAAAGACAATTTAACGCTGACAACTAGACAAATGTGTTCAGATTCTTTTTGTCATTTATTTAAGCAGCTTCTTCAGTTCCTCTGACAAAAGGGAACAGCTTATGACACTCTACACACTCTTAAGTGTCAACCACAAACTTTGTATGATTGTGGGGAAAAAGACGAGCTGCGTCTGATATCAAACTTATCTGATCATTTCTCATTTTCATCTCATCTTGTCACTGCATCTACAGTTGATCGTTGTCATACATGTCAACAACAAGTAACTCCTTTTAGGAATTTTTAAAAATGCCAAAACACTACAGGCATGTTGAACTTGACGACAACATTACCACACACAATCAAGAATTGGTTACGACTGTTCATGTGAAACATCGCACAGTGAGACTGTAACTGTCTTACTATTATAATATTGTTTTATATTATTCTTCACATCTTGACACAGCCAAACGCTCTTTGATCGTTGATAAACAAAATCATGCAGTGACAACACTCAATCTACAGTAGTTGTTTAGAACTTGTTTACATCCCCGCGCAGATTTTACTTTGACTGTAGTTAGCTCTCACTTCCAGACAGATAAAAGCATTTATTTATAAGATTTTTGTCACAGCAACTGAAGACACTATTTACTGTATTTGAATGGCAAAACATCTCCATTCCTAAAATGTCAGGAATTGCTTCATCTATTGGCTGCAAAAATATTACACAGGAAACATAATCAAACCAATCTTGTCGGATATGGATCATTGATGAAATTGAAACGTTACAGATCAAGTACAGATCTGTGTTTTCAGAGGTTCAGACGGGAAACAATACTATTTCATAGACAAAACTCCAGCTGTGTTTTTGATGAAGAAGCAATCCAACCCAACTTTTCTTTTAATACAGCACTTTTAGACAGAGAATAAAACAGAGACAACTACTAGGTAATGTTCAAAAATTTCACACTGAGTTGAATGCGAAACAAAATAGCGTTTTTTAAGAAGAGATTTAGGAGAATCTTCAGCACAAGAAGAAAGATCTGACCCTCTGACCTGAGCGAGCGAGTGAGAAAGTGTGTAGGTCAGATAGATACTGAGGGGCCAGAAGACATTTAAACATAAACAGAGGCAATGACAGAGCATGACAAAAACTAAATTTCATAGACCTAGAACACTTAAATAGCAGGTCTTTGTCCTAAATGTTATGATTCTTCACAACTAGTATCTCTAGGTGCTGTACGTTTACGGTTTGCTATATTCTAATCCTGCAGCATTTTCCATCTCCAAATTCTCTCCTGGATAGTCTGCCTGAAGCATTATCTCTAGCTGTAAGGTAGAGACCTGGTGAGAGCAATCGGTGCATTCCTGCTATAATCTAACATGGAGTACTTCAGCGGCGGCCTTATCTGAGGTCAAGCTCACCTCCGAGCACAGGGCTTTGCAGGGAGAAGCACTTTGAGATATGCACTGCTGGTTATTATGGACAAGTGAGCCAAACCCAGCTCTTCAGAAAAGCTATAAGCATTAGCCTGTTACTGATGCATGACGTCCTGTAAACATTTGGAATGATAATGTTGGTTCGGCTCGCAGCAATATTTCCACACTACTCACACGGTCAAATGTTAGTTGCACATATAGTGACAATTTTAATGTAAGTTTAACATTTCATATCACTGATTAGCTGCACTGGACCAGGACACCGTTAATAACTCATTTGTTCAGAAGTGATCCATGGCAGACACGTTTTGAAAAGCAAACATTGTGTTAAGGCCTGGTCACCTTCAGAGCTGTTAATCACCTCATTAGCACTTGACAGGTTTGATATAGGCCAAGGTGTTATGGGGCTATTGTAGACTAATGGGAGGTTGTAACTTGGAAACAAAATTCTTCATCCCAAGGACAAGATGCCTTCAGAAAAAAAAATGCTTTCTGTGAAGACAAGAGCAGGGATAATTTGAAAGGGAAGTGAAGTACTGTAAGTATTTTTGGTTAAAAAAGAAATCAGGGTTTTGTCCACACCAGTCTCATCAAATCATGGCACAAATCCAACCAGTCAAGTCCTAATGAGATTTTTAACAGCTCTGATGGAAAGGTGCCAGACCTCAATTGGCCTTATTGGCCTGAGCTGTAAGAAAGGAATGGTCATACTTGTAAACAAGGGAAGGTCATGTGTCAGTTCAGAACTATTTATGAACTAAGGACTGTGCCAAGAGTGTCCCTGTTACAAAATGTTCTTAACAAAGCTGAATGTTTAACCTTTTATTAAATATGATATAATACTGTATGTTGTTATAAAACTTAATAAGTAATAGTTCTTGTAATAAAACTTTGGGGAAGGACTAATTTCAACTTGAGAGGATAAATACTGCTTCTCCAACCATTTATGTCACATTGAAAAACATTTTGAATGAAATGAAAATCAAAGCATCACTGAAAATCCTGTTCAACGAACTAACTAATTAACCAAATAAAAAAATGCAAAGTAAATTATTGAATATGAATAGATTATCAGAAGGACATCACATTACAGTCACAATCAATGCTACAAGTTACGTGTACCTGGTCATAACTACAGGACAGGTATTATATAAAACAAGTTGTTTAGAGAACAATTGCATCATATAAGTTTAGTATAGTATTTTTAACCTGGTTTACATTTGAAGTATTGTAACATTTTGTGTTCTCTGATCTCTTCTACACTGTTTTAACGTCCATAAACATCTGAGAGTATATATATCAGGCAAGACCAATTTGATTCCTTCACGTGTCATTTCCTTTGCAGCCAGTAGATGGAGCTCTAACTCAATTCCTGATGTGGAAACACATGTCATTTAATTTATATTTTAAACAGATTTTGGTGCATGGGATTCTAAAGTGGAGATGTTTGAAGGACTATAACAAAACATACATACTATTTGCTGCTGAAGACAAAGTGTATCCTGTATTGTGTATGTCTTAAATATTTGGGAGCATTAGACTTGTGCAGATCAATTTTTTCACATTGCATGTACTTTTTGATTTTGCACACTCGTTTTATAATAGATGTGCGCGTGTCTTCCTGTCACTTTATGTCTTAAATATTAACATTTATAGGCCAATTCCTAACTCTAACGAGTATATTTCTTACAGATTTTATAAGTGTGTCTAGTCCAAAGTGCAGGTGTTTTACCAGAATCCTGTAGAGCCAGAGGTCGATCCTGTGGTACTTATAGAGCCATGCTCCGTAGATCTTCAGTCCATGGCAAGAGAAGATCAAAAGGGTATAGTCTGTTACTGTCATGAGTCCGGAGGTGAACATTACAGAAAACAGCACTCTGTGAAGAGAAACATTCTAAAATAACTAAAATGTGGATTTGTAGGAACTAAGTGTTACTTACTACTACTAAGTACTTACTCTCTGTCAAACAGGAACAAAAAGGTGATGTTTAGGCAGAGATTAGCTAAAAGAGAAATATGAAAACCATAGGGGAGCGCAGCAGGAGTGGTGTACATCCAGTCATACGCAGTCCTGACAGAAACACAGGCAATGTCGTTAAAAAAAGTAACATTATTCAAAATATAAAGGTAATAAAATGTACATAGGGTTACAAATTTAATTCTGGCAAGAAAATGTGTTGTTTTTTTAAAAAATATTTTAGATGTTAATGCAAACGAAACAACAACAATGAATGCAGAAGCTGTTGTGATTTTGAGAAGATATTTCTTATTTACATGTAAGTTGATGGATGTCTTTATGTAATCTATTCAGTAACCTTTTATTCTTGAACTGTGGGGGGTCTGACAGCACCCCTGTTTAAAAATGCATTTGATCAAAATTAAACTAACAAGCATTTCTTTCAGACAAATAATAAACATATACTTGTGCATAGACACATTTTGTAGTCATAATTTATTTTTGTGTTTTTACTAATACAAACTTCTGAATGGAAGAAGTAGACTCTGACACTTAAAAAAGAGACTATTCATGGAGTCATTTTGCTTCTCTATTAAAAGTGGAGATAAAAAATTATGTGAAATACAGTTGTAAAATCCAAGTTTGTCTCATTGTGTTTTCACCTCCATTCTGATTATTTGAATGTTTTTCCTTGCACATTTTTAAGAGACTATATGATGAGTTGTATTACCTTCTGCAGAGTCCACTGACGAAATACAGAAACATTGCTAACACCCAAAAGTATATGAAGTCCCACACAAAGAACGTCCATAGTGCAGGAGTGAATGGAGTGGTGTACCTCAGCAGCACATCCTCTGTACTCTGAGTGAAAATACCTGCACAAATCACAAACCTTACTTCATCAAAAGCAGAAAAAGACACTGTGTTTTTGTCAGACTCTACTCACCAGTTCTGTCTCCAAATCCTGACAATGTATTGAAAGTTAACGCTACTAAAAAAGTAAAAAATCCAACCAGCATGAGCACAGCACGAGCGGATGTGTGGTTCGGCATCATGGTTCCTGGAAAAGGTTGAAGTCCATAAAAGTTTACAATTTTTACACAAAACTTCAGCTCAAAAGTTCCACTGAGAGCGTATCCGTGACGACCAGATAAGGAGACAGCCCGGCCATCATAACGTGTCTTGGTCTATGATCGATTGTGTCATCTTTTTATGGGCCTGCCCTGAGAATCTCTTATCTGTGGTCATAAACATTGTTTACTTTCTAAACCAGGGCTAAAGAGGAACATGGCCTGAAAAATCTATGTCAAGTTGGCAAAGTTGAAGCACATTAGTTGAAATTTTTGTTATCATACATTATTCTTTTTCATCCCAAAAGACACTGTGCATTGTGTAAGACATAGAGTTAGAAGTAAGTATAATAAACAGGAACTTTATTTTCAATAATTAACTACAAAATGAATGCAATCCAAATTTTGCACAATGATGTAAAAAATGTATGCTTATTTATTAATACATCAACCAACTGCAGTAACTTGTCATAACCTATATTATGTTTGCCAACTCATTACAAATATTATTATGTCATAAACTGTTAGTGAGGTGTAATACCGGTGCATGCAGCTTCAAAGCACATGAGGGCAGTGTTGCACATTCAAATATAAGAGAGAAACATCTACATTCATACATCTGCATATACTGTAGTCTATAAAATGTCTTTCTTTTACCTTTTCTGAGTTATTTATATTCACCAAACTGACATGACTACAGAATACATCTTAAATCTTAACAATGTCTAATTAATTGGAGAAAAAAGTAACTACAAAATAATTTGAAATCCAGCCAATACACAAAACAAATGAATCAAATGAACATTGGTGTTATACACCACCACTAAGACCTGACTGACTCAAAGCTAGACCTACAGACTTTTCTAAGTTGCCCAGTGAACCACATGCTTTTTAAATGGGCCTAAATGAAGCGTAGATCCTGTGTTGTCTGCCCATATGATCTCATTACTCATGCTGTGGGCTTATCTAGCTCTCAAGTCCACACTGTTTCAACAAAAGAAGGCCTCCTTCACACAGGAGCCATGCACTTGACATTTGCCTTAAGCAGGAGCCAGATGTCGGCTGCTTGTTGTGATATTAACACGCCCAAGTTATTCATGCACATACCTTCATGGACTAAAGGAGACATACATAATGCTAAACTAATTAGAATTTTCCCTCCTTTTCTCTCTTTTATTGATTCCTGTAAGGTATAAGTGATCTACTGTGTACTTCACTAACGCCTTGCAAACACATAAACGTCATGTATCAATATTTATAAATGAAAATCTGATTCTTTCAATCGGACAATGCTATGACAGTTCGGGCCTGCAGCTGAGAATCAGTTCTGCTGTTTGGAAATTAACTTACAGTGTTTCCTCGTTGATATTTCACTCAAAATTGCATTTTGATTGATTATTGCATATTTGAGTAATTTCATATGATCCTGCATCTGAGAATGAAAAAAGTCCCTTTTAAAAATTATAATTTTTCTTCCATGAAGCATTATGAATTTAAGATCCACTGACTGTATAATCAGTGGACCTGCTTATATAGATTTTGTTCACATCAAAACATTTTGAGTGTATACCAATGATAATCCAGATTGGGAACAGGTAAAATGAATCATGCTTAAATGCAGTTTTATAAAAGGTAAATGGATCTAATCACTAATAGAATTCATCAAATTGAAAATTGTTAAAAATAAACTTTTAGATATTTCATGTCAAAACCAACCCTAAAACACACTTTTGCCCTCTGTCTGGATTTTATAATAATGATTGAATTCTGGAACAAAACCTAAAAGCCACTGTACACTTATATTGTAGTTTTGAACAATGTATAACTATAGCATACAGTTATACATTGGATAAAATGACTAAAAGGTACATGATATAATATTTCTGATTGGTACAGTGTCTCATTAAAAATTTTATTGTTCAGTATGGAATGTTCCTCAGTTGTTGTTTTTTTATGTTTTTTTTTTTTTAATCATCAATAACAAATCACATAAGTCACTAAGAAGTACTTATGTCAGTAGGATTTATTCTAGTAAATATATATGACTTTGAAAGATATGACTGTGTATGAAAGGACCGAGTGAGTCACAACACTGATGCGCAAAAACATAAGTGCAATTCTCCCTGACTCTATAGTCAACAAGCTCTCACAAGGATAAATTTATCTGAAAACCCTTCACAGTGTTGACTTCATATAGCATCATCCGTGACAATTTTAGCTCCATTTCCTTCATTTTAATCCAGACTTTTCAGATTGATTTCTATGAGGCAAATTGTGACAGAGGACAAGCCACAATTTGTTGGCTGCTCATCACCTAATGAATGAAATCATATCCAATTACATGCTCTGATCGCTTGCATTATGAAGGATATGTGCACGGCGCTTTTATACTAGTGTCACTTTGAAAATGAATTATGATGCACTTTGGGACATGAAAGTCTTTGCAAGTTTTGCTCACAGTCACAGAAATAATAGCATCTGTTTACCAGGGGCAAAGGCGATTTAATGAACAAATCAAAACAAACATCACTATTATACAAGTTAAATATAATGCTTGGAGTTGGATTGATTGGAACTGCACCATCAGTTGTGTGTTGATTACTAAAAAAGAACACTTGCCTGCAGCTAAAGCATGTTAATGGGATAGAAATAGCATATTGCCTGATCACACACACTCTAAGCTGTACTTCAACCCAGTATGGACAGTAGAATAAGAAGCATGGGTGGCATTTTCTTTAGTTATAACAAGAAAAAATATTTTTTCATTCAGTTTTTATGCTATTAGCTATTTTCATCCTTATTACTCAACATAGTAAAGCATAGCAACACAGTTTCTTGTGAGAGAGGAAAAACAAGTTCATTTGTACTTTCAAGTTGAAGCTATAACATGCGAGCTATGTGATTCTGTACAACATGGCTGTAACATACAACAAGGTCTATCTGCACACGCTTATTAAAAAGTTGAACATGAAAATTAAAGAAAAGCATAAGCCCTTAGTAGGATAAGACAAGAATCTTGATTTGCTGTTCTAATCTTGACACAACTAACTCTAGCTTATATATAATATGGGTTTGTCTTTGGTCGATACCAGTTTAAAAAAAAAAAGGCAGGCGATGACGACAATAATGGTCAATTTTCAAGGCCGATTTCTCAGGCAGATTTTTTAAATTTTACTTTTAACTGTGATGAGAATGTATGGCCAAACAAACAAACAAACAAACAAACAAACAATAAAAC
Source organism: Mugilogobius chulae (assembly GCA_038363315.1). Classification (NCBI taxonomy): domain Eukaryota; kingdom Metazoa; phylum Chordata; class Actinopteri; order Gobiiformes; family Gobiidae; genus Mugilogobius; species Mugilogobius chulae. The sequence continues at coordinate 20,030,273 of CM076416.1, forward strand.
TTTACTTTAACAAATGTAAATGATAAAAATAAAGCTGCAGACTTACAAATGGAGAGAGTCTTACAGTCTCTACAAAACTAACTAAAACTGCTTCGGCTAACAGCGCCCAAAGAACTGACTGATCAAATATTGAACAAATATAAGGCCTCATCTCATTGACTATAAGTATCTAGACCAATTACACTGCTCCTCATATCTTCACACTCCGCTGGTCAACATTTTTCAGTTGTCCAGCACTCCCCAGTTTGCCAGCTCTGCTTAAAATGTAGTTTTAGGTACATTTCATGGGCTTAATGTCACATACAATAAATATTATAAACTGTTTCTATTTTGTACATCTATAATGTCAACATTTCTGAATACGCTCAAAATGACCTTTGGCATTTGCGAGTCTCATTTCAAAAATCAGCTAAATATACACTTGAAGTAAATGTATCTCTCATTGACATTTGTTTAGCTATAACTGGAGAATTACTTGGAAGACATTTTTTGGGAGGAACTAAAATGCAAATTGTAGCCGAGAGCCTCCCTGGCTTCATTTCTGCACAGACTAGATTGGACAATTGGGACATTCGTACATTTTGAAGCTTTAATTAAGAAGCGTGACTAACAAGCTCTGCGTTTTTGGCCTGCTTATCTCCCTCGCTGAGTGACTTTCATGCTAGATTTACAACACAGGCATTTTGGGATCCCTAAAGAACGGAGTCACCTCTTAATGTCACAATTAGACTGGCGTGACCAATAGCGGTGATGGGCCAAACTAGATTTAACAAATGAAAACGACTGAAGGTGAGCGCGGAGCATATTAACTTCCAAATAGAATCAACCTTTTGTCCCGGGTCTTCCAGCTGTGTTATTAGGCAGCTGATGACACAATTCATTTAAGGATTGTCCATAAGGGATCATTTAGCAGAAACTCACCAGCGTGGATAATGCTAACCCCACAAGACTGCTATTTATGCAAGAGAAAATGCTTTAGAATACAAAGTTGATGCAAGGGTTTGTCACCATAAGGCGGCTTCTCCTCGTAGCCCATTGGCAGCGATAAAACTAACCGTTCAATTGCTCTTTAAAAGAAAATCATTAAAGCCCCACAGAGTCTCTACAGTAGCACATTACAGCCGAGATGAGCGCGGGCAGGGAAGCAGCAGGTAATCTGGGAATGAAAATGTAAGAGTCGTTTCGCACAAAGTTTACACAAGTGCCTAAGTCAATCACAGAATCAGCTTACGAGGAACATTAGAATCACTTTCACAGGTTAGGGGATTTGAGCACTGAAAAAGGCAATTCATTTTAATTATAGACAATACACATATTATACAAACTTTAAAACCAGAATAGGCAATTGCTTGAGACACCTACAGTTCAGCTACGCCAGTTTACTACAGCAGAAATCCCTTTAGACAGGTGGCATCAGTGACAGCAATTTCTATGACGTATACTGTCCTCTGCTAAAGGATGTAAAAGTCAAGAGGCACACAGTGGTTTCAGGGTCAGAAGATTGTGGGTTTGACTCTCGCCCTGGACTGAACTTTGACAGGTTTCTAGCAGCATTGTAAAGATGGGTCAAATAGCATTGCCTTGTTAGGATGAAGGTTAATCTAATCTAAATGAAGAGGTGAGGTCTGGTTCTTAAGATTCTTGGTTGATTTTATAAACAAATGCTCCCAAAACTATCTTTCTTGACGTCTACTGAGCTCAAGCCATGTCAGATACCAGACCAGTCCTAACAGGAGACCCTTTCAGCATTCAGGTGTATACTATATACACCTAATAATAGTATACAGGTGTATAAGAGTCTATTGTGTAAAGAGCTCACTGTGTACAGCTCTTTGGAAGACATTTGTCTGTGTAAATGTGCTACGTACATAAATAAATCATTCAATCACTAATTAAATTCAATCATTATATAGATAATATTTATTTTATAAAGCGGATAATCTCATATTATTTTCCAATAACTAGGTGAAATGAGAGACCTTGTCTTGACATTTTTCTATGGAGTTAATAATGACTGACCTAAGCAGGGCCACACCAACGTTCTCTCCAGTAAATCACACCTCTCTTGCCTCCGTGGCCACACCTCCAATTACACAGAAGTCTCTTTTATACTGACCTGCAACACTCAGCTCTCTACCACCTCATGTCTCATCTGTAATTTACCTGAATTACAGATGAGACTGGAATCGGCCTATCCAGTGTTCATCATTAAATACCATAGTTAAATATCCTAATTGTATTCTTGTTGATGTTTTGTCCTTGCCACTGAAAATGACCAACATGCATTCAAAGTTTTTTTTTTTTTGCTATATCTACTTTTATTTTGCAGTTTAACAATAATGTTTTGTAAATGGCTAAATTATATAAAAATGATATTGTCAAATTGTATTTGTAACGTTTACTAGCTTCAAACTGGTATTGTACTTGTTGCATGTGGGCATGACCAGCCTTTAAAACTCGACCTTAACCAAACAGCTCCACAGTAGGTGGAGGAAACAGAAATGAGTCAGGTGTGTGAAGAAGCAGGAGCCATATTTCTGAGCACTGATAAAGTGTTCCAGGGATCACGTCCAATTTGCCTCGCTCCTTTCCACAGCTCTTCAGCCAGACAAGCCATCACCACAGATAAGTTTCCACACATGAAACCCATTTGGTCCAGAAGAGCCTGTCACAATAATATTATGCCTCCACCACAGGATGATATGGCCTTGGATTACATCTGCCACAAACAGTCATTCTGTCTCTATCCGTACATTATGAAATGTTTCTTCACCTCATTCCTGCTGCTTCAAACTCTCTTCAAGATGAACTGTAGCAACATCACAGATGAGCACTTAAAGCAGGGTTTACAAACTCATCTCAGTGTCACAAGGCTTTATTAGATTTTAAATACAGACAGCACGAGAAAGTCTGATTTTGACCCCAAGAGCCACCTTTGTAATGCACTGAGATGTAGGAATTTTAGTGAAAACTTGATGAATGGGAAAATGTATGAGGCTGCAAAAGAGCTGTAAGAATGCATTCAAAGTAAACTTTCACTTTTTACAGTCTTTTCACTTTCTGTGTGAAACCCATAACATTTGAGAAACATTCCGATGGTAAATGTGTCATGGACACATTCAGACTGTTTTGAGATGTTCATTTTGCACAGCTCACGCACACACTTCCACTACAAAAAACAAAAAAAATGCTTTGAATCATATTTTTACCAGAAAAGGTTTTGGGCATGTAAAACTACAGTCTTATTTCTTGATCAAGGATACCTTTTAACATAAACCAAAAATAGTATTGTAAATAGTGGCAATTCAACAAATATTTTTGTAGTGAATCCTAGTTTAATTTCCACAATATACAATTTTCTTATCCTGCAATTGAAAATCAAATTAATATTCTCTTGACAACTTCTCTCTTCAGTAGTGAGTACAAAATATTTCAGTCAAATCCACTCACACGATTTCACTCAGCTCAGCTCCATTTTGAAGTTATTGTCCATAGTTGTTATAACATTTAATTGCAATATTAGTGATAACATAAACTTATCTAATATCTTAGCCTGGCAGATTTCTACTATACGCGCTCACATTACAGTATATATGTGAAGCTCCATATCTCTCAACAGCAGGCTCGCTCTAAAGTCTGAGTATCATAAGAAGCAGACCACACTTTCATCTCTCTCCACTTCTATAGACTCACACAATCTAAAGAAACACTGCTTTACTTCTGTGTTACATCTTTGTTCTGAAAAATGTATAATTTTCACATTTTAAAACAGCATTATATCGTTAGTATCAGATTGAAGCCATGTGTATATACAGTAAAATAGGCCTTATTGACACAAGAAAAATTAATGCGTTTTTTTTCTTTTCAAAGGCAGAGCTTTTGCTATGTCGTAGCTATTTTTTAGTTATTATTTTTGAAAACCGCGTAACCTGTTTTCTGTGAGAATCCTCTTGAAAATAAATTATCTTTTCAAAGCCTAATTTATGACAGAATTCCCCCATTTTCTAAACTTGCATGGAACGCTGAAGCATTTTAAAAGTATTGTGAGTCACTCCTCTTTCTCTTCTCTGTTGTGTGGAGCAGATTGGTAATGGGCTATAGCTCAAGGGTATGTTAATGCTTTGTTTGACAACCAGTTCACACAGGTCAATAAAACTGTATGTGATAATGTTTTTTGACCTCTTTTGTAGACGTATTCATCTATAAATACAACTTGCGGTAGAATAAATCCTCATCAAAGGCTAATAAACACTTCTCTGTAGTATAATTTTCTGATGAGGACAAGAATTTTACATAATACTCAAGCTACAAGATTCTGCTTGCTGTAATATGCAACATTTTGATGACTTTTTCCTTCGTCTAAATAATATTTTAAAATGTACCATGTTACAAATATGACTCCATTGTTTATAGTTGTATATTGTGGATTTTTTTTTCCTTTTTATTTTTTGCTTGTATTGTTTCGTTTTGAGAAAATAGCATAAGCCGATTACTCAAACATGCATGTTTCACAAAAGGCCACTAAACGTATTTAACTTAATGAAAACACAAAAGCCAAGTAACAAGATCTCCACTTTCATTAGCTCGGATCCCCAGACCAGTTTGCTTTTGTTAATGATGGTGAGCGTTTCTACTGTAGGTCCAGGTTCCTGGGGTCTGCTCCATGAACAGCTGACCTCACTCACACTACACATGCTTTCTTAAATAAAGAAATCTAATTTGTACCTGTTACTCTTTTCTTGCGTCAATCAGAGTGATTCACAAAAAGATGTGTAATAATCCATGTTTGTGGTGCTGTGACATGAGGGTCAGGCTGGTGTAAACAAGAAGCTTTTCTGCAAAGCGTCTCTATGCTGCCTTTTAAAGTGCCTATGACAGGTTGACTTACTCATTTCACTAAAACCAAGACAAGACCATTACATTCAAGATTTCACTAACATTTTGCAAAGTTCATCCCAGTTTAGCCATTTTTTAGGGTTCAAAATTGACTTCCTGTTCATAGATGATGACATGACGCTAGGGAGTTGCTTAGCAACAATGTCATAAATTGGGCCAAAGCTCTTCTAATGTAACAGGTTTTACCTTTTGAGACATAAAATACATAACAGCATGCTATTTTTTTTAAATTTATGTTTATAGAGTCATTAAAATATGTTCATTGCGAGAAAATTAAAATGTCTTTGTCTCCCTAGTGTTATGTCATCAGTTTAGAACTCTGCTAAACTTCCTGTTATTTTAAACAGATTTTCAAACTTTTCTTCACAAACTTATTCTTGATTCATCCAAACTACCATTTATATTTACAACTAGTGTTAATCTACTAAATTAAATAAAAATTGGAAATTTGAAGAAACTGTCAATGCACTTTAAACTTGCTGTTTTCAATGCATTGAGATTATGTTTGAAGCATTATACACAGATTTACATTTTTTTTAGCCTCCACAAACAGGAAAAAGCTGATGCTAACGTGCTAGCTTGGCTTTGCTAAGTCTATTGGAGTAACAAATAAAATTCTCATAACTGACAATACAGCAGTTTTCCTCACCATCTGGTGAGGAACATTATTTCACGTTTCTATCTGCACAGGTCGCTTTGCGCAGTGGAAACACCATAGGACTGTACCGCCCCAAACTGAGTCTATGGAAGCAGGGCTTATAGTGACAAGCTTATAGGTAAGCTCTGCGGAGAGGTGTCAATGTTAATCTTTTCAGCTGTAAAGTGGCAAATGTCTAAATTAATGCAAGATAGATAAGTTAAATGCCCTTATTCCTGGCAATACAACAACATATATGGTAACAAGCAAGTACCCAATCCCCACTAGAACAGCTATGCAGCACAGCGCTAATAGAATAAGGATGTCAAAATGAACGTGTGACCAATTGACTGGTTTGAAAGGTTGCCCTCTTACCTCCTCCTGGCTAAAACATGGCAGGTCTTTTTGACTTTGGGGATACAGCAGGTCTTTACAGGTGCAGAGGACAGAGAAAGGTGGAGAGAGAGAGGGCGCGAAGAGCACTGGAGCGGTAATAACACAGTCCAGTCTTCACCTTCTACCTGTCAGCCAGCCACTCCACGCAGACGCTCTGTAAAAAAGACAAGGCACAAAGAGTTACAGTGACACACAATAATAACCACATAAGTCTTTTCTCTCTGAGGCTCGCGGCATTTTGAGTGATCAAAGGCTCGGCTCAAATGTTTAAATAATGCAGCGCAGATAAAGCAGGAGTTGGGTGGGAGGGAGGGAAGTCTCTAGTCTGCACCCACTGCTTGAAGGTCAATGCTTTTATTTGTGCAACGCTTCCACATCTATAAACAGTCACAAGTCAATGCAGGCAGTCAACCAGCAGATGGAAGACATATGTAGGAGTGAGAAAAAAACAGTTTCAATATGTATTTCTTGAGTGATGTAATGTTATGGAAGTGAAAAAGTAGTCTGTAGATGAAATTTGCTTTACCATACATACAACAGGTTGTTATCAATGGGCAATAATGACATATATTCAACTATTACACATAGTAGTTCATGTCATTAGTAAATAAAAGTCTTAAGATATATGCTTAATACTATAATTAACTTTACTTTAAAACGTTACAGGAAGTTATAAATTAACAAAACTACATTTTCTTACCACTCTGAGTCCAAGAACCAGGAAGTAAGATCATTAGGGTTTCTGCAGAGATCGATAGGTCAATTTAAGGCTTGTTAAGACCTTTTTAAGATCACAAACAAAAATGAAAACCTATTCGCAAGTCACAACCTATAGTATTTCACAATGCTCTGTTTTTTAGGGGGCTTTTTAAAATAGAATCTTATACTTTGGAACAATTATGAAAAATCGAATGAATTAACAAGAAAAGAACACAACTTATACACAACCAACCATTCAGTCTGTTCTGTCAACCATAGAAGAAACACACCAGTTGTGTTATATTTTCTGACAATCTGACAGAAAATGCTTAATTGAAACATTTAAGACCCGTGCAAGCGTTTTTAAGACCTACACGGCAAATTTAAGACATTTTAAGGCCTTAAATTTAGACTTTTCTACACTGCAAAACATTTATTAGTACATCTGTATTGTAAATGGTCTCTATTTATGCAGTGCTTTTCAACGTTTCAAGGCACTCTTGTCTTGCCCAAAGACATAACAACGGTCAGATCAGGCTTTGACAAGCAGGTATGGCCATTAGTACAGTGCACTGGTCTTTGCATTGGCTTCTTATTTCTCAGTCAATGTCAATTTTAACAGCTCTGTAAGTGTTAAGTTCTCTCCAGGGCTTAGATCCAAAGTATGAATGAATATTTGCTTGTGCTATTCGAACCATCTTGACTTTGACGATCTCAAGTACCGGTCTCCTGCTGGTGATCAAAGCCAAAACTAAACATGTGATTCAGTTATATGCAGCTATACATGTGGACAAGGCTTTATGATTGTCTGCGAAAGTCATACAATTGAACATGGTCCATTTCTCCCACTGCATGTGCACTTTTTGAGTAGTACCAACTTTCTACCATCAGATACTTCAGCTCTTAAGTAAACTACTCACCAAGGCTGTCCTCATTTGTCCCTGTCTCCTCTGAGTGAATTCAGAGCCAGCGACGTCGTAAAAACACAATACGAGACACAGTCTGTTGTCTAAACTGTCAAGGTGAGCGTCACATTTGAGTCAGTGAACAAAAGCTTGACACATTGAAAATCTGATCAGAGGCGAACACATTACTGCAACAGAAGTGCATAATATTCAAAATCAGACAGTATTTTATCAACAGAAATATTACCAAGTAAAAGAAACACTCAAAAACATACAATATAAAATAATAAAGTAGATTGTGTCTCGACTCTAAAATCCCAACAGTTTGCCCAATGTGGCGAAGGAAAACTACAACTTAGTCCTTTCAATATTTTATACTCTCTGAGAATTTCTTTTGTAAAGTTTAAGGAAGTGTGAAAAGTACAACTCTCACTGAGGGGAATGGGGGATAAACAGGGCATGGGGGGAAAGTTTGGTCAATCCAGAGCTGCACATTTAGACTGATTTTAAATTCATCTGCCCAAACATGTTTTTACCAGTAATAGGTCGATCTGACAAAAAAAATACTCATCAGTGTCAAGCTTAAGAGGTTGTATTTACATAATAATCATATTCTAACATATCTCAGAGAAAACTTTGCAAATTTGCTTCAATTTGTTGGCCTTAGTAATAAGGTGAATCAACAACTACTTCATCACAATTCACAACTAATTATTGAAATGATTGTCAACAAATGTTATGATTAAAAAACCCATGTTACTCATGCACACACTACAAAACACGGCAGGCAAAGAAGAATTACACCCAAATGAAACAGAGATGTGTAAATTATGAGCTCTTCACTAGATTAATCAAACCACAGATAATAGCTACAGAAAACTACTTCCCATCAACAAATGTGTGATATTATAATGATATCATATCAGCTTAGTCATCCATATCGGACCACAGATCGTAATACTTAACTTTGAGTAGGTCTGGACATTTAATTAAAATATTAAAAGATCAAAATCCATGACAAATCCTCAATATTTTATTGTGTTTTTTAATGGAGCGCTCCGCCGTAAAAACAAGTGATTTAGAGCAGAAGTCAGACCTTGGGAAAAAAAAAAAAAAAAAAAACAGTTTTAGATGTTCATGATAACGTCCTTCCCAAAAGGGCTGGACAAAACAGAAAAAATTGAATATCTCCAAATCTTGGATAGATGATATTTGGACAGTATAGTATTCTGTCGGTCCAACATAAATGTCTAAAATGTATTAAAATATATTGCTTGAGGTTTAAAGTGACACTGGTAACTTTCTGGGGGTGAAAGTCAAATGTCATCTCATTGAAATAGAAAGATAAAACATCAGCTTAGGGCATTCTTCATTGATATACATCATATCGGCTTCATGTCTTACTGTGGAATATTTGAGCTACAGGAACAAGCAAGAGGAAGCCCTCCTCTGGTACAAGAGACAATTTTAAGCTGGCTCAAATAAAGATATATATTTTTATCCAGTAAAAAATAATGTTTTGTTCTGGTCTATTTTTTGGCTAAAAACTTACACTGTGTACCTTTAACTAACAGACGAATATGAATTTTTGCCAAATAATAACACCGGAAAACATACGTAAATAAGTGAAATAGTGCTTGAAACAAGTAGTACATTTTTTAATAGATTTTGATTGCCTTAAAATGAGACCTGGCCAAATGGCCAACCAAGCCCTAACTAATAATTGATGAATAGAAAGGCCAACGACAAAATAATAGTAAAACGAAATAACCGACTGGTGGTTTATTGGCTAATCTCTTATTGTCAAGCACATTGGTAAAAAAACAGCAACCAAAATTTAAATAAATGTTAATTGTAGAATTTAATAATAATTGTGAATTAAAATCAGCTACAGCACTAATTCACTTAAGACATTTTTCTCGTTGTAAGTGTGCAATCTTTATCTTAGGCACGTTGAATAACCTACTGTAAGCAAATTCTGCTGTACATTAAACTTGCCTTGTTTATTTGAAAGTTCATTACTGACGTATAACATTTTTGCATATCTAAAATAACTAACATTTATTAAAATTCAATTGCAAACTCTATTCCCAATGATTCTTTATTTATTTAATAACATGTATATTCTCCACTCGTAGTCCAACTTGTATGTATAATATTCCAGACCTAACACTACAATATCAGTATAAAGATGGTCAAACCACATTATTGCCATTTTAACAATGAACTAAAGAAAAAATTATGAGCTGTCTCTAAAATAACTAATGTTGAGAAATTATCATTTTGATTGTGATGGGTCTCCAAGCTTCTTATTTGGCATGAGAGCAGACCAGCCAAATTAATTCTAAAAAAAGCTATATATTTTTCAATATCAGAAAACTCTAATCATGAGGAGGTTCTGTACCTTCAAAACAACTCTTAAAGTCCCACTTTTCCAAGCACTCGTGGGGAATAAACTTGTGTATTCCACCCCCTGTGTTTAAATTATTCAGCTTCATTGCCATTTCTATTCTTAGTGCTTCTACTACTGTTTGGTTGGCTGCTGAAGAAAGAGATAACACGTTACAAGGTCCCTGGAGAAAAGTCGACAGGAGTTTTAGCCGTTCGTTAGCCTCCCTCATTAACTTCTACACGAGATCGCTTGGTAGCAAGATCAACCAATGTAAACAGAAATTAGTTAGATTAGCGGAGGTTACATGAGCTTAGTCTGCTATGATTACTGTTAAAGCAAAGTCATTGTATTGCTATTAACAAGTGATCATGAGAAATGGCAGATAACAGCACTTCCACATTATTATTCACGCTTCAGTGCATTTCTTTCAAGACAAACCGCCTGAATTGGATCGAGTCAATGAGTGATATGGTCTTCAAAAGAGGATCAAAGGTTTGCACACGTCCCTCTGGGCTCTTTCATCGATCCAAAATGGAGGGCGGGAACAGGCAGTCTCCCATGCACCGAACACTTTTCACACAGTCAGGCGTTACTGGAGTGTTGGAGCTGTGTCAGTGCAGCGGAAGGCTTTATTGTGTGTGATAACAATAATTTCCTCCCAAAACAATTCTGTACAACTGTTTGTGGAATAATCTAGAGCTGTGAAAACTATTTAGAAACCTTCAGATTAAGAAAAAAAAAGGTTTATAAAGTCGAGTAATCAATTTAAATATTTAGAAATCCAGATAGAGTCATGTTTAACTGTCAGTTATAAGGTTAGAGTTATCCTTGAATGGAAAAGCTCACAGAGAATCCTCTGTCAGTAAAAACATGTCTTAGAGTTTGCAAAAAGCAATTACATAACTTTAACGCACTACTATGGCTGCAACAAGTTAACTGAATAATCCAAACTAAACTAACTTATTATTTGTGAATGAAATCTGATCCTACGACTCTTAAATGTAACATTCAGGTGAGTGAGAAACGGAGAGAAACACACTGTCTCAAGCTTCAGGAGTCAGACGTCTGTCACACCGGTTCATACCTGATCGAAACAGCTGCTCTCGTCCCGTTTTGTTGTTTTAGTCAAGGAAGCTTCCCCAGCCAACTAGATGGACGGTGTCTCTCTCTGCAGGTGACATGCGCTGTAGAGCAGAAAGTGACATCGACCGATGATCCTTCTATTATGAAAAAAATAAAATAAAATTACTAGGCAAGTTAAAATAGCATGAAATAAAATTACATTATCCTGAGTTAAGCAGATTTTTAACCTGGCCCTATCAGATGGATTCTTGTGTTATTTGTTCCTTTCACAATACAAAGACTATTTTGACTTTTGAAAATTATGTCACAGAGACAATTTGTGCACTTGTAACGTTTTTTTTTTCTAACAAAAAAGGAACTTGAGATGCTTTGACCAATCAGATTAAAATTGCCAAAACATTCAGTTTTTTCCCGACAGTTTTCAGTGGCAGTTTACCCAGATTGATAATGAGTAAAACTCAATTCAAAATGACACACATATCAATCTGACTCAGATTAGCAGATGTTAAGTAAAGTTATCTGCCAGTGGAAATAGACTTTTTGTGCTAAAAATAACATCTTATTACAAAAAAAAAAATGTCTGCATGTGCTCATACAGTCATGGTCTAAAAGTCTCAAAAAGACACACCATGGAAAATAATTTGGTGCCTCAGAATGCACTGTTTTCATTTTTAAGGTGGCATAAATCTGGCATAACGCCTTAAAATGTCACAGTCTTAAAGTTTATACAGTTTATATCCATAAAGTCAAGATTGATCAATATGATTATCCAGCTCTGATTAACAGTAGCATATCTTGTAATACATTTTTTGCATGATGGTTTACAATAAGGACTATTCAATAAAAGGTTTGCCTGTCACACCAGCAAATCTCTTCTTCATTCCAAATTTTCAAAACACACCGTTGTTCTGAAACCCACATAATGTGCTACTAAAAAATCACAAACAAAACGGTCACAACACCACCCTTTGAACTTTTACTGGAGACAGATGCTGTGTTTTCAGTGCTATGACTAAAAGTTGTTTGGGTTCACTTGACCACACTCATTAAGAGGTACAAGGCTGTCAGCATGAGGCAGCATCAGCAGAATGCCTAACGATGCAAAATGATTAATAATTCACATTGATAAGGCTTCATCTGCCAGTGTCCTAAATCTGATTAATTAAACAAACTGTGATGTAACGTACCACAACATGCCTCTGGTGTTTACTGATGCCCAGTTGAACATCATAAAGACAGACTGTTTTCCCTTTGTGCAGCGCAGAATCGGAAACTAGCACTCTATGGCGATGTTTCATTTATGATTCAAAAGTAAATATCTGGCAATTACTAACTTTGCACTCTGTGTCATCTTTCATATGTTTGCAACTACCTCCACTGGTATGAATTATTGATAAAGAGCTGGCTGTTGCATGCTGTGTGCCACCAACAGGGCTAAAACAAGAACTGGATTCTTATGGAAGGGATTGGCGGTCAGAATCAGAGCTTAGATGTGTATTTATTCACTATTGTTCTGTTCTCACGAGGGATTTTTCATTTCTGACAAGCTATGTGTATATTTTGTCTTTACACGAGTTGTCACAGTCCAGCTACATAATAGACTTTGATGTGCAAGTGAGAGTCATGGATGTACGAGAAACATAATGTGACAAGAATAAGATCACAAACGCCTCCTGGGGAAATCTCAGCCGCATCACCAGTTTCATTAAAGGAGCCTGGCTCATAAAGCAATCATAAATGTGCTGCATAGTCCAGAGCGGCTTAATGCCAGGGATACAATGTTGTCTTGTTGTTCTTCAGGGAAAACTCTTATGTAGAACACGTTATGTTATGTGATTCCTCAAGGAAAATCAGCCATGGCAAGAAAAGATCAAACCAAACATGAGCATCATGCTGATGAGGAAGTTCACCAAGCAAAACAAGCTGTCAGCTGGAATTAACACTATGCATTTACAATTAAGGACAAATTCATTTAGTTTTAGGTCATTTTTAATGTTCCACTGCTCAGTTAATCAATCTTATTTGCATACAGCGCAAATGTGGCAGCTCATTGCAGCTCAGTTTTTCCTTTCACATCCATCTGCCTGACTGTGGCCCCTCTCTTGTGTCACAGGGGAATATTGATTTCACTGGCACTTCCAGGGAACGCCTTTATTGACTGACTGCCACCAATAAATTGTTGATTGCTGCTTGATGAAAAGGCTATCAGGTACAGTAAATCCCCTTATCATAGCATCATGCACCAAATCTTTTCTTTGATTATCCCATTTGCCTTTGTCAGCTTCAGTTCATTTTACAAAAGACGGGTCTGGTACTGTTAAAGTCTGCACTAACCTGCTAGCCAAAAGCAAATGTTCAGTAGTGCTGTTGCCAGGGTTATTCTATTGAAGTATGCAGCCTTGTTATTAGATCTGGGCTGCCTGGCAGGCTCAGGCTAGTACTGCTCTGCTGCTGGTTGTGCTTGCTCCCAGCAGACTGCCTCCAGTCATTCATCAGTCAGTGCTCTGGAGTGATGCAGGCTGATGTGCAGCACAGCTGTCCCTCTGGTGCACAACTTGTGTTTGAAATGAACACTTTGCAAAAAGCAGAAGCAGCTTTAGGCTTCGCAGCTGGAGCTGGCTGAATGAGCCAGAATTATTTTACTGTCATAATCCCAAAATATTACAACCTGGAAAGATAACTCTGACAGTGAGTTATTTGATAATTCTGTTGTGTGACATGATCAACAAACTGCACTGACCTATGTTTAGAAACTACCATGTTTAGAAACACAAAAAAAATCATTCCAGTAACAGGTAAGGGAGGGAGAATGAAAGAGTGTTGATTGTTGAATGTGTCTATGCATTGATGTAGCCTACACTCTACACTCTTCAGTAGAATTTTCAGTTGGCCTAATGTTAAACCAGTTCCACGGTTTTGCTGTTACAATGCTACAAGCAGAGCTGACTAGTTTAAACAGAAAGGGCAGACTAGAATCTTGCAGTAAACAACCACCACCAGTGTGTGTATCCAGCAATATGATCTCACAAATTGCCTTTTGGAAAAAGTAAAATATACATTACAAATGTATCTGACACACTGACTCGACGTCTGAAACAGCAGTTTGCCATAAATTGTGACTTGACAACAACAAGGGACTCCATCTTGTTTTGAGAAATCTAAACTTGTGTCAAAACTAATAATGATTATGAAAAAATGTTGGCCTCTATGTCACACTTTCTCAAATTCAGCAAATGGCACATGTTTGACTGCACTGCTTCTGACAAAAAATAAATAACTAAATAAAATATAAATAATAAATATACAAAATAAATAAATACCAATTGAAATGTTTTTCTGACATCCGAATGGGCCCCATGTAGTCAAGTAACTACACACCTTATGCCGCCTCACCTGGTGTTCTTCACACTTCCTGTTAACAAATTTTTTACAAATCCTATAAAATATACCAAATGCCTAGTAATCTAGGCTAAACGTAGCTAAATTGGAAGTCTATTGGGAGGGCCAGAATAAGTGAATTGATGTGTGACATGAGCACTTACTAATTGCGTTACCTGGGGTTAAAAAAAAATCGATAAAAACTGTACTTTCAGAATCAGACACGTCACTATCAGTAGATAAAATTCCTTCATTGCACCGATCTTTTTATGAAAACTGTGTTACTACACTGAATTAACCTGTGGGGGCAGCATTACGCTCCGATTGAGTTTAACCTGCCGACACCTGTCCGGAAACAAATAGAAGAAAATTGATTGCGTTGCAGGTACTTAAGAAAAGAAAATCGCTTAAATATAGGCAACTGGTACATTAAATCATAACTTGATAATCCTTCCTTAAAGTACTTTGATTCAAGAAAAATCACGGAAAATTATCAGAAAAATACATTTTCTGGAGTGTCACTGTCTAGCTAGCAATTAGTTGCAACTAGCTAAACTGAACGATGTAGCTAGGCTGCTTTGTAAAATTTAATCCATCTGTTTTGCTAAATATACATGTGCCTCATTCTATTTGTTCGTAGATAAAAACATGTAGCATCCTAGCAGCTTTACCAACCGCGGTCAAGCTAGCCGCATTTCGTATTTTCGAAGTCAAGTGAGCCGTACCTAATTCCGAGTGCGCGTTGTGCGTGGTTACTTACGGTACGCCGTGTCAGCTCTGCGTTTGCTACATGAGAACAGCAGTTTGCGTATGTGGAGAACAGACTTCTTTACGAAGTCGTAAAAATGAAAATAACCTATTGAAAAGTGTTAATTTAATTTTAGACGTTTAGACAAAATGTAAAAACATGAATAAAATGATACTTATCTTATTGCGGGTAAAAGATATTTAAACTTTCTAATAAGAGTGAGACATACACAGCGTCTGGTTTTTGAGTAGGCCTGCTACTTGTCAAATATTATCAAAATTGTATAAATATAATCAAAATATTATCAATATTATCAAAATATTATCAATATTATCAAAATATTTCAAACTATTTCATCTGCTGCAAAAATGTCAGTTTCATTGTAATTTTCTAAACGTTTACACAATGTAACAAAATCACTTTCTTTACATTATGTGAAATGTAAAAATAAATGTATATTTTTACTGAGTAACAAAAGAGAACCTAGACACATGTATAGAGGCTTAAAAATGCACTATTTATAGATTGATTTTCTTTACATTTTTTCAGTGTAACAGAATAGAACCTAGACACATCTACAGAGGCTGGTATGTACTACTTGTGACTGTAGTATCAAAATATTTTACTGTGGAATTTTGAAGTATTAGTACTTCAAAGTACATCATATCGCTTAAAAAATGCACTTTTTTATAGATTTTGTCAGTCATTTTCTTGACATTTTTACAGTGTAACAGAATATAACCTAGACACATCGACAGAGGCTGGTATGTACAACTTCTGACTGTAGTATCAAAACTTTTTACTGTGGAATTTGGAAGTAATTGTACTTCAAAGTACTTCATTATGAGCAAAATAATGACAGATCTTGGGATATTGACTAACATTTTTAAATTGAATATTACATCGTATCGAAATGGGACTTGCACACGCGAGCTAAGGCTGTTGAGTACTACCACTGCCCAAATTATCAAAAAATTTTACTGTAGAATTTGGAAGTAATTGTACTTCAAAGTACTTCATTGTGAGCAAAATAATGACAGATCTTGGGATATTGACTAACATTTTTAAATTGAATATTACATCGTATCGAAATGGGACTTGCACACGCGAGCTAAGGCTGTTGAGTACTACCACTGCCCAAATTATCAAAAAATTTTACTGTAGAATTTGGAAGTAATTGTACTTCAAAGTACTTCATTATGAGCAAAAAATGACAGATCTTGGGATATTGACTAACATTTTTAAATTGAATATTACATCGTATTGAAATGGGGCTTAAATTCCACAGTAAAATCTTTTGATAATTTGGACAATGGTAGTACTCAACAGCCTTAGCACGTGTGTGCAAGTCACATTTTGATACAATTTAATATTCAATTTAAAAATGTTAGTCAATATCCCAAGATCTGTAATTTTTTTGCTCACTATGAGTACTTTGAAGTACTATTACTTCAAAATTCCACAGTAAAATATTTTGATACTACAGTCACAAGTTGTACATACCAGCCTCTGTAGATGTGTCTAGGTTCTATTCTGTTACACTGTAAAAATGTAAAGAAAATGACTGACAAAATCTCAAAAATGCATTTTTAAGCGATATGATGTACTTTGAAGTACTATTACTTCAAAATTCCACAGTAAAGTATTTTGATAATTTGGACAATGGTAGTACTCAACAGCCTTAGCACGTGTGTCTAAGCCCCATTTCGATACGATGTAATATTCAATTTAAAAATGTTAGTCAATATCCCAAGATCTGTCATTTTTTTGCTCACTATGAAGTACTTTGAAGTACAATTACTTCCAAATTCTACAGTAAAATCTTTTGATAATTTGGACATTGGTAGTACTCGACAGCCTTAGCACGCGTGTCTAAGCCCTATTTCGATACGATGTAATATTCAATTTAAAATGTTAGTCAATATCCAAGATTTGTCATTTTTTTACTTACTATGAAGTACTTTGAAGTACAATTACTTCCAAATTCTACAGTAACATTTTTTGATAATTTGGGCAGTGTTAGTACTCAACAGCCTCAGCACGCGTGTGCAAGTCCCATTTCGATACGATGTAATAGTAATTTTAAAAATGTTAGTCAATATCCCAAGATGTCATTTTTTGCTTACTATGAAGTACTTTGAAGTACAATTACTTCCAAATTCTACAGTAAAATCTTTTGATAATTTGGACAGTGGTAGTACTCAACAGCCTTAGCATGTGTGTCTAAGCCCCATTTCAATACGATGTAATATTCAATTTAAAAATGTTAGTCAATATCCCAAATCTGTCATTATTTTGCTCACTATGAAGTACTTTGAAGTACAATTACTTCCAAATACTACAGTAAAATCTTTTGATAATTGGGACAATGGTAGTACTCAACAGCCTTAGCACATGTGTGCAAGTCCCATTTTGATACAATTTAATATTCAATTTAAAAATGTTAGTCAATATCCCAAGATCTGTCATTTTTTGCTCACAATCAAGTACTTTGAAGTACAATTACTTCAAATTCTACAGTAAAATCTTTTGATAATTTGGACAATGGTAGTACTCAACAGCCTTAGCACATGTGTGCAAGTCCCATTTTGATACAATTTAATATTCAATTTAAAAATGTTAGTCAATATCCCAAGATCTGTCATTTTTGCTCACAATGACGTACTTTGAATACTATTACTTCAAAGTTCCACAGTAAAATATTTTGATACTACAGTCACAAGTTGTACATACCAGCCTCTGTAGATGTGTCTAGGTTCTATTCTGTTACACTGTAAAAATGTAAAGAAAATGACTGACAAAATCTCAAAAAATGCATTTTTTAAGCGATATGAAGTACTTTGAAGTACAATTACTTCCAAATTCTACAGTAAAATCTTTTAATAATTTGGACAGTGGTAGTACTCAACAGCCTTAGCACGCGTGTGCAAGTCCAATTTCGATACGATGTAATAGTAAATTTAAAAATGTTAGTCAATATCCCAAGATCTGTCATTTTTTTGCTCACTATGAAGTACTTTGAAGTACTATTACTTCCAAATTCTACAGTAAAATCTTTTGATAATTTGGACAATGGTGGTACTCAACAGCCTTAGCACATGTGTGCAAGTCCCATTTTGATACAGTTTAATATTCAATTTAAAAATGTTAGTCAATATCCCAAGATTTGTCATTTTTTTGCTCACAATGAAGTACTTTGAAGTACAATTACTTCAAAATTCCACAGTAAAATCTTTTTATAATTTGGACAATGGTAGTACTCAACAGCCTTAGCACATGTGTGCAAGTCCATTTCGATACGATGTAATAGTAAATTTAAAAATGTTAAGTCAATATCACAAGATCTGTCATTTTTTGCTCACAATGAAGTACTTTGAAGTACAATTACTTCAAAATTCCACAGTAAAATCTTTTGATAATTTGGACAATGGTAGTACTCAACAGCCTTAGCACGTGTGTGCAAGTCACATTTTGATACAATTTAATATTCAATTTAAAAATGTTAGTCAATATCCAAGATCTGTAATTTTTTTGCTCACTATGAAGTACTTTGAAGTACTATTACTTCAAAATTCCACAGTAAAATTTTTTGATACTACAGTCACAAGTTGTACATACCAGCCTCTGTAGATGTGTCTAGGTTCTATTCTGTTACACTGTAAAAATGTAAAGAAAATGACTGACAAAATCTCAAAAAATGCATTTTTAAGCGATATGATGTACTTTGAAGTACTATTACTTCAAAATTCCACAGTAAAGTATTTTGATAATTTGGACAATGGTAGTACTCAACAGCCTTAGCACGTGTGTCTAAGCCCCATTTCGATACGATGTAATATTCAATTTAAAATGTTAGTCAATATCCCAAGATCTGTCATTTTTTTGCTCACTATGAAGTACTTTGAAGTACAATTACTTCCAAATTCTACAGTAAAATCTTTTGATAATTTGGACATTGGTAGTACTCGACAGCCTAGCACGCGTGTCTAAGCCCTATTTCGATACGATGTATATTCAATTTAAAAATGTAGTCATATCCCAAGATTTGTCATTTTTTACTTACTATGAAGTACTTTGAAGTACAATTACTTCCAAATTCTACAGTAACATTTTTTGATAATTTGGGCAGTGTTAGTACTCAACAGCCTCAGCACGCGTGTGCAAGTCCCATTTCGATACGATGTAATAGTAATTTTAAAAATGTTAGTCAATATCCCAAGATGTCATTTTTTGCTTACTATGAAGTACTTTGAAGTACAATTACTTCCAAATTCTACAGTAAAATCTTTTGATAATTTGGACAGTGGTAGTACTCAACAGCCTTAGCATGTGTGTCTAAGCCCCATTTCAATACGATGTAATATTCAATTTAAAAATGTTAGTCAATATCCCAAAATCTGTCATTATTTTGCTCACTATGAAGTACTTTGAAGTACAATTACTTCCAAATACTACAGTAAAATCTTTTGATAATTGGGACAATGGTAGTACTCAACAGCCTTAGCACATGTGTGCAAGTCCCATTTTGATACAATTTAATATTCAATTTAAAAATGTTAGTCAATATCCCAAGATCTGTCATTTTTTGCTCACAATCAAGTACTTTGAAGTACAATTACTTCCAAATTCTACAGTAAAATCTTTTGATAATTTGGACAATGGTAGTACTCAACAGCCTTAGCACATGTGTGCAAGTCCCATTTGATACAATTTAATATTCAATTTAAAATGTTAGTCAATATCCCAAGATCTGTCATTTTTTGCTCACTATGAAGTACTTTGAAGTACAATTACTTCCAAATTCTACAGTAACATTTTTGATAATTTGGGCAGTGGTAGTACTCAACAGCCTTAGCACGCGTGTGCAAGTCCCATTTCGATACGATGTAATATTCAATTTTAAAATGTTAGTCAATATCCCAAGATCTGTCATTATTTTGCTCACTATGAAGTACTTTGAAGTACAATTACTTCCAAATTCTACAGTAAAATCTTTTGATAATTTGGACAATGGTAGTACTCAACAGCCTTAGCATGTGTGTCTAAGCCCCATTTCAATACGATGTAATATTCAATTTAAAAATGTTAGTCAATATCCCAAGATCTGTCATTTTTTGCTCACTATGAAGTACTTTGAAGTACAATTACTTCCAAATACTACAGTAAAATATTTTGATGATTTGGACAATGGTAGTACTCAACAGCCTTAGCACATGTCTGCAAGTCCCATTTTGATACAATTTAATATTCAATTTAAAAATGTTAGTCAATATCCCAAGATCTGTCATTTTTTGCTCACAATCAAGTACTTTGAAGTACAATTACTTCAAAATTCTACAGTAAAGTATTTTGATAATTTGGACAATGGTAGTACTCAACAGCCTTAGCACATGTGTGCAAGTCCCATTTTGATACAATTTAATATTCAATTTAAAAATGTTAGTCAATATCCCAAGATGTCATTTTTTGCTCACTATGAAGTACTTTGAAGTACAATTACTTCAAAATTCCACAGTAAAATATTTTGATAATTTGGACAATGGTAGTACTCAACAGCTTAGCACATGTGTGCAAGTCCCATTTCGATACGATGTAATATTCAATTTAAAAATGTTAGTCAATATCCAAGATCTGTCATTATTTTGCTCACTATGAAGTACTTTGAAGTACAATTACTTCCAAATTCTACAGTAAAAAGTTTTGATACTACAGTCAGAAGTTGTACATACCAGCCTCTGTCGATGTGTCTAGGTTATATTCTGTTACACTGTAAAAATGTCAAGAAAATGACTGACAAAATCTATAAAAAAGTGCATTTTTAAGCGATATGATGTACTTTGAAGTACTAATACTTCAAAATTCCACAGTAAAGTATTTTGATAATTTGGACAATGGTAGTACTCAACAGCCTTAGCATGTGTGTCTAAGCCCCATTTCAATACGATGTAATATTCAATTTAAAAATGTTAGTCAATATCCCAAGATCTGTCATTTTTTTGCTCACTACGAAGTACTTTGAAGTACAATTACTTCCAAATTCTACAGTAAAATCTTTTGATAATTTGGACAGTGGTAGTACTCAACAGCCTTAGCATGTGTGTCTAAGCCCCATTTCAATACGATGTAATATTCAATTTAAAAATGTTAGTCAATATCCCAAGATCTGTCATTTTTTGCTCATAATGAAGTACTTTGAAGTACAATTACTTCCAAATTCTACAGTAAAATTTTTTGATAATTTGGGCAGTGGTAGTACTCAACAGCCTTAGCTCGCGTGTGCAAGTCCCATTTCGATACGATGTAATATTCAATTTAAAAATGTTAGTCAATATCCCAAGATCTGTCATTATTTTGCTCACAATGAAGTACTTTGAAGTACAATTACTTCCAAATTCTACAGTAAAATTTTTTGATAATTTGGGCAGTGGTAGTACTCAACAGCCTTAGCTCGCGTGTGCAAGTCCCATTTCGATACGATGTAATATTCAATTTAAAAATGTTAGTCAATATCCCAAGATCTGTCATTATTTTGCTCACTATGAAGTACTTTGAAGTACAATTACTTCCAAATTCTACAGTAAAAAGTTTGATACTACAGTCAGAAGTTGTACATACCAGCCTCTGTCGATGTGTCTAGGTTATATTCTGTTACACTGTAAAAATGTCAAGAAAATGACTGACAAAATCTATAAAAAAGTGCATTTTTTAAGCGATATGATGTACTTTGAAGTACTAATACTTCAAAATTCCACAGTAAAATATTTTGATACTACAGTCACAAGTAGTACATACCAGCCTCTGTAGATGTGTCTAGGTTCTATTCTGTTACACTGAAAAAATGTAAAGAAAATCAATCTATAAATAGTGCATTTTTAAGCCTCTATACATGTGTCTAGGTTCTCTTTTGTTACTCAGTAAAAATATACATTTATTTTTACATTTCACATAATGTAAAGAAAGTGATTTTGTTACATTGTGTAAACGTTTAGAAAATTACAATGAAACTGACATTTTGCAGCAGATGAAATAGTTTGAAATATTTTGATAATATTGATAATATTTTGATTTTGATTATATTTATACAATTTTGATAATATTTGACAAGTAGCAGGCCTACTCAAAAACCAGACGCTGTGTATGTCTCACTCTTATTAGAAAGTTTAAATATCTTTTACCCGCAATAAGATAAGTATCATTTTATTCATGTTTTTACATTTTGTCTAAACGTCTAAAATTAAATTAACACTTTTCAATAGGTTATTTTCATTTTTTACGACTTCGTAAAGAAGTCTGTTCTCCACATACGCAAACTGCTGTTCTCATGTAGCAAACGCAGAGCTGACACGGCGTACCGTAAGTAACCACGCAAACGCGCACTCGGAATTTAGGTACGGCTCACTTGACTTCGAAAATACGAAATGCGGCTAGCTTGACCGCGGTGCTTTACCATGTACTTATTAAAATCTCGTGTTGTAGTTTACCTTCCGCGTGTCAGCTCGCAAGAGGATCCAGTCCTCTGCACACCCTGCTCCAGCCCGGACTTTCCACGTGACCGTTCGTGTGCCGCGCTGGTTCATACGTTCAGTGATGCCTCTGCAGCCCACAGACGGAGAGATGCAGGAGGATACTACAGTGTGTGGGACCTTACCATCAAAGTGACATCTTATTGGACCGCCTCTCACTCACATTCGCCATAAGAACAGAGACTTATTTCATCGAAAGTGTGCACATCGCTCCTAAACGCTGGGGTTGGACTGTCGGATCTTCTGTGCTCTCAAGGTAAGCGTCCAGTGCTTAAAATGATTCTTTCATTCATTCTTCCGAGGCTGTTTTTCTTTGTGACACTTTCTTTTTACACAATTATTAACTTTTAGCATTTGAACTGTAAGTTGAATTCCCTCATGCGCAGTCCTCTGTCATGACAATGCCGTGCGTAATGCAGCACTAACACAGGAAAACAATTCAGCATGTAGCTAAAGTTACAAGCTGCATTATACTTCTTTAGCAACTGCTTTAACCTCACTGTCTACGTTTCATTTAATGGCACGTAGCGTCATGAATCTTGGACTGCCCGTTTATCCAAAATCAACCCATCCATGCACCTTGACCAACAGCCGCGTCTGCTATTGCGTTAATGGCTTGTCATCGTTTAGGCAGGAACGCGCAGGGTGAGAATTTGCACAATTTATTCAGTGAACACAAACTACTTACGGCTTGCGCATTTGTTGTGACTGATTGTCACTTTAACACGGGTCTTTAAATGTGTTCTTAATAGCTTTTAGGTATTGTATGGACATCTTTCTTGCATTATTGCCTTGTTGGCTGTTTTACTGGTACAGCAGAGCCATATGAGTGAAGTCGATATTCTTTCATTTAAACTCAGGTCCTTGTAAGTTGGCATGTAGTAGTCTGCACAGACATGCTGTGTGAGGAAATTCAAGAGTAAAAATACATCTGGAAACGACCTACTCCAGCTGTTCTGTGAATGGATGACTTGCCTGATGAAAATGCACCAACAGCTCATATAAGAGATTAAAACAGGGTTAATAGCTCTGGTGTGAATGGAAATGATATGCTTTTAGAACACAGTCTATTATTGCTGCTGTGTGACCAGGGCACAAAGCCAATACAGACAATACAAGTGCTGAAAAGATACAGAGCAAAGCTAAAAGCCTGCTCGCGAATGAAAAAGTCATTTAGAGTCACAAGAGACAATAACTAATTGCAACTACTGAGTTTGAGTGAATCTTAATTTGTCCTGATAAGTAGTTTCTCACAATCTCTAACAGAACACTCATAATAGCTTGCAATTCTTGAAATACAGTATAGAGGGATTATCGGTCAACGTCAATTTCTGCTCTCCTGCGCATGCACCATGCTGAAAGAAATACTGTCCAGAAACTTCGTCACACGTCACAAAAAAAAATGTGACGTGTGCTTGCTGTTTTGATGAGGTATGACTCGGTGTGACAGACATCTGGTTCCTGAAGCTTGAGACAGTCTCTTTCTCGCTGTTTTTTTTACTCTTTTGAATGTGATGAACTCTTGTAGTTATCTGACAACAGCGCTGGCTCGAGTTGTTGCTATCAATCAACGGCAGTTCTTTCTGCATACCAGGTCCCGGGTACCATCTCCCGTGTTGATAAACAAAATTTTCTCTACGGATTGTGTAAAAACAAGATAAGCTAGGAATCTAGGAAAATAAATTAAATAATTGAACTACATTTGATCCATTCTTTAGCCAAGGCTGTTGGGGCAACAGAGAGCTCCCCTAACGCAATTCAAATCATAGCCATTTCTTGAAATCTTGAGTTAGGTCAGGAGTATTTTAACAGGATGCCTAAGTCTTTCTGCGGTTCACAGAGGTAACCAGAATACCCGTAAGAGAGGGAACTCATTGCTGTGATGGATGATTTTTAGTTAGCCAGTCTTAGTTGGCTATGGAGTGCACCTGAGTATAGATCGCACCAACTAGATAAAAAAAAAAAAATTACATCTACTGTATAGGCCTTACTTGTTTATAATATGCCAGTGAGAATAATTTAGCTGCTTTGTTGTGTAGACCACAAGGTTCAAAGCTTGTGAAAAAAGTAGTGGGTTATAGTCTAGAAATAACTGGTATTTTGTCATTTGTCAAAAATAACTTCATCTCATGTCAAGGTACCATTTTAATCATTGTGTATTTCTTTATCCCACCATAGCCCTTTAATATTATTCTATTCTATGTGTTTGTTTGTTTATTTTACCTAATATGATCATGCTATATTAAATACATATTGTTACATTTTGCAGTGTGAGCTATTGTGTCCAAGTAATTTAATTCATAAAGTTTGTCTTTGTATGAATGTCATACAGTAGATGATTCAAAGGCAAAGATCCAGAAAAGTGACTTACAACACCTTTATGACTATCAATTCATAGTGTTATTAAAACGAGCATGAACCAATCTGCTGATCTCTTTTTCTCTGAACACCAAGCACAGAGGCTTTCCTAACCACCTAACTGCCATCTCTAATACCATCATACATATCTCTAATACCATCATGTCCCACTGATCATTAGCTGCTTTTCTCTTTCCTCTCATACAACAATAGGCTGTGTGCTGAACTCTTCACCTGGCTCCGATGCTTCGTTAGCTTAGCTTTTGTCTCAGAGCTGCCATCTGACGCTCTTGATGCTCTTTAACTCACAGGTTAGAACACAAAGAAACAATAGCAGTCCATATGTTTATTGTTATGCATGTTGTTATCACTGTATTAATTAGTTTCATTGCTTCAGTTTTAATTAAATCATAATTGAAATGTGAACGCATGTGTTGGTAATACGCGTAACTCATGTTCATAGATCAGTGCTTGTTTCAAATCATTAGAAAATGCTGCGATGTTATCTATCATTTGAAAACAGCAAAGTTAGTAATGCACATTAGACAAATCTACTCGATAAAGTTGCCTGGTAGATGAGTGGTCTAAGCTTCAACACGTACAGTATGTCTGATTCTTTATCAGGCTCATTTGCTGAATGTCATCTCTGCTCTCCAATTTGTCTTGTCAAAGAAAACCTACTCTGAGGTCAAATGTTTTTAAAAGCCCAATATGAAACTTTTCATGTCAAAAATAGACTTGAATAAAAACATTTTCCCCATTGGAAAGTATTTGTTGCACTAAAAATGATTAAAATCTCCTATACTGTGTGCGGACAAAATACACCCTAATATGGCCTGAAGTAAAGCATCTTTCTAATTGTTTCAATGTCCCTTGGCTAGATTTTTTCAGTGTGTTTTAGTATGTTCCAAAGTATAGTTTTATCATGGAATCATGCAGGTGAGTTTGAACTTCCAGAAAATTACACAGTGTCACTTTAAAGGTGCACTGTGTAACTTTTAGAACAAAAATGGACTTGAATAGAAGCTGTTTGCGTAATTTATATGTTTTTGATGCACTGCATAAATTATGCTTTGAACAAGCATGGCCACAACTGATATTATTCTGCTGGAGAAGGCCTCTTCCTGTCTGTTTTCATTGAAAAGTGTTTGTGGGTTATTTTTTTAGATTATGCTATGACACACAATTCATTGTCTATTTCTGCTGAATTGTTGACTTTTCACCTGCAGAAAGTTACCCAGTGCACCTTTAAGTAATGGTGTAATATTACTTAAACATGCATTAATCATTCTAAATTACAACTTAATGTAAGTAAACAAGAATAGAAAACAATTATAGCACACTTCAAAAGTTTAAAAGATATTCCTATATTAATTTACCAACATTAAGGCTGTAACCAACAACTATTTTTATTAATTGACTAGTCTAACAAGTTCTTCTATTGAAACATTTTAAATGTATTTTTAGCCAAGTAAAGGTTGACATAGTGACTGAAGGCTTTGGAGAAAAATGTACCGTATTAATAAAAATCAAACATTTTGTTTTAATCATGCATTATATTATTTTCTGTTTTTATATGTGCATATTTTAGAGAGGGGGAAATATGCTCATGTACTCACATGATCCACCTCAGTTAACTTGTCAGACAATGGGACTATGTGACTGTTATTCATTGCGCAAATAACAACATAACAACTTCACGTAAACATCATCTAATCTTTATTCAATTTAGAGCTCTGCCAGGAAATCTGCAGAATCGATATTTAATGGGATTGACACTTGATAAAAGAAAATTTAATAGACCAGCATCAATATCCAATCCAGTATCCGCGCACAAATGATTCAAAAAGTAAATAAATAATAACTAAATAAATAAAAATAGCTAATCGTCATGAGTAGCCGATTACCCATAGATAGATACTGTTATTTCAAAATTCTGCTGTAAGATGAAATAGAATACCAAAACAAGCAAAGCAAATAGCACAAGTCCATGTTACGGTAGTGACCTCAATAATGCGTTGTCCCCTTGGGCTTTACAGTTACAAAAGGCCTGATGACGGAGGAGCAGATTTGCGGATGCGCAGTGATGACATAGCTGTTACTAAGAACTGGCCTGGGGTTTGATGACAGACGATGATGGTGTCTGAGGAGGACAACAGCGGATGAGTCAGCTATTCCACTGTTCCCCACTGTTCCCCACTGTGCCACTGTGCCGTCCAACCTCCCCTCAAATCTGCTCTTTTAATTACTCTGATGGAGCGAGCTTTGGGACTTCACGTTCTTCCTGCTACTTTCTAGGGATTACTGGAATACAAGACAAGAAGGCTGAAAGTTTAAATTGCAACTTGTTCGCAATGACAATTTATGCTTTAGTGCTTTACTTTTTGTTCACAAAGTTTAAGAAATATATGTAATTTTAAACATCTTTGTTCAAAAGTACTATCTTAAGGTCTGAAACTGCAACGTAAAGTGTGTCAAAATATGTGTCTGCCTTGGGATGGCTCAACAGCTCTGCTCATTTTTCTCTTTTCAAATATCCTTGTGACATTCCGAACAAAATATATAACCTATTGACAATGCATTTGATTGGTTAATCTTCCTGTCAGTCATTTGAAATCTGGAAGACAAGATATTGGTCCAGAGACCCATGCATCTTTGTGAAATGTTGTGGTTTTAGTTGATCAGGCAACACTCAGATCTCATTGCTGCCATTGAGGTGAGCTGTCATCCATTCAATTTGCAGTTTCAACTAAAACCAAAGTATTCTTTCAGTTTTACGGGACAATGCATGACATTTTCAATTTCCGCCACGTTTCTCTGAGTCTGGTGACGCCTCACTAGTTTGACTGGAGGGCACTCTTGAAGTCTATAATCTTAACCTGCCCTCTCGCTGCCCTCTCTGCTCAGGAGATGTCAGCAAGCCAGTGTAATTTCTTTGGCTTCTCTCTGTTGTAATTGTTTTTAAAGCGCACAGAACAAGCTAGCCCCAGGGTGATTAGCTGACTCTTGTGTGTAAAGCTTTATAGACACCTTCTCTATGGAGCCCTTACAAAGAGAGCCAGCTACTGCCTATAGAAATACCTTCACTATTCGAGCTGTGGGGTGTAGTCCTCACATGTTGGTGCAAATGTATATTTTGTCATTTTACATGGCCACGCTGTGCACTAATATGCATCAGAAAGCATGACGCATAGAGCAGAGATCCGTAGCTGTTTTATTTATTAGCTTAGGGTGCCAGGCGCTTGTGACGTGATTGGGTTACATAGTCATAGTGACATTTGATAATAAAGACTCGTACGGAATACTCTACTTGGCCGTGGAGGACTTTGAAGTTATTTCAAATAGGGCTTCAAAATATCACACTTTTCCCAACTCAAATTGATCAATCTTTATTTCTTGCTTTTCAAAAACAAAAGAAAAATTGCTTTTGGCAGTGATTTTATGAAAATTAACTACACAGACTTCAAAAATGGTGGCATTTAACACAGACAATAATCAAAAATCCAAGCGATTGTCTGTGGGGCAACTGTCATTTCATACTGCAGCTAAATCTTATTGTTAAACCCAAATTGAATCACAATAGCACAACTTAAAAAATAAAGTAAGTCAATGTTCTAAATTGTTCATTCCAACATAAATAAAAGTAGAGGCAGCTAATTTAGTTCTAAAATATTTTTGCTTTGACGGTATAATAAATTCCAGTGTAAATATAGAAATTACATCAATTACGGTACATTCGTTTTGCAGTTATTTTCTCATTTGCGTTTGATTACTGATTTTCACGTTTGGAGAGGCTAAGTGCTGTTGAATTTGCATTGCTGAGTGATATGCTTACTAATGCCTGCGGGTCGCTCTGTATATCGCCTGGGGTGGTTCTAGTATGTGCTTACAGTCAGCAGTGTACAGTATAGGCTTCATCACATCTATATCCCTCCACTGCCTTGTCAGACCTCCTCCGTTTCCCATCTTTTATCTCAGTCACATCCAGCCAACCTTATTGTCATTACAAACATGGCTGCCCTTTGTGTATGTGTTCCTATTCACGCTTGGCTGAACTATATGCTGCGATTGCTTGCTTTTATATGGCCTCCTCAGGAAACTAGGGCACACATTTGTTGATATAAAGACATGCCATGGACCTCCGCTAAGACTCTGTTGATTCTGGGGGAGTGCTGATGTTGGGGAAAGGGGAGGCATGTTTGTACTGCTCCCAGCTATTGGAGCATGCCCTGCCGGTGAAAGGCCACTGCCATTGTTGGGTAACATAATCCACCAGGGAGGCGATCGGCGAGACACTGGCTGGACTCTCTCGCTTAGCTTCTTAGCTTCACTTTCACCACCTCAGAGTTGCTGCTGGGATGTTACAGTATGAAATCTAATTAGGATTTGGCTACAGAGATGTGTTTCAATTCTATTCTATTCTATTTATTTTTTTCATACATTCATTTATTAAAAAAATATAGTGTATAGGATTAGTGGTACATTTAAATGTATGTTTTATAGGACTTATATTATTAAATAATACAGTATATAAAGTTATATTTCAATCTTGTCATCTACTTCTACGTTCATTTTTGAGGTTCACTGGGTTTGATTGACAAATGACTGAGCCTGTCAGGATACACATCATCTATGTGAAAGCAAACATGTCTGGTTACAGAAAAAACAATATTCACAAAATATAAAAAGACATTTGTTCATGTTTTTATGGGAACTGTAAGCATTTACATGTATTGCATGTTTTAAATGCTTTAAGAGCTTCTCCTGATTGACACAAACTGGCAACAACACCAACCAAGAGTTTATTATTATGCAAAAACAAAAGTTATGCTGTTAAACCAACATTTGTGAATGAAATTCGACCCTACGGCCCATACATGTTACATAAGTGAAAAAACAGTGAGAAAAACAGTTTTAAGCTTCAGGAGCCATATGTCCATCATACCGGTTCATACCTGATCAAAACAGCTAGCTCTCATTGTTTTAATCTTAAAAGTTTCCCCAGCCAATTAGGCAGACAGCGTCTCTTATTGCAGGGTGCATGCGTGGTAGAGCAGAAAGCGGCGCCGATAATCTCTCTATAAAAACATGAAAAAATCTATTTTTGTTTTTGCAACATAAATTTAAGCAGAATGTGTTTGTCTATTGTTTGACTTAGATGAAGATCACATTTTATGACAAAATAATGCAGCAATTCACTATATTTCAGTTTTTACTTAGTTTCAAATGCTTTGTGCTATGATTATGAATGAGAATGTTTTTTGGGGGTGCATAGCATATACGCATATTTGATTTACATGCACACAGAAAATAAAACCAACTCTAGATGTAGTAGTTAGTGACAGACCTAGGTTTAAACATTCATTGGACAGTATCAATTTTCAATACAAGATTTCACTATAGAAAAGGAAAAGAAGGAAATCTGAACGCTGCTTCAAACCACCTGCTTTTACAAACAGAAGACCTGTCAGTTAAAACAGACATAGAGTGATGATTGACCATTTCAAATGACAGAAGCTCAATCTGGATTAAAAGTAGATTTTTGGCTCAGCCCTATTTTTGCATCATCATTTCCCTCCCAGTCACTCTGAGAATACTAAACAGCGCAGTGCCTCTTGGAGCTGACTGTCTTATTTACAGATACCGCTAGCAACTTTTTGAGATTTTCGCTAATGGTAAGGCAAGTGGCTGGGAGCTGCAGATATGTGTAACGTGCTATAGGAAGCCTTAGATAAGTACGTTCTATCTGTGGTACTTTTAATGAAGTGCTCTGAGCGTGTGTGTGTGTGTGTGTGTGTGTGGAGTGCTGCTCATGGTCACCTGAGAAGTGCAGGCAATAACCGGGAGAAATGAAATTGCACTGCGCTATCAGCGGCTCATAATAGATTAAAGAGTGTGCTCCACTATCAGATATCCTGTGATCTAATAAATCTAAACACTATTTCTTCTCATCCAGCGCGCCAGGCTAGTTCACAACATAAACACAACATTAAGCAAATACATGTGTATAGCCCTGGGACTGCCATGGTGTTATTTATGTTTTAACAAATAAAGGATGTAGAAAGCAAGATAAAGAGCAAGCAGTTTATTCTAATTTGAAACTGCAATTTACGTACTTTAATTTCAAAGCAGGTAACTTAAAATTCAGCAACACGTCTTATAACTTTGTAGTTTATAAAGCTGCAGAAACAAAACAAATACAAATTAAAATGTAGGTCTTATACTGTACAGTACTCGTCACTCCCACAGCCCCAAGGACATTTTCAAACTTTTAATAATTGTTTTTGTTTTGTTTTTAGTCTCTATGGGCTTTTATGATAGGATTATACGTTAGTACTTCCTAAACCAAGGAGTCTGCAGTCACTGTTGAGCTCCATAGTATTTTTTTTGCAATGGACATAATGCAGTTTGATCACATGTAGATTTCGACAAAAGCAAACTTAGTCTTTATCTGATGAAAAACTAAAATGAATCTCACACGTATTTTATGCAACAGACATCAGTTCAAACGTTCAGACAAAAGCTAGGTCTATTTTTGTCTTCAGTGCAAAGTGAGTTTGACAAAATTTTCTCAGGCAGTATCCCTAGACTTTTACTTAGGGACGAGAATATTACATAATATTCAAAAAACGCAACTTTCTTGTTAATTTTGAACTGTCAGGGTTGGGAACTTTGAGGAACCACCAACAGACTCACAAATGTCTATCAGCAACATGATTACTTTGCATTGTGCGCTGTAGCCTTTTTCAGGGAATATTTGCTTTGAATATTTGTTAGTGTTTTGAGTAATGACATGAATGAGCACATATGTAGACGCACTATCACTGCTATATTATCTACATCAGTCAGTATCACTCACATAATTAGCTAGAACTATAAATAATATATTCGATATTCAGTTTTTGATTATCTTCAAAGTCACATGCAGGATATTATCTAAGCATAATGTCTGTTGTCAAGCTTCAGATGTTTTAGGTGGATAGATCCTGGATAGATAAGTAAGTAGCAAGTAACTTTGTGTGCCAGGTTAGCATATCGCCAAGCCAAAACACAACTCTATATACTTTATGTGGGCAGTTTGTTAGTCCCAGTAGTTGGTGAGCATTGGCCCCTGCTCAGGCTCCAGATTGGACTTCAGCAGGGTCCTGGAACAGCTGGTCAGGTCTGACGTGGGTGACCGTGAATCAGAGTTGTGACCAAGATGTCTCTCTCTCTCTCTGAGCTCCTCTGACTGTCACAAACCGCCGTATGTGTTACCATTTTTTTATTTAAAAAACACTTTATTAGCTTTACTAAACCATGAAGACTTGATTAAAAATAAACCAAAAGAGGGATTCTGATGAAATAATTAGTCAGGCTTAGTTATTTTCCAAACAATTTCTTTAATAGTTAAGTCTTTGTTAATGCTTGATGGGTCAAAAGTTGCTACAATACATGAAACATCAGAGAAATTAAAGAATTTGCGAAGAATGATTCAACCAGCTGTTTTTTGAGAAGATAAAATTGCATTGTTAGGCTCATTCATTCATTCATTCATTCATTCATTCATTCATTTTCTACTATTTGTTTACGTTAGTCTCTAGTGACGCAGAACTCCTATCTCAGTGACTTAGGTGGTAAACACAAAATTACCAATGGCCTTCGCAGGATTAGAGACAAACAACCATCCAATCTCATTCATTCACTAGGGGAAATTGCCCCAGTGAATGAATGCCAAATGAACCTAAACATGCATGTTTTTGGAAGTGGGAGGACACCAGAGAGCACGGACAGGACCCACATAGGGCTGCAACAAACGATTATTTTGATAATCGATTAATCTGTCGATTATTGGATCGATTAATCGATTAATCGATAAAAATGACAAAATAATAAATATAAGGTGTTTGCATTTTATTAAATGTATTTATGCAAAAGACAACTTGTGTGCACTTAATGAACTCACTGGGCTTTTCTTGAATAAAAAGAAAATACAAAAATAAGTAGAATAACCAGATTTTGCTATATAGCTTCTTCTTTTAATGTGGTTATTATAGGTCTGGGCAATGTGGCCAAAAAATAAAATCTCCATTTTTTGGACCTTTGGACTGCTGCTTTTTATTATTATATATTATATTATAATATTTTAAAGCATCTATAAATAATGAGCATATTATATTAACTTGTTTTAAGTCATATTAAAACTAATAATAAGTGTTTGCTGCTGCATCTAATTCATACTGTTATTAGCATTTGCATCTATTAGGCCCTGTTAAGATCATCATTATGATTTTGCTGTTTCATATCTAAAAGTTTTAAGTTTGCGAGTGTTCGGCTCTCACTCCTGTCACTCAAACTCCGTCGCCATGGTTACTCAGACACGGAGGGGAAAGGGGCGGGGTCTGCTGGTGCTGCTTTTTTGGTGAGAGGAGAGGAGAGAGACGCTGTAGACGGCTTTTATCGGAGAAAACCTTACAAAAAGCAGACGTAGCAGCTCGTGGAACAGCAAAGACAAATCAAAAAGACGCTAGATTTTGCGCGGGATGTTTCTAGAAAGTTACCGCGAGTCTAAGCGCTGAAAGCGGCCGAATCACCCGCGGAGAAATAACAAACTCGTAACTTTATGAGATTAAGCTATACACCACCTCTGAAAGGTTACTTGCGGCTGTTATTATGTGATTAAAGGTCCGCTAACAGCACAAGGTTTCTGTTCGTCTGTTCTTAGTGAGAGTCGCGAGGAGAGCCTACAAAGCCGCTGATGTGCACTCAAAGCGGCTGGATCACAGCGGACTGAGCGTACAAGTTTTAGCCAACTAATCGATGACAAATTCGTTGACAACTATTTTAATAATCGATTTTAATCGATTAAATCGATTAGTTGTTGAGCTAGACCACAGCAACACAGGGAGAACATGCAAACTCCACTCAGAGAGATTGTGAAATGTTAACTTGGCTCAAGTTGAACCCACAATCTCCTTATTGGGAACCCACTCTGCTACTGCGCACTACTGTTGCTACCGGCGTTAATCTCATTTTAAAATATCTAAAATGGCACTTTCGATACTTTCACAAAAGTCTGCAAACATTGAAATGGTTTCAGAAAGTAGCGTAAGCAAAGTAAATGGATGTAGCGCAGCATTGTTTACGGCCAGGTCACATGCTCCGTAGTGACTCCCTGGGGATCTCCTCCAGTCATGTGAGCATCCATTGAAGCAAGCCTACGCGAACGCTGCACCTGTTTATTTAAAGCAGGAGGATTTGTTTAAGAGGTCGTTACAAAGGATAAGCTCCAAGGGCACACCTCTAAACGGAAGAGTGGAGGCTATTTCAGACCGTCCCCACACAGGAGGCCGGCTACAGCAGATGAATGGCTCGGATCAGGCTTTATATCGATGATGACAGCATTTAATTGGTGTCATCACTTAGAGTTCAATGTAATACATGTTTTATTGAGCTCTGACACAGCTGTCAGCGCAGCAGTACAACTCACAATGGTGGCTGTGTCTAACCAGAATGACACATTAACCTGTCTAGTACATTTGTGAACTCTTTTGAAAGTGTTTAAAAGCATGTTCTGTGGATGAACAATACAAATACAATACACAATCGTCCAACACACCTGCACAGTAAGGCTTAGATGAAATAGAAAGTATGAAAGTTCTGAAGTCCTGGAGGTGTTTTTTGTAGAAACTTTTAGCTCACTATTCTAACCAGAGATACGGGAACTTTACCAGGGTGTACTTAGAATGGTTTCAGGTTTTAAAATTGTATTTGAGCTTAAGTTTTTCATTAGAATGCATTTCATAAAAAAAAAAAAAGAAAATAGTAACAATTAACAAAATACCATTACAAAACCCATGTATTTTCTAAATCCTGACCTAAGTTAAGAGGTACTTGGAGTGTGAAAGTTCAGGGAGAACCTGGTGCAAAACTGTTGGGAACCACTGACTATGACTGAACCAAAAACATGTAATTTTGGCTATAAAATGATCACTCAATAGAGATTGAACCAGGACTGATGTTGGGATCTGATTCTCGTGACAATCACTTTTTTATTGCAGTATTATTTATATTACAGTTCAGTACAGCTGTACTGTTAAGCTGCACTTACCAGTACTTAACAGTAAAGCTTTATGGTTAAAAACAGATTATAGACACATCTCACAGCAATACTTTAAGTAAGTGACAAATGGATTACAGTGAAGTGTTAGCTTTCAAAAGAAAAAAAAACTCTGTATTTTCATCCTTAAGGCTGTGAGAATATAATAAGTAAAAATGAATTGTCTTAAAAATTGAATTATTTTGGCTTCAAGAAAATATATATCATCACTCAGACCTACTGAAGTAAAAACAAAAAAATTCTGCATGTAAAATTGTCACTTTCTATAGATCACTTGTACTTGTCAAAACAAGTCACAAGTCCAAGCATTGTTATTATCAAGAGATCATATTTTGACATTGTTTGATTATTTTTATAACCACATGAAAACAAACAGTTGACCTCACACTAATAACAGATAAAGACCCAGCGTGGTGGACGTAGATGTAATCATAACATCCGCTGGAGTGTTACCAGGCTCATCCGCAGTGGAAAACCCAGGCGAGGAAAGGCAGGCCCTAAAACTCTGCCAGATTTCATTTCACGCTTGGCGGCGCACAGCCTTTGAGACGCTGACATTTACATGGCCCTCTATACCACTGCCAGTGCTGCAGGCCCAGGGCTCTGGCTAAATCAGGCACAAGGGCCAAGGAATGAGGAGCAGGGAGCGCACAGCAACGAGAGGGCTAATAGGCTGCTGCTGCTGCTGCTGCTGCTGCTGTACAGGCCGGAGGAGTGCTGCTGGGAGCGTGGCCCTGACTCATGGTGCAGTGAATGTCCCCAGACTAAAGACAGTCCTTGTGATTCTCTCATGTTCAAATATTCAAGTGGCTCAAGGAGAGGGTAAGGTTTTGAAAATGAGAAGCTGTGAAAAGAAAAAAACAAAAAAAGATCATAAGCAAAGAAAAATAAGCTAGGTCTAATCCTCATTTGTTCACTTTTTTTTTTTTTTTACAACTAAAGTGGGATATGAACTGCAAAATGAACTTTAATAACACATTTTGAAAGTTATATGGAGCGGGAGGGCCATATAAGTCATTTAAAATTTTGCATTTGACCTAATTTTACTAAACCACCAAACTTTTAAAAAGGCATTTAACATTTGTTTTAGGTTCGAAGGGCATCAAAAGGTTTGACAGAAGAATTGCTCAAATTTGACATTAAAAACAACACTTTTTTGTCATTTGAGCCAATCTAGCAGTAAGTCTGAGGGCCAAAACAAATTGGTCCAAGAGCCGCTGCACCCGGCTGCACTTTGGACATGCCTGCTGTAGACAAAATGTGAACTTCAGATCTACAAATACCACAAAAAGCATTAAATGTCACTATGTAATTATCTAGCCCAACATAGGCTTGTAGAATGTTGTTTCGTTATTCACAGTATAGCATATTTGTATCATGTATGTTCTATTTAGTATAGTTTGTTTTTTTCCGTTAATGTCTGAACTTTGCTCCAAACAGCCTGCTTTTACTGAGAGGGCTGTAGACCTCTCCATGACCCAAGCCGATCTCTGACAAATTAAAACTATTGATTTTATAGATTTGGCCTATTGTTGCACATATTCAACCTATGTACAAGTCTTTACATCATTTCTTATTGCTGTACTTCATTAGCTTTACCCATGTACTCATTACTGACTCCCTCTCACTCTCTCGCTCTTATGTTGTGAGAGCTATTATGCCACTTGCACTTTATTGTCCCCGTAGGGAAATCTGTCCTCTGATCAATCCTTCAGTGCGCTGTGGTAACCGTGGCGACTGCAGTGCGACACCTACTTGGGCACTCTTCTTCAAATCTCAAAGGTTTCTTCATCTGGATGAGCACCAAGTTTGTGAGGAAATGTGCATGAGTTAGAATTATAGGAACATACAGTAGGACTGTCACCAATGATCATTTTGCAAATAGATTACCCAAGAGATATTCTCACTATAGGCTCTGTTCATATGC
This sequence comes from Mugilogobius chulae, assembly GCA_038363315.1. NCBI lineage: Eukaryota > Metazoa > Chordata > Actinopteri > Gobiiformes > Gobiidae > Mugilogobius > Mugilogobius chulae. Next base: position 20,067,314 of record CM076416.1, read on the forward strand.
AAAAATCTATTTTGCACTTTTGTACTGGGCAATACTGACAAAAAAGAAAATCTCGATTACAATATTCAGACGATATTATTTCAAACCAAGCACCAAGCTTGTCCTTAACTGTATTAATTAATGGTCAGAATAATTGTGTTTGACTTGGTTGACTATTAGGGATGGGACGAGACAGAATTTTCACGAGACGAGACGAGCCACGAGATTGGGTCCACGAGATCGAGACGAGACAAGATTTTTAAATAATTGCATTAATTGTTTCAATTTAGAATTTAAACATGGCAAATTACAAAATCTGATTTGTTTTATTTATTATTGTTAGTTTATATTATTTTAGTTTAGCTTTACCTTTCATTATATGTATCACCTTGGATTTTATTATTTGAATTATATGAGTTTTGACTGAAATTGATCCCCTTCCCGTGTGTAGCTCAGACTCCGCCCCCTTTACCCTGCTTCACAGGCACAGCACTGCCGCTGCTGACAGGCACCAGACACACACAGATGAGGAGACTTTCGTACTTTTTACCGGTATTGATGACAGAGGCCAAAATATCTCTTTGTGGATCTATTTTAAACTATGTTTAAGTGTGAAAAACACCGCGCTGTTCCCGCGATGTCCGCGCGTATTTGACGATTATATATTTTTCGCGCTAACTTTACAATGTTTAGACTAATTATCTCGTCAATATTGGTCCTATCTTTACGAAATAAAAACTGAGACCGAGTTTAGACAGTTTTCTGTCAGAATAAGTCCGCTACAAGTCTGTGTGTGGAGGAAATATTTACTACAGCTGCTCAAAGATACAAAACTTACTTTCATGACCATGGAAAAATCTCACTAGACAGTTCAGTATGTGTGCGCACAGTATCGTGACAGTTTGATCGCGTCCATCCCTATTGACTATAGACATTCTTGGTCGACTAAAGAAGTGTGCTACAAATCGATTAGTTGACTAAAAGCAAAACCAGCAAGTGCCTCAATTATTTGACCAAATATTTGACTCGATCAAAAAATAAAAACATTCAAATTAGTTTTTCTTGGAAAAAAATAATAATAAGTTTGCAATGTGCTTTCTAACTAATACAAACATTGAGTGAATAATTGACAAAAATATCACCGTCTAACTGCATTTGAACATTTACAATGTAACTTTATTTGTTTGTTGTTGTTTTTTTCAATCTTTTTGTTGTATGTTTTCTACAAACGTATACTCGATTTTCCATTTGTGTATATCTTCAAGACAACCATAACAATATTATCTAAAATTCTTCACACTTCTAGTTTTCACTACATCATTCTAATATGAATAAAGATTCAGAAGATCAGACAGTTAACAGTGAGTTGTGATGAATGTCTCAGAAAACCTGCTAAAGACTTTACAAAGAAGAAGGACATTTGTTTTTGTGTCCAAAGCTAACGCTTACAGGAAATACTCATAAATACAGGGTTAGGTATAAACAAGCAACTGACGTTGCGTGCACAGAGCCTATTAATCAATTAGTTGTTTAGAATGGAAAAGTCAAGTGATTTTTACTACATTTCACCCAAATGAAGTGAAGCCGTAGAATCTGGTGGAGTTAGATTTATGACAAGTTTTTTACATCAAAAAGCACAAAATGTACTGCTTTATATCTGCTCAATTGGAGTCATAAAGCTCTTCTCAGTTTATGTTGTGTAAAATATGCTAGACGTAAATCAGTTGATGCTCATTTGAATATAAATTAGTTGGTGATTATTTAAAAATTGGATTTGTTGTGATTAACTTAGCTCTCGTACACATAGAGAACATGTTAACTTCTGCACTAAACTGAGCAGTCATGCATGCACAGTAGTAGCTTTTGGGATTGAATAATGCTTGATTTGACCATAATGGGGCTTTGCAGAGCAGTGTTATTGACTGAGTGGGGGAGGAGGTCATTGTTCCGACTGTAACCAGATTTTCCAGGGATTATCTGCTGCAAAGTCCGACTGGTCCTCTCTCACAACCTAGAGGTCATTAGGCTACTTTGACTCACCCTGACCTGTGCACAGTGTGATTGGCTCTGCTGATCTACGGCAATTCTAGAGTCAAAAGTTCAACATGTCTTGCAAGCTCTGCCATTTACCATAACCTGCAGGAGGCGGAGATAACATTATAAAAAAGAAATGCTTGTTGATTAACAAATTTGAAACATCTTAGAACTATCCTATTAATCAATTAGCAGATTAAACTCACCCAAATCTCAAAACAAATCAGTCTTTTCTGCTTTTGTAGACGTAAAGTCTTCATAATCTTCTCAAACAGTGGCGCCTCCTAACAAGAAGGTTCGACTGCAGGCGTTTGCATGTTCTCCTTGTATCTGTATAGGTTTCTTCCAAGTGCTGTGGTTCCTCTGCCACTAAAAAGATGTACAATAGGTTCATTCTCTCTCCTCTCCAGAGAACAGAGATTCAGATCTAAGCAGGACTTTTTCTGGATAAAGAAAAGTCAATTAATAAAGGCACTTAGTTTAGTCATAAACATGTTGGTCAACCAGGACATCATTGCATTTGTTCTCATTTGAACATTTACAAAATTATCTGGTAAAAAGGCCTTTTCTTTTATTTTCATCTTCATCCATTTCATCTGAATTTGTGTAAGTTATGTGATTATTGAAACATTTACTATCTAAAGAAGTAACTTAAAAAAAAAAACAAAAAAAAAACAAAAAAAAATACTATGTTCCAAGTTTTGTTCTAGTTGGAGACAGTACTCTGCAAAAAAATCTATATCTAGCCTTGATTAAAATTACTTAAATTCAAAATTTTAATCTGGGCTAGGATTGTTTTAACTGGATGGGATTTCATTGCTTACGCAATGTAGAAATTTTTTTCTGGTTTCACAGATTTTCTGACTGATTATAAAACAATTTGGGTTAAAATAAGGAAACCAATGTGCCAATGGGGTAAGTCTTAGCCCATTATTTGACTAAGAAAGTAATGAATATGTCTGAAACAACCATAATCTTCTGAAACAAGCAGATCTTAAACTTGTCAACATTTCTGAAATTAAGGTTAAAATTTTTGCAATCAAGCAATTTTATCTTCGTTTTTCACTTTTTGATAGTTCATGGTGTTGGTCTCGTCCCTGCTGATGTACCCACCAGTCTGTCCCTCACATTACGCCACACCTCCAGCTCCTCAGAAGGTGTAAGTGTGACAGGAGCACTTCAGTAAGTATCCTAACGAGGCGGTAACCATGTCCTGGGATCATTAGTGAGCATGTGTCTCTGCGGGACGGCCAGGCAGAGCGGAGTGGCAGATGGCTGTGTATGTGTCAGCGTGTGAACCAGTCAATGCTCAGTGCCATGTTTGCTTAAAAACAAGAACAGGCTGAAGCTAAGTGTTGTTTAGCCTTTCCACAAACTCTACACTAATTTCACGTTGTGCTGGATCAACAGAACAGTCGGGTTTCGTGTGACATATTTTTGTGAGTCAACAATAGTAAAATATTGGGAGTTTTTCTGGTGTTTTTATGAGTGAATTAGTCAGTGTAATATTTTTTTGTCACACAATAAATCCTTTTTCCCTTTGTTTCTTTACAATAGATTTTTTCAACACGTGTTTAAAAGAAAAGCAATAATTGCAATAAAGTGCAGATAAGTTCAGCGGAGGTAATGTAGCCTCAAATGTCAAGTAGACAGTTGCTCTTTCAAGGCAATGGGCAAAAACACTTGGAAGCAGGTGCAACTAGCTATAAATCTATCGTAAATAATTCAAATTATTGTAATATTTGAGAGCTTAACTCTGATAATATGCTTTTTTGATGAAAGCGTCGCATCGGATTTACCGTTTTACAATCTGTTGTAGTTAGCACTCAGTTCAAATACACACCTGCCTCACTTTTTGATCAGCTAAGGACATGTCCCATTGACTGATTATTCAACTAAAAAGAGGGCAAGGCAAAAGCTCAGCAACCAAAAAGTATTGCATTAATTTGACCCAATCTGTGCTTAAAAAAAAATAAAAAAAGCTAGGGAGTCAGGAAACAGTGTATTTACTTCTTAAAAACAGTTTAGACCAATGATGTAGTAAAATAAAAACTTCAGCTAATTCACTTCTTTTGTTGCTTTTCAATATAAATCCTTAAAATCAAAATGAAATACTTGATGGCTAAAAAAAATTTGGTTGAATAAGACTCGACCGATTAATCGACAAAGCGACTAAAGGACTACAGCCCTACTCTGGAGTGACAGCTGGATTTAACCAATCACATACTACTAGGAGTGCTACTTGTGATTGCTTTGGTATTCAATTAATGGATTATTTGACAGACAATGGCCTGTTGTTGGAGATGTTTGGACTATTTTGGCTTCGGAAAAGCCTTCACACAGAGGCGTTGTATGTGTCACTACAACCAATCAGCTTCAAATGTTTTTGTCAGGACAAGCTGGCTTTTCTAGACTGCTTTCGTTCCCAGGCTGATAATGTGTAGAGCTTAATTCGGTTTGCTACAGATATCAGTCAGGTTAGAGTTTGGCAATTTTTTGACCAAATTATACATTTATGTGATTGTTCGCCAGACACAAGTCAAAAATACAATTTGGTTTGTTGCTGCTTCTGACAGTTTTTAGCATTTTCTGATTTGACTGTAAAATTCACGTAGGGAGAGGATGGGTAAGTTCCTTTGTGTCTTGTTCTCTGTAGCCTCTCACATTTTGGTGACACACATATTATGTGCCTGCCTGGATGTATTAGTGGTTTCATTTGAGCGGAGGTAAAAAGGTCACACATTTGGTAAAGAATGAGGTAAAAGTGTTTTGCTAATTGAGCAGAAAAGGAGCCGACAGCTGGAGGTCAGGCGTCACTCTGGTGCTGTGAGCCCTCTGCTTGAGCCTTTTCAGGGACAGGCCATTTTTAGTATAGATAATCTAGATATACATAATAAAAGTGCTTTGGGATTGAAGTCAGGAGGGCAGATTTGCAGACAGATCAAAATCCGATGGGACTGAAGCTGAGTGTTGCGGCGATAGAATCTGGAAGGGAGATGAATGGCCCAGAGTAAAAGGCAGTTATGAAAGAGAGAATAGATTCAGCACCATGGACAGCACCTGAGCTCCATGCATGCCACAGCTTTGCCTTTCATCTCATAAACTGACACTTAAAAGGCAAATCCCATTTTAAAGATTACATTTATGTGCGTGCAATAATGCTTATCTGGAAGTCAAGCTAAATATATTAAAGTGTCTCTTCATGGTTGCTTTTGATGTTTATCTGAATATCATTATGCATATTTTATAACTATTGCACAGTTCAAAAACAAACAAGCCTAAAACTATTTCATTGCTAAAACTATTTAAGGCAAAATCCAAATATAAAAATGAATGAAAAATACTGGTTTTCCAAAGTTATTTGAAGGTTAACAAGAGGGGTGGCTAACTGGTCAGAGGCCAAGAGCCAAAAGTTTCAGCTGTTTATTTTATAATTGATTTAAATGTACACACAGACCCTTAGATCCATAAGTTATTTATCACAAAAGTATTTCAATATAACACATAACAATATTTTTATTTTTAATTTAAAGTTGGGATGACTGATTTTCACACCACAAAACCTAAAGCAAGGTCCAGCTAGTTTCTAACTATAACACAGTGGTTCTCAACTTCTTTCATCGAAGCCCTGACTCAACGGGAGATTTGTCGAGCCCCCCTGTTTAAATCGATTTCCGCTAAATTGTTATTGTATGATGAAATTAGAATTAAAAACATTTATTTCAACCAAATAAAAACTACTGTGGTGTTTTGGTGCTTAGATTTGTGTTTTTTACTAATTAAGTTTCACCTATAACTACTTTAGAACTTGACCCTCACACCAGACAAAGCTCTGGGACCCCTGGAATCTCAGGCGCCCCCCCTGGGGAGCCCGCCCCCCAGGTTGGGAACCTCTGCTCTAACAAATGCGTCAGCACATTTTTAAAATCTATGCACATTGTTTTTGTTTACAATTAAACTATAAAACATATTTTTACAGACAGCAAATAAAAACAAATGGTGACCAATCAAGCACAACCAATCAGAGTGCTGCATTTGAGAATGCCTTTTATTTTGATTTAGATAGTACACAGTGATTTTGTCGCCATCTGAAGCTTATGCAATATACTTTTTGGTTTAGTTTATTAATTTACAACTAAAAAGTTAAGTACCCCATCTTTAATGCAATTTTCTGTATTTTATTGTATTTTAGATTTGACATTATTATTGTGTGATGTAATTTATTTTAAATTAAAATAAACAGGAGGAGTAAAAATAAATAAATACAATTAAATAAAAATCAAATAAGAGTGCCCCTTAGAGACCAGATTTCGGGGGCCCACCTCTAGATGCCCCCTCAGCTCCATCCCTGTAAAACTTAGTTAGATTAGTTAGTGTGTCTTTGCTTTCACAACCCAGTTTTCTTTGAAGTGGTCACATGATGTTGTGTTGTGTCTTGTCAACCTTATCTCAGCGAGATATGCTCTTTCCCACGTTTCTCTCTCTATTTTCTCTCCCTTTTCTCACCTTCCTAAGTGACGCACTTTCATGTACACGCGTAAATTCTCTTCACGTTGCATATTTTCCACTTTATTCACATGCAAGTAAAACATTTGTCTTGAGAATAACAAAAGCATGGTCTACGCAGCACTTGTGCATTGCTTTTCGGGAGAGCTGTCAGTCATTTCCGAACAGCGCCAGGGTCCCGTGTACCAGCGTCAGTCTGCTGTCTGACTCAGTGCATGGACTGACCACAGAGCGAACAGTAAATCATGTTTTATTTATAAATCTATTAGCCTATTATATATTTCTTCTGGTCAATGGCACATTTTACAGTTCCCCATTAAGAGGAACTTTTTTAGTCCTTTAGAAAAGACTTAGCTTCAAATTTTTTTTCTGTATTATATATATTTGCATAATGCTATGTAAATTTATGAAAAATCGAATCGAAAATCGAGATTGAACGATATGAAGAAAAAATTGTGATCTATTTTTTTCCAGATCGTCCATCTCTACTACATTTTGAAATTCACATATTGCATTAATAAAAAGTGGCGGACTAATCGATAACTAAAAGAATCATTTATCAAATTGTTTATAACTTTGAAATTAATTCGTAAGACACAATCCAAGACTTTTTATAAGAATTTCCAGATTATTCAAATTTGTGTTTTGTTTTGTTACAGGAACTCTAATACATATCAACAGGTTGAGTCTCACATTGGCTGTTTTTGTCCTCTGAGAGACTGAGAGAGAAATATCTGCTCAAACCAGTCATCACCTGACAGACCCCATCTCCGACGAGTTTCATCTGCACTCTAATAGAATATTCATCCCTATCTCACTTACAATCCTGTTTTCATTCAGACGAGCCTTTCGGTGAACTCAAATGACTGAAATGTGACGTTGTAGCCACAAAAAAGCTCATATTTTCTAAAACCCACTTTTTAGTTTTAGTGCAAAATTGGTTTACCTCACAAAGCAACGGATCCAATGCATTATAATCGGAAGGTGGGTCTTTGTGAAGCAATTAGCGAGTGTCTGGAAAGTGGAATGCCGGCGGTGATCTGAGCTCCGCGTGCAGACGGACATGCGTGAAATACTGGCACTGGCACGGACGCCCAAATCTCCTCTGGCAGAGAGACAGGTGCACAGGCAGCAGAAAATGGCTTAGTCAGGGTCATCAGCAGCAGCCAATAGCTCTGGAAGGCTGTGACCAAACAGGGCATTTTCTCAGGCTCCAATAAGCTAAGTGAGAAAAGATTGTCAGCAGGCTGCGCTCCAACAAATGCTTTTCTCACGCTCTTTACTACTCCACTTTACTCCTCTCATTGTTAGCCTGGTTTGTGTTTGGAGATATGTTTGTTGGTGATAGATTGACCCAGGCTGTTGGTCTCTATATACTGTATGTGCTGGAAACAGGGCGGGTGTGTGACAGCTGTGGCCATAGGGTTTATGTTTCTGGGTTATGCATATGCCCTCTGTTAATTATCATGAGCCGTGGAGATAAACAAGTCATTATTATAACACTAATGCAATCCGATCAGCTGAGGACAAATGATCCCAGGGTGAAAGGTTAATGTAAATTGTTTTGTTGGACAGTTGAGAGATAAAGTTGTGAAAGTGAATACATGAGGGAGATTATTGCAGTTAAAATCATCTTAGTCAAACTTTGTATTTGCGCAAGCTTTTTGTCTGTCTTGCAATGTGAATCGCATTCGTAACAAGTAAAAACCAATCTTTTTACAGCAGGTTGAAGGACGACTTTTCATTATAGCTAAAAAGCCATGTCATCATAAGACATCAAACTATTGCACATTTACAGTTTTTTTTTTTTTTCGTAAAAGCAGAATTTTTGCTAAACTTTCTGGTTGAATCTGTGATTTTTCTATGTAAAAGATCAACAAAAAGTTGCTTTTTCACTTTTAGACCTAAAGTAGATGCTTATCTCTATGCCAGCATTAACATATTTCATGAAAAGTAAATATACCAAAAAGGAGACAACATTTTAGATTTGTATAGTTGAGTTAAATTTTAGAGGATATAATATATATATATATATTGGGCATCACTGCAAATTTCCCTTAGTGAGTGAATGAGAGAGTGAATGTTTGTCTGTCTAACCCTGCGGCAAGTTGGCCACTGTCCAGGGTGTTTCCCCGCCTAAAGCCCACAGTTCCTGGGATAGGCTCCAGTCACCCGCGACCCTAAAGGGATTAAGCGGTAGAAAATGAATGAATGAATATATATATATATAAATACAGTTTACAGGGGTGTAACGATTCAAGAATTTCACAATTTACTTTGATTCTAGATTCAGACCCCACAGTTAGATTCATTGCTTTTTTTTTTACGATTAAAAAAAAAATTATGTAATTAATGAATTACGGTAATTTTCTTTATGTATTAATTTATTAGCGTAGTAGTTATTATTATTTTTTTTATTAGTAATTTGTGGTGAATGTGGTGTACTACTAAATAAATTGTATGTCGAAGCACACCTTATCAAGACTGCATGAGATGTGACATTTGAGAGAGAGCTTAAAGGATTTCCGATGCTTTGTTAAGTGTTCCGTTATTGAAAATGATCATCATAAGTAGACTTTTTTTTTTCTTCAAAACAGTAAGATTGAAAAAACTGCTAAGCCCTGCGTCTGCATAGGCCGCTCTCCTCCTTGACATTTTAAAACCATCATCTGTATCACTCTGACTCTAAAATTAGAGGTGGGTGGGGCAAGTGGGCAGGTAGCTTCTTTTTTTTTTTTTTTTGGCTTTTATTTGTATAGCACTTCTCAAAGACAGGTGAAGCAGGAATTTTCAGAGCTCCCAAGCATGCATGAATTAAAATGTTAAACTTTTATGCCGATTCTATTTGAACTGGATTGCGACATATCCTTGGTTGTATATGTATTAGATTATAGAAAACAGGGCACACATGATTCACTAACAAAAACAAACGCACGATGAGGTCATTTGTATAATCTGCTGGAATCTGGGCCAGTGTTGACGAATGAGGCGGCAGCGGGATGAGCAGTGCTGTCAGAGCGGTGCTGTGTAGGAGAAGATGTATGGAAGCATGTCGCACTTATTTGGGTGTGGATTATGTAACGCTGCGTAACAATGAAAGGGTTTAAATATGGAAGGTGTTAATATCACTAGATACGCCAATGAACAACTTTAAATTGCACAATAATGTTTGATTTTTTTTTTTTTTTTTACAGTAAGAGCTTGCAAATTTGGTTGTGCAATGTACAGTGTTCTGTTCAGGTCATTTTTTTTTTTTTTTTTTTCATTAATTGACATTGCTGTTAGGAGAACACAATACTTCCAAAGTATCCATCTAAAACTTGATTCATTGAAAGCATTCGAGAAAAGAGGGGGTTTAGTGAAATACTTCGAGCTGATTGGGTGAGGGGCCTACCTTATTTGTGCTTAGTCAATCACAGCAACAACTCGTAATGGTGTATCCAATGTCCGCGTGTGATAGAACAAGTATGTGTCACACATACGCTCTTCTTTCAAAAAGAAATTACTCCGTATTTCTGCTAAAACCGCATCAAAAGCAGCAAACAACACGTACATCCACGGAAGCCACCATCTTTGTTTAGCTTGAATCAGACTCGGCGGCGGCGCTGGGCGCTAACAGCCTGTTAGCCCGCCTGCTATGTGGTTAACCTGCTGTAGTGAGTGAGCCAAACATGCTGTTTCAGACTCCCAAACCAATCGGGCGGCTGGAAGGCCAGATGATTTATCTCGTGTTTGTGAATTCACAAATACTGCGAGATAAACCATCTGTGACTAGTTAACAGATTCAGTAGCAGAAAATATAAATTGGTCTATCCCAATCCTCATGGACATTTTAGCAAGCAAAATTATGCCTTGTGCAATATAGTTTAAACAATTGCATTTCAAGGTGTTCATCACCTCATGATTTTTTTTTACATTAATATTTTTTTAAACTTTTTTTTTCTGTTTGTGTTTGCACCACAGGATAACAAATGTAGATTTTATTTTCAAGAAAGCAAAGCGGAGTACGGGTGCAGTGTGAGCCCGGTATTAGGGTAAAAATGTACTAAAATCTTCTGAATATTTTTGTTTGTCAATTTCTGAAAGTTAGGCAAATTTTTAACAAAGCTGTGCTGCACATTTCAATTGTTAATAAGAGTTTGTAGAAAATTGTTTTCCATTGCTGGTTGTTGCATGTAATTTAAAAATTGTCTAAGAAAAGGTTTTGGAATTCTTTAGTTCAACAGCGTACATCTTAGTCAATTTGAAAAGCACTAGTTGTACCTACAAATCTCTCCAATCAGGCCCAGCTATGTTTTCCTGCCGAATACTCCATGATATTGTACTTGACCTTTCCGTTTTGGCTTTACTTGTGATGTCTATCATGTTTCCAAATGCCAGCCATACAAGTGATCATTCCTGCACCTCCTCTGGGGCCAGAGCATAAATGGAACAAAACACTTGGAACAACATATCCTCTGAACATGCAGGCTTTCAGGCTTCTAATTGTGCCAAACATTATTATGCTCGTGCTCACAGATGGAACCAATCAGATGTGTATATCGCTTATGAAGACCTAATTCATTCTGTAACAACACAACAATGACCAAAATAGGGCTTCCTTTCTGTCGACATGTTCAAACTGCCCTTGGTAATACGTATATATATGACAGGACCGGCAACAATCAATGTGTTTATTGATTTATCCTCCAGTCCCACACAAACTAGACCACAGCATTGTGATGTGTCAACATCTTGTGTTTGGCCCGGAGCACATGTCAATAGAAGTTATTAAGAGACTGTGTGTGTGGATGTGAGTGAGACAGACGTGTTACAGCCTGTTGATGTTCAGCTCACATATAAGGCTATTTTTACTGGTTTCGTAGTTTTTTTGTAATGACCTCATAGACAATTTAAAAGTGCATGTTTTTGTAGCTTTTGTTGTAATAGCTTTTACACATACTGTATGTTAGCACAGGTGTGGGCAATTATTTTTCTCTGAGGGCCATATTCAAATCCAGAAAAGTGGCTGAGGGCCGGACTATGATCTTTGGTGCAACAAATTCTCATTATTGCAGGCACCTTTCTGCAAAATATAGACAATTCAATCAATAATTTCAGAGCAACACTTGTTTAAAGTAGTTCCACGTTGAGTGAATGAAAATGTAAGAGCTTTTCAAGATTATTTAATGTCACTTAGACGTGGAAAAAAAAAAACTTTAACTGTAGCAATAGAAATCTGTTTAATAGACCCATTTACTGTTAGTAAACAAAGATGGCTGCGCACGTAAACTGGTGCTCTGAGTGGTGCCCAGTCTCAGACTTTTCAAGTTACGCAGGTGCATTTTCATTAAAAAATCGCAAAATTCTTTAAAAACTCAATTTAACGAACAGCAAGCGACTCCAGATCCATGTACAGTTAGCTACTGAATGTAGCATGACGTTAGTAAGTGTCCCGACATTCAGCGACCTGATATTTACTTATATTTGATGGGAAAAACTCATGTGCAGAAGAGAAAAGCTTTAAGCATACAAATCCTTGATGAGTTTGACGACATAATTGCGGAAAGCACAGGAGGTGAGTTACCGTGACATTGCTTAAGATTTTTGTGCAAGTTGTGTTCATTATTTATCATTTATCAGTGGAGAATTAGACTCACAGTAAACCTGCACCTGTGTGGCAATATTTAGTGCTGATTTTTACAGAAGATTATTCTATAAAAGACTCCAAGGATATACTTACATGACTCTGAGGCGATGTATTTGTTTTGATAGTGATCCCTCATTTTTCTATAGATTTTAGCGGCAAGCTAATTAGCCCGAAAAAATCCGAGTTATAAAATGTGTTTGTTAGAAACTTATGGGGAAACTCTCGGAGGGCACCAGTGCGGCTCCGCCCCCAAAATGACTTAGGCTCTGAACGGGTCTATACAAAAAAAACAAAATGTTAGCTATTTTGACACTAATACTAATTAATGTAATTTTTGGATAGAATGATGCAACAGTCTTAAACTGTACTGATATAAGACTTTTGCAAGTTTGCAAAATGTGCAAGTTTTTGCCAACATGTCTTCATAATTTACAGTTTAAATAAAAGAAGAACAAAAATTCAAGATGATAATTCTAAAAACTGTAAGCTTTTTTTTGTAGAATTCTAAGGTTTTAAGATCTTTGGCACTGAAATTTGGCACTGTTATTCTCAAAAGCATGACAAGCACCTGATTAAACAGGCAGAGGGCTGCATCTGGCCCCCAGGCCGCAGTTTGCCCAGGTCTGTGTTAGCAAATTATAGTCCTTCAGTGGCTGGCGTCTCAAAATGTCTAGGGCTAAAAAAGCACTAAGTTAAGCCATTTTATTGCAAAGGCTATGTTTACTAGTTAAAGTAAAAGCCCAGGTGGCAACAAGCTTTGCACAGAGAAAAATCTGATTTCTTGTCTGGGTATTGGGAATTGTCTGAAGGAATTAGTTGATTGAAGTGGATTGAGCAATTGTTGGGGTTTGACAATCTAAAATAAAGTGATTGAAGGACTCGTTGAGTAAAAAAGTTTAAAACAATGGTATTTTTTAGGCTTATTTTTATATGTGAGTTTGGAGTGCAAACAGATCTTGACTCATACAGAGCGGTTGATTTGAATGGAAGTAAAAAAGGAAACCAAAAATAAGAGGATTTCCACTTTTCCTGGCCCAAGGACTGTGGATAGACTCCGTCTACAAAATGGATTCAATGGAAAAGAAAAAGGTTCCAAAGTTAACAGGTCATTTACCCTGACACCTAAGATAAGTTTTTGGACACATTGATACAAACAGTGCACCACAGAAGTACGTACAAAACAGCTCTGCTCTCCTCTGCATGTTTTGCCCTGCTCTATCTGTGTCGCTCTCCTCCTCCTAAGCCTTATTTTGTTCAGCTTGTGTAATCCCTTTAAATTCCCCTCTGATATCCCAACTACCTTCACTTTCGATTAGCCGGGACGCAGACTTAGACTTCTCACTTTTCTGGATGTAGGACGACACAGTGGGACCCCGTAGCACCGTGTAAACACAAAACACATAAAGAGTGGGATGTTGTAGCTGTAGTAATCCGTCTTCATGGTCACAAACTGTATGATTATCCATAAGCATCTGTCTAGCGGCCTAACACGGCAGATTGGATCAAATATTTCAGCCGATAAGCAAGAGTTTTTACCATATAGTGGCTGTTGTCAGTGCCAGGCCTCCACCCACGCCACATTAATCATATACTCACAGTCTGTTGTGGACAATTACGCACTAGGTAACGTGTTAATGTCAGCCAGCAGAGTGGTGAGAGGATGATGGGACAGCAGTATGTTCAGCTTTTGGGGACTGCATGGAGAAAGAAGCCAGAAGCCAGATGGAGCACGCACTGTTTGGCTGTACTGTCCCAGCTAATAGAGCTATGTGGATAATAGTATATACAAGAAGGCCAACAGCACTGGAGATTCAAGCATAGTACTACAAATGTTCGATGCATTTAAAATATATAAATGAATTTCTCTCCAGTAAGACCTTGTAACTTTCTTGCTACTTGTCTGCATTCCGGCTATAGTACCACTGTGACCAGATTAAGGTTAAGGTATACTTTATTAATCTCCATGAAGGCAATTCATTTTCTTTCATTCCTTCAATGCCACTGGGGCAATCTATCAGAGCAGTGACGTCACAGTGCAGCTCTCAGACACAGCTGGCGTCTTCTTGTAGACTTGGTCAGAATGCCACTCACCTCACAATAAAATAGTTTTTTTGCTTTGTTCATTGATAATGCCCAAATGTTTTTTTCAGTCTTTGTGATATTTTAATATATTTTTTCCTCATTAGCAGCCATGTTTGTTTTCATCCAGGAGATGATGTGCTTCAATGACTGGCTAATTAACCTGTTAATCATTCCTCACTGAAACTTGAAAGAGGTGACGATATAGTTCTTGTATATACAGCTGCGCATTATATTGAATTTTAGATAATATCGTGAATAATATTTTCAAGATACCCAAAAACGTAATATTGAGTATATCATTTATATTGAAAAATCTAACAAAAAGCCCATTAAGAATAGAAAATGGTGAAATTTAACTTTCAACTTAAGGATATAAATACAATATTTCTGCACTTTTAGTATTCATTTCAAGCAGTCGTCTGAAAAAAGGTTGCTTTCACGTGACATCACAACATTCTCCAGACCAAATATTCTTGACACAGATGTTTGCAGCACAAATACATTTTGTTTAGAGTCACTTTTTTGTTGTAATACAAAAGTGGAATTATTTTTTAGATATTTCATGGCAAAGTACAGGTTTATTAATCAGAAATTTTGTCACCATCTAGATTTATGACATCATTACATTCTACACCTTGAACACAACCTATTGACGTAAAAATCGTTTGAATATTGTTACCGAGATGTCCCCAAAAAATATCAAGAAATTCATCTTTGTGAATATCTTTGTTGCCCAACCCTACTTGTATATCGTCTAGATTTTCCAGGCAATATTTGTGCAGCCTTGGAGTTCAAAATTGTGAACTAAACTGCACAATTGATTTATTACTTTATGTCAAAATCTTGTGTTGTGTCCCTCATCTCATTCTTTCGTTCTTCTTCTTGCTGCAGAACATGACCTACGCTATGAGAGCTAACCATGACAATACATTTAAACTGTACACTGTGAAATACAAGTGAAGCATCTTCTCTCTATGCATCCTCTTCCTCGCTGCTTTATTTATTCGAAAACATTATCTGCCATGTTACTTTCCTTCATTATTCTCTGATTCCCAGGCATTATCCACGGTACATTGGACTGTACACTCTCCCTCGGACCGTCCACTCAGGCTGTTTACCACTTCTATAAGGTTCAGTTGGGTTCGTTGAAAGGCGCGAGACACTGTGAGTACTTTGGAGTATATGAACAACCCTCGGGCTACGGAGGCACTGTACGTGTTCAGAGAAGTGGAATTATGCAAACAGTGTAGCATAATAACGTTTATGCGAGAGCTAAGGAGAAGGAGCTAATGTTTAATTAATCTACTTACTCGACAGCCGTGTGTGGTGTACTAAAGTCTTTCGCACCACTGTTATCCTATTATCTATTACTGCTGACTGCACTGCTTTGACAATTGTAGAACAGTTAATCTCGATATCCCGCTCAGTGTTTTTATAGTTTATTGCACATTGAATCCTAAACTAATAACTAGGGATGTCAATATTGTTAAAGTCTATAGGACAGGTTTTACACATTGTAATACTAAGTAGCTTGGTTGATCCCTGCCTTAAATATTTATTATATAGATACATCAGCCGTGTCACGGTTTGTGAAAAAAAAAAAAGAAAAAAGTTGAAAATTATAGTAAGTAGAGCTGTCTTCTCAAAATCAAAAAGCAACATTTATTCAGATGATTATTTGCTTAGAGACAAATCTGGCAATTTTTTTGTCATGCAGTTAATTTATTATGAAACTTAAGACATCAATTAATTAACCATTTGCTAAAGTTATATTTTTGGATCTGTAATCTTATTTTTGCCAGAAACTCTCGGTGCCAAAAATATTGCTGACGTCAACTGTGGTTTGTTAAAAGCAAACCCCGTGTTCCCTTTAGAGTGCCATTTTGTTGTCATAGCAAAGTGCTTTCCTTCATAAAGACAGACAAAATCGTTGCTGTGGTAACGGGATGACAGACAATTATCTGTGACAGTCCCAGGAGCACATGTAACCAATCACTGCATGTCTAATGTCGGCCGGGTAATGGATTCAAGGGCCAGCCGGTGTCACGGAGTGCGTTTGGTCATACGAGGCCAGGACAAACTAGAAGAAAGACGTTTGGGCATGTTTCTGTCAGGGCTCTTGCTATTATATATCAAATTAAATTTCTCTGGTTTGCTGAACAAAAGTGTGCTGTTTTGCTGCCAGCGCTGATGCTGGCATTAGTTTTTGCCGTATGTTCTGTTACAGGGTGGCACATGATATGCTCTCTCAAAGCGCTGAGGTAGGGCTAATGGAATACTGTATATCATGACAAACGTCTTGGTATTGTTATACGTATTGGACAAACTCTTATGGATGCGGTGAGGTGTATCGAATACTTAAACTTATACAAAATTATACCTTTTTGACCCTGGACTGCTGCTTGAAGGCTGAAACTGCTGAGGTGAAAGTGACTTATCCATAGGCATTTGTATTTAGAGCAGTGTGAAAATGCAATTCTTCAACATTTTGTTATTCTACATAATCAAAGTTACATTCTTAACATTGATTTTAAGGAGCCCTGCACTCAAAAAATGTTGAAAAGATTTTTACAGGTAATATACAATTCTTTTGTGTATTTTGTCTACATTTTCTCATTTTGGTAAGTAAAAAATATCTTGCTATGTATTGTATTGAGGGAATTGTATCGGCATATACATGTATTGGTATAATATTGTATTGAAAGCTTCTTGACAATACCACCTATCTGAGCAGCGTTGTTATCATTACTAGGATGGACGAGACAAATTTCACGAGACGAGACGAGCCACGAGATTGGTCCACGAATCGAGACGAGACAAGATTTTGCATTAGCGTTTCAATTTAGATTTAAACAAGGCAAATAAAAAAAGATATATATTTATTATTGTTAGTTTATATTCTTTTAGTTTAGCTTTCATTAGTGTATCACATAGGATTTTATTATTTCACGATGAGTTTTGACTGAAATTATCTGCTCCCCGTGTAGCTCAGACTCCGCCCCTTTCCCTTCCTTCACAGCGCTGCTGCTGCTGCTGACAGCCCAGACGTCTGTGGCCAGACACACACAGAAATGAGGAACTTTCGTACTTTTTTACCTTTATTGATGACAGAGGCAAAATATCTCTTTGTGGATCTATTTAAACATGTTAGTGGAAAACACCGCGCTGTTCCCGCGATGTCCGCGCGTATATTGACGATTATATATTTCGTGCTAACTTTTACAATGTTTAGGACTAATTATCTCTGTCATATGGTCCTATCTTTACAAAATAAAACTGAGACAGAGTTTAGACTATTTCGGTCAGAATAAGTCCACTACAAGTCTGTGAGAGGAGAATATTACTACAGCTGCTCAAGATACAAACCTAATTTATGACCATGGAAAATCTCGCGAGACAGTTCAGGACGTGTGCGCACAGTATCGTGACAGTTTGATCTCGCGAGATCTCGCGGCACGAGATCTCGTCCCATCCCTAGTCATTACAATTATAATGTCGAACATGCTTTGTTTTTGCAAGCGTTTTCTTTTTATCTGTAAACTAATTTTTCTTGTCTTGCTTTTTGCCATCTCAATTCAACTATTATCATTTCTAAAAGTATTTTATTAATTGCAACTAGCATTGATTTGACTTCAAAATCAACAATATGAACAATATTAGAGAAAAACTGATCTTTTCTTAGCATTATCCAGTTTATGATCATCAACTACAACAAACTTTTTTTCATACTAAAGTCACAATTAGTTCAGTAATCAATGCAGCCATAATTGCCCTTTGAATTGTCACAATTGGCAAACATTATGTTCTCTTTAACAGTAAAATAATCCCCTGCCTAGTATAAACAAAACTTCTTAAAACTTACAAAAAAATGCATAGGATTACTGTATTTGTTTTGCAGTATTCAAATCTGCACTTTATTCAACATCATTCGTCCCTAATCCACTGCGATACAACAAACGTGTCGATTTTGAAGACTGAAGTCAAAAGTACTGTTTTTGACCCAAACTTTGCCTGATGTGCAGATGAGCTTTTGTCCCAGCACAACAATGCAAAGCAGTTTGAGCTTGTCTGCTTCTGTAAACACTCTTCTAATCCTTTATTTATTGTCTTACGTTCTTGCAATTCCATGAACAGATTAAACGAGCATCGGGCTTTGGTAAAAATGTAGACTGCAGCTCTCATGTGACTTCTGCACAATCCTCATTCTCTCCCAGCTTCACTTCACCTAATCTGTTTGTTCCTTTGATAGTCCTCTGTGCAGCACAAAGCATCTGTCTTGGCTGCACTAGTCGGCTCTCAGGCCTGGATGTGTTCAGGGTTTGGGGAGGGGGTGGATACGGGGGGTGAGAAGGTGCACTAGTGTCTGTTACAGCCGCTCTGGACACACTCACAGCTGGGGTAATAGGATATCTGCTGCTTTCTCCATCTCCCTGTTTCCAGCAATCTGCCTTTAAAACGTAATGTAATGCAATCACTTCTTCAAATACTATGACACGATAAAGTGGAGGTAGTAGAATAGCATACGCCCAAATCCTACTACTACTATAGAGCCGCTAATGTGTTGCATTCTTTTCTATGGGCTTAGACTGGGCTTTGCAGTGCTCCATGTCAAATCTGACATCACAAGTCCAAAAACAGAATTACTTGTATTCATCTGCAACTTTTTTGCTTCAAATATTAAACTGACCAGCAGAAAAATGTGGTTAGTGTTAGGACAAAGTTATTATAAAATAGTTTTAAGAAAACTCTGCTACCTGTTCAATCATTTGGTCCAAACTTGACTGATTCTGAATGGATGTCAACACCTGAATTGAGAGTGTGAATACAGTTCCTTGTACTGTTTGTGTGGGGCGGCTATTAAGAAATACTGTGGTCTCTCTACAGGAGATGTAGATGGACAAACTGGTGGTGCAAAGTACCAGGTCAGAGACAACTCCACTCTCAGTAAGAATGAGAACAATTTTAGAAGAATAACAGGCTATTTGAAAAAAAAAAAAAAAAAAAAAAAACTGCTCACAGAGCGACTTTACATTTTTGGACGGAAAGATGTGTTTGCTTTCTCACGTTCGTTTTTTTTGTTCCTTTCAGCTACAGACATTCCAGATCGATTCATGATGCCAGTTCATCAAATATCATATAGAAATATTTTAAACTGAGATCATTTTAAATTTTTCAAGCTGTTTATGAGCAGTAAAAAGACACAAAGTTGAATCATGCAAGATATATTAAGGCCATATTGTCAACATTGGAGGTAAACAGCTGAGTTATGTTCCTCCAGAGAAGTTACATTGTGAACCTTACATTTTTCAAAACTAAAAAACCTTATCTACATATTTACACATTCATGTATAATTTTACAAGGGAACTGAATATTGCATCACTTTACAAGCTGATACGCACAGTTTGATGGTAAATGTGGATTTGGTAACAGTGTTTTCCCTGTGTTTATTGGTTTGGCAGGATGAGTTTTATGATTATTGCTATTAATTGGTGACTTTTAGTGATGTGTAAAGCATGTATATAGGCTTTTGAGACATTTGTAATAACATGTGATAATGATAATTCTGTTGATGACTTGAGACAAACATCACAAGATTTTTCAGTATAAACACATTTTTTTAGTTGTTTATGCAGACATTCTCATCTAAATATTTGTGATTTTTGTAATTACACATACCTAATTTCTATTTGCTGTGATGTATTGTTCAACTCTACTGATGCTCTCGCTTCTCCCACTATTGCTACTTCTAAAATTGTCCACTGAAGTCTTCATGTTTGTTTGTGCCTCTTGGATAACCCAGGCTGCCCTTGCTCCACCACAATTAATTCTTCCTAAACGACTTGTGGTCAGCGAGGCCATAGATAGTGAAGAATGTAGCCGTGTGTATAATTGAAGAGACTACAGCGACATGATGGACAGCTCTCTGCTTCAGGCAGACAACGGTTCATTCATTTGATGTCTTCACAAAGAAAGGATCAGTCACAAATAGTGAGATAGATATCATAAGCAGATGTATATTGATTAGGAAGAGTTTAATATATTTTGTTGTGTTGTTCCAGCTGCAGTGTGACATTTGTCTTAGTGTTGTTGCTTACACCTATATCAGTCATGTTATGGCAAAGCCCAAAAGTGTTATTTTTTGTAATTAGCATGTACTCAATATTATGTGTAAGTTTTTTTTTCATCAAGCTATCATGTGTTTATACCATTATGGAACTCAAATAGTTTGTTGTAAACTGAAGTGAAGAATTGGCATGTTTTTCTCAATAATTGGAACACCAAATTTGACATTAGCACCAATATAGAAAGCCACCTTCTCATAACAGCATACTAGACAGACTTTCTTACTATGTAAGATCATCTACAATTTTTGTTCTGGATGACAAAAAAAAGCAGGTCTAAATTAATGACCTTATCTTTTATTTCTTTGTACAATAATTCTCTTATTAATCTTCATCTGATTATTATGGGATGCTGGGATTCAATCCTATCAAGTCTGTTTTGAACCTGAGCTTAGTAGTGCTCCCTGTGCGGTTATTTTCAGAACAAACTCTAGCCACAAGTTGTGCAGAAAATGAGTACTTCTAAAGTCTAGCTGTTTTGCTTTGAGTGTATTGTGAGTACTTGAAAATGGAAGAGTTCAGAATCTAAAAAGCTTTGAACACACACTGAAACACTGACATTGTATAAGGATATGATTGCAATCTGGTGGGAAAAATGCAAAAATGCTAAAAATGTTCATTTACAGGAAGCCTTCTCTTGGGTCAGCGCAGCAACCCTGAACTTTCAATCAATCCATTCACAAATACAAGCGGACATAGATTAAATTAGGCTCTGGCCGCTGAAGCGCAGTTTCTTAATTGGCACAGGATTAGTTCACATTGATTTGGCCTGATTGGAGCCGTGCGTTTGTGTTAGCACTTAATCACAGCACATGTCTCTCAGGCTATCGTTTGTACGTGTCCTTGTGTTCCTGCTGACACTGGCTTGGCTGTCAGTCGCTATAGTGTCTTTACAGGCACGTACTGTACACAGGAAAAACGTATTGTCCTATAGAACTGTAGTCAGTAAGGAGAATACTGGACAGTTGTTTCAAGGCTACACGTTTTAGACAAAGTATATATCTTTTTCTGTACACACAACTAGAATTAGATTAGAGTTTCTCAGATGGTAATAGTCATTTATCAATCTAGGAGCAAAATCTGTGTTGCATTGTATTTACCATTGAAATTTGCGATTATATTCTAGAGATGTGTATCAGTGCTGATTATTATTATTATTTTTTTTACAACCTCACTATATTGAAAAATTATTGGTATTGTTGTTTTTAAAAGAGGTTTTCTAATCTATGAGTGCGCATGTGTCCGTCCTCAAAAAGTCCAATTCATTATTTCAAACCGACAAGAGTAAAACTGGAAATAATTAAGTTACGTTAATACCCTTTCCTGCCAGATCTCAGAAGCTAAGGAGGTTGGGCTGGGCAGTACTTGGATGGGAGACCGCTGGAACCCCAGGTGCCCCTATGGTGCGGCACAAGGAGAATTTGTCAAAACACTTCACCTACGTTGCCTAATATGGATTTGGTGTGAGTGTTAATGATTGGTGGTGGTCAAAGGGGTCGATGATGCAAAATGGCAGCCTCACTTCAGTCAGTCTGCCATTCTTCATGCTTACCACCATCGCATGTTGTGTGAACGATTAATGAAGTGGCTTTGGGCGTCTTGAAAAACCTAATATAAATCTAATGCATCATTATTATCGTTATTATTATAATCAGTGACGTGCGGGAGGCAGGTGAGGCAGTTGGGGAAAAAATGAAGTGAAATCTTAAAGTGAAAGTAAACAATAGACCCATGTGGTCCACAGTGCCTCACCAGCTGTGAACCTCACCGCACGTCACTGATTATAATAGTATGGCTGCAACCGTGCTACAGGTTGTACAGTATATTTCAGATAAAGATAACTTTTCCTAAGCTTTTCTGAAAATATTTTTTAATTCTCGAAACTTGGTGATTATTGACATTATTGGATCAGCACCAGCAAGTAAATGATCATATTACTTCCAATTAAAAGCACAACCAGGATCATGAGACTGAAATTCAATACAGCCCAATTTTATGGATCAACGTCGATATTCAATCACAGTATCTGATTGATGCATCACTAAATATAGTACAAATGCACTTTATCGCATTAAATTTATTGGCAAACTATGATTATTTTTAAATCATTGAATTCTGTTGGTATGGCTCAACTTTTGACCTGTATGAGTTAAGAGTTCTTTTGAGCAATCTGCTGTAATCCAACTATAACCACAGTGTAGTTGAAACACTCTCTTGTGTAGGGTCAGTTCTGTAGTGTAGTCTTTATTGGCATTATTATTACTATACAGCGCCTTGGTAGAGCAGAAAACGGGGCAGTGCCAGCTCCGCAGAATTACCTCCTGGCTCCACACTTGGCTGTGATAGATGGCCGCTGTTACTCTGACTGAGGAGCGAAGAGCGATGGAAAGCGATTGTCTCCAGGGGGAATAAAGCAGAGGACAGAAAGAAAAAAAAACACAAGATTATGCACGAGAGAGAACAAAAGAGAGAAGGCAAAGATCACCAATAAGGTTTAGACCCAGAAGGGGCAGATAGGACAGGCAGTTATGAATGACAAGATAGAGATGCAAGCTGTGACAAGAATGACTATAAAACGTTTTGTGTCAGAGCCCGCAGCCTTAGCATCGCACATTCAGATTTATTGCATTAGTACGAGAAAATAACAGGCAATAAGGAAGCATGTCTTTGGCCGTTTTCTATGGATTTTGCCATTACAGTCTTTCAAAGGAGGTTTATTTGCACTGAGCAGTGGTAATAGCAGTAATAATGTAAAAAACACAAGACAATGTTAGTGATTAATCCAAAAAATGCCCAAACAGTGTCATTAGTCTGCTGTGTTACATGAATAGTTCATGCTTGTTAATCATATTGTGTGCTCCACTTGGTTTTGCTTTTATATTTATTCAAATTAGAGCAACATAACAAAGATATTTTTGTTGCTTTGTAGCTTTGATAATGTTACATATGCTTAAGGGAACTTCATACGGACAAACTAATGTTTTTTAATCAATTCAAGCTTATTTTAAATGTATTTTCTGGTGGAGGGTCTGCTGTGGGATCGATTGTCTCCACGGCGATGTTATTGCTTGGCCAAGACTGTCCCACAGTAATACACAAAACAACATTCAAAAACATGCATTCTTCACTGTGAGCGGACTTGCTACTCCAACCTAACTCTGCCTAGCTACATCATCTAATTGTCTCCAAAGTCTAAATCATCTCAGACACTGGAATAACATCTTCTAGGAGCCAGTCTTGTGCCGCCATATAACACAAACATGACAAAATTACAAAGTGCATTGTATAATGTAAGGTGCTGTTTTGTGTAATTGATTAGTTGTTGCACCTGTGGTTAAAGCTGCATTTTGTTGTACAAGTGTAATGACAATGAAGTTGAATCTAATCTAATTTATCTTTATGCCAGGTGCACACTGACTTCGAGTGTGCAGAAAAGTTCATAAATGTAAAAGAGAAGTTAACTATACTTCAGGCACCCTGGAATATTATATTCAGTAATAAGTTTCAGAAAAGGCCTTATGGAGACACACCACATTTATTTATTTTCTCTGTGTCACTGTGGCTCTTGGTAAAGTGAAGATCGGATCTGTGGTGTCATCTTAAAAAAAAAAAAAAGTTTGGATTCTCTATAACTGAAGAGATGGCGTTTTGAGATATCTGGACGCTAAGACCTGGTCGTTAAGAAACTTGCACAGGTCCCAAACTGAACTCACTATGCTGAAGTAGAACTGCTTTTTTGTCAGTCAGGATAACTTTCAAGTATTATTACAAAAGCCACCATCACTCTGAAAGTTACTTCCAACAAAGCATACTTTACAAATTCAACTGGCAGAAATAATTCAGTGTTAAACACCAGCCAGCCCAAAATAGTGTCTGCTCTGTTCTTTGTTGCTGTAGAAAGCTTGCGGTGGGCAAACATGAACAGGTAGTTTATAGTAAAGTATAGTTTGAGGATGGAGAGTGCTCTTTGTGCAGGCATTCAGTGTGTGTCACCAGCCCATTGACATGATGGGCCTTATTATAGCCCCGTGACACACTCGAGCCGTAATCTCACTGTTCCAGACCTGCGCACGCTGACAATTCAGACAGGAAAAGAGCAGGTTGTTGGGATATCCGATTTGAGTCATTTGTCACCAGTGAAGTGAACCTAAACACAGACTGAAATAGACTTTAATTTTGTTTTACCTTCACCTTTGTTGATTTTCTATTTTAAGATCAAGGAGTCAAAGATTATTTTAGCCATAGATAATACTAAACAAACTCATTTATTTTTTTCTTATTACAATTATATAGAAATACAAATGTCACAAGCAGGAAATAGACTTTTAACCTGGGCTAATTAACACAAAAGTATTTTTTTCTACGGCTAGAAGTGTTAGAGAAATGTTAGAAGCGATTATATGGTCTTCAGAACATGTAAAGCTCTATTCTACACTATATATCTATTGTCTTGAGATGTTGTGTTGGACTGGGCAATATGGCAAAAAAATATACATCACAATTTTTATAAAGCCAGATCACTATTTCGATTTCATCACGATTCATATTGACTAATTTCCCATTGTCTTTGGGGTGACATCTAAGGTGGCCTTTAATACAAAATTTTCTCTTCTTTTTTTCTCCCTATCTCTTCCAATAAGTGATTATTGAATATGGCATAAACCAGTGCTTCTAACTAACTCAGAACAGAACAGACTGAGTGAGTGAAAAGTCCAACTCATGTGTAAGTCAAGTAGCTCCAGTAGAAGTCCATATTGCATACGTTTTGTCCGTAGGATAGAGCAGAGATGATTTTAGTATTCTGCTGAGCTCCTGGTCCAGTGCATTCACACAGTGACTCCTAATGTGCCATATGTCTGCTTTACTCTTCCACTGCTCGCACTCCACAGGCCTCTCAGCCCATGCCAAATGTTAGGCTTATATCTGATTGCTTTGGCTGCTCTTGTTGTGTATTCGAGGATTTAACAGACGTCTTGCTGTAATCTGAACTGACAGCAATGTCAAAAAGCCATATGTGGAGATGAAGAAACAATGAGAGTTAACACTTTCTCTTTCTGAAGCCTTTTGCCAAACAGGGCTGATCACACTAGATCTCTGATGAAGATTGTTGAGAGCTGCTTTGAGTAAGTAAAGAGTTGCACTTTTTCTGACAATATTACAGTTTAGGTGCACATTTTAGATATGAAAAGAAAAATTTACTTTTGACAGAAAACAAATCATTTAGATTTTGACTGTGTAAACTGAGATTTCATTTTGATCTGGTAGCTCAAAAATTTGAAAAATCTTACCTGGTTATTATTTTCCTGATTCATAGTGGTCCATAGGAATTTGCTGTTGCGATCTCCATACTTCCTGTAGCTCATACTGAAGTTGTGTCCCTAGGCAACACACTCAACTTAGCTTGCACTTTTCTAGATCTAGATTTTGGCACTATGATTGAACTTTTCTGACGTTCTTGGCAGAATGTGTGCTCTTTTGTTCAAGATTCCATTACAAATTGAACGTAGCCATTGTTTTTGCACACCTGCATTGTAATAAAAGCCGAGCTGTCACCTGCCTGTAGTCGTGTGATTACGACGCTGTGAATTCATTACTTGTGCCCTTTGGAGGCCTCACTAACCAGGTGGGGTGCCATCAGCCTGCTCCACCTCTGGATCACACTTTGGCATTTCAATTACAAATGCTCCCAGTCCATATGCCCTTGAAATAAAATCCTTCTCTATTATGTCCAGTCTTTCATAATGCTATGCTAGATCTTACCACTCAAGCTTACTTGACGTTCTTTCTCGGTTTTGCTAAATGTTTCTTGAAAGAAAAAAATTGCATATCTGTTAAAGTATGGGAACATAAATCTCTTCTATGCATCATGTTTTTAAATAACACCAAAGTCCGCAAAATATTAGCTGTTTCAGATACTGTGGTCGTCAAGGGCCCATTAATGTGTTGAATTGGAACTGTTTATAAATACTAGAAAGGACTTGATTTCATGTTCCTCTTCCAATGTTTCCAGGCCTCAGAACTCCAGTCATAGACATAGACGTATCTTTGGAGTAAATTCTTGGCAGCAGGAAAAAATATGTAAAAAAAAAAAAAAAATACTCAAAGTGCACCAAATGGGACCAAAATTCTAAGTAAGTAGCATTCAAAAAAATGGAAAAATTACATTTGGCCTTAGCTTAAAAATAGACTGATTTGAGAGACTAAGTGCCAGAACTTTTGGATGTAGCTTTTCCCCCTTGTGTTTTCAAGTTTAAAAGAGCATAGAACAGATGACTTTGTTTGGCGGAAGTTTCAGCTTGTAAAAAAATCTGACAAAGAAATATTGAAAATTATCCAGTGCAGAGCAACATGACCTACAATTTTTAGAAACTCTATACTCACAACTGACAGTTTATTCATTTATAAAATGTTATTGTGTATTTATCAAACAAAATGACTATGTTTTATATGGAGTTTGACCTATTGCAATAAAAAATGAAAATCTCAAAATTGCCAAACTGGGGAACATTCTGTGAATTCGCAAACGTATGTTCACCATATTTAGTCTAGTCTAGTCTGTCGTCCACTTGAAGCAGGAAGTACAGATACTTCCAAAAATCTGGAATGATTTGAATCATGCATGGATTCAGGTGCATTTCCAAAAGGATTATTGCATGTTTTGTGCAGAAGGATGGCATTCTGTGGCTGTTTTTGCCTCATACATTATGCATCACCGTGCTGTGGCCTGCAGGTTTTCCATGGATTCTGCTGTGTGGGACAGGAGTAAACACCCAGTCTATTTATGGTAACCTAAGAGCATGTCCCACCTCACAGCTCTGTACAGTGAGTGGACCTGTGGTCAAAGGGCCAGTGGGGGAGGTAAGATGGGCTCTAATCTCTTTTGTGATGTACGTCTCCATTGGTAACGTCCTCAAACAAATATTACTGTATGTGCCTGATGCAAACATTCATACCATGGAAAGTGCTATTAGTCTGTTATTGTACACTATGCATTCTATTACTTATGGAGTCATCATATTTATATTTTATTTTAGTAATATAAACAGCAACATGCCACACAGCTGCTCCTGTCACAGGTATTTGTAATGAAAGTGTATTATGACTTTTTAACTAGTTCTACTTGAACCCTTGAAAGCGCTGCACAAGAATTCCACGGTTACGTATAATGGTCTTGATACTAATTTGTCACAATACTAAAATTCAAACTCGATTGACGAAGGAATGGCTCCATACTGATGTTGAGACACTTATTGTCCTCAGGGAATTTGTCCTGTGTATTGGACCCATCCTTCATACTGTGGGGCATTTTCAGGAGCAGAGGGAAAAAAATGCTTTGCAGAAATGTTATGATTAAGAACATATTATCTTAATAACTTTTAATAATAATAATAATAACTTTATTTGTATAGCACTTTCAAAACAAGTTACAAAGCGTTCACAACATCAGTAAAACATTGCACATAAAACAATTAAAAAAACAATAATAGAATACATTAAAATAATTAAGAAAATGCCATTTTATAAAAGTGAGTTTTCAAATTAGATTTAAAAGCAGCCACAGTGTTGTTGAGTAAATTTCACTTGTTCTGTAAAATTATCTGCCAGTGGAACAAGACTTTTTGTACTTGAAAGGAAAAAACACATTTTGTTTTTCTTAAAGAATAACTCTTTTAACTTGAAGCAAGAAAATAAATTGGATGTGGCTTGAATCAAGAGTGAATATCTTGATTCATCAGCAGATCATTTTCTTGACAAGCAAAATCTGCTCAAACCAAGATAATAAATCCTGAAGTGAATAAATTCTAACTCTTTACATTATGATATGGTAAGCTTACCAGGCATTCTGTTCTTTATATAGAAAGCAGAAGTTGCAGTGTATTAAGCACGTCTTACGTCTCTGTCCTGAGCCTAAAATAGATTCATCTTTGAGCTCACCACATTTGCTTTCTCAGTAAAACATTATCTTTTGCTTCACTAATTCCATCTTTGTCCAAAACATTAGATGGAGTTTGGACTGCTGTGACCTCCTGCTGTTTTGAGAAGCCAATAAACCATCACATCATCATCTTTCGTGCGGCGCTGAATAATGGCGTGTACAATGACTGCGCGCTCCTCCACTGTGCACATTATGGATGAAGCAGGCAGACAGACATACAGAGCTCAGTGCTGCTGCTGCTGCTGCTGACTCAGGGCTAGCTCGGCTCTGCTGGTGAGGGGTTAATGCAGGGGCCACTGGCAGATCCACGGCACATCCTCATCTGCCAAAACTTCAAAGCAGGCTCTGACAGGGTCTAAATGGGCATCTCCCATGTCCCCCGCTCCACTCCTCACAAGACAGCCCCTCCCTCCCGAGGTCACCCCACCATCATTCTTTATGTATCCCTCCACTGTGGCAGGTTCAGGAGAGAGGAAAGCACAGGGACTATTTCTCTGTCGCTAAAATGCATTGATTATGATCAAATTTTCAATTATATGTCGTCATCCTGATCCTTATCACACGTTTGAATTTATTTCCATCTTTTGAAATGGTAAATTGTATCTTTATTAGTGCTGTCAAACGATAAATTTTTTTAATCAGATTAATCACACTTTCAAATTTTGATTAATCACGATTAATCACAGTTAATTGCTTGATTGCAGACTTTCAAAGATATTCTATAAATGACCACAACATTTTGAAAATGACTGTTGTCTTAACAGTCAAATGTTTAGGCTACTTGAATATGTCAATTATTATTATTCGCGCTATACAGTTGGTTTATTCTCGTTGTGATTGTTCCTCTGGAAGGTAACTTGTAAGTGGGATCACCTGTGGCCATATGCATAATCATTGATATTTTGTGTCCCTTGCTCTTTAACGATGTTGATGGGTCTTCATGCTGTGGCTCCATTTAGCAAAAGCGTTGCTTAACTTATCTGTGTTGCTTTTGTTAACATTGCTGTGCACGGCTTGGTGTTGATGTAAGTTAGTAGCAGCGCTCCTGCAGCCGCTGCCTCAAACACGTTTGGCTTTAAGGTGGCATTTCAAGCTTGTTGTGCTTCGGTGAAAGGAGAGTTCATCATTGCAATATATGCACACTACCTTCGTTTTATCTAGAGTCCCGTCTGGATGATCCGCCGAGTTCTGCCGAGGTGAACGCACCAGTCGCAGACTCCCCATTCATCTTTACACGCGTATGCATTCACTCGAGCTACTACGCAGACCTAATAACAACCTGCGCCGCGGCCTTCCAGGTATCCCTCCGCGCAGTACACGCTCCCTCCGCGCTGAAGCGCGTACTGAGCGGTCAAATTAAATAGTGCGATTAATCTGTGATAATTCATAATTAATGCGTTAATTTTTTATGACTAATCGCATGATTAACGCGTTAACTTTGACAGCCCTAATCTTTATACATTGCTTTTCTACCTTTTCCAGGCACTCAAAGCACTTTACAAACTAGTATCCACTCACCCAGTGTACTTAGACACTGAGACAATGTGGTTTAAGTATCTTGCCCAATTACTCAATGACAGTCCACTCTTGTCGTCTCATTGTGGCACCAGCAGTCTCCCATCCAAGCACTAATCAAGCCCTAACTTGCTTAGCTTCAGAGATCTGACGGGATCAGGCTTTGACAAGCAGGTATGACCACATACCACTACCACTTTTATGGAATAGAAAATTTGAGAATTGCGAATAAGTGTAATTTTTTTGCTTTTCTTGAAGCAAAAAAATCTTTTTTTTTTTACAGTCTTAGATCAGACTTTTGTTAGTAAAAGCATGTCACTTAGGGTATTAGATAGTAATCATGTAAAGTCCAAAGTTTAACTGAACTGAATACAGAGAAAGTTCAAAGCTTCTTATTATTATGTTTTTTACCTTACAAAATTTTCTCCAATTCTTTATCCCTTCATCACGTCTGATAAAGGTCTGATGCCAGAAACGTACATTTTGGTGTTCCATTAAAACTTTTTGGAGCTGATGTCTGTGCAGGCTTCTTCATTTTGCTCCAATTCTTTATGATCATGAGTCTAGTCTTCTTTTCCTCTGTCGTGCAAGCCCCGGTGAGAAAAGATGGCGCTGCTTTGTGTCAATGACAGTGCTCAGTTTGCAGTTGTGCTACCCTCCATGATGCTTTTCACGACAAGAGCGAGCCTGGAACTGAGCTGGAGCAGTTGACTGCTCTGACCAATCAGCGCGAGAGGAGAGTTAGCTAGGGTGGCTCCAGAGCATAGCCGGAGCTAATGAATAAAAAGTTTTGAACCGGAAAAAAGTTTTTAGAGGAGCGGTTTATTTTACATTGCACTTTATAGAAAAAAATTGGAATTTGCAGATCTTTTTTTTTTTGAGATCCATGCTGTTTCCTTAAAGCACAAATATGATGCATTTTTGTGTCCTCTATCCTTAAAATACATTATTCTCCTGAGCTCCTCTAGTTGCACCAGAACCAAGAAAAAACGTATAGTAAAGCACACTTAACAGTCATGTGTTTCCTACACCGAGAATTGAGTTAGAGCTCCATCTACTGACTGCAAAAGAAATGACGCAGGGAAAACAATCAAAGTGATCTTGCCTGAATGCTATTGCTGCAGAATTCAATCATTTAGCAAGAATGAATGACTTATGGACCTAAAAAGTGATTTATTCCTGATGCACCTGCCCATTTTAAACTTGAGAGATGAATGCCGTAACCACTACACAGTACAGTTCTTCCACCTGAGACAACACCCTTCATGTTTATCACCGCACAAACATATTTTTGCAAACCCATGTGATCCTGTTTGTAACGTCATGACAAACTGAAGCGAATGTTTTTCACAGCTGTGCATTATCTAGCTTTTCCTCCTCATTATTTTTTATGCTGGGGTGCTATTTGTCATCCGAACCTTTTGCATTGAACACCACAGTCATTTTCTCTTTGTGACAGATCCCTTTATCTGCTCCCCTCCGCTATTTTGGGCCCGTTGAATTATTGACTACAGTGAATATGGTAAATACAGCAGCTGCATATCAGTTTACTCACATAAAGCTATTAGATTAGAAAGTAACTGTTTTCGCATTCATATATTGTACATTTTGGAAAAACAACATGCAAATTACAGTGTGCTGGCAGGCTGTGAAGAAAGCTGCAATAAACATGTGAATAATTTATGTTGCTTGTCCTTATTGGTACAAATTATTTCTTGCACATATTTATAAAATGTCCTATAATTAGATCCATTTAAGCTTTGTAAAGAACTATGGTTGCTTAAGCTGTCTTTTGGTCTTACTTTTATACTTTTGATAGTGTGGTTTTTGTTTTCGAATGGCAGCAAAGTGAGCATGTGGTTAATTAAAATATTTGATTTGCATGCTGGAGAGACTGTTGAGACTGTTTTTTTTTTTTTTTTTTTTTTTTTTAAGCGACACTGTGTAGCTTTGGGGAGTGAAAAGTCAACTTCAGAATTCAATAGAAAGAGAAAGTTAAAACTTTACTTTGGAACATTCTTAATGGAGATGTACGTGTTTTATGTCATATGTGAAAAAAAAAGCTAAAAACAAAACAAAGACATCTAAATTACAAAAACAAGTTTATTTTTTTGTCACACAGTGTATCTTTAATATAACCTTCTCATATTGTGTTCTAAACCGACTTATTAACAGAAACAAATCCATTCTGTCCATTCAAAGCTTAAAGGGTCTTTCACACCAAGCTGAGGGTCGCGATGTCTGAACCGACTCGTGACTGGATTATATTTGTGATAATTTTTTTTTGTAATGTTGTTTTACATCGATGCGCCCCAAAGAGACTTGAACAGACACTGTTTCGCTCGTCTCTACCGACAGCGACTGGGGTTATGTTGGTGTGAAAGACCCTTAAGATCTTGAGACTTCAACTCTATATGCGATATTTCACTGTCTCACACAACACATTTTATTTTACAGTATTGTAGTAAATTTGAAAATCGCACATTAGTCATAGGGGATGTGCAGTTAAAGTGACACTGTGTAACTTCCTGGAGATGAAAACATAACTTCAAGATTCAATAGAGAACAGAACAAATCATTCTTAATGGAGATCAATACATTTTATATCATAATGTGAAGAAATATAGATAAAAGAGCAGTTTTCCTAATGAAAACCTGCAGGAGGCCCTTCTCTTGGCCAAAAATGAGGCCATAAGCTTACTCAAAGCAAAGACATATTTTTATTATATGTTTAGTGCAAACAAGACAAAGAGAAAAAAAAAAATTACTGGTAAGTCTATTTTTTGGTCAAAAAGTTACATGGTATGCCTTTAAGGTGCAATTAATTTAAATGAACAAGGTCACTGCGAATCACTTCTCTTTGGTCTCTTCTTTGTGGTGTTTGTCTATCTTCATTAGAAATCAAGGTTGTTGTTGTTTTTTTATCTATTAACAAACTTGCACACAACAATCAAAATCGAACTTCGGCTAAATTAATAATGAGAGGACACTGTTAAACTTGTTAATTGTGAGAAAATCTATCTGTGAACATCATACAGGACTAATTCTCATTCATTCCACAGTCATTTTGAATAACTACTTTCAGAAACATGTCAGTGGACAAAAAACATCTTTTATATTTTCCACAATATGCGACCCCTTTAAGATACAACAAGCTAAAAATAAGTTATTTTGAAAATGCATTAGCAGCTGGTGCTCATTGGCACTGCTCCTTAGGTTGTTTATGAATACATATGTTGAGCCACTTTGAGCTTAAGTGCTGTGTGTTATTCACCCCAGCCAAGTGTGAAATTGAAATTCTCCCCTGCAGAGGTGGCATGATTGACAGAGAGGAAAGGACACAGCAGAGGGACGGGAAATCTCATCTGTTACTCAAGTTGTTACCACTCTCCCTGGCCGATTCCAAAGCAGTTTATTTCAGACACTTTCATCTCTCCTGATAGTATTACATTACACTACACTTGTCAACATGTTTACATTGGAGAGCTCACCTTAGATGACACTGTGATTAAAACACATTTTCTGCATCGTTACCTCTCACGGAAAATAAACACTCGTAAAATTACAGTTCAGATACCAAGCAGGAGAAACAGAACAAGAGAGTATCTGTAATTGAAAGTCAGACTTGGGTTCAAACTTAACACTCAAAAATCATAATCTACTAAAGCTTTATAGAATATTAATCAGGATTTATTTTCTATAGACATTTTGAGCGTTAACTTAACGCTCAAATAAACTTATGCTTTAAGCTTCATTTGACAGATATGTGAATTTTATGACGTTTTATTGGGTTAATTTTGTAGTTTAAGGTCATATTAAACATTAATGTTCTAAAAAGTTTGTTGAGTCAACAGCCATATTCATCAAATTACGTATGTAAAACAACTTGACACTTCTAGTTTTGATTTGATTTTTTCATGCGCTAAACTCAAATTTATAAAACATTGTCTTCTTCGCTAAAGAGAATTTTTTTTCAAATCACAAATTTGTCTAAATCTGTTAATGAGCACTTCTTTGTTGCGATAACCTGTCTCATCTCACATGATTGTGGCCATACCAGCTTGCCAAAGCCTGATCCCGTCAGATTTTCATGTTGGTCCTGGGCAGAACTTGGATGGGAGACCGCGGAGGAACCTCAGGTGCCACAGCGGGGCAAACAGAGGAGAAACTCATTGTTGTGGTCTTAGACAAGACATGTCACCTACTTTACCTAGTATGAATCTGGTGTGAGTGTGAAAGGTTGGTGGTGGTTGGAGGGGCTGATGGCAGCCTTGCTTATGTTAGTCTGCCCCAGGGCAGCTGTGGCTGCAATACTAGTTTACCACTACCCAGTATGGAATGAATGAATAATGCATAATGTGAAGCATCATTGGGTGTCATGAAAAGTGCTATGTAAATCCAATGCATTAATATTATTATGATTATGTAGTATCAAAATAAGTCAAGATAATCAAGATACTGGATATTGCCTAGGTGTGTCAGCCACAATAAAAGGACACTGAAATATTCAGTACACAGCAGAGTGACACAAATGCAGCATTTTGTTTAGCATGATGGATGTTTTGAGACGTAACCACCAGGTTCATTTCCAATACAGATGGATTTCTTAACATTACAACGTTCTACCTTTATTGATAGACAAAATTCCCTATTAAGTGCATACTATAACACTATACCGCACATAAGTTGAATACAAAAAGCAGATGAGAGAAAACCCTAGTCTTTGGGTAAACACACTTGTTTGTTGTTTGGCCTGGGTCCTGCTGTCGTCCCTGTCCTGTCATGTGAAATGTCTCTCTGGAGGCCGCTGCCCTCCCTCTGACTTGTTTTGTTTTGTTGGTGCCAGCCCCTGTCCCGCCTGGTGTGTTCTGGACAGACCACCATCTGCCCAAAGGCCACACGCAGCTCAACACCACTTTTTGATGCTCAACAATATTTAGTTTATATTTCTTTTCCAACGTTGTGTAGATGTTTTATAAGCTTATTAATAAAGTGAAATCCTCTGCAAGTTGACGACGAGCTGCTCTTAAGGAAAGCACTTCATCTGAGTGAGTCACTGCCCTGAGAAAGCCTGGCTTCTCTCCACATGGAAACACCTCAGGGAATTAATACACACGTTTAAAGAAATGCAAATAAGCTTAAAATGAATTTCACCCCTTCTCATCTGTCTTCTCCTGACGGCAAAGCATTTTCCACACATCTTCTGTTTTGTGTTATTTTTGACACCAACATGCTGTTGTTTGACTCACAATGACTAAGAATGCATGAGACTAACAAAACCAGATCAACTCTTCTATTCTATGCATCAGCCAAGAAGATGGAAGCAAGTTTTCACTAACAAACTGACTGGCATTTTTACCCCTGAAAAGATAAGATTGCACACATACAAATCAGGTCTTATGAAGCCAGCTCTTAAGTTCCACTCAAATCCTCCAGAATTCTTTCCTTGAACTGTTCACCGATTCATGGTTTAGGCAATGACCCTTCTCATCAGAGAGTATTATTATAAATCAGAGTCAACTTTGAACATAAAACGTTTTGAAACCAAAGGAGAGACTGATGTGCAGCTCATTTAATTTAATCAATTATTTGCCATTACTGCCGTTGTCAGTAAAACACTATCTGAATTGATCTGGTATCTGGGGCAGGAGTTAACTTAAAAAATTCCATCTTTCCCATGGCCCAATTAGTCCACTAAAAAGGGAGTTTAAAGCATTTTATGTACTGATGATTGAAAATACTAAGAATCCAATGGAGTCCAAAATGAGAAGAAATGCAATAGTTACGTATAAAAGGAGGATTTGACAAATAATTTGGTTCAATTTTAACGCTTTCACCACTTTTTGTTTGTTTTGTTATTTTGATAGCTCCACAAAATAATATATTGTTGAGATGTGTCTATAAAACTCTCAAATGCAGTAGAATACATCTAGGAGGACAGTCTGACCTGTTTACCCACTTTCATTTCTCTACATGTTTTTTGTTTTTTTTTACTTTATCTAAAACAGAGGTGGGCATCTTTTTTTTCACAAGAGTCATATTTAACTCAGACAAGCTGCAGAGGACTGGACTGCGATCATTGGTGTGGCAAATTTTCTTTACCGTAAGCCTATTTCTATAAAAAAAATAAAAAATAAAATATAAAATTTATATATATATAAAAATAGACAAATGTATTTTTTGTGTATTTATTGTGAAATTTACTAAGACGCAACAGAAAATTTAGGTTTGGGCTGTAGTTTGCCCATGTCTGATCTAAAATGTAAACTAATTGATGAGGCCATATTGTCATTTAAGACTTTATATAGCCCATTAATCTTATTTATTTAGATTATAAAATTCTCTGACCTATATCTTAAAATACGACTCTCAGCATACTCTGGCTTTGATTATTTCGGCCCAGCTACATTTGATTTTGAGACCCTTGATCTAAATAAATAAATAAATAACTTTGGTTTACTAAGACCCCACTGCCTGATTAATCAACTAAATGACTAAATGACCCAACAGGGGGACCCTACACAGTCCTGGAACTGGATGTCCACTTTAAGTCCCCAGATTTCACATTGTGTGCGTGTGTTGTTTTTGGTCTTGTTTTTGTTGTGTGCCACTTGTCCGCCTGTCACCAGTGATTGCACCAAAGGGAGCCAGCCTCACAGCGGGACCACATGGCAGGGCTTGGACCAGTGATGGAGCTGTTCTACACAACTTCTGATGACTTATCCCCCACTATCTCTGTTTTCTCTTGTTTTTAGGCGGAGAAATGTGTACGCATGACAGTCCAGCTCTGTGGAATTAAGCCCAGAGGAATTAAGAGGTCCAGGATGAGACAATAAGAAAGGTAAGAACATTGTGCAGTGTCAGCATATATTATTTTCTCATTTCTAAGCTTTTACAATTCGCAGAGTTGTTATTATTATTTTTAACACTGAAATACAATACCAAATTTGTTGTGTTTAACTTATATACAATATTTTAGTCGAATATTTTACTTACATTTTTACTTTCCTTTTATTTCTGTGATAAATAAGCCGTAACTTGCTTTTCTCTAATGAGGCTTTGACACTGCATTTGTTAAGTCGATGAATTTCCAGCTGCCAAATCCACTCTTGTAGTTCATAATTTACATCTTGGTGAAGCTAATGTGGCTTAATTGCTGTTTTAGTTAAAATTTTGAAAGATTGCATTAAGATTGTACTTTGTTTTAACACAAAAGTAATAGTATTGCAGTTGCAAGCTTGTTACTTGCAACTTTATTTTAACCCTTTTGTTAAACTGAGGCTAAACACGTGGTCAGAGACTTACTCCGCCCACAACTGCACTGCAAACAGGCTCGCAAAAGTGGGAGATGTCCAGAGGCTTTTTAAGAGACGCCCAGTGGTGTGAACAAACGGTGAGGTCTAGTTGCATTTCAAGAATAACTGCAGACATAGGGCTGGGCGATATTGACAAAAAATAATATCTGGATATTTTTTGGACAAATCTCGATAAAGATATTTGGACGATATTCTGTCAGTTCAACGTAAATGTGTTAAAATCTGTGTTCAAATTAGTTTCACTGGAAAAAACAACAACCTTAAATTTAAAAATTGACTGAATGATGTAGTGTTTATTGTGATTAGAGGTTTGACTGTCTTAAATAAAGTAGAACAAGTAAATTGATGTTTATACTATAAATTGATGTATATATACTGTTGGTAATTCAAACGCTAAAATCTACTCAAATACTACTTACAGTATTCTAGGCACACATTCCTTGTTTTCTTTTCCATTTTTTTCTAGTGGGTTTATCAGACAACTTTTTGTCAAACTAATCAAAAATATGCAGCAATTTCACATAATAAATCCTTTTTTCTGTTCTTTGAATTGATTAAAGGGGACCTATTGTGTTTTTTTTTAATATTTAGTAAGAATCTAGAACATGTACAGATCAGTAATTTACCTTTTGTTCATTGTAAAACACAAAGTTGATCTAAAACCACTTAAAATAGGAAAAGCTCTATTGACTTCCTGTTCAAAACTGCAGAACTGATAAATTAATTTAAAATGTTCTGTAAAAAGCAACGGATTTTTAAAAACAATTTTTTTATTGTTGGAAAGTGAATATGTGACAGTATTGAACCATTTATGCTTCACTTTGAGTATTAATCTTTGGAATTATAACAAGTAAATACAGACAAGTGGGAGGGGATAGGTGGTAGGTGAGAACAGGGATTTCTGAGCACTTGAACTTCAGCTAAAGAACATTACAAGATTATTCCAACATGCATGAATCAATTCAAATATAACTTTGAGTAAACTAATGATGAAGGAAGGCCATCATAAAAGATTAAAAACTTAGAAAAGTGAATTTGACATAATAGGTCCCCTTTAATGTACAACTTCTGATACAGTATAAACTTGCCTTGTCTTTAAGAAAGTCATTTATGTAGTTTTATTGTAAATGAACTTTTCTGTGGCAAAAGATTTTCAACTGCACAATATACAGTACTCGATATTCAATTTTTGGATATCTTCAAAACAACATTCACGATATTATCTAAAATTCGATATATTGCACAGCTCTATGACATATGTATGAAACCTTTCTCATACATAAGCGCATGAGCTCATGTAAGTATTTTTTAAAATTTAAAATGAGAAAAAAAAAGAACCATTGGAGCAACTTTCAAACCTACAACCTTCTATTCCACGCACCATCTGCTTATCTAGTTGAGCCAATTAATTGATGATGCCATTGCATAGCGGGTGACCGCTCTCTACAGCAGCAATGTTAGAAGGAGTTTTTAATGCCCAACTGGGCGGCTCTGCTTGTTTGTCGTGTAAACTTGATGTGACGTTGGCGTGTACTGAAAATGCGCTGACATAGTTTGACCATGGTGGCAGTACTGTCATGGTTTTTGCACACATAACTGCAAAATGAGCGGGTTTGCACAAAAATTTCCAAAAAAGGTCCGGAAAAAAAGTTTCTGCTTTTACTTAAAATAGATGACCATGTATTGGTGACCAATATGACAATGAAATGTCATATTGGTCACCTTAATATACCATCCATACTGCCTTTTTTTTCTACTTTCTGTTCGGATGCAGGTTTGACCTTAAATGTTGTCAAACTAAGGACTCTTAACTCAAAGCCAGCCACAGAACTACTAATTTGAGCTAATCATTAGCATCTTAATTTCCTTTTAATTTTGGGTAAAACTAAGTTATGTTATGTCAGATATGAATTTACTGATTTAAATATTGCAAAAAACCACACTGTGTTTTTTTAAATAAAAAAAATGTATTCAGATCATATGTTTCTCAGAGTGGCTAATAAGCCTGTCATTCACATATACCCGTACAGCATTGTAAAGTGTTGTCAACGTATGCATTCGTCTACCAACTGGGTAACCTTTCCACAGACCTAATCTATCACTTAGACTATTGCTGTTACTTCTTGTTTTCATGGAGAAAGAGAAACTAAATGTCATATTTTAGAACATTTCACTCTAATCAATAACAGCAACTGACTGGAGATGAGCAAGAAGTGGAACCCTCCATCAGAAAAGTCACACAGTGTACTATTTAACACAAACAAAGAATTACAAACAGCTTATCTTTGTTGCTCTCTTTCTCAGCCGAAAACAAGTTTGTTCTAAAATGGCCTTCTTCTACCTGCCAATTCCCACACAGTCACGGTTCACCTGCGACCTTTCCATGGCGGCTTCCTGTGCGTCAGTGACAACTACGTGCTGTACTTTTATGGGATACATTCGTCAGCCCGGTGACAGGAGGCGGGCTGCCATAGAGTGGTGAGGCGAGTGGAGGACCCAGAGCTGCGGCTGAGGAGGAGGTGGACAGATCAGTGTGTCCTGCGTGTGCTGCTGTGATAAGTGGTGACGCAGTGAGGTTCAAAAGTCTGTCTGGTATCAAGTGTAGGTTTAAATAATAGCTCTGTGATGTCTAACCTAAGAATGTTTGAGCCCTTTTTATAATATGTCTAGTTATGAATGAGTGGTGTTGTCAAGCAAATAGGCAGCTGCTTTCGTAAGTAAGATCACAAGTCTCCTTCCAAAGAGGACAGACCATTAGCATGTCTCAGGTTTGAACAGAGAATCAACCAGCAGGAGCACTCTGCACATTAATCACAACACAAACAAAGCCTGATCATTCAGATCAGAGGAATGCAAATGTGAGAAAATAGAAACATATACAGTATTTAAGCTGTTTTTCGAAATAATTTCACAGGGCACTGAATTAGTGTTTAAACTGTTGTAAACAATATGAAAAATTAGACTTCCTCTGTCATGGCTGTGAGCCATAACCAAAACATTTCCTGATTTACAACTGGCTGAAATACTGTTTTTGCACATTGTAGTCGGAGCACTCAGATCTTCTGTTTGCTGTATTGTCTTAGGTCCAGAAGACATAGAGGACAAAGACCTTGTCCACACAAAGCCAATCTTAAGCTTTTCAAAACAATTATTTGACCTAAACCACACATCATCCACACAAAGCAGGAGTATCAGGACACTGAAAATGAACATTTCTGAAACCAGGTCCAGAGTGAAAAGATTTCAAAACTTCGGTTTAGTGCCTCTGCAGTTACGCTGTGTGCACAAGTTTTTTTTTTCATGATGACAGCACTGCCACTGGGTTTTCTTTAATTTATGTTCACTGCAAAAATCTGTCGTCTTATTGCACCATAAACCACAGAAGACAAGGAAGAATTAGGGAAACCACTACAATCTCCATTAAATCTGTTTTGAAGCTTTATCAAATATTACAAAGAATCCAAAGCATAAATCCACTTTCTGTGTCTCTTTTGTATAGGTTTTAGATCCGCTTTGTTCATTCAGCATGTTTGCTCAGTTTAAAAGACTTCTCTGCTAAGTTTCTATTTACATTCAGTAACTTTTCTGCACATGCTCATTGTCAAGTCTTCCTCTAGTTTTTTTACTTTTTGTGTCAGTGTCACAGCGCCACACTCTGGTCAGTTACAGGCATTACACTGGCTTCAGGCTGCTTTACTGATTCATGTGGATGCTGGCAAATCCTTAGACAGCTCCATGTTTATCCAGTTCGTTTTAAAATTATCATTGTTTTGTTTTTGTGTGGACAAGGCCAAAGTGTTCTCCAGAGCTGGCCCCAAACTCTCAAACCAGGAAATTCTCTCCCTCTCCATATCAAAAAGTTTGGATGAGAATTTCAAATATATTTTGATAAATCACTTTTTGTTTTTAGTTTTTTTCTCCCAATGTTCTAAAAATATGTGTGGTGACAGATGTATTAAATTACCTGTTAAATGTAGAGAGCAATGTAGAACTTGTCAGCAGAAAAAAAGTTACTCCCTCTATTGATATTTATTAACTGCAATGAAAAAGACTATTGGCCACTGCTTTAAAGGATCAACAATGCGATCTATAAGAAGAGATTAAGTTTGTGTTAAGTCACAGCACTCTCAACACATTTTTTTCCTTTTTCTTCTATAGATTTAGTTCTTTCGCTTTTGTGAAAATTCAGTTTGCACACGTGGCAAATCAGGGAAAAGACTTAAAATACTGTATATTACATAAAGTAGGTTGATTTGTGTGAGTTGTTTCTTCTTCATGAGCATCAACCACTGACAATGACTTTGTAGAGAGCATAAAACATCGAATACAACAAATAATTTTGTTTTGAGATTTGGAATTGATGAATTACAGAGATCAAACTGAGCTATCACTTTAAGAGAGTTAGCTAACTGACAAACATGAACATTTAAAGCCAGTGTCTCACTTTAAATAAATAAATAGACCAGACCAAAGGGAGCTGCATTAAACTGAGAGGTGTAAGAACTCTTAATTGCTCATGCATTATTCTGTCTTCCGGACTCTGCAGTGTTGTTTTTAAATGTTGCCAGAGCATTTAGTGCCATGTCATTACCACATGTGGTTAATGTATAATCAGGCCTGGGATCCCTTTTGTGGCTCGCCGCTTGTAGACGATCCAACTCGAAAAACTGAGCCCCAGCCTTGTGCCAAGAATCTGGATTTACTGCGGCTAAAGTCGAGCTCCTAAAACATATCATTGCGCCGGCTTGGGTCATCCACTTCAAAGGCTGTTTTGTACAAGTACTGTGGTTTACCGACTCACCCTGAGCCAGTGTGAGGTGCAAGGGAAGGATTTAGCAAGAAGCAAGATAAACAGATTGATACCACAGAGCTCCTGCTGCAGAAGTGAACATTTGAAATTCATGGAAATAGATGTTATCCAGAGAAAACAACATTTGGCCGTAAACGATTGTGTGAAGTGTGTTCGCAGAGATTAGGTGGGTCTAATTACAGACAATCAGATGAAGCAAGTCTTGGCCAGCGGGATAGGAGCCACAGCTCAAACTGGCAATTGCAACTACAAGGATTTAGCCTTAAGAGATGAACAAATGGGAAATGATTGGAAATTTACTTCTGGTTTTGCTTGTGCTGGAATAATATTAAAGATTCAATTTGAGTTCTTTATTTAGTAGTTCTAGGAGCTGTGGCTCAAATTTTTTTTGTATTGGCTTAAATACTACTACATTTTGCAATATTCTATAGGACAATAACATTTAATACAGTTAAATTAAATGATCTTTAAAAGCTGTTTGTGTTATAACCAACAGTCTTTGCTGAAATTACCATTATAAGAACAAAAACTAAAATTAAATATGTTATTACAAAAACAAAAAGCTCTTTTTCAGCTGTTCGTGTGTTATTGTTCTTAGCAATGTGGCTAATGGTCGTTAGCATACCTCACTTGTATTAACAGCTGTGACAAAGCTTAAAACTCATTGTGGTGAACAATTAGGTGAGTGAACAAACCATGTACAGATATCCATCCATCTTCTTTTTCTGGAGTCAGGTTGCGGAGACAGCAGCTTGCACAAGGAAGCTCAAAATTCCCTGTCCACACACACCTGCTCCAGCTCTTCCAGTGGAATCCCGAGGCGTTCCCAGGCCAGTCAAGAGACATAGTCTCAATCGTGTCCTGCGTCTTCCTCAAAGTCTCCTCCCGGTGGGACATGCCCGGAACACCCCAGGGAGGCATCCAGGAGGCATCCAAACAGATGCCCGAGTAGGGATGGGTATCGAGAGCCGGTTCTACTTGGGAACCGGTTCTATTTTTAGCAATCTACTGGAATCGTTAGTCTCCTCTCTTATCGATTCTTCTTATCGATGCCGCTTTGGGCCGCTGTGCCTTTAAATACTGCGTAAACTTCAACCTCACGCTGGGCTGTTACATTCGGTTTCATTACAAGCACAAGTTTTAGCTTTGGCAAAGCCTAAGTCTCTCACTAATTCACGTGGATACAGCGCGTTTACGTACAGCGCGCACAGGAAAAGAGAGAAGAAACGGAGACAATATGTACATGTGGCGCACATGCGGCTCACACACCAGCGCCGTGACAGGCAAGCTTCCTCCATTAATATGAATGTTTGAAGGATAGGCGCGTGCATCTACCGTCAGCTGGGGGAGTATAAACTCTTTCTTTCCGCGCTCCTAATGCGCACTTTGTGTGCGTTTTCTTCGAGCCTGGGCGACCTCTCTCTCACTTTCTCTCCTCCATCTCCTTAGACGGGTCCCACAACTGTCAGCAGTGTCAGCCCCAAAGTAAATTGTGTCCGCGCCTCGGACGCACGAATTATCCGTCTCTAAGCGAGCTGTGTCCCCTTTTGTAGTGTATACGGACAGTCCGTTGTGCTGTGCCTGCGTCCTGACCAGCGCACACATCTGGTCTGGGAGACACGTGCGTTCGACTGAAGCGCGCTGTTCCGCCTTCTCCAAGCGCAGACCATCACCTGGAGCGGACTTTCTGAATAAACAACTACTGTAGCACAGTTTGTGGGACACAGAGAAAGAGAAAGGCCTGGTG
This sequence comes from Mugilogobius chulae, assembly GCA_038363315.1. NCBI lineage: Eukaryota > Metazoa > Chordata > Actinopteri > Gobiiformes > Gobiidae > Mugilogobius > Mugilogobius chulae. The sequence continues at coordinate 20,110,991 of CM076416.1, forward strand.
AGCGCAGGGAGAGTGTGATGTGTGTAGAACCAGGACTTCACGTGGCCAAAGTTAACCCTTACATAGCGTTATTAGTGTTATCAATATCAAATAGTTTATGCCTCTAGCTCTGAAATATTATTTCTGCTCTTCATTTAGTCTATATTTAATTAGTAATCATCATAATCCACATCTTTGTCTAACGAATTGAATTAGGTTAAAATACATTTTTAAATCTAGATACATAAAACACATAATTTTAAGAATCGATAAGAGAATTGATAAGGAATCGGATCGATAAGAGGAATCGATAATGGCATCGATATCGATAAAATATTATCGATACCCATCCCTATGCCCGAGCCACCTCAGCTGGCTCCTTCCCATGTGGAGGAGCAGCAGCTCTACTCTTGAGTTCCTCCCGTGTTACTGAGCTCGTCAACCTTACTCATTTCGACAGCTTGTATTTGCAATCTTGTACTTTCGGTCATTACCCAAAAGCTCATGACCATAGGTGAGGATTGAATTGGTTGGTATTGACTTGTAGATGTAGGAACTTTAAATTAAGGAAGCAAAAATTGGCTATTGCATCTTTAAAGAAAAAAAAACCAAAACATTAGAAATGACACTGCTGTTTGATCTCAGTGTTATGCTCTGTCTGGACCAAATAAAAATGCTATAGTATAAGCATTTTGGCAGAAGCTTTATAATATCAGTTAACTCCTTTCATTTTCTCATGACCTGTTTTTATAACGAAGTTAGAATACCAGTGCTTTGGCGACTGATAGTGAGTAAAATGTGACTTCCGTTTACACATTTTGCTCTGCAGATGATGAAATAGTAACATCACAGCTGGTCATTATACAACCCAGTGATAACTGTGCACAAATGACTTGAGTATTAAAGTACTTTCATCATCTCAATGCTAATGAGCTGTTATTGGTGCACACTGAGAAGAAGGCTGCTTGTCTTTAAGTGTGTCCATTCATTTTGTGTCCACAGACATGCATTTCCCAGTCTGTTGGTTTAACGTGATGTTTTAATCAGTTTTCTTTAACAGAGCAGACATTTTCTGACTTGACCCATATCTTTTTACGTTAACTAATTTAGGAACACAATTATTGTTTTGAAGAATTGTCCAGTTTGAAAACATTAATCATTTATATGATGAGAAATTTGGGATGTTGACATATAAATTAACAACAGAATGAAGTATTATATCTTTGAATAGTTTCCATTCATAACATTCTAACTTTCGTTCTAATAACATTCAATACAAATGGAGGGGAGCTACAATTATTACTACTTAAATGCTGTTTCTTATTGTAATACGAAAAGTGAATGGGTCTAGTCACTAATATAAATCACTGGACTAAAATCTGTGGAATACCTTTCCAATTGCTGTGACAAGTTATGAATTACAACATATCAACTTGAGTTTAGCATATTTGACTTGTTTAGTAAAAAAAATCTGCCAGTAAAACAAGAGTTTGTACTAAAAATAAGAAAATGCATGTTTTCTCAAAAATAACAAAATATTGTAAGTCACCTGCATCAAGAAAGAATATACTGGCAAATCAGTTGACTTGACAAGAAAATTGCCCTTAAGATTATCTTTTTAGCTTTTATAATTATTTCTTATTTTTTTGCATTGGTCTCAAACTGAAATGGAGCAGGGCCAAATTGAGTCAGAGTTGGTGGAGGGCTGCATTTTATTATATCAGCCTGACTATGTTATATTATACCGTATATCAATAAGGTTATTAGGCTGTACAAACTCAATATAACATATACAATAAGTCCACATTTATTTTTTTATTTGGCCACTTTATATATACTGTAATTTGCTGGATTCAAGTGTGTCTTAGACGTTTTTGGCCACATCTCAACTATATAAATCTTTATATTCCCATAGGTTTATTTTCCAGCTTGGTTTATGTAACTCCCTTTGTGCTCTTCACACATGAACCATGAGTCTGTGTCACAAATAATATGGGCCCGCCTGAGCCTTTACCTGGATCTTCGGATCGCTGACAGTTTGATGCTGATGATGGAGTCGTGGTCACATCACGAAAAGTATTTTTCAGCAGGAATTTACGCACGTTTCTCTGTGAATATTGGATCAATTTTCATTGAATTAAACACATGAGCTCTCCATTATGACATTGAACTTATTCGAAGAAGCTTACCTGTCTCCAAAAAAGATGAATCATATCTGTGCATTTTATTATTAGGGCTTTGACAGTTTCTTCTCTTGTGTCTGAAGCTTCTGCTCTCATAATCTTCCTGTCCTCTGTCTGATTCTAGTTTAAAAGTGACTTTATGAGTTCACATTCACCTCTCTGTCTTGTTGTGTTTTTGTAGTTCATATTCATATTCATGTAGTTCATATTCATTGTGAAATCCTCCCGCAGCTGCATTTGGACTTGGCCGCCCAGTTTGACATTTTGTTCTTAAACATGAACACACTTCTTAGGAAAATATGAACAGCTTGTCATCAAAATTATAAATATACTATACATTTTGGTCAATATGGCATGCCTTCCCCTAATCTATCTTACATCTTATGCTGGTTAGTTGCTATAGCATCATAAGGACTCACGAACACTCACTCTCTCACACAAAACATAGTCTATGTAATTGTCTGTGTTATACATAGCAGCAGCAGAGGACACGTTGCTCTTGCGCTCGCAGTAAAGTTGTAGCTAATTGAAGTTGTTGAGTGAGCAGCACATTTCACGGTTCATTTATTTGTTTATTAAGACACTGAATAGCACATCACCTCACACTGTTAACCTTGTCTCTGATTCCAGCGCTCGACTGTGCGTACTGATACATATTTAACACTCTTTATGCACTCGCAACAAGGATTAGAAAAAGTTATGCATGTCCCAAGTTCAGACGCCATGAGGAGACGGTAACAAAGATAATATTTGAGGTTCATCCATTCACCAGAATTAAAGGGACTGTACTCGTTTTTTTGCAACAAGATAACTTAAAAGCAATTTCCCCCTAGCACTGATGCCTTGTTAATGTATCTATTCAGGTGGAAATTAGTCCCCAACGTCCTGTCTATGTCTAATAAAATCCCGTTTGTGTGCAGCTTTTTCTGTTTTTGTTTTTAGCATTGGTGCTAACTGTTGTTAGCATAGTGACTCACCTCGCTGTTAAAAGCTGTGAAAAAACATTCAAACTCATCATGATGAACAATTCTGAAGCTCAGAATGCATTAGCTACCTGAGGAAATCATGTAGCCTGAAGGAAAAAGGTTAAAATTAAGCCAAAAAATTCATTACGATTTTTTTCTAACAGCCAGCTTCACGGCAATTCATATTTTTCGATTGCTTTTTTTAATCATTGACTGAATTATTCTATTTCTTCTAAAAGCTTCACACTTCCATGTTGTGTTAAATCCAGCTGTCACTCACACACCCTCACACAGACTGACCAATAGTGAAGTTAATGTGCAAAGAGAACGACATCTAAATGAGAAAAAGCACTCACAGTTTGACGATTTCACAATAAAAAATACATATCACAAAAAAAGCTCACAATTTGATTTATTACATTTGATTAACTAAAATGTGTATTGATTATTGCAATAATTAGAACAAAGATTCCCAAAGTAGTCATTGATCACTCATTGGTCTCTTAGTTTACCAAAATTTGTATTAGTTAGAAAGCTCATGACAATCTTATCTTGAATTTTTTTTTTTTTTCTGTTTATGTGTTTTGTTATGAGACATAGTTGTAACATGCAATACATCTGAGTGCTTTTTTGGTCTGTGAATGCCCATTTTTGGGTTCCCATGTTGATCAGATCAGTTGCGGCACTATTTGCTTTTTGAGCGATCTAATCAGGATCTGGCAAGCATACGTGCAAATTAGAAGCACCTCGCTTAAGTAATGTCTAGAGTCCAACCACAGCTCTCACGGTTTTTCCCATCCTTAATCATTAATGCAACTACATAGCATTGATAAAGAAATTGCTTCTCCTGAACTTGGTTTGCTGGAGACAGGGATATCGTCTGAATATTGTAATCGAGGTATGTTCAAAAAATCAGACAACCCTAACTGTGAGAAGATAAAAGTGTTTTGCTGATTCAAAAGAAAATCATGTAGTAGTACTGAGCGACGAATGAGAAAGATAATTTACGATGCGTTGTGTGTCACTATAGTGTGTTACCTTTCCCGTTTTTGCTGATCGGCGGCGTATGTGCGGGGCTTGGGTCTGCCAACACCTTCCAATTCTCTCTTGAAACTGCTGACAACAGTGCGGCTTGAGAGGCCTGGTGCTGAACTAGGAGATAACAAAGATTCCACTTCTGGAACATAATACTTGCTAATACCATTATCCTTGGAACGTGACATAGCGCAGCCTATTCACAATGTGTCATCTGCCGTGTGATGAGTGTGGAGATGACGATTTAGACAGGCGGTCGCAATCCCGTAAGACCTGCCTTTGGCTAGCGTCTCTCTCACCTTTCCAGCGCTGCCCACACTCGGCCCGCTTGACATTATGCCTTTACCCTAGATTTTGCCCTCTCTCTTTGTATGCTTGACTAAACTTGAGTGAGCCTGAAAATGAGTAACAATCTGTAGCTCATGGGATAAATGGCATGAATGATACACGCAATCCACACAAGAATCTAGTGTACGCTCTTCACGTATCGCTACAGGCGCGTTGACTTCGTCCTGATGACATAGAACCGTCTAGAGCGCAACATGAAGGCTCCTTATAACTGAGGCTAACTTTGAAAATTCCGTCCAATGTATACTGTTGTAGTGTGACATTTGGTACAACTTAGGGCGACTTCAATCTCCACGATCGCTCACTGACAGAGACATGCCTTTCCTATGAAGCACACATAAATGCCGACTCCATTCAAACCAGGAAGATGTCAGATATATGGGTTTGAAATTTAATATGCACGTTTCATGGATAGCTACTTTGAGCAACTTAACTATAAACAGAATTCGTATTCAAAAATCATTTTATCTTGTTGTTTGTTTTTGCTTTACAGTCTTAATTGAATGTCTAAGTTGGAAAAAATGTATACTGTAATATAAAGAGCTATTCCTAAAGAAACCTAGGTAATTTGTAGTTATGCGTTATGCCAATGAGAAACATGTCCAATAATGCCTTCCCCTAGAGCCCTGTTACCCCAGGGGTCCTCCTCCTGCAAAAAGAAGTATTTTTCTTGAATTCTCTAGTTATGTGACTTCCCTGGTTAAATATATAGGTGCATCGAATATTTGAAATAAAATTCGAAGCTTTTAGCGGCTTCACTTAATGTTGCACATAGCGACATCGATCATTTGGTCTAATTTTGGCCTCTGATCAATAGGCTAATAAGGACCAAATGTTTCTCTAATGTAAGAGTGCACACGTGGGACTGGATGAAACAGTTTAATTCCAGCCTGTTTCATTAGATTCTATTTAAAACTTAACTCCTCGAGCTTCCAGTAAAGCGATTGCCGTGTTTTTGTTCCTTTCATGATCTACCGTTGAGAGCTTCATTCGATGATGACTTCTATACTGATCGATAGTATACCTNAGCTGTCCAATACACTCATCCTTAGTCTAACACACGTGACTGAGTGTTGCTCTGTAAGTGCGTTCACAGTAGGTGGACATCGACAAGTGTGAGGATCAGGTAATGTAAGAATGGGACATGGTCGACATGAGAGATATACTTTATTGATGTGATTAGCTCAACAGTGTGTTATTATTCCTCTGCATATGCACAACCTTTAGTTTGGGATAATTTGTGCATTATGCCAAAACAAATAAAGGCAGTGCTGTGGATGTCAGTGGATTATGTGTGTGTGTTTCTATTAAAAGTGTTGTTATTTAGTTAATATTATATTTTTCTTTTACATACATTACATTCATACATATTTTGAGCTGTATCAATAACTAAAATTCATTTGATTGTATTTACTTTGATTTTGGATATTTTTATTGTTTGTTATTTTTTTACTTACTGTCACTTTAAGAGAGAGAGAGCTTGCGCTCTGATGGTCAAACGAACTTTTTTATTTTATTTACTTTTTTCATTAATAATACATCATACTGTGTACAATTTGATATTTACTAAACAAAATTACAACTGTACAATTATTACACAACCTAAATAAAATCAAACTAACTGACATCGTCATTTTTCTACAACGCAGCAAAGAGACTCTGGGTAATATCACTTCAGCAAGAGTCCGCTTCCATGCGGGCTTCACTGAAGTGCAGATAAAGGGCGTGAAGAGGGCGGGGCTAAAGGCCGTTTGTGCACATTGGGACGTCCTACGCAAGTAACCCCACAGCGGGAACGCGCTTCTGAGGGCCACAAGGGTGGAAGAGGTGGATATTCGTCCCACCATACTGTATATACGTTTTACATTTTCCAGTGCTGCACAATAGTAAAATTGCATCAACACACGACACAGTTCAAGTCACTCTCGCTTCTCAAAGTTGTGAAAAGCACTTCTAAACACACTGGCGTCAAGAATCATAAGGCTTGAATGCATTAGAGCAGTGGTTCCCAACCTTTTTTGTCCAAAGTACCCCCTAAATTTTGTCTCACATGCCGTGTACCCCTAACTTGTGCTTTACAGTAAACAAATGGGTTTTCTAGTATATAATATTGCCAACACAAGCACAGCACAAATTTTTAAATTCATTCAAAATACATTTCACCTTCTATTAAAGTCTGACATCATTCCACTTACCCCATGGAGATGTCCCACGTACCCCCGAGGGTCCACGTACCCCTGGTTGGGAAATTAGAGGAATGAGTAAGTTTTATGACTGATGTAAAAAACTACAAGAAATTGGATGCCGGATGGGAAGTCTCCATTTATTAGACAACATTTTTAGAAGTTTTTACCATTTACGAGCATTGTTCTTAATGGCGCCTATCATCAAACCTATGAATGTTGAGTGTGTCCAAATATTATAGTTCTTCCTTTTATTTTATTTTATTTATGAATCCAGTAAGTATTCAGATTAAATGTTCTAGCAGACATAATAGGCCTACTAACCCAAGGAATGTGCCGCCCAAAAACTAATCATATTCTGAGCAAAAAATAAAATTAGTGCATTTCTAAAGGATAAAAAAAAAGAGCCCAGAATTAGAAAAGGTTTTGTTGTCATTATCGCTGGAAAAAATGTCACGAATGTGCTTTGGCAATATGATGCAACATAAAAGAATGCATAAAAACACTAAAAGAATCTATGCTCAAATAAATGCCTGTAAACAGAAAAGGAGGTGAGCGAGGTCATATGGGACCTACTGTTTTCATAAAGCTTCTGCTGGTCCATCCTTTATCTTATTGCAGATGTATACTGTAAATCAAAAGCAACAGCGCCGCTCTATAAAAAGGAGGGTCCACTACATTTGATAAGGCTTTTTAATCTTGCATTTCAGGGACAGTAAAACCCCACTTTAGAGAAGCAGCGTCTGGGCTCTTTTTGTGAGGAAACAGGAAAACAAGGCATGAAGGCCAGTGGATTATCCTTGTGAGAAACTGAATGTGTTTGGTGGTGCAAGCCTTGGATGTTATAATGAGCACACTTGACCCAATGTCAAATTAAGAGAGCGAGCTCATTTCACAATGTGGAAAACTCCTGAAAAACATGCTGAAGCTTTTCTGCATACGTACAGCTAAATCAGTGTTTTCCTGTGGTGGAGGGTCTCCGCTTTGATTTGCCTGAAATTATATAAAGTATGACATTAAAAGTATGACAGATTATCACATTTTTCTAATTTTGACTTAGTCTGGTGTGATAGTTCTTGTGGCTATCAAAGTTTTACAGCAGTTACATTGCAAATTATGAAGAAATTGACAAATAAATGTGGAAAATTACAGGAAATAGGGCCTATCTGAGTTTTAAAACAGAATCTTTCCACATGTGTTGTCAAAAGTTGCCAAAATGCAAAGATAATCTGTTTAAATGTTCATTTACCACAAATAAAGTGTTACAAAATATTATCATTTGCCAAATCATAACATCTGTGTCATTTATGTTGATTTTGACCCACATTTATAATGCTGTTGCTAGGTAACAGTTGTGGATTCACCTCCACATATATAATATTTACTGGACAAAATACAAGTAAAACCTCGTAAAAATAACCAATCTAGCCGAAAACAAGCAAATTGTTTGATGAAATTTTAAATATATAGTCCACTGTGTTTTAATGAAAATATGGTCTATTGTCATACGCACTTCAACATGTATATCTCCATGGAGACAACGTAATATACAAGCAGCCGTGACGCCAAAGGCAAAGTTTTCATAGAAAGATGTGGAGAGGCAACTTAACCCAGTTAGAATTTATCCTTTTTGGGGATTTAGATTTTTCTTCAAACAAAGACACTTCTAGTTTGGAGTTTCTAACCATTTAGCATTGTCCTTCATCACTTTTAAATAACAATAGAGTGAAATTTATTGCAGACAAAAAAATATCTGTATGGCTATAATAAATATTTGCATGGCCTTCTTTCATGGAAATTTGCTCCTTATGTTTCTCACAGTGGCAAAAAAAAAAAAATACTTTTTATTTTTATTGCTATTCTTATGGAGAATGTTTCAAATATGGTTTTAACTTTCCGTTTCTATAAAATTACTTAAACTTTTCTCATTTTGTGTGATTAATCCTGGTAAATAGATTGGCAATGCATCATAATGACACATTCTGTCATGAAGGTAAACTCTGATCTGAATGTATTTTTAGCAAAACAAATTAAAGTCGAGTCACAACAAAATCTCAATGAATGTTTCTGACTTGGCGTTATCTCAGTAAAAGTACAGCAGTCAGGGCTAGCATTGTCTAGCTTTTATCCTGCTGCTGCCATAAACAAATATCAAATCACTGAGACACTTTATTCATTTCAAATCAAACCAATTATTTTTGTACAACCCAATTTTAATAATAACTTTGCAATCTGCATGTATTTGGGTCTGTATATGACATTCCCAGATTTATAACATAATGGATCAAAGTTCAAGATTTTTTTTTCCTCTAAATCCTCACTAGTCGCACTCTACTACTATAAGTGGTGTGTAAAAGTATTCTTTTAAGTTCTAGAATATGAAACGCTAATGCAGGATGTCAGAGCTTGATAACGTACAGTAACAATACAAAAATATATAACATTTGTTCTTCAAGTCCTGCTTGTTCAATCAAACTGCAAAACAAAGTAATTTCATTTGCCAAGACGCAGAGGGCGCTGTTTTTTGCTGTACAGAACCTACGTCCCTATAATGTGGTTTCTTGGAACGTATGACCAGACGATAAATAAAGTAACGCTCGTAAAAGCGTCAATTGGTTTTGCTGCCTTGGCCGGCCAGTTTGACTTTTGTCAATTCATTGACATGACACAACTTCTTAGGAAAATATGAACAGCTTGTCATCAAAATTAATAAGAATATACTATACATTTTGGTCAATATGGCATGCCTTCCCCTAATCTATCTTACATCTTATGCTGGTTAGTTGCTATAGCATCATAAGGACTCACGAACACTCACTCTCTCACACAAAACATAGTCTATGTAATTGTCTGTGTTTATACATAGCAGCAGCAGAGGACACGTTGCTCTTGCGCTCGCAGTAAAGTTGTAGCTAATTGAAGTTGTTGAGTGAGCAGCACATTTCACGGTTCATTTATTTGTTTATTAAGACACTGAATAGCACATCACCGTCACACTGTTAAACCTTGTCTCTGATTCCAGCGCTCGACTGTGCGTACTGATACATATTTAACACTCTTTATGCACTCGCAACAAGGATTAGAAAAAGTTATGCATGTCCCAAAGTTCAGACGCCATGAGGAGACGGTAACAAAGATAATATTTGAGGTTCATCCATTCACCAGAATTAAAGGGACTGTACTCGATTTTTTTGCAACAAGATAACTTAAAAGCAATTTCCCCCTAGCACTGATGCCTTGTTAATGTATCTATTCAGGTGGAAATTAGTCCCCAACGTCCTGTCTATGTCTAATAAAATCCCGTTTGTGTGCAGCTTTTTCTGTTTTTGTTTTTAGCATTGGTGCTAACTGTTGTTAGCATAGTGACTCACCTCGCTGTTAAAGCTGTGAAAAACATTCAAACTCATCATGATGAACAATTCTGAAGCTCAGAATGCATTAGCTACCTGAGGAAATCATGTAGCCTGAAGGAAAAAGGTTAAATTAAGCCAAAAAATTCATTACGATTTTTTTTCTAACAGCCAGCTTCACGGCAATTCATATTTTTCGATTGCTTTTTTAATCATTGACTGAATTATTCTATTTCTTCTAAAAGCTTCACACTTCCATGTTGTGTTAAATCCAGCTGTCACTCACACACCCTCACACAGACTGACCAATAGTGAAGTTAATGTGCAAAGAGAACGACATCTAAATGAGAAAAAGCACTCACAGTTTGACGATTTCACAATAAAAAATACATATCACAAAAAAAGCTCACAATTTGATTTATTACATTTGATTAACTAAAATGTGTATTGATTATTGCAATAATTAGAACAAAGATTCCCAAAGTAGTCATTGATCACTCATTGGTCTCTTAGTTTACCAAAATTTGTATTAGTTAGAAAGCTCATGACAATCTTATCTTGAATTTTTTTTTTTTTTTCTGTTTTTGTTTTTGTTATGAGTAATAGTTAACATGCAAACATCTGAGCTTGTGGTCTTGTGAATGCATTTTGGGTCAGATATTTGATCAGATCATTGAGGCACTAGTTTTGCTTTTAGTCGACTAATCGATTGGAAGCATACGGCTTAAGTCGACCAAGAATGTCTAGAGTCCAACCACAGCCTCATTTTTCTCATCATTAATCTTCAACTAATACATTTAAAGAAATGCTTGATGCTTGGTTTGAAACAATATCGTCTGAATATTGTAATCGAGGTATGTCAAAAATCAGACAACCCTAACTGTGAGAAGATAAAAGTGTTTTTGCTTGATTAAAAAGAAAATCATATGTCACACGAATGAGAAACTTTTCATTGCTGTCACTATATTTCTTTCCTTTTGCGTCAGTGTTGGGGCTTGTGCAACATCCTTCTTCTCTTGAACTGCTGACAGACAGTGGCTAAGCCTGGGCTGACAGGAGACATAATTGAGTCCATTCTGATGACATAAGTCTTGCTAATACCATTTCCTTGGGAACGTTGAAGCGCAGCCCTTTCCTGTCGCTGGCCTGTGATGTGGAGTTAGCCGCGAGCTAACTGTTAGCTCTTACCTGCTGTGACACCTGCTCTGTGGGCAGCAGCATGTTGTAGCCTTCAGTCCTCACCGTGTTTCTCCTGAACTGGACCAGTGCCTGTAGCCAGTCTGTGTGTGTGGGTGGACATTGGTCATACTGAGGGGACTTCAATCTCCACATGGGCTCACTGGACGAGGACATGCCTTTCCTTATGAAGACAAAATCCGATCCACAACCAGGGATGTCAGATTTGGGTTTAAATTAATTGCGTTCATGATAACTGACACTTAACAAAACGGACGTAAAAAGCATTTTATTCTTGTGTTCTGCTTTACAGTCTTTGTCTATTGGAAAAAATGTACTGTGATATAAAGAGCTATTTAAAAAAACTATTATTTGTAGTTTGGACTAAAACATGTCCAATAATGCCTCCCTGACCCTTCCCCCAGGGCTCCCCTGCAAAAGAGATTCTGAATCTCAGTGGGACTTCCCTGGTTAAATAAAGGTCAATTAATATTATTTGTAGCTTTTTGGAGTACAGAATGGAATTGTCCTAATTTTGCTTCTATAATAGTCATAGCCATGTTCCGTAATGAGAAGCACACCTGGACTTGAATACAGTTTAATTCAGCCTTGTTTCATAATTCTATTTAGTAACTTCTCTGAGCTTCAGAAAGCATAATTGGCCGTGTTTTTGTTCCTTTCATTATACTTGGAGCTTCATTCATGCTTGTTTGATCAATTATACTTGAGCCTAAAAAACGCTATGTTCCAGATTTCTTATGCAACATCATAACTTGCAATCATTTTAAGCTCACAAATCCTTGCCAGGCTCATTTTAAGCATTAAACTTAATTGTCTTTACAATTAAGGACCTGTTTTCTTCTTGTGGCCTAAAGCAGTATAGACAACAGTCTATACTTTGCATAGGTAGTCAAAAATGATTATATGTTTATGTAACCATACAACCTGCCTGAATATGATGTGAATGTAGTCTTGTGTGTTGCAGCAGCATAAAGCAGGCCTATGCAGCAGCATTTATGTGAAGAGACAGCGGGTCAGACCCCCCTCTCGTGATGCACAGTCGGTTTGAGCTCGTAGATTTGTCAACCATCTGCTGATGTGTCCGCAATGTGACAGGACTCCCATAGTGATGGAGAGGAACAAATCTGCCTCGGCTGTTTTTTCAACCAAAATTCCTTCTGCTGTGTGCACGCTTATGATCATTGACCTAGGAGTTAAGCAGATAGGCCAGCATTAGATATACATATTTTGCATTAGTTTGCAAAATATTATTGCAACACGATGGCCAAGCGGTTTGTGCTCTGGTCTCATAACAAGAAGATCCTGGAAATGACTCCCGGGCAAATTGAGAGTCTTTTTATTTTCTATGTGAAGTCTGCATGTTCTCCTCGTGTCTGCATATACTGTAGGTTTCCTCTGGATGCCCCCACTAAAAACATGTCCAATAGTGCTCCCTCTCTCCACTCCCACAAGAAAAGGAGATTCTGGATCTCAGTGGGACTTCTCTGGTTAAACAAAGAACTATTTAATTAAAATAGATTTTTATAAACTTTTAATATTTTAGTTTTTGACAAAGTAAAACAAAATAGCTTTATTTATTCAATAAAAATAAGTGTGAGTGACTGAATGAATTTATTTGAGCAGCATGCCATTATCAAAACAAAACAGTTTCAACAGTTTCAGTAATTTGATGTTCTCAACCTGTACAAGATCATTTCTCATTGCATCATGTGAATCATGATGCATTGTGATCAGGGATCAGGTCAGATCAAATCAAATCAAACAGTTCAATCTTGATGATTTAAGTGTGTCTTTATGCACATCGTATCAGACAAAGATCCAAGATTCCCATCATGAGTTCATGTTCAATAGTGGGTACGTTTGTTCTCAATAATATCAATGAACTGTAGAATATTGTGAATATTTTTGTGAAACTCACGGCTCAGTGTAGAGTTTGCATGTTGTTCCCTTGTTTGCATAAATATGCTGAACAGTAGGCTCTACTGTGCTGTTCTCTCTCCTACCCCCCCATGCATACTATATTATTAATAGAAAAAACTGCCTCTTGCCCTCCACCTGGCTTATAAATGCCATGAATTCTAGAATGTGAAACCAACCTATGCGGTCAAAAATGAATAAGTGTGGATATTACCCATGAAAACTGTATGAGAGTGAGAGAATGTGAATATGAGAAATCTCAGCTTTAACCAACTCCAAGGACTCCCAATGCTCGCACCATGTTATAAGTACACATTATTAAGAAGATAAAGACATAATGTATAGGTATGCGTGGTTGGGGTCAGCGCTCTTGTTTGACACATCATTAACTGTGGATGAGTCGCATGAAATCACCTGCAGCCTGTGGCCCACTGTGACACTAACCTTCCCTGACAGCAGCATGTGACACACTGTGTGGACTGTATAATTACATCTCCATAATGTTGTAGCAGCGGGACTATATAGTATCTGAATAATGTGGACACTTTATGTATGGGGAATAGAATTTAGTAATGCTAGAAGATGTGCCGTTACAAATGTATGAGTGGGAATCTCACTGAAGAGGCGCCAGGAAATAGAGTGAGATATTGCATTTGAATGTTCTTCTTCTATACACAGCTAATCCCTCCTTTTGAATGCTGTTATGTGTTTGAAGGTTATATCATGACTCACAGACTGGCTGTATGTTACTGTGATGGTAAATAGTAACATAGGGCTGCTCGATTATAATGAAGATAATAATCACTATTATCTAAATCATGATTATTCGAATAGTTATTAGCAGAGAAAGCAGAGCATTATAGTGCTCATTAAATGCAGAAAGAGAGGAGATCAAATCAAATAGGGGACATATCTCACAAAAAGACTGCAAATGTAAAGACTGTCTGGGACCTAACCTCCCTTATTCCAGATGGAGATGGTGAACTCCGACTTGAGTTCTTCCACATTATCCATCTGGAATTTCCCTCGGTGAAAGTGTTCTGGAATAGGTGAAGCCTTTATTAAATCACAGTACTTTACAGTAGTTTGCCGGACCTACTTTTCCAACTCAAGGAACTATATACTGATAAACACACTTATGAGCTACAGTTAATAAGGAATTACACAATTTTTGTAATTTAATACAAAAATAATCATAGCCGAAATTTAAAAATCGATTAATTGCACAGCCCTGCATGACATTAAAACATTCAATGGGCCAATGTTATTTCAATCAGATGGAAAGCAGCTAAAATAAAGACTGATCCTGAAAGCTGTGCGGACACAACGACGGGAAAAAATGAGAATTTTGTTTGTTAAATCTATTTGCAGAAATATCAGATTTCCTTTTTGTTCACAAATTCTCTCTATTTTTTTTAAAGCCAACATAGTTTGCTAATCTGCTGAAAAGGCAAAAAAAGTACTTTCATCAATGCTGCCGTCTTTGTTTAATTTTTAACCTTACATCAGAGGTTTCATCAGAAAATACAAGAATGATCTAAAAAAAAAAAGGAAGAAGGATGGATAGATAGATAGATAGATAGATAGATAGATAGTATTTAAAAATAAAGGAACAAAGATGCAACGTGACTCACATGACATAATCAATATTTTGCCTACAAAGAAAAAAACCCAGTATCTGCGTATTTGTCAAAATGAGTTAAGACAAAAAAACAGTTGTAATTATATCACCTGTTTATATTTACTGTATATTGTTAATTGCTGAATTCTCACTTATCTGAGGTATCATGTAAACAATCAATTTGATGCTGCATACCGAATTAAAAACTGTTCATAAAATTTAAATTGTTTTTGAATTAGAAAAAAGAGAACAATTTTAATTTCATAAAGTCTTGCTCTACTACTACTTCCACAACTACTTACGAGGACCCACTTTCCCACCTCAGAAGGCTCTTATTTACAAGAAGCATATGTCTTTCCTAAAATAATATTGACAGAGAGGCACAAAGAGGCAGCATTTGTTGTTTATGTTGCTCATATGCTTCTATAGCCTATAGTGGTAGAAAGTGTGAAGAACCTGCCACAGCAGAGAAGCTCACAGCAGACATCTCTCTGTATGGAGTGTGATGTAGATATCAGCGTCACCACATTATACTCTACTCTACACACTCTCGGTTTATTCACCCCAGATTTCACACTTCTTGGGGGAGCACACATAAACAGGAAGCTTATTATTCAGCGTATCCTCGTATCCAAA
This sequence comes from Mugilogobius chulae, assembly GCA_038363315.1. Taxonomy (NCBI): domain Eukaryota; kingdom Metazoa; phylum Chordata; class Actinopteri; order Gobiiformes; family Gobiidae; genus Mugilogobius; species Mugilogobius chulae. Next base: position 20,126,405 of record CM076416.1, read on the forward strand.
CGCCACCGGTGATCTTACCTGCCGCATTAAGAGTTAGCAAACTCAGAATAGCATAGAAAATACACCCGTGCCCCATTTTGAAAGGAAATCTGATTTAACGCATATTATGGAGCCATGTATTTTTATATCTCATGACACAAGGAATACATTTGCCTTATAATTAGAGCTTTGGAGTGTCTACCAGTGTTGTACATGGAATGAATTGATCATTATGTTTTGCTAAGATGTGTAGTTATTAAAACATGATGCTTACTTATACCATCAAATTACCCAATTGTGACACAACAATGAGTCATTTGTACACCACATTAAAATGGGCTGTATCATATTGTTCCTGTTATATTGTCTTCTGCTTTGGGCCAGTATTAAATTTGAAAAGGTGTGATAAAATTCTGACTTTACAGCTAATTCTAAGACCACTGAATTATAAATATCACTAGAGACAGTGTGATTTCTGTTGCGAGTGGAGAGGCAGCAACATTTTAACTGAAAATAATGTTAAAACAAGGTCACATAATTAATTTAGAATAAAATGTTTGTGTTTCAAATAATGCCAAGAGCTCCACCTGTCTGTGTCTGGGCATTTTCCCTCTGAATGGTGAATTTATAAATATTCTAATTAAAAATACTGCAGACTGTTTTATTTTGTGCAGCATTAAACTATTTTTGGTGTCATTAGACTATTAGACACAACCATTGATTATTACTTCGATTAGTTTACTGTACTTCGAACCTCAAACATTTGTTGCTTTAGATAACAATGGCTACTCCCCTTCATTAGTTAAGTAGCACTAACACTGTGAATGCTTTGCAGAAAGAAACTCTGAGTGGTGGTTGAAAACAGCATTTTTCTGAGCACTCAAGCATCTTTTGCAGGACAATACAAGATGACTCAAACATGAATCAATCTAAATACTTTGACTAATGCTGAGAGAACACTTAAATGATTAAAAGTGGATTTTGTATGATGGGTCTCCTTTAAATTACAATTATTCAGGCTTACTACCTACTTAGTATTCTGACTCTAGCTCATAAGCCCATTATTGAAATAAAAATGTGAAGAGTTACAAATGATATTAGTAATCTGAAATATGTTGGTTTTATGTGACATCACAATGTTCCACAGGCCAATGTTATTGAAATGGACTGCAGCTAAAATCTGTATTGTTCAAATGTAATTTGTTTTTGTAATGCAAAAGATTAATGGGTCTTGTCACCCTAAAAAATCACAATTTTTTAAAATTCTTTTAATATTTTTGAATTATTGTATAGCAAAGTACTATTTTCTTGATAGATAAAACTGCCTCTAGTCCTCTGTCTGGCCTATTACTGCCTTGAATTCTAGAACATGAAACCAACCTTTGTAGCATAAAAATTAAAAAGAAAATCTTAAAGAATAATAATAAAATAAAATATAAATGCATTTGTTGTGCGTTGTTTTCTGAATAAAACAGTTGTTCCACCTATTAACTGACACCAGGTGGTTGTGAAAGTCAGATCTAATACTCTAATAATGAGGTTGTCTGATTTTGATTTTGACCATGTAAATGTCCCCACTGTCACCTCATTGTGGCTGTAACGCTTTCAGCTGAATGCACTGTTTCTTTAGGTTCTGCAGATGGATGGTTGGACAGGTTGAGCCCAGCTCCTGTGTTATTTGGCCTGAAGCCATCATATAAAGATAAGAGGCAGGAGGAACAGGAAGTGCCTCTACCCATGGTCCCACTGCACTGCTACAGGAGTTCTCATTAGGCGAGCTCAAAACACATTGTTTTACAGCAGAAAATCCATTTGTTTCCATAGCGATGTCTCCCTCGTCCAATTTCCTTGCCTTTTTATGGATACTTTTATTGAAGATTATAAAAGAGGGGGTAGAGAGAGACAAGGGACAGGGTAATTTTTTCACTTGACAACACTTTGAGTTGTTTTATTCATGACATATTTAAGAAACGTATACTGCTTGTATTAGGAGGCACATTTTTACCACACTGAGGTTGTTCAAGCGCAGATGTCTGAATGCCAATGAGCCTCACACAATACAGTAAGCCATGGCTGCTTTAATTGCTTTGTAAATCCTGTTGTGAAGTGTCATATCTTAACTTCGTGCAAAATATTTCAACACAAAGCTTCAAGGCAGAACACTAAACACTGGTTGTGTAGTCAGAAATAATTGGGTGGATTTAAATAAATGTCAAAATGGAGAAAATAATGAGATTGTAATTGCAACCAGTTGTTTCATTGTTTTGTTTTTATTGTAATTTTAACTAAGGTTGAGAGGATAAAGTTGCAATACCTTGTCTTGGTTTGAATTTGACAAGTCATGGACAATAGACTGTTTTAAAGTAATGAAAAGCATAACTTCTAATTTAGTTTTTTGCAATGATAATAAATGCAGTGCAGTACCAACACCAGAAAAGACACAATAGCAAGATAGCAATAGCGAAAAGCAAGATTCTCATTGGACGGATTAATGATGACGGGCGATATAGTGATTTAAAAAATTTGACATCACAATAAGAAATATATTGTTCCTGTACTGAGATTTAGAGTGAATTAGAAATGCTGTCCTATATAGACAATTTACTTGGCAAAAATAGGTGTTGCGACAACCTAACATTCATTCATTTATTCTCTACCGCTTAATCCCGTTAGGGGTCGCGGGTTTCTGTAGCTTATCCCAGTAACTTTGGGCCTTAGGCGGGTAAACCCCCTGGACAGTGGCCAACTTGTCGCAGGGTTAGACAGACAACCATTCACTCTCTCATTCACTCACTAAGGGAAATTTTTAAGTGATGCCCAATTAATCTAAACATGCATGTTTTTGGAGCTGGAGGAAATCGGAGTACCCACGGTGCAAACTCCACTCAGAGAGATCGTGAGATGTTGATATGGTCGACCCGGGAGTCGAACTCACGACCTCCTTATTGGGAAGCCAGAGAGCTCTAATCACTCTGCTACCATGCACCCCTAGCAACCTAACAAACTGTAGTAAATGTGGGGCCAATAGAAAACAAGGCTACCCATTACCTATTGGGCTGTTATTCTGTCAATCAAACTGTCCATCAAGCTCACTATAGATACAGTTGACAATGTGTCATATTTTTGGCGTGGCCTGCTGAGGGTGATAGTGTCTTGTGTTAAAGTATGGGAAACTAAACTGTTTACTTGTTTTTAAGACGTTTTCTGACCAATGAAGTGTATTTTTAGCACAACTAATTTAAGTCGAGTCACAATTACATTTAAATGGAGATTACTGATGTGAAGTTATGTCAGAAAAGTAAACAGAGAGTTAAAAAAAGATGCTAAAACACACCAGGCTGCCTAGCATCAAGTTAGCATTAGCATTGTTATGATATATTTACATTGTTGGACTATTGGATCACTTTATATCTCCATGTCTTTGTGTCTATATTTGACACAATATATCTCCCTTGCCGCTGCTGTTGTTGTTATTGTTGTTGTTGTTGTTGTTGAGCAGTGATTGATAAAGCTGTTGTTCTGATTCACTCTCAATGTTAAGTTTCCCCCACGAAGGTTTGTTAGTGGGCGTGGCTTTTGATGCCGACTGTATCTGTATATAATGTCTTCTCTTGAAAATTCTCCCATACTACCTGTAGTACTTTACTCTCTGTCAGTGTTTTAATATAATCTACCCTGGAAAAGAGAAAAATGTTGACATGTTATTACACCACAAACTGCGGTACTTACAGTAGTTTTATTGTTTTCCCTAAAAAACATTGCACAAATTTTTGAATAAGAAATTGAAGAGAAACTGGTCTAAATACTTTCTATGCATGACCTGTGGCTTGTTCTTCGTCTGTATAGAAATAAATTAATTTCCATTCATCTCATGAGTACATTCAAAGTGTCGGCAGTACAATAGAAGCAGAGGAGAAAGGCTGACCTTTGAGGCAGTGTGATAGGCACAGCTCGGATCAAAGATAACCTCAAAGCTTTTAGGACATGCTCACAGCTCAAGTGCAGCCACTGTCCTATAACTCTCACTTAAAATACAACGCTCAATGTCTCCAACTGCTTTAGGAGCTGATGAATGACTTTGGATTACAAACACAACATACAGGCAAATACAGTGTCTTTTATTTAAAGGAGACCGATTGTTTGATTCCAATGTAAAGGTTCAAGAACATGTGTAAAAGAGAAGAACAACAATAGCCAGCTACAGCAGCAAGCCAGCAAGTGCACTATATAAAGAAATATTTACACAGATTATGCAAAAAATATTCATGTTGATGTAACCTGACCAGCCAGATGAAGTCTCTTTGTGAACTGACAAGCTCAAAAGACTCCATCTGGCCCTCCACCAGAAAACCAGTCCCAAAACCACAGTACAAACCACTGGTTTAATAGGCCAATCACATTGCAGCAGGGTGGATTTTGGGGAGTTGCATCGATGACAGCAAGTAGTGCCTGAATAAAGCAAAAACAAAGATGGCAGCTCCTGTGTATATTTGTCTTTCTGCTGCTATCGATTCTGTTTTAGTAGAAATACCAAGCCTCAGTGATTAGGTGTGGCGAGTGCATTGCTTCAGTGGGCACGTGCAGTTTTGTTCTTTGCGTGACGAGTGGGACTATCGTGAGCCGAGTAGAGCCGAACTGAGCTGAAAACGCGGGCGTGACTGTTCTGACCAATCAGAGCAGGAGGTGTAGAGTGAGCAGAAATAGAAGGCTAAATCTTAAAAAGTAGTTTGATGCGAAACGAAAGAATTTTGAACTGGAAAAAAAAAATTTCACTGCAGTACCAATAGAGCGGCCACTGAGGCTGATTTGCAACAACAAGCTAGCAATACCCTATCCATATTTTATAATAGATCCATGACAGTATTTCCCTTTGAAAGAGAGAGTTGTTGTTCTATCCCACATACACATTGGGTCTGTGATTACGATTAACAATGATTGGCTAGCTAAGGTAGACCAGCACACCCAATCAGCTCGAAGTATTTCAGTAAATGTCCCACCTTTTTCTGAATGCTTTCAGCGGGGGAGGTTCCAGATGGATAAAGTCAAAGAACTCAAATTCAATACATATTTGGTGTGAGCCAGATTAATGTTGATGTATAGCATTTTAGTTTTAATTATTGATATTATTTTATATATCTATTAATTTCCTCTTTCTGTAAACGCAAGGTCATTGTGCTGCATTTGTGCTGTATGAGTTCTTTTAACAAGCCAGCAGACTTTAGTGACAACTCCATTGTGACAAACAGCTCAGAGTTTGTGAGGCTTTAATTCTGCTGTTAATTTGTTTACCTTGATCAAATAGAGTCGGTCGCAGGGGATTTCTCCAGCAGAACATGTCCCCAGCTATAACTCAACACACTTCTCCATTTGTCTGAGTAAGCCCTGACAGTCAAGATAATGAGTTTGGTTGTGACAAAAGAGCTGTCTGAGGAGAACCGGGAGAATCAGTTCAATTATGTTAGCCGGGGTTTGCATATGCATTAGTGCTTTTGGACTAAAAAGGAACAAATAGTTGAAATTAGTATTGTGACGCATAATTTTGTCCATCAAAACAACAGGAATACTATTTAATTTAAAGCTGTGGTACCACTGTTTTGACATAAACAGATACATTTTATTAAAATCAAAGACTTAATTCTACGTCTAAATTTGTAATTTTAAAGTGAAGGTCAGAAATTAGCTTCAAAAACTGCACATTTTTCTGGAAGGGCTGATTTTTTCGTATAAACTTGTTTGATGTCAGAACTGGAGCAATTCTTTCTGGACTTGAAGTTAGTTTTGTTTCTAACACTTTTTTTTTTAAACACAGTTATTATTATCTTCTTCGTACAATTATATTTTGACTTGAATAATCACGATTATTGATTAATAATAATAATAATATTATATATTAATATTGACATCTCTTCTGTAGCTTCTAATGACTTTCATAAAAGGCACTTGAACATAATCCAGAGAAACAAAAGGAAATGATCACTTTGGTCCCTGGATAATCCCACCACAGAACCACTCGTAACAACACTCACTTTTCACACTTAAACAATGTCAGGGCTCCTTTCTGCACTGCATCTGGTTCCACCTGAAACACCATTTAATTTATTAAACTTCAAATATGCTTGTAATCCAATATTTATATACCAAATGGTTTTCATTCTTATTACAATCAGAGGTTTGCAGCGTTCATTCTCATATGCAGCGTGCTCTCAAAGATCTCATTTCGTTTTCTTAGATTTAAATGTTATGAATGAAGAAGGATCAAACACTTCAGAATAGAGGAGGAAGGAGGAGTGATTTTATATCAAGCAAGTATATCACACAACCACAATGAGAGTTTTCTAATAAAACAGCAATGTCTCTCGATTTTCCTTTGTCATTCTCGTTAAAAAATAAATGAATAATGTGTATGAGTAGAGGTTTTATGTATCAGCCAGAAATGACTGTAAAATGACTTACAAAAGTGCAGATTTTAAACATCTCTTTTCCCTTCCCTCACATTTGACAAAACAAATAAAGGTTTTACAAGCTCTAAGTCATTTTTCTTCCCGTGGAGTGAAGTGGGCTGATTACAGTTTTAAAAGCATTTGAATTGTTAGCTATCTTAACCTAGCTCATTTGAAACATGTTGAAAATCACACACATCACAGTCATACGTTTCCCTTGCCTGGATCCAGAAGACACGTTTTAGCAAATTGTGAAGAGTGGGTCTGGTCACCACTCTCCCAGCCTGTGTTTCAGATGTTATGGCCTTTTTCTATATATTAATATTATTTATTTTTTTTTATATAAGCAGCCATGTTTGTTTTCATACGGGAGACGATGTGTGTCCTGATTGGATAATTAATCTTTCAATCACGCTCACTGAAATTCAAAAGAGGAACATATTGTGGCCAGACGATATATTTTTTTAGATATTGTCTGGATTGTTTCGCACATCAGGAATTTAGTTAGAACTCCTGCTACTGGCTGCAAAAAAATGACACACATGAGGTATATATTCAAATTGGCAGAAATACTAAAAACACATCACAGATCAGGGACATTTGAAACAGAAACAAAAAATATCTCACAGACAAAACAAACTCATCAAAAGTCTGTGTTGCAAAAATCTTGCCCTGAACTTTTTGTTTGTTTGTTTGGTTAATTGTTTTTTGTTAATTTATATAGTTGTCATCGAGATGACAAAACAGCATCACTCGGATTGGCTGTCTTTGTGTGGTCCATTCCAGTTTCACTTTGCTCTCTGCAGCACATGTTCTTCAGTCAAAAAATATGTTAAAATATGTGTTCAAGGAGACCTATTGTGATTTTTCTCTATATTTAGGAAGAAACTATGACATAAGTACATCAGTAATTCATATTTTGTTCATTGTAAAACACAAACATTAGTTAAAACGGCTTAGAAATAGAAAGAGGTCCATGGACTTCCTGTTCAAAACTGCAGAACTGAAAAGCTGATCCTCTTTAATGTAAAATTTAGCTTTAATAAGCCGCAGATTTAAAAATGACTATTTTTTATTGCTGGAAAGTGTCTACATGACAATTTTGAACCTTGCATGTTTTACTCGCAATTCTAATTTTTGAGTAAACGCAAGTAAATAAGAACAGTGTGTGGGCAAAGGTGGTAGGTAAAGACGGGGATTTTCTGAGCACTGGAGCATCAACTGCAGGACAATACAAAGCTACTCAAACATGAATAAATCAATCCAAATACAACTTTGGGCAAACTAATGATGAGAGAACACTGTTGTAACAAGATAAAGTACAAGTTGTACAGAAAAGTACATTTTACATATTAGGTCCCTTTAAGGTTGTATTTAGATTTATCTTTTTTCATATATTGTATGGTACAAACAAATTGTATGGTACAAATATTTTTCTCAATTTACATTTGCAATTGTGACTCTTCGTGCGTAAATAACAATATTACATTTTAAGGAAGTTTATCAAGATGATCTGTAAAGCTTGCCTTGAGCAGTTTTGATGCTATTAGAGCAGACTGGTGTGGCATATCTGGGTCAGTAGCCATAGTGATGTCAGCGGTCATATACACAAGTCCATGTTTCTCTTTGTGAATGCACTGGAGCCCAACAAGCACAAACTCCTCCACTTTACAATCGCAATTCAGCGCAGACACTCCTCCTGTCACACACACTACAGTATGCGCTGTGACCTGACTCTAGCCTTTGTGACACAAAAGCAGCACAGGACCATCACCCCGAGCCAGGCCCTTATTTAGGTCACATTTGGAGATAGAGCGGTCAACAGAAGGGATCTCTGTGCAGACTCATGAATACCTTTAGTCGCAGCACGCTTTTAAGACGCCAGTGTGGAGTGGACACTGTGTGAGGAGAGAGCTGTATTCTGAAGTCTCTTAAATATAATTCACACCAAATATGTTTTAATGAACACAAAGTGTCCAAAATGTACTGCATTCTCATGAAAAACACAGTCAATTCAGTTTCTCAATGAGCCTCAGAAAACACTGTTCTGAATTTCCCATTACATGTTCTAATTTGTAGGATTTCAAAGTAAATGTCCAAGAGCACACTATCATTTAATCTAGGTTAAGACATTTTCAGCAAGGCCATTCAAGGTTCAATGGGAAAAAATTGTTACTGCATTTTACAGGAAGATTAAAGAATATAGACATGAATATGTAACCAACTTGCTACGCTTAGAATTACTTATTTTTGGGCATATTTTACTAAATTTCTGAATTAAAATAATCTCAAAAGATATTGAGATACTATTTTTGCCACTTTTTACTAGTCTGTAATTTTTTGTAATTTATTACTTTTACATGTTTCTGTTTTAATTATTTTTGTGTCAAAGCTTTTCCAAAATGATGCGCAAGTTACAACTAACGTGCGTTTTATTCAGTTACTGTTCAGTTTCACCAGTTTAAAAATGAATGGAATGGAATGATTTGTCCTAATTCACAGCTGGTCTGGGGAAAACTGTTGGAAAAGTGGCTGCCACTCCAAGCCTATGGTAAAGCTCACCACAAATTTCTCACTTTCCCAACACATTCAGGGCGTGTGAAGTGTTTTTCCCCAATGTCACAACAGTCTGTACAGCTCACTCTGATCATATGGTTTGGCGAAAAAGAACTGATACACTGTGCCACCTTAAATAGAGTACATTTGCATTATATCAGCCCATATACTGTGAGAATATCATTTTCTCGTGATTCATTGACTACAAGGCACAGTTTAGTGGCCCTTTAACCACACGTGACTGTTTTGCACAACTACAATAATTTCATTGCATATATTTAAAACGGTTTGTTCCATACCTATTTGGCACTCCAATTTCCAAGACTGCTTTGTGCTTTTAAATGAACCATTTCCCCAGTTTTCAATTAATTTTGTCACCATTTTATAGCTAGCTCAACGTAATATTTGATTGCCTACCTCTTGATTCATGCATGAAAAGCACAAAAATCAATGTTTATATTACCTGCTGCATTGTTCTGACAAGACATTTCATTCCACAGTGCAGTCTTCCTTATTTTCCCGTTACATCTGTCGCTCTTTTATTTACTGCTCTGGCCTTTACTAGCATAACATGAATTGCAATAATGAATTCCTGAGCAACAGCACTGCTCCAGCGCGCGTGGTCTTCTATTATTGCTTTATTAGCTGTACCTTCAGTCAATGAGTTCAGCACAGGCCTGGAAATGTACAGAAAACCTCAACAAGATGTTTTTTCTAGAAATCTATTGAGTCCTATTGCATCTTTGTCATATCTAAATGTTGGCTTTTTATAGCGTTAATTTGAGCTCAAAAATAGATCCAAGCTTTGCTCTTTGTTCCTCGTCCTATCCCGATCCTGTGTCACCTTTTCGCTGAAATCCACTCAGGCAAATGGAGAAGGGATAGAGATAGCTGGAGGATAGATTTGGATGTCAGAGATCACATGCTGAGTTGCTAAATTTAGATGCGGCCTTTTTGAAGTTTTGAAGGACAAAAATACTGGCAGAGAAGAAAGGGTTCTCCGCTCGTCAGCATCAGCAAGTTCTCTCAAGTGTGAAGAGGTGCCAAAAAGCATATTCTTCAAATTAAGGAAGACAAGGCAGCCATGCTTTGAATCTAAGCAAATATGAGATATTTATAATTCTGTCAGTATCTTGGCTCGATGTTTATCCTAAAAACATTTGTGTGTTTGCAGAACTGACGTGGGGACAACGCAGACTTCCTGTTGGATGTGCACCTCAAGCCCTCAGTCGCTATGACGATGAAAGGCCTCTCCACCAGCCGCAGTCACCACCACGCCGTGACTTGTGACCCCTCGTACGATTCCATGACGCTGGGTCACGGAGATCGCCGCTCCTACTTTCTCACCTCGCCAGAACCTCACCCATCCGACACTCATGCTTCTCCCAAAAGAACTCCTTCGGTCCGGATTGCGCGGCCTACCCGGACTTGGCCAGCTGCACCTTCCCACGCAGACACTACAGCTCGCACCATGAGCTTAAGATGAGTGCAACGCGGTGGTGCCTTACACGGGACCGACCAAAGGGAACGCCGGCAATAATAATCGTTCCACCGCTATGGAGCAGTTTGATCATCAAGGGCCTGTCCGGAGAGAAGGCTATCACACGCTGCAATACAAGCGGACAGCTATTGAACACCAACGCAGCGATAGCCCAGGTCGAATCCGCCATCTTGTCCACTCTGTCCAAAACTCTTCACAAGTCACACTCTCTAGAAGGACCAGGGTCTGGAGGAGGGGGCAGTGGGAAAATGAATGGAACCAAATCGAGTCCAGATGACCCGCCGTCTTCTTCCGGAACTCTAAAGCACAGCAAAAGGAGTAAAAGCAAAGACCGCTCCAAATCAGAACCTAAAATGCGAACGGCAATATCGGGATACTGGAGTTCCGATGATACTTTGGACCGGGAGATGTGTCTTTACCACCATCACCACGGGAACAGCAGCGGGGGCATTCCTTCCGGTGTCATGACCATGGGAAGGCATCCGAACAAGTCCCAGTCGCAATACTTCATGGAGTCCTACAACACCATCAGCGCTCACTCTCTGAAGACTTCACGCAGCAACAACGACGTCAAGTGTTCAACGTGTTCTGGGGGCGGTTCGGCTCTGCCCTTGGTGCCCGCATTAGAAGGACCGGTGCAGGTGAAGAAGAGCTCATGGTCATCGACTCTGACGGTGAGCAGGGCCAGGGAGGTCTACCAGAAGGCCTCGGTCAACCTAGATAAAGCTCTAGTGAAAGCAGAACCAGGCCGTACCTGCCATTTTCTACAGGTAGGAGGTTCTATGATTATGCGTTTGGCATGTCAAGCTTCATGGATCATCTACTGCCATCTCCTCTCGTGTAGGGATGTCACACTTATTACGTTATTCAATAATTGGAATATTTAAGGTTGGGTTACGTAAAGGATAAATACAGCACTTTGTAGAAAAATTAGACCACTGTTTAAATTAAATAATAAATAACTTTAGTTCTCGTTAGGAGCCAAAAGCAGCGCTCTGATTGGCTGTGCTTGGGTAGTCTCCTTCAGTCAAAATTTTTTGTTTGTAAAAAGAAGTTTTAAGTTGTAATTGCAACCAAAAATGAATATTTCTGTATAAACCATGTGTCTAATAATTTAAGACAAAGTAATCAAGTTTAAGACCTAGTTTTTTGCAGCTTGAAAATCAGAAACTCCATCTTTAAGTCACAATATTATAAAAATAAAAATGAATAAGTATCGGTAGTCAAGACAATTTTAGAAGCAAAATTAAGTAACTTCCAGCTCGATTAAAAAGTAAGTTTTAGAAGCAGAATTATGTAGCTTGATTTGATCAGTTCTAAACAAAAACTAACATAAAGTAAAATACGCTTTCATTAGGCTGTTTTTGTCACAAACTTAATCACAAACTAGTGGAAAAATCCCAAGAAATGTAGCAAAAATAAATTCACTATGGTTTCGTCTCATTAAATGATGTTTTTTCTAGTCATAAACAGTAAATTGTGATATTGTGACATCCCTAAGCTTTCCATTCACGTGTTGGTGCCGTGTGTTTTGTGCGTTGCTCAGGCGGAGCAGACAGGTGGCGCTGGAGGCTAAGTCACTATCATGTGCTCTTGTTTGTGCTTGGACGAGCGTGTCACTGTTTGTACCATCACCTCTGAATGAATGATGGCACACTTGACCTTCATGTTAACCTGCATGTAATTATTGTCTTTCCACCATTACTGATAAGCCTGCTGTTATCTGTCATCACCCTTTTCAACAACCAGTCATTCAAACTAGAAAAGAACAATTTGCATGTTTTTGCCGTGATTAGAATTGCCGATTTGAATTTTATTTTAACCTGATGGCACTACTTGCTTGTTGCCATGGAATAAATGCCATATTGCCTAAGATTCAGAATGGACACTTCATTCACAATTTTGCCTCATTTAAATCAATAAGTGTTTAAATATATAAGATTTTTCTGTTTATTTATTTATTTATTGTTTAATAGAACATTCCTGGCAAAGCAATATCTCTGTTGGGAAATGTAGATGGCAGATCATCCACAAACAAAGTAACTTAGTGCAGCTTGGATTACTGTTCTAAATTTGAATAACCAGCATGTCTGTTTGAGAAAATTTTATAGATGTTTACTCTACAGACCCAAATCACATGGAGATGGAATTTTATAATGAAACTTGGATTAGTGCAGATTGCAATTTGCTAATACCAATCTTTACATGTTGGTTTATTTGTGCAGTTTATTTACTTATATAACTCAGCATTAAGATGTGCAAAGTCTGAATGGTCACATATGATTATTATAGCCTGGTGTGCTGCTGTAAAATCACAGACAAAAGAGTTTGAAAACAAGCCCCTTCCCCTAAGCCCTGAGCTCCGCTATCACACAGACCAGCTCCCACCCTCCTGCTTACGCTTTCTGTTTTCGGAAAAAGAAAATGTTTTAGATGCAAACCTTTGCTTCACAGCTGTAAGCAATTCCCCCAAGAGAGACGGGGAGGAAACAGGTAGAGAGAAAAGCCGAGGAGGCTGTATAAAAGCATGTTTACTATAGGCAATGGAACAACGGAGAGCAGATCAGGCCAGACTGTGGATCAAGAAAAGACGGGCACATTAGTACTCTGAAAAGTGTGCTGTGTGGTTGTGAATTTTAACAACCCAGAAACAAGTAGATTGGGGGCTAAAGTTTGTGCCATGTTCCAACCGGATTTCCCTCTGACTTGGCTTTGTAAAGGTGACTTCAATAGCCACACATCTCTCTCACAGACTAAAACAATTTCATCTTGAGCCAATGGACCTGGTAATGAAGATGTGTGACAATATTCAGTTTACAACTTCAAGTAAATACTGTATATTTGACCTCAGTTTCTTGTCAAGACTTGTGCCTCAAGTGTTGTTGTCCAAAGCATCAAGGACAGGTTGTCTCCTAGTTACGCGCTCGCTTGTTGAATGATGACTTTTTTTAAACCCTGGATCTTATTTCTCTCTCTCGGTGCTGGTGCCCTAACAGCCTCTCACGATGGGACTGCTATGGTCCATTTAACAAAAACCCTTTGTTTTGCCTGGCTCTTCCTGGTTCTATCTTTGCCTCTCTCTCTCTCTCTCTCTCTCTAGATTAGAGCCAGGAGATAGGTTGAGGCGTTTTATTTTTACCTTCATTAGTGAGTGTGAAAAGTCAGGAAAAGCAGACAGGGGCCAGACTACTGCAACGCTTTGTCCAAACAATTAAATGCATTCAATTGGTATTCTGCAAGGATTTCAAGAAGCTTTCTGCAATTATAACATAATGGTAGTATCTAACCTAAGCTTGTATTAAAATTGTACCTTGTATTTAATAGATAATGGAGTTAAACTTGCTGTGTATGATGTGAACAGGTGCCTCAAGATGACTGGGGTGGATTTGCTCCTCTGGGAAAGGACGATGAGATTCCATGTCGGAGGATGCGCAGTGGCAGTTACATTAAGGCCATGGCAGAAGAGGACAGTGGAGACTCGGACTGCAGCCCCAAACCCTCCCCCAAAGTCCAAGCGCGACGGGCCAGTTACCTGAAGGCCACACAGCCATCGCTCACCGAGATGACAACACTCAAGTGAGTTTGCATTTTGACTATAGCACAATCGTCACAAAGATTAATTTTAGTGTCATGATTATTGCCACCATGATTTAGCAAATATTCATGATTACATTTACCACAACCAAACAAAAGGGAAGAATTTCTTTTTATTATTATTACAGTATTTCATTGTCTAAAATCTCACTTTTCCCTCAATAATATATAAGTTTGTGACACACAGTAGCAGAGTGGTTAGAGCTCTGGCATCCCAACAAAGAGATAGTGGTTCGACTCCCGGTTCGAGCCATATCAACATCTCATGATCTCTTTGGGTGGAGTTTGCATGTTCTTCCTGTGTTACTGTGGGCTCTCGCTGGGTACTCCAGCCTCCTCTCATTTCAAAAAGATGCATGTTTAGCTTAATTGGGCCATTGTGAATGAATGACTGACTGAATGAATGAGGGAATGGTTGTCTGTCCCTAACCCTGGGAGTTTGCCACCGTCCAGAGTGCTCCCCCCTAAAGCCCAAAGTCACTGGGATAGGCTCCCATTGACCTGCGACCCCAAAGGGAAACCTTTGTATTTTAATAGGCTGTATTAAATACATAATTTGCTTCTGTAGAATGAAATACAGAATTTGCTTCAAAAATGGCCAGTAGTGATATTTGGATATTTAGATATGTAACAAGGCTCAAAATGAAATTTACTTTTCAATACTGTAAAAATTAAAATCGAATTGATCTGCAATAAAAAACGTTTGTGCCCGTTTTCTGCTGTCCTATGAACTTGTACCATATCAAAACTGGAACCTATATATTACTCTTTTCTGACTTGAATAATCATGATTAGCATTTTTTATTGCTACAAATCTGTATATAATGCTAGCATTGTCTACTGTCGAGTATACCAGAGGTTCCCAAACTTTTCAGACCAGGACCCCCAAATAATCATGTAACCTACTCGCGAAATACAATACATGCTGTAATAATTTCAAGTTGGAAAACCATTAAAGTTGGGTTAAATTTGAGTAGTTTAGTGCTGTATGTGACCAAAATTTTGATAAACTTGATGCTTCCAGTAAAAAAAAAAAAACTTTAATACGTTTTACACAAATGTAAAATTACATCTTGAAATCATCTCGCGACCCCCAGATTTTGCTTTGTTCTGCTACTCAGTTAGTCAGATCTGTGATCTTTTCAACTAAATTAATTTTACTATTTGTCACAGACCCTTCTACAATCAAATTCAATTCAAAAGATTAACACAATGAAACTGTGATAGCCCCACTGGCAACAGAGGACCAAAAAGCATGAAGTGCAATGATTTGGCAAAGTTTGAATCACCATTTGAGATGACGCAATAATAGAAATGAGAAAATTCTCTGAAAATAATACAATGTAAAAGAAAGTGAGAAACTGTTAGGTCTTGTACACTGCTTTCTACTGAGTGACTAACAAACAGTCAAACTTCACTCCCAGAGCACAATTTGCAAAGTCTATGAAAACACATTCGACTGAGTGAACCCCGAATGAAAATACACGATGTGGGTTTATTTGCCGAGCAGTTGCTTCAAAAATAAATGTCATGTTCAGAAGTGCACTGTGGGCCCTGCATATCAAATATTCCTGCCATTCCCTTTGATTCAACTGAGGTTAAAAGACAAGCTTTTGCATTTCATTCTTTTCATGGAGACGTTTTCTGTTGCATAAGGCCGTGTTGGCTCAGTAAAGGCATATTTTCCAGAAAGCTCATAAACTATTCAACAACATTAGCACTAATGGAAAAAAATAATACTGAATTAATAAAATCTGTGCACACAAAGATGACATGTTGTGCACAAAATAGATTCTCTTTGACAAGCCAGCTGAGCAGCACAGCAACAAGAACTTTTTAAAACTTGATACAAAAACATGATGACGTCCTTTTTATCAATGTAAATCAAATGTATAGTATAGTATTGTTTTAATTTATAGAATAGAATATAGAATTTATATGTTGGTTAATGATGTACACAGCTGCTTTGAGAGTTAGATCCAAGAGAATTGACAAGAAGGGGCAAAAGATTTGGATTTGCAGTGATGACTTGTCTGTTTCAGCCTTATATGTAGCATGAGTGTATATCAGTTGTATGTTGTTGACTGTTTAGTACAAATACCTAAACATCTTGCAAGAACAAAATGTTACACATGTAATGGAATGGTCTCTGTAGTAAAAAGTAGTAATAGGACCAATATTGAAGCAGATAATTAGCCCTCAAGTTTGCAAAAAATAGCCAGCATGTTTATTTCACACTTGAGCATTGTTTACTATTGATCCACTAAAATTTTTTTAGACTTACTTCATTTGTAGCTTTCATTCCATCCACTCATCATCCACTTTATTTGTAAAGCACATTTCATAAACAAGACTGTTCCCAAAGTGCTGCACAGAAAAAAAAAAAAAAATGAATAGTAATAAAAATACATAAAATTGAACAAATTAAAACAATACAAATCATGTAGCCAGGCTGGCGCCACGTAGTGCCTCCATTAAATTTCATTTCACTCCACCTACTAGGTCAGGTATCACAGGACTGCAGACAGTTTCCGTTAAGTATGGTCATCCAATCAGCGAGCAGGAGCAGAGTGATGTGTTAGCCAGAACCAACCCCTGTATGTGTTCTCCTTCTTTGACCTTGTGTCAAATATTAACTTTCAAATACAATATAATTTCAATTATATTGTACCCTTTAATTTGCAAGTTTACCACATAGAAATGACAACGATCACTGACACACATGTTTATGCTCTACTTCCTGGAAGACAAAACAACTTAAAAGCAGTGATTGGTTAAATTTAAATAAGTCCCCGTCTCCTGTGAAGCGAACAAACCCCATTTATGTGATGTCAGACGATTTCCACAAAGTGAAATGAAACTGGCTGATGCATCATGCTAGTTTTCATGTGGCCCTCTGGATGATTTCTCATTATTATTGATAGTGGCCCTCTAGAGCCAGCTCTATTTGAGTTTGACACTCTTGCTTTAAAATAAGATGGACATGCTCCTCCTTTCATGTATGTGTAGTGGGTCTGACTGTGGAGCAAACCCTGAGCATGACGTGAACTGTTCTTAAGCGCTCTTTTGTCCAGTGGAAACATTAGGGTCTGGTATCGAAAATAAAAAAAACTGATTTGAAGTAAAATTTTTTTTTTTGCCACTAGCCCAGGGCTTAAAGTTCTCCGTCACCATGACGGATTTCCGTTATTTCAAAAAATATAGAAACCTTTCCGTCAATCCCTGATGTAAAAAAAAATAAAAATAAAGTGTTTATCTTAAACTTTTATCCGTTAAGCTACTGTATCTAACTTGGCCCGTTAGGCGTTCTGTCCATTTATTCAGATTAAATATTGGATTCTTTGTCCAAATCCGACAAGACCCACGAAGTTTGGGTTCATTTATTGCGCTGGGGCCGCTGTGCACCTGTCATGTGTCCCTCCGCTGTGCGCTCGCATTCGTCAGATGGATATACAGACTGGACGCGCTGAACTGAAGAACTGCTGCGACACTAAAAGTAAAATAATTTAGTTTAGGCCTATATCGGTTAAAAAGCCGGCGCGGTTGTGAGAGTAAAAGTGTGATATGAGGATAGGCGGCTATGTGGCGCTTGCACTGTGGATTAAAGCCAAGAAGAGAGATGTTTGTGAAAAGAAGAGTTGAGAGTGCGCCGGCGGCAGGAGACAGTGCTTTGGCAACAGGTAAAACACACTAAATACGCTGCTTCCGCTGTGTTTTACAACAGTTCTATGTCTGCATAGCACCTCCGCTTCCTAAAAGTTTTATTTTACGACAACAAAATAGATGAATGAACTCTTCTGCAGATTTTAAATGCGCAAATCACGGTGGCAAAGCGGGACGAGCATTTCTATTTAACTAAAGCCTCATAAAACCTTGCCAAAGTTTCCTTCAGTCTAACGACCCAAAAGGTTTGAGTCGGACTGACACGACGCCGGGAAGGAGCGGGTCACTGGTCCCACTCATGACAGGGCAGCGGGCAGCTGACGTGTGTGCGCTTCGTTGTGAGTGAGAGCGCTCCACCTCAGAGCAGGAGGAGAGGAGGAGGAGAGATCTGTACGTAGAGCGTCAGGTGGACCACGGATGTATGACAGGACAATGCTTTGTGAGTAAAACAACGTTTCGCTGGTGAAAGAATGGCTGAACAAACTGTATTATTTGTGTGTGCGATCAATGGCGGACTAACCATAAGGCAAAGGGTTGCACTTGCCTTCAGCTCCCAAATTGTAGGGGCCCCCAAAATCCCTGCTCTAATTATGCCATCTAGGGAATGAATGAAGTGACGCGCGCTCAGACTGTGCCAAATGGTTTCCCCCGCAGCCACAGGACGCACGAGCTCTCAAGGTTCGCATTAAGTGAGTTACGTAACTTTGAACAGCTGTAGTAAAATGTCTCGTCCACACACAGACTTGTAGCGGGCATATTCTGAGAGAGAAAAGTCTAAACTCTGTCCCAGTTTTTATTTCGTACCGATAGGATCAATATTGGCGGAGATAATTAATTCTAAACACTTTAAAAGTTGATCGCGGAAAAATCTAGTCCTACACGCGCGAACACAGCGGAGAGTTTTCCAATTAAACGTTGTTAAATAGTGTCCGCAAAATGGTATTTAGGTTTATTTCATGTATGACTCTGGCCAAAGTAAGAAACAAGACACTTCTAATTGTCTCTCTGTCAGCGCAGCAGCAGCAGCAGTGCAGGTGTGAGTGGGAAAGGGGCGGAGCTAGATCTACACAGAGTGATCTGAGAAGCATCAGTTTAATATTTATTTAAAATAATACGGATAAACTGTAGACATATTAAATAATAAGTATAGTGTGAGTGGGTTGGTTGGATAATGTGATACATGTTAGATTTAAACTGCATCAGGCTCATAATGCAAAAGATTGATTGTTGTTTAAAAAAATGACAACAAATGTTGTAATTTGCTATAATAAATGTAATTTGGCCTGGCCATAGTAATAAAAATATATATAAGGTGGGGTAGCTAATTTTTTTAGTTGTAAATTAGTTAATTTTGTGTTTTCCACTAAAATGTAGATGATAAATGCAGCACTTTGTGTAAAAATGAGACCACTGAGTATTGTCTGAACTAAATATTTTTTGTATTATTTTTACACCAGGTTAACCCATAAAACCAGCATATTTAGGCTGTGTTTGTCTCATAGGCTTAAACAGCCTGTTGCACATCATGATGTCATCTGGTGGTAATGCACTGTGATTTAATCCACACAGCTTTACTCTAACCATTTTAACATTTCCAGCCTTACATTTGAATTATTTAAGACTGCAGCTGTTTTTTAATCCTGTTTTAGCCCATTTGCATCTATTGTACAATAAAAAAAACTTTCTGTAATCTTAACTGAACAAAAAGTGGAACAAAACATTNATGTTCTAGAGGCTCGGAAATTTGGTGACAGGGCTCAGATTGATTAGAGGTTCATCTTATGAGCGCTGGGTGAGCCACTGTCTGTGACCTAGTCGGTGGTGTCCTCCGCTGTGCGCTCGCATTCGTCAGATGGATATACCAGACTGGACGCGCTGAACTGAAGAACTGCTGCGACACTAAAAGTAAAATAATTTAGTTTAGGCCTATATCGGTTAAAAAGCCGGCGCGGTTGTGAGAGTAAAAGTGTGATATGAGGATAGGCGGCTATGTGGCGCTTGCACTGTGGATTAAAGCCAAGAAGAGAGATGTTTGTGAAAAGAAGAGTTGAGAGTGCGCCGGGGGCAGGAGACAGTGCTTTTGGCAACAGGTAAAACACACTAAATACGCTGCTTCCGATGTGTTTTACAACAGTTCTATGTCTGCGTAGCACCTCCGCTTCCTAAAAGTTTTATTTTACGACAACAAAATAGATGAATGAACTCTTCTGCAGATTTTAAATGCGCAAATCACGGTGGCAAAGCGGGACGAGCATTTCTATTTAACTAAAGCCTCATAAAACCTTGCCAAAGTTTCCTTCAGTCTAACGACCCAAATGCTGCGGGTTTGAGCCGGACTGACACGACGCCGGGAAGGAGCGGGTCACTGGTCCCACTCATGACTGACAGGGCAGCGGGCAGCTGACGTGTGTGCGCTTCGTTTGTGAGTGAGAGCGCTCCACCTCAGAGCAGGAGGAGAGGAGGAGGAGAGATCTGTACGTAGAGCGTCAGGTGGACCACGGATGTATGACAGGACAATGCTTTGTGAGTAAAACAACGTTTCGCTGGTGAAAGAATGGCTGAACAAACTGTATTATTTGTGTGTGCGATCAATGGCGGACTAACCATAAGGCAAAGGGTTGCACTTGCCTTCAGCTCCCAATTGTAGGGGCCCCCAAAATCCCTGCTCTAATTATGCCATCTAGGGAATGAATGAAGTGACGCGCGCTCAGACTGTGCAAATGGTTTCCCCCGCAGCCACAGGACGCACGAGCTCTCAAGGTTCGCATTAAGTGAGTTACGTAACTTTGAACAGCTGTAGTAAAATGTCTCGTCCACACACAGACTTGTAAGCGGGCATATTCTGAGAGAGAAAAGTCTAAACTCTGTCCCAGTTTTTATTTCGTACCGATAGGATCAATATTGGCGGAGATAATTAATTCTAAAACACTTTAAAAAGTTGATCGCGGAAAAATCTAGTCCTACAACGCAGCGAACACAGCGGAGAGTTTTCCAATTAAACGTTGTTAAATAGTGTCCGCAAAATGGTATTTAGGTTTATTTCATGTATGACTCTGGGCCAAAGTAAGAAACAAGACACTTCTAATTGTCTCTCTGTCAGCGCAGCAGCAGCAGCAGTGCAGGTGTGAGTGGGAAAGGGGGCGGAGCTAGATCTACACAGAGTGATCTGAGAAGCATCAGTTTAATATTATTTTAAAATAATACGGATAAACTGTAGACATATTAAATAATAAGTATAGTGTGAGTGGGTTGGTTGGATAATGTGATACATGTTAGATTTAAACTGCATCAGGCTCATAATGCAAAAGATTGATTGTTGTTTAAAAAATGACAACAAATGTTTGTAATTTGCTATAATAAATGTAATTTGGCCTGGCCATAGTAATAAAAATATATATAAGGTGGGTAGCTATTTTTTAGTTGTAAATTAGTTAATTTTGTGTTTTCCACTAAAATGTAGATGATAAATGCAGCACTTTGTGTAAAAATGAGACCACTGAGTATTGTCTGAACTAAATATTTTTTGTATTATTTTTACACCAGGTTAACCCATAAAACCAGCATATTTAGGCTGTGTTGTCTCATAGGCTTAAACAGCCTGTTGCACATCATGATGTCATCTGGTGGTAATGCACTGTGATTTAATCCACACAGCTTTACTCTAACCATTTTAACATTTCCAGCCTTACATTTGAATTATTTTAAGACTGCAGCTGTTTTTTAATCCTGTTTTAGCCCATTTGCATCTATTGTACAATAAAAAAAAAACTTTCTGTAATCTTAACTGAACAAAAAGTGGAACAAAACATTCAGTGTGTTATGTTACTGTATTGTACAGTATAATGGTGCATGCTAAGTCTGAAACTATCACCTAACTAGCCTTCATCCCCACACAGTGGGGATGAAGGCTAGTTTGGCCTATTTGTCACTTCAAAGAGTGGTTCTAGATCTGTAGATGTAGGTCCACAAATAGACTCTAAAATACACCAACATACCCCAAATTAGTCAGATTTTAGCCAAAATTTCTACTATTTGCGAAGGTAAATATAATTTTTAAATCAAAGGTGGGTCACCCTGTCTTTCAACTTTTGTTCCCCAGTCCACCCCTGGTTAGGCTATGTTCTCCTCTCAAAATGAAAACACCTGTCATTAAGTGACAATGTTACAAGTTAAAATACCTCACTTTTCAAATATAATTTTAACCTTTGTAGTCAAGATCTGCTTCACATTGAGTCTACAGATATTATTTTATCCCTATTTATTCTCTGTTGCATCTTTGCAGCAACCAAAGAATTTGGAAGAGTTTCTTAACTCAACTAAAAAATAGTGTAATGCAGAATCAAGCATTTCATTATGTTTGTGCTATAGAGCTTGAACATTAACAGACAACGTAACATCTTTATAGTATTAAACTAGGACTAATTACATAACTCTAGACCAAATGTGTCAAACACAAGGCCCAGGGGCCAGTTGTGGCCCTTTTATGTGACCCTTAAAGTCCTACAAGTTTTACTTTAATCTTATATTTGTGCCAGGAGTAATGTGGGTGTCTTAACCTAATGAAATGATTTGTCTGAAACTTAAAAGACTCAGTCATTTTTCAGCCTAATGCTGATGTATATTCTGTAGTTGTCACTTCAATAAAAATGCAAAAATCAAATACAGAAACTATTATTTGTTGTAGGTCAAAGGTTAGTAAGATTAATTTAATTACAACTGGCTCATCAAGGACAATCACGATGCCAATTTGGCATTGTCAAAATGAGTTTAACACCCTGATCTATACTAAGGCTGTGTTTGTAAAGCTACCATAATTTAAAGACATATCACACTGAAATGATAATAATAGTAATATATCATAAACCATTGTCAGGAGCTGCATCTATAAAAAGCATAATAAATTCCTCTAAAATCCACCAAAGTGCAGGAAATTACTTCTGTTTTCAGCAAAAGTTTCTGGGGGAGGACCCCCAGACCCCCCTATTTTAATGCACGAGTTTAGCCTATATACATTTTTTTACTCAAAAAGGATGTCCTCCCTATCATAGAAATCTCAGGATCTGGGGCTTATCATAGCCAAGCTGTAAAGTAATTGCCATTAAGATCAAGCCTATTGCATTTAAATATAGATATCACGGTATTATTACAATTAAAATGCAACAGAAATTTGGACTGCGAAAAATTTTCAGTCAAATCAATTTTTTTTGCTTTAACCCCTGCACTAGCCCGGCAATAAAGAAGATTCTCACACTCTGGCTACTTTAAAAAAATGTGAAGTTTATTTACAGGAGGTTAAGCAGTGTTTCGGCCACTGGGCTTTCAAGGCAAGGCAGGTGTTCTTATACTCTCCATAATCTCGTATAAAGCAGGGCATTACAGAAAGATAATAAGATTAAATTCATCATTAAGGCCCTTGGGAGCCAATGTCTGTAGGGTGTCTATCCAGTAGGCTTCACGCTGTCTCAACAGCAGGTCATGATCATTGCCCCTCGAGGGCCGAGGCATATGCTCAATACTGCAAAAGCGACATCATGATGACAGTCATTAAATTGCCCCTAGCCCTCAAATTTCTGTTGACAAGTCTGCTGTAAAGTGAGATGTCACTGTGCAGTTATTGGTGCATTTGAAACTAGTTTTAACTTCATTTGGAGTGAAATAATGTTGCTTTCCCTAGCTTAAACTAAAAAGGTTTACAGCTACAACATAGATACTTTACACGTCTTAGATCATGTACAGAACTTTGAATTAGCCAAGCCCCTGCCTGGTGTTGCAGAGCTGTGTGACTGATGGCTTTGTAATAAACACAGAGGAATGAATGCAGTGGTGCTCGGTCACTGTTACTGCTCTGTCTCAGTCTTATGTAAGAGCATGTGGCGCAGCTTGGGGCCCGCTAATGACTTGAATTTAGCCCGAGGAAAACTTTGATCGTTTGACGGAAACCGATGGAAGACGCTGCAGAGCTGTGTAGTGAAGACAGACGATGAGCCAGCAGATGACATCTTGTTTTTCTCAACATCCCTTTGGAGCTGAAACAAGCTTTTGGAAAGATTAAAAAATGGCTTTCAGTTTCTGTATGTTTCTATGTCTGTACTCTGCTTAGCACTTTTGCAAGCTAAAAAATATGTAGTTTTATGCAAATGAAAAGAAAGACTGACAGATGGAGACAAACAGATAGATTTTCTTCATATTTTGCACGATGCTCGAACCTCAAACACAGTAGCATATTTTTGATAGATTGTCTTCATCATGAACAATATCATGATCACCAGAAACAAATTTGACAGCCAATAAATACACCATTAGAAATAAATTTTTAACTGTTTTACAACTTTACCTCTCAGCCATGCAGCCATAGTAACAGTTTCTCTGCACAGACAAAGTAAGGAAAGCCATTTTTGCCCGGAGCGGAGACACTTCCCAATTTAAGCGCAAAGAAACATTGCAGCAGCTCACAAGTGGGTAAAAGTGATGAGAACTTTGAAGCACATCTGAGAACAGTCAGATCTGTGCTCGGCTGTGGAAACCCTGATTCGTGAGTGGCGAAGGAAGACATGTTCATTAACGTCACTTGTTCCAAAGACGGACACCCGGGGACACGCTGACCTCCCCCTAAGGTGCTACTGATTACAGCCTAGTCTACTATTCAGGTTAAGCCAATCCAGTGCAGCAGGCTATAATCAGCCCCAGAGGGAAATCAGAAGAGATGTGGAAGAGATAATAGAGCAGGTAGACTCTGTTTCTGTGACATGCTCTCCAGGCTGACTCCAGGTGGCTTTAGCGGATGGTAGCTATCAGGCTGTATGGGATTATGCACATTTAGCTTATTACTTTTAACCAGGAGAGATGTTTACTAACACTCGGTACAGTATTGTACAATACATACGTACAGCATATGTTCTTGCTGTTTGACTTGTCTGTCTGAGTGATGTTTATAATTTATTCAAGGACGTTTGGCAGGTTAATGTATTCATTTCAATAAAATATAGACATATAATTAAATATTTTATTTTACCTCCGTATTCTTATCATTTTGTTTTCTGATTGGACATTGGCAGCAGTTCTGACATATGTATGCAGAGGTTTTCCACCACTCTTACATGGCAACCATAAAGTGAACAAGACCTGAAACTTACCTAAGTTACATTTTGTGCATACAATTTATAAAACAACATTTTAAACTCATTGTGCACAGTGGTATGAAGAACGCATTAAAATCAATATGTTTAAGGTATACTGAACATCTGCAAGAAAATATATTTTTATATTTTTAGCACATTGTTACATTGTTTATGTCTAAAATACTTTAATATTAGTGTCCATTATACTGTGTGTAAGAATTATCACTATAAGGAAAAATGTGTTTCAGCTTGTGTTTAGTTACACTTTTGGTGAGGAAATGACCCCTGGATTTTGGTTAAAACTCATTGTTTCCCATTTTGAAAGCAATTTAATACAGTTACTTAGCGATGAAATATCTTCTAAAGACATTTTAAAGATGAAACTAAAATTTTGAAAACACAGTCATTCTATTTTACAACTCACCACTACTTCCTGCTTTTTGTTCTTTTTCCCCAACCTTATTTTTCCAACCTCCTGACTGATGTGAAACTATAATACATTTCTGTAATATACTATGGTTACAATCTCACCAAACCAAGTGATAATCAGAGAAACAAGAAAACTGGAGACATGGGCCAATCTACTGTATCAGGAGCAGTGAACAACCTCAATGTGGCACAGGTAGCATTCTCTTTCTCTCATTTGTGGTCAGGAGTTCTTAATGGAGGATCAGCCGACTGTTTGTTTACACTGGAAGCATCCAAACTAAACCTACCCAACCTTACACCAGACCATGTCAACTCCTTTTACAGCCATCAGTCTATAAACTAAAACTGATTTACCGTGCATGTAAATCTCACAGTTCTGTGTGCATACATTGGTGCGATATTAGCCAACATAACAAATAAAGACAGCTTGTGTTCAGTTTTCCTTTTATGCCTTTTTGGCATCCATCTGTATTGAGCACACGTTTCTTCTCCACAGTAATGACGACCTATTTTAAGACAGAAATGCATAATTAAACTCGACCTGGCAGAAGCTGAGCCCATCGTACGTGTGCATAAATAAAACCGGCCCTGTACTCCTCACATTCTAATAAAATGTCCTTTCCATTTCAGGCATATATTTCTGCCTGTTCTTTCTAAATTGGTTTAGTAGGCCTCAGCGTTTATCAAAAGCCACAAACGCGGGCTTTTTGGGTTTCTCTCCTGATTAATGAATTGTTTAGCTAACTTCCAGCTGCTCTGTAACCTGCGCTCCTTAGTCTAATACAAACATGTGGAGGAGAGAACCATGCTGTGCTGTGAGAGAAGAAGCAGGTGAGCTAATGAGACATCTGCACACATCTGAATACATTTATCCTTCTGCGCATCTTCTTCTTTTCTACCCAAGTAGTTCTTGTCATTCTTCTCTCTGCTCAGACAAATGTATGTGCTTTAGAAAGTGCTTACAAGGTACTTTGAGGCCACACTACATAAGCCACTGCTGCTGTTTCAGTACGGCTGCACTTGTTGATTAGATAAAGGTGCCTTCTGAAGCAATTGTGCATTGATCCATATCTTCTGAATTATCCTCAGATACAATAACTACTTTTTCACTGAACTGAGGTAGACAATGTTGGAAAAATCACTTATTCCTTTGGAGATGTTCAAAACAGAAAAAGCAACAGTATAAAACTTTTTTTTGACATTGCTCATTATTATTTTTATCATTTTTTTGTTTGTTTTTTTACCTGTCCATTTGAGATTATTTATTTCCAGTTTATTTGGATAATGCATATTAAGTACTCTCAATTAACAGTACATGTAGTATGGAATAATAAACCAAAAGGATTTGAACATTTTTTGTGTTTGTTTACATTGCCTAATCCCCACTGTGGTTGTGTCTTTCTGTCTCTCATCGCCTCAGGATCTCCACGGAGCACTCGCCTAAGCTGCAGATCCGGAGCCACAGTTACCTGCGGGCGGTGAGTGAGGTTTCCATCAATAGGAGTCTGGACAGCTTGGACCCGGCAGGGCTGCTGGCCTCGCCCAAATTCCGCTCCAGAAACGAGAGCTACATGAGAGCCATGAGCACCATCAGCCAGGTCAGTGCAGCGCAGGCCCACGTGTAGTTCTGTCCAGCGCCACAAGGAGGCGCAGAGGGGAGGAGACGCCTGCATTCTGCTAGGAAAGGCAAGAATGAGCAATCAGGTCGTGCCAACGTATGAGAAACCCAAAGTCTTAATTAGCATAATGCTTTTCCGGGGCTCTGATGATTACAGACGTATTTGCATTGCCTAATTAAACCAGGGCATGCAGAACCATTTCCTACATCTGCCAGCATATATTTTGGGACAAAAAAAAGCCTAGAAAAATAGCATCTAAAGAATACATTTATTTAACATTATTTTCTTTTTGAAACTTTTGAAATTTAAGCTCCACTGCATACACTTTCAACCAATAGTTAGATTGAAGAATGTATTTAGATCATAATGGCTAGCTTTTTCTTGTTTCCTCCACTAAAATTATGAGAAACAACTTGCTACTCCACAGACCTGACTTGCTTTCTATTTCTCTATGGAGACAGAAATCTGTTGAATCGAGTGGTTATAGTGGTTGGTCAACAATAATAGGAAAAAAGGACATAAGAAAAAAAAAAAGACAGAAAATAGTACAACTTTTACAGGACTTTTACATGTGAGTGACAATAGAATGGCTTCACTCACCTCTTGCTTGGGGAAATTGGATATTGCTTCTTCCTTAAAAGCCTAGGGGCCATACCTTGCTCTGCCAGCTGAGTGCCAGCCTCGTGAGACCTGCCTTCAAGTCCTGATTTGATGTATGCCCAGAGGAGACGGACAAAGTGGACCAGGAGGTGGTGTTGTATCTGCTCTTTCACTCACTGTGTCATAGACAAACTGAGAATCGGACTAAGGGCCAAAGCTTTCTGATTCCAAGCTTGACAGAAAATATGTCCACAGCTAACACTCCACGTAGCACATTTCTGAAACCACTGTTATCTGTCTGTGAAGTTGCATTCCATCAGTAGAGTCAAACTGGCACTGACATGACTGTCCCTTTACGACTAGTCATTTATTTAGTAACAAGTGGAATGGAACTTCAACAGATGCACTGTGTTTGACCAGAGTAGCTAACTAACTTTCTCACCTCTGTAGTCACCATGAGTTCCTCAAGTCAGTTTTCTTGTGTAGTTATTTTCACTTCTCTATTGCACTTCTGCTGTTTTCTTCAAGCCAGTGTTCTCTGGTGTTCCCTCCTCTTCTGCACTCTTTGAATGCTGTTTGTTACACTTTAACGCAGGTTTCTTTGTTACAAGTGCATGCCAATAGAATGTGTATATTGTACAAATGAAGATTCAGTCACAAAATAGACACTATCAAAAGAGAAAAAAAAAACAGGCATCTGTACCTAATGTACAGATAGCTGATTTCTTAGCTAAGCAAATGTTGGTAAAAATGCATGCATAATTGCACTGTGCAAAACAGCAGTATGCCTCGTTTGACATAATTTAAATTAAATACTAAAATAATTAATGTCAAAAAGCAAAGTTGTCAACAAGGAAAATTGGTTGCGTGTCGGAGTGGCACACACTGGAGAAAGAACCCAGAGTGATTTGGGCCTCTAGAAAAAACATTCAAAGTGTGAAAAGCATCAGTACAATATTGTTCATGTAAATTTGTTGTACTAAACAAAAACAATTACTTTATCATTAATAATGGATTCATAAAATAGACAAGAAATAAGATGCAATTTCAAAATAGAATTTAATTGTTTGAGATTGGGTTCAACTCTCGCCTGTTCCTCCATGGGCTCTGCGTTGTGATTTTGGTGCAGTCAGAAAAGGGTTAATGTCCTGATTGCAGTCAAAGGACGTAATAGCAGGCTTAGGGCTGCTGTATTTTAACAGAGGTGTTTTTTTCTCTGTAATTTATAATTTAACAAAAATGGATCCAAGAATGACTAAAATATGAACTTGCAAATACTTTGAGGTCCCTTTTGGCTTCATGGTAATTCATATGCGGCTCCAGTAACGACTCTCTGGAAAAAGCAAAAGAGCTGCTGCTGCTCAGAACAAACATAGACAAGAGAGAATGAGCACAGACTATAATCATAAAAACGTTCAAATAGTAACATGCACACAACTGACAGGTCTATTAATGCATGTTCCTTTTCCTCTTCTATTCTGCACCACAGTAAAAGTATGCTACTAAAATGGACTTGTTTTAGAGCATGTATTGAGTTGTAGTGATAAGCATGTTCTGTGGCTCACTCGGCTCTGCACAGGTGAGCGAGGTGGAGGTGAACGGTCAGATAGAGGCCGTGTGTGAGTCGGTCTTCAGTGAGATGGAGTCCCAGGCGGTGGACGCTCTGGACCTGCCAGTGCCCAGCTGCTTCCGAATGCGCAGTCACAGTTATGTCCGCGCCATCGAGAAGGGCTGCTCCCAGGACGAGGCCGAAGAGGGCGGAGTCCTGGTGGTGTCCAACAGGGGTCCTAGCTCCCCCCCGCGCACCACCACCACTGTGAGGACCATCCAGAGCAGCACAGGTGGGTGGACTCGTGCACTTAACTCACACAGATTTATGCACTGGTGAACATGTGTGCATACATAATACACAACACATTATATTTTCATAACTGTAGCTAGAAAAGATGCATTATGGATTCTTTGTGTCAAGTCTGTCAGTGCTTGTGTAAATGGACAGCAGAGGGAAGTCATTTTACCCTTGTTAGAAGTACTTTTACCTGTATTTAGCTGAGTAGCATCTGCCATCTGTCAAGTACAGTTATGCTTATGTTTAACCAGGATATCATTACGAGTAGCACTTGCAATAGTAGCGGTAATAGTTGAAAATGTTAACTACTACCTATTGATAATGTCTGACGCCTTCTTCAGAACCACATCTCATGTGTAACTGTGTGTGTAGGCTCCTTCATCACAGTTTATGCTTCTTGGACCTTGTTTGTTGTCTGGAAATCCAGACGACATATAAAAAAATATTGTCTGGCCACTGTGTCCTTCTTTCGAATTTCAGTGAAAGTGACTGACAGTTGAATTAGCCAATCAGGGACACGCATCCTCTTCCATATGAAAGCTAACATGACGGCTTACGACAAAGAAATACATGGGAAAATAATGAAAAAAATAACACATGGAACTGAAAAAAAGTTGCAGATTTTTGCAGAATCAAAGAGCAAAAAATATTTTTAATGTGAAACCAATCAGCTCCTTTGTTTTATGTGCGTCACATAAATAAACTATTCTGATGCCTGGTACAATCGAGGGTAGTGGTGGTGACCAGACACTAAGCAATTTGCTGGGCTCTTGATCCCAGGCAACCTTGTTTGAGAATCTTGATGACCTTCTGATCCAGCAGTAGTATTTGTTGCTTTGAGCACAGATAACTCTGGTTTTCATCTTGTCCATGATGTGCGGTTTATCTTTTATAGGTGATTTTTGATGTTCTGCTTGTATTGCTTTTGTTTGTCTTATGGAGTTTGATCTAACTGATTCAGAGAAGACAGAAGGAACTTTCCCCGAAGGGTTAGGTAGTAAATGCAGTAGTATTTAAGTGGTTAAAAGGCCCGCTATCTAACTTGTTGATTAAAAATACATTTGCATAAGAGCATGTTTTGAGTTTGTTTTAGTTATTAGTAAAATTATGTCTGTTTGTGGGATCATGCAGGTAATCTGAAATTTCCAGAAAGGTTCACACTGTCACTTGACATAATTTTGGTTCAATAAGTAATTCAAAAGTGGAGATTAAAAAAGAAAGAAACAGAAAAACTTTGTTGTGGTTCAACTATTTAAATTATTTTCTATACTTGTGAGTGTTGGTTTTTACCTCCACATACTTATGCTGAGTGCAGTGGATTATGAGCAGAAAAGCTGTGGGAATCTATTTGGCATCTGACCAAAATCATTGGATTTCAAATCTCCTCTAGTCACATTCTCTCAAAGGCCTGGGTTTGCTGACCGCTCTGTAGTTTCACTTTCCCAATCTAAAGCCTGTGCTTTATTATCCATCTGACCCAGTTTCACCCGAGCACAAACGACGAATGCAGAACAGAGCTTATTCAGCCTGTAACACTCTTATTTTAGCCCTGCTGTTTGCCTTATAGTCCTTCTCTGTGTTACTACATGCAGTTGTGTGACGCTTAGTGGTACTGGCGTCGCTCTCTGAATATTTCTACTCCAAACACGACGCTCGCTTACTTTCATAGTACTTTCTGAGTCACCATGAGCATGACGCACACTGCCTCTGCGTCTACACTGTTTGTAATTATGCCAATTAAACAACAGCAATTCCAAAATCATCATGGGGGATGCTACAGTCAGCTAATTAAGCCCATTTTTACTGCAAATTGGAAGAATGGCACAACTGGTTCAATCAATTCAAAGTTCTTAGCAGTGAGTTGG
Organism: Mugilogobius chulae; assembly: GCA_038363315.1. Classification (NCBI taxonomy): domain Eukaryota; kingdom Metazoa; phylum Chordata; class Actinopteri; order Gobiiformes; family Gobiidae; genus Mugilogobius; species Mugilogobius chulae. Next base: position 20,157,618 of record CM076416.1, read on the forward strand.
CACAAGCATTCATTTAACGCTACTTTGGAAAGGGATTTAATGACTGCCTCCTTCTTCACGTATTAAAAATAAGATGATAATAATGGGAAGCGGCAGTGCAGTATTTACTCATTACAGCGCTATTGACTGTAAGGCTAACAACACAATTAAATGCAGCAAAGGATCCAGCTGATCGTTCCATTGTGTGAGGCTACTTATTGATCCATAAAAGAGACAGATACGATCAAGGCACTGACAATCGGAGCTGTCTCCCCTGAGGAAGAGCAGGTAATGAAGGCCATCTATCAGAGAGGCGGTGCGGGGGACTAAACTGTGCTTCGCAAGCTACAGTTGGTGTGGAGCTGTGTACAGTAGGGCTGCGGAAGAGAAGGGGATTTGCATAAGAGAATGAAAGCAATTTGTACCAACTAAAAGTCTGCAGCTCTGCTGTCAAGTAAGGCTCTGAGTCAAGTCTAAGAGTTTCTTTTTTAATTATGACAAAGGGTTATGACAGATTAATGTTTATTTCTGTGGAGTAAAGGTGTCGAACTCATTTTGACGAAGGGCCACATTGGCACCGGGGGTTTTCCTCAAAGGGTCAGTTGTAACTAAAATGAACCTTACTAATCTTTGACATACTATAAATAATAGTTGTATTTTATTATTATATATTTATTAAAGTGACAATTACTGAATATACTGTACATCTACAATAATTTGTAAAATGACGTACTCGTTTCAGACGAATCAGTGCATCAGGTTAAGACACTGGCACTAATATAAAATTAAAGTAAACCCTTATAAGACCTTGAGGGCCGCATGAAATGAGGTGGATGGACGCATCTGGTCCCTGGGCCTTGAGTTTGACATATGTGGTTTAGAAGAATAGCTCAGTATGTATTACCAATGTTGATACAAACACTTCAATAAAAATCACATTTATTTTAAAGGACATATTATGCGGAAGTACTTTTTTGAGTTTTAAATATGTTCTAGCATTGCATCCTCATCAAAAACAGTCTGAGATATTTTTCATTTTCCTCTGAGCTTCAGCAAACAATGTTCTGAATGTCCCTGAACTGTGATGTCATAGGTAGATCTCTAAGATCTTCTACATTGTTTTTAAGTCCATAATCAATCCAGATTCGAATTTCAATTCCCGATGTGGGAAGCACAATTGTCACTTGACAGTATTTTTGTAAAATGTTGTTACAAAAAGTTCAAATTGCTGTAACTTTTTTCCTGATAATTTCCCAGTCAGAATTATGTTAGATGTTAGATTAGATTGCTGGATTTGATTGCTAAACGTCAGCCTCATTTAAACTTCAAAAATTAAACTTATACCTCATATCTTCACTTGGTTATTTGTGTTTGAAGAACAAAACAGTAAAGTGAAATAATTCATGTTTTTTTTCTCTATTATAAATATAATAGTAGGACGTGAGAAATAGTTATTTTTTTATTCCCTCTTTGTGTAATTTTCCTTTAAAAAAATATTAAAATTACCACTACGATTGTCAAAATATCAAAAGTCAATTCTATGCTCATTTGAACTCTTTTTAGGGGTAGATGTTAGATATAAACAAGATCAAATTGGACTTTCCTGAACTGATTCCAAAGTGTTCTCAGAAATAGTTTAAGAACACCCGCTAACTGAGAAAGTACTATTATTCTGTGTTGAAAATTATAGTCTAGTATTGAGCCTTTTTCTCAGTGTTTGTGACAAAATCAACCACATATTCAAGTGTATTATAACAATGCCTTTTTTTTCTTATTATAGCACATCTCTTTCAACTTTTTTCATGATTTGAATCCCTCTCTCTGTCTGCATTTTGACATCAACTTTTTATTCATGCCTCTCACTTGTTTCTTATGCTTTTTTCAATCAGCTTAGACCCAACAGGCAGACTGATGTATGATAGAGCAGTAGTTTACAGTGGTTTAGAGCTACATATGGATTACTGGAGATTACTGTCATAGATGGGCCACAGTATCATTCATCAAGCCCTTAGATCTCCACCCAGAGTCGTCAGTCAGGGTAATTAATTAGCTGCCTCTTCATCTGCTGTACCTGAGGGAAGGAAGTGATGGAGAATAGTGCTGTGAGGTTGAGGCAAAGAATAGACAGAAGAGAATGGGGCTTTACCACATGCACTGCTCACTACAGGGAGTTTCTTTAATTAACACTCGTGGACTTTGCATTATCCAACCCTGGGTCGTGGAGAGAGAGAGAGAGAGCTCCCAAGTGGTGTCTGACCTATAACCAGCTTCCTTCTCAAAGTCTGCTCAGGTACTTCTCAGAGAAACTGGTCTTATACCTAGACAATGTAACAAGTCATTGTGTAGACTGATTCACATTACTTTTTAGATGTGTAAGCGTCATGATTAGGAAAACAAATTTTCTGTATGTAACCCGGTCAAAAATGCGCTGTTTAAATGTTTAAATATATTAATAAATGTGAAGCGGCAGTTCACTATACGTGATGACGTCACCTCTTTACGTAGCGCGTACGTCCTCACGCAACGTCAGTGCGTGACCACGTTCAACCAATCGCGTCGCTTGTAGAGCTTGATACATGCGGACGGCGCTGTCCTCAATCAGAAGCATGGAGGAAAGATTGAGGAGCAGCTGCCACAGGTTCGTCTTTACAAACGCTTTTAACTCCCGTATATTATCATTATGCTTTAATCTAACGCCTGTCGCTACACCATCTGCCTTTAGATCCTAACCAGCGCAGGGGCAGGACACGTTGATCGCGTGGTGCGTCGAATATTAAAGGGAATTGGTGAGTCTGTCTGTATGTTTGTTGCCGATGTTGTTGTTGTAGCTACGCTTAGCATTAGCTTTACCTGTGCACTATTAAGGACTGGCTATGACCCAACTAGCTTTGAAATGCTAATGCTGGCACCCGAATGCAATCGTTTGCAGACGGGTGTTTGTTATTGAAGTGCCACTGCAGTTTATAGGTGCAATATCTGCAGTTTGCACTAAGATTTATACTTTGACTGTGATATATTTTCAACACTGTGAAATGATTTGCATTGTTATTTATTATGCTATTTATTAACAACTATTTCTATATTGTGTTTAACTCAATGCACTTTATTATGGAATATGTGAAAATGTTAACTTATTTATTCTATTGTTGCTAATGGAGTACTTTGGATTAATTATGATTATTGTGTACACAGATAAGACTTTAACTAGCTAGTGAGAATGTTTACTTATGGTCCTGTTTATATTATACAGGCCGGGTTTTCCTGTTTGGATTTAAATGGATGGCGAGCTAAAAGCTTTGACTTGGAGTCGAAACAGAACCTCAGCTCAGACGCCCCTGCTGGTCTGGTAGGAGGCTGTGGCAGCCTTGTTCCCCTCCATCTTCTCACTTATTCACTCACACAAACATTCACACAAACATTCACACACAAGCCTATGGACAATTAAACAAATGGACAATTAAACCCTGGACGTTTTACACTCTGGGCACATTGGACATTTGCGTTCGCGTTGCATGCCCCGTCCGCCGCAACTGTTTTTTTTGTAATATTGTGTATGTTTAAGTGGTGTGAAAGGTTGCCATTTTGGCTGTTTATATATTTATTCATATGTTCAGGGAACAAATCTCTTTGAATTTATATTGTGAATATTGTCAATGATCGATCTATTTTCTTAAAAAAGATAAGAATAACTTCATACCTCTGCAGATTGTAAATATTGGGGTTTTTTCAATACATTTTGTTTTTGTTTATTCTACATCACTTTAATACATGGTACCAACCGCACTTTAATTTTCTGTCTTGTGTGTTCATTTACTGTACCACTTCCTCCCAGAGCCGAACCCGTTCTTCTAGTCAGTCAGATACAACCTAGCTTACCAATAATACTATTCTGGGTACTCAGCCTGTCTACCCCGTTACATAAAGTGGCGTGCTAATAGCCAGGAGGTCGTTGGTACAGTATTTTGACACTGTTTTTTTTCTGAAAAAACATTCAGACTCACCAATATTCAAAATGGAGGTTTTTGATGCGCTTTTAATAAAAATTCCAAATGCAGTGCTAATAGACGGAGTTAGAGTCAATAATAAAGAAGACACAGAAGAAGTGGGAAAATTCTTGGAGCGTTATGGGCCAGCTAATAAAGCTGTTTTTGTTGATTCTCCTGAATCCGAGTTTCATGGCATGTGGGTGGTTGAATATGTTGAAGGTTCTGCTTTATCGCTTTTAGACCCGTTATTACCGTACACTTTTACACTGAGTACAGGAAGTCAATGTAGTATTACAAACTTATCAAAAGTTTATTTTTCTAAAGTAGGAAGCTCAAAGACTAAGACATATTTAGCTGACCTTAAACAAGTGGCTAAATTATCTGGAAAGAACTACGCTGAGGTGCTACAAGAGATGATGGCCCAGATCAGCGAGTCCATTGCCGAGCTTCATCCTGCTGATACTGCTAAGACTGAAGAGGCAAGTGAAGAGCAGACAATCACAGACCCACACAAAATGGCTGCCACCTCATCACCACTACTCAATCCTGCGCCCGCTCCAACTGTGAGACCAAAAGAGAGAACATCTTCAATTAACATTGGTGCAAGTGACTTAAATCCACCTGAGGTCCAGAGGTACGTCGTCGAGCACATTGTTAAAAGTGAAGACACAGCTATGCATGCACGTTCACACCACAGACTCCGTGTATTCTCTGGTAAAGTGCCACGTCCACAACATGAGGTCGACTACGACACTTGGCGTTCTGCTGCTGATTTAATTATGAAGGATCCAGCTATCTCTGAAATTCAACGTTCACGTCTCATTCTCGACAGCTTACTTCCACCTGCTTCAGACATTGTGAAACATCTGAGCCATGATCTGTCCGCTGACGTCTACATCAAGCAGCTGGACTCGGCTTACGGTACTGTGCAGGACGGGGAGGAGCTATACGCTAAATTTATGGACACTCTTCAAGACGCGGGAGAGAAACCATCTACCTACCTGCAGCGGCTACAGGTGGCGCTGAGCCTTGCAGTTAGTAGAGGAGGAGTCCCAGAGGGTGATGTGAAAAAACATCTGCTGAACCAATTCTGTAGAGGCTGCTGGGATAACACCCTAATTTCAGAACTACAGCTTAAGCAGAAGAAGTCCAGTCCTCCGCCATTTCCCGAGCTACTGCTGCTGCTCAGGACTGAAGAGGATAGAGAAGCTGCAAAGGTCCAGCGAATGAAACAGCACTTGGGATCCACAAAGCAAAAAGTTTCATCACAAGCTCAATTTGCTTATGAGGAAGAAGAGAAGGGGATGTGTGCAGCGCTGACCACGCTCACGAAGCAGCTTACTCAGCAAATGGCTGCTATTCAGCAACAGCTCTCTGCTCTGACAGCGATTCAGTCGCAAGGCCAGCAGTCCTGTGCTCCCCGATCCAGTCCAGCCACACAGCCTCGTGTTAAGCCAAAGTCGTCCGCCAGTAGTACAGTAAGTCCAAAGCCCGGCTTCTGTTTCCGTTGCGGCGAAGATGGGCATATCAAGCCTCAATGTGTAAATCCTCCGAACTCTGCTCTAGTCAGCAAGAAGAGAAAACAATTCAATGAGAAGAAACAAAGATGGCAGAAACAAACTTCAAGTTCTGAACAGTTAAACTAGACTCAGTTCCTGTTGAGGGACAACCAGGAACTGTGCCGGACCCATCCTGTCCCGCCATGTTGAAGAAAACTGTTCAGTGTGCAGAGTTGCAGCATCCAAGGCCTGGGGCAACAGTCAAACTGCCTCGAGGTTTGGTGGGATCTCGCTGTACAGCTGAAATTGAAGTTGCAGGCCTCAACTGTCATTGCCTGCTGGACACAGGTTCGCAAGTAACCACTGTGCCTGTGTCATTTTTCAATCGCCATCTCAATGATCAACCAATTCATCCGCTGCATGACTTGTTACAAATAGAGGGCGCTGCAGGTCAATCTGTTCCCTACTTGGGCTATATTGATCTTACTGTGACGTTTCCCAAAGACTTTCTGGGTAAAGACATTGAAGTTTCCACTCTTGCACTTGTTGTTCCTGACTCGACACCTGACTATACATCTACTGTGCTGATTGGGATGAACACGCTTGAGCCGCTGTACGAGCAATACCTGGACAGTGAAGCTTCAGCGTTCCAGCCCAGCACTCATGGTTACAGAGCCGTGTTAAAGACGCTGCAGCTGACACATCAGCAGAGAGACTCCGGCAACGTGGGGGTAGTGCGACTTCTGAGCAAAGTCCCAGTGCGAATACCGGCCGGCCGCACTATGGTCATCGAGGGCACCGCCAGAACCTCCTCTCCTTCACCAAGCCAGTCAGTCCTCCTTCACCATCCTGATTCAGCACTGCCTGGAGGGTTGTGCGTCAGCAGCTGTTTAATCACACTTCCGGCTCATTCACCATACAAAGTTCCAGTAATTGTAACTAATGAGTCAGAACAAGATGTCTACATTCCATCTTTGAGTGTGATTGCAGAGCTTGAAACTTACCATTGCATCTTGTCTGAGCATCGTGTGACCAACTTTCCAGCCAAGTCGACATCGTCCCACTTGAATCTGAACTTCGGCGATTCACCGATTACATCGGAGTGGAGAGAGCGAGTCACCGAGAAACTCAACGCGATAGGAGAAGTCTTCTCACATCACGACCTTGACTTCGGTTGTACCGACCGAGTAAAACACCACATCACTCTTCATGATGAGACGCCGTTTAAACAACGAGCCCGGCCCATCCATCCGCAAGATATTGCTGCAGTACGCCGACATCTTCGCGAGCTTCTGGAGGCCGGTGTAATCAGAGAGTCTACATCTCCGTTCTCATCTCCAATTGTGGTCGTCAAGAAGAAAAATGGTGATGTAAGGTTGTGTATCGACTATCGCAAGCTCAATCTTCAGACAATAAAAGATGCTTACGCTTTGCCAAACTTGGAAGAATCTTTCACCGCTCTTACCGGTTCAAAATGGTTTTCAGTACTCGATTTAAAGTCCGGATACTATCAGATCGAAATGAACGAGGCAGACAAGCCCAAGACCGCTTTTGTCACTCCTTTAGGCTTCTGGGAGTTCAACAGAATGCCTCAGGGTGTCACTAATGCGCCCAGCACGTTCCAGAGGTTGATGGAGAGATGTATGGGCGACCTTCACCTCAAGGAAGTGTTGGTATTTCTGGACGATCTGATCATATTCTCCGACACTCTTGAGGAGCATGAGCGACGGCTTCTTCGAGTACTCAACCGGTTGAAAGAATATGGGTTGAAACTTTCCCCAGAAAAATGTAAATTCTTCCAGACTTCAGTCCGTTACCTGGGTCACATCGTGTCAGAGAGGGGAGTCGAGACAGATCCTGAAAAGATTGCTGCCATCAAATCCTGGCCAATTCCCACAAATCTGAAGCAACTGCGATCTTTTCTTGGCTTTGCGGGGTACTACCGCCGCTTTATTAAAGACTACTCTGTTATCGCCAAACCTCTCAATGACCTCACCCGTGGACAAACGCCCAGTCGAAAGCCCAAGTCACAAGTAACAGCCAAGTCATACTGCAGCCCAAACTTACCTTTCGGTGAGCGATGGGATGACAGCTGTCAACATGCTTTTGAGAGACTCATCGAGAAGCTGTCATCTGCACCAGTTCTCGGCTTCGCAGATCCTGCTCTTCCGTACATCTTACACACCGACGCGAGTACAACTGGATTGGGTGCTGCGTTGTATCAAGAACAGGACGGCAAGCTCAGAGTTATTGCTTTTGCCAGCCGTGGTCTTTCTCTGAGCGAGAGCAGATATCCAGCTCATAAACTGGAATTTCTCGCGCTTAAATGGAGTGTCACTGAGAAGTTCCAGGACTACTTATATGGAGCTGATTTTACAGTAGTGACAGACAGCAACCCGCTGACCTATATCTTGTCTTCCGCCAAGTTAGATGCTACTGGTCATCGTTGGTTGGCTGCCCTCTCTACTTCTCCTTTAAGTTGTTGTACAGGGCTGGGAAGCATAATTACGATGCCGACGCTCTCTCTCGTCGTCCTCATGCCATCTCCACTGAAGACTCGCCCAAAGATCATGAGCTCATCCACCAATTTGTGTCCCAACATCTTGCCGATGCCGATGTCATTGCTCCTGACGTCATCGATGCAATCTGTCAGAGTCACCTGGTTAAAGTCACTCCGCCAGATGATTCCTGTCAGATTGGCATGACCCTGATCGAGTCGCTCTCTATCAAAGCTGATGCTCTTCCAGAAAGTTACATCTCTGAAGATCACTTACCTGTTGTTCCAGCGCTGTCTCACTCCAGCCTGAAAGAGAAACAGAGAGAAGACCCAAGCATCAGAGAGCTGATACATCAAATCGAGACAGGAGAAAAGGTTCCTCCAACTGCGAGAGCTGAACTGCCCGAACTTCCTCTGCTGCTGAGAGAATGGACAAAATTGGAGCTCATAGATGGTGTTCTGTACCGCAAGCGACAAGACAACGACACTTTGTCCTACCAGCTTGTTCTGCCTGAGGACCTTCGTCCTTTCGTCCTCAAGAGTCTTCACGACGATATGGGCCATCTTGGAATCGACCGCACTCTTGATCTTGTCCGTGCCCGGTTCTACTGGCCCAGAATGGCATCTGACGTCGAGCAGAAGGTCAAGACATGTGGCCGTTGTGTCCGGAGAAAATCTCTGCCGGAAAGAAGCGCGCCTCTTGTCAATATCACCACCTCACGTCCACTCGAGTTACTCTGTATGGATTTTCTGAGCCTCGAGCCCGACTCAAGTAACACCAGAGATATTCTTGTTCTAACCGACCACTTCACTAAATTTGCTGTGGCCATCCCAACGCCAAATCAAAAAGCAAGAACAGTGGCGAAGTGCTTATGGGACAATTTTATCGTCTATTATGGCATCCCTGACCGTATCCACACTGATCAAGGACAAGACTTTGAGTCCAAGTTAATCAAAGAGCTGTGTGAAGTCGCCGGAATCCAAAAGAGTCGGACGACACCTTACCATCCTAGAGGCAATCCAGTGGAGCGTTTTAATCGTACGCTTTTGAGTATGCTCGGTACACTTGAGGAGAAACAAAAGTCGAAATGGAAAGACTATGTGAAGCCATTAGTTCATGCATATAACTGCACCAAAAATGATGTCACTGGTTATGCTCCATATGAATTAATGTTTGGACGAACACCACGTCTTCCTGTCGACATGGTTTTTGGTCTGCCATTGCAGGGAACCAAGCACAAGAGTCATTCACAGTACGTTCAACATTTAAAGTCACGTCTGGAGGAGAGTTTTAAAATCGCTTCAGAGAACGCTCTTAAGTCAGCTGAACGAAACAAAACACGCTTCGACCAGCGAATCATACCTGCAGCGTTAGAAGTGGAAGATAGAGTGCTTGTGAGAAATGTACGTCTCAGAGGAAAACACAAACTCTCTGACAAGTGGGAACATGACATCTTTGTGGTGGTTAGCAGAGCTGGTGAACTCCCAGTCTACAAAGTAAAACCAGAGAACAAAGATGGGCCTCTACGTACACTCCACAGAGACCTCCTCCTTCCGTGTGGTTTCCTTCCAGCCAGTGAAGAGTCTGAAACAGCTTGTGAGGAAGTTCCTGCTGCAAGACCACGTACACGTCAACACAATCCAGATCCTGTTGATTCCACTGACTATGTTGGTTCTGATGAGGAACTTGAAATTGTTGCTCCACTCCAACACAACTCACCTGCAGTCCGGTTCACAGTGGAGAAAGGCCGTCCAGTTCCTGTCGCCCCATCACCCGCAAAAGAAAGCTGTCCTCCCACTCTGTCTTCTGTCAGTCCTGTGTTTTCTGCAGTGGAATCTGAAGAGGAATCCAGTGTGGAGGAAGATCTAGCTGTGGAAGCTGTTGATGAAAACTTACCTGCAGACCTACCTGAGCTAAACTTACCTGAAGCTGAAGATATACTTACCATCCTCCCAGCTGACGAAGATCCACCCGAAGAGTCCATCCAGCCAGTTGCCACTGACATAGTTGACTCTGACTCTATTCCTAGACGCTCAACTCGTCAGAGACTACCCCCTGACAGACTCCAGTATACCGCTCGTGGTAAACCCTTTATCTCTGTAGTGCAAACATTACTACATAGTTTATCCGACATTTTAGGTGTTTCAACCTCCGATCCCGTCGTGCCGTCTATCCAAGTTGTTTAGTTCTTTTACATGCAACGGGACGTGCCTGGTTTAAGGCGGGGAGGGTGTAACCCGGTCAAAAATGCGCTGTTTAAATGTTTAATATATTAATAAATGTGAAGCGGCAGTTCACTATACGTGATGACGTCACCTCTTTACGTAGCGCGTACGTCCTCACGCAACGTCAGTGCGTGACCACGTTCAACCAATCGCGTCGCTTGTAGAGCTTGATACATGCGGACGGCGCTGTCCTCAATCAGAAGCATGGAGGAAAGATTGAGGAGCAGCTGCCACAGGTTCGTCTTTACAAACGCTTTTAACTCCCGTATATTATCATTATGCTTTAATCTAACGCCTGTCGCTACACCATCTGCCTTTAGATCCTAACCAGCGCAGGGGCAGGACACGTTGATCGCGTGGTGCGTCGAATATTAAAGGGAATTGGTGAGTCTGTCTGTATGTTTGTTGCCGATGTTGTTGTTGTAGCTACGCTTAGCATTAGCTTTACCTGTGCACTATTAAGGACTGGCTATGACCAACTAGCTTTGAAATGCTAATGCTGGCACCCGAATGCAATCGTTTGCAGACGGGTGTTTGTTATTGAAGTGCCACTGCAGTTTATAGGTGCAATATCTGCAGTTTGCACTAAGATTTATACTTTGACTGTGATATATTTTCAACACTGTGAAATGATTTGCATTGTTATTTATTATGCTATTTATTAACAACTATTTCTATATTGTGTTTAACTCAATGCACTTTATTATGGAATATGTGAAAATGTTAACTTATTTATTCTATTGTTGCTAATGGAGTACTTTGGATTAATTATGATTATTGTGTACACAGATAAGACTTTAACTAGCTAGTGAGAATGTTTACTTATGGTCCTGTTTATATTATACAGGCCGGGTTTTCCTGTTTGGATTTAAATGGATGGCGAGCTAAAAGCTTTGACTTGGAGTCGAAACAGAACCTCAGCTCAGACGCCCTGCTGGTCTGGTAGGAGGCTGTGGCAGCCTTGTTCCCCTCCATCTTCTCACTTATTCACTCACACAAACATTCACACAAACATTCACACACAAGCCTATGGACAATTAAACAAATGGACAATTAAACCCTGGACGTTTTACACTCTGGGCACATTGGACATTTGCGTTCGCGTTGCATGCCCCGTCCGCCGCAACTGTTTTTTTTGTAATATTGTGTATGTTTAAGTGGTGTGAAAGGTTGCCATTTTGGCTGTTTATATATTTATTCATATGTTCAGGGAACAAATCTCTTTGAATTTATATTGTGAATATTGTCAATGATCGATCTATTTTTCTTAAAAAAGATAAGAATAACTTCATACCTCTGCAGATTGTAAATATTGGGGTTTTTTCAATACATTTTGTTTTTGTTTATTCTACATCACTTTAATACATGGTACCAACCGCACTTTAATTTTCTGTCTTGTGTGTTCATTTACTGTACCACTTCCTCCCAGAGCCGAACCCGTTCTTCTAGTCAGTCAGATACAACCTAGCTTACCAATAATACTATTCTGGGTACTCAGCCTGTCTACCCCGTTACATGTACTCTGTACATGTACTGTATACTGATTTAATTTATACATTTAAAGCATTTTGTGGAATGATTAATATAAATATACACAAAAATTGATTTACACTTAACTTTTCTTTCTTTTCATGCTTCCTTTTGTTGACAAATTGTCGTGCGTGTGTCACGTGATCAAGCGCAGAGTGTGTTTTTTTCCATGTTACACTAGAACATAGATCTGTAGAGGAAAGGAGCTGTTACACTGACACATTGTAGGTGTGATATGAATAAAGTTAGGCATGTACAGGCAGGTAAAGTTAATTAAGCAGGTGCGTTGGAGATGACATGGGTAATGCCCGTAAAAAAAACGGAATCGCAATGGCGCACAGACATTTAGAAAGAAACAACAAAAATCTCTTTTGTGAGATTATGTTGCTTATTGCAGCATAATCGGGACCTTCGGGAAGCAGGACCTTTTTAGACAGATGCCTGTATTCACATTTTATTTTTTAGTTTTTAGTTTTGTCTATTCTATTTTCAGAAAACCTTTAAATTATGTAATTGTAATCATTTTGTTTTGTCTTGAACCTTCTTAAAACACTCTTAAATATCCCTAAAAGGAACCCACCTTCACAACAGCATCCACATTTAATCTCAAAATAATTGCTTTTGCATAATATCTGTGATAAAAATGGCTCCCGACTCACCTCGTAATCAAGGTTCTTATTTAAGCCATTGCAGATACAAGCCAAGTAATCTTCAATAATAAGCAAAATAGCCTGATATTTGCCGTTATATTTACACCGCACACACGTCAGCTTATTCTAAAAATAATTAGCAGTCTTTAAAAAGCTCACGACGTTTGCATAAAAGCTTGTTCATTTCCGTTCCATTTAGTTTCTTATGCCTTTCTTTCTGTTAGGACAAACGAGAGAGAGGAGCTCGTAGCTGAGTCAATAGTCTGAAATGAAAGTAAACAGAGTGAATGAGCACATTCAGAGCTCACACACTAAACTCTTTGCACATGAAGGTAATCTGGGTTATCACGTACTCTCCGTAAAGATGGAGCAGTTCTGAGATGACCTCTGATGTAGAGCTTTACTCAACATGTATTACAGGCGTTGTGAAATAAATGTCCATTTATATTCAAGGATGTGTTTTGGATGTAGTAGTAGGTTTATTTTTGCAGTAACACTTAGACTCAGATGTTAATAAAGTGTTTTGGTTGAGCCAATCACAGGTGCTTATTTCTAGGCACACAGGCTTGCTAGTGGATAATATCTGGTCTCAGAGCCTCTTGAATAGTGTCATTCAAACAAAATCTATAATTTCTCCTTCTTGAGTTTAACAGCGTTTATAATGTGACAATGATTGTGCAATAGAAATCAATAAGACTTTTTATTTTGGAGCTGAGATATAGAGTCAATTTTCTCCCAAAACAGATTATTTGAAACTTAACTACGGTTTGTAATTTCTTCCAGTATGTAAAGAAAACATGTAGAGAATTAAATCTACCTTTGTTCACTATTAAGTCATAAGTATCAAGTCAAAGTAATAGTCACATTTTGAATGTGCATTATTATGTAGTGTTAACAACTGATGGGTGGACGGAAATCTAAATATGGATCTAAATATATTTGAAATGTTGACAAAAAACACTAGTTCTAATATCTAACAACAGAGGCTTTGTTTTAAATGTCAAGTTTCATGGTTTATTTTGTGTCTTAAAATAAAAAGAAAAAGGTAATAATGGCTGCAAAATCAAAAACTGAATCGAAACGTGACTTAAGTGAAGCGTCCCATCCCTAGACTCGATACATTGGCTAACCAACATTTACCGGGCGATTTTGCCCCTGCCGGTCTAATACTTAAGCGCAAAGAGTTCTCTGTGTTGGCCGCTATGAGCTCCAGAGAGCAGCTCCAGCTCGTGGCACGGCTGCTCTGCTTTGTCTGATGCCAGTTCAATCAGTGAACCTGCACAACATAACCGTGGAGCAGTGCAAGAAGTTCACTGGAAATAAGAAATAATAATATAAGCATATTTTGCCATCAATTCTAATTTTGTCAGTTATGTAGTTAGAAAAGCCACGTTAAATGCAGTTATTGAATTAGGCAATATATTTGTAAAATAAAATGGATTCACTTTTTAGTCAGACTTGGCTTCAATAAGTTTGTTCTATATGTTTTAACAATACAATGTTGTGTCGACCTAAACTTATAATAAAATGATCGATGCTCGTGGTAAGACTTACCTGAGAATCTTGATCCGTGCGTGAAAAGTTTATGAAAAAGCAGCGGCGTGTCCTCGTTATAATCCTTTTGAATGAGACAACTGCCGGTAAGCAGGCTCCCGGTCCGGTGTGATGCGAGCGGAGGTCTTTCGTGTGTGACCGCGTCTGCAGCCCCTGGGTTGTGTCCACCTCGGGTCGGTTCTCTGGATGCGCGCCGTGGTCCAGGTAAAGCTAAAAATGTCCATTAATGCCTCCCCTGACCTTCCCCCAGGGCTCCTCTGCAAAAGAGATTCTTAATCTCAGTGGGACTTCCCTGGTTAAATAAAGGTCAATTAAAAAAAAAAAAAAAAAAAAAAGCACAGCGTGGGGCTCTGGTCCAGACTGTGCCAAACAGTTCCGCGCTCTTCCTCGTGCTCACTCACAGTGGTCACCGCGTAAAATTGACAGCCTCTGGTCAGAAACGTCCAGCGGCCTGGTGCGCGTGGCCGCGACCCACGCTGACCAAAAAGCGCTGAAGGGGCGGACCTCACGCAGCACCGTGCTCTCCTGCTTTATCTCTCTGCTCTGTCGTGGGCAGAGCTGCATTCACACTTAACACTGTCTCATGTTCACTCTATAATCTAAGTCTTTTTTATATTAAGTCAACAGGCTTTATGTAAAAGAAAATACATTTTTTTAGACAAAGTTGTTAAAGTTTGTCATTTGAATAGACTTTTACCAAATACATTTCTATTATTACACTTTTCCCAAACTGAAGCTCTTGTAGTAAACTTTTGCTGTGATATTATGCACTGCTCACGTGTCACAGACATGACACGTCTAGGCCGTTCACTGAATGAAATTGTACCCCACACATCTGGCGGGCACCACACTGCTTCACTCAGGCATAGCTCTTGGAGAGAGCGCACTAGAGCCACAGAGAATACTGTCTTAACCGGTCTAAGCGGAAGTCTTAAAGGGGCAAGATCGCCCTCATCATCTGTATCTACAGAAGTCTACACTGCTTCTGTATGAGCTTTTGATCTTTACTTATTAGCTACCACGTTTGTTTGCTTTCACAGGCAGGCATTTTCTTTGAGTTTCAAGCCTGTAGTCTTGACTAACCTGGCCACAAAATAGAAAAGTAACAGTTGATTTCCTGACTGTAACTTTATTCTAGTCCAGCTTTGCACATAACCATGTATTTCATCATTCTGTCTGCACTTCACATAGTGTCTGCAGAATCCCTGAGTGCCAAGTTAAGATATTGTTTGGTGAATATTGCATGACGCTTTTGAAGAACTGTTCAGCCACTGGTGCTGGCCCCACTTACTTTCTGTCACCACTTCTCCTTCAGGCACAGTGCCAATCTCACTCTTACAAACCCATGCTGGCTTTTCATTCTTTTTTGAGCATGATCTACTTGTCTAACTCCTAGCTACAAAATCAGATATTAAGTAACACAAAAGTCAGACATCAAGAATTTACAGTTTATTTGTGTTGCCATGTTTGAGTAGAGAGTTTGATTTCTCACAAAATGTTTTGAGTAATCTTGACTTTTAAGATCGAGTATATCTATTCATTCTGATTAATGCTGGGCTTTTCAGATGGATTCTCTAATCCTTATGATTATTTACAACTAATACAGATCTAGATATTGGAGAAACAAACACCTCTTTTCATCAAAGAAAAAGAAAAATCNTACCATACATTGTTCCGAGTAATTGGATAACGACTGGCTTAAGCCGTAAACAATATGGTATCCATGAGTGACATATCATCTTGAGTGTGAGTGAGTGTCCGGACTAGAAGTTGACACTTGAAACTCTCCACATTCATGACTGTGAGCATAGTGTGAACCGAACTTATCAGCCAAGTAAAGACGTGTCCAGCTTGGAATCTTAACTGTCGGCGCATCACAAGAGTTACCTGCCGGAAGTGGAGAGAAGCGACCCGAGAAACCGACGGGATAGGGAAAGTCTCGCAATCACGACTCGATTCGGTGTACGGACGAAGTAACAGACAAATCACTCTTCATGATGAGACCCAGTTTAACAAACGCGCCCGGCCAAGAAAAAAAAAACACAACCCATCCATCCGCAAGATATTGCTGCAGTACGCCGACATCTTCGCGAGCTTCTGGAGGCCGGTGTAATCAGAGAGTCTACATCTCCGTTCTCATCTCCAATTGTGGTCGTCAAGAAGAAAAATGGTGATGTAAGGTTGTGTATCGACTATCGCAAGCTCAATCTTCAGACAATAAAAGATGCTTACGCTTTGCCAAACTTGGAAGAATCTTTCACCGCTCTTACCGGTTCAAAATGGTTTTCAGTACTCGATTTAAAGTCCGGATACTATCAGATCGAAATGAACGAGGCAGACAAGCCCAAGACCGCTTTTGTCACTCCTTTAGGCTTCTGGGAGTTCAACAGAATGCCTCAGGGTGTCACTAATGCGCCCAGCACGTTCCAGAGGTTGATGGAGAGATGTATGGGCGACCTTCACCTCAAGGAAGTGTTGGTATTTCTGGACGATCTGATCATATTCTCCGACACTCTTGAGGAGCATGAGCGACGGCTTCTTCGAGTACTCAACCGGTTGAAAGAATATGGGTTGAAACTTTTCCCCAGAAAAATGTAAATTCTTCCAGACTTCGGTCCGTTACCTGGGTCACATCGTGTCAGAGAGGGGAGTCGAAACAGATCCTGAAAAGATTGCTGCCATCAAATCCTGGCCAATTCCCACAAATCTGAAGCAACTGCGATCTTTTCTTGGCTTTGCGGGGTACTACCGCCGCTTTATTAAAGACTACTCTGTTATCGCCAAACCTCTCAATGACCTCACCCGTGGACAAACGCCCAGTCGAAAGCCCAAGTCACAAGTAACAGCCAAGTCATACTGCAGCCCAAACTTACCTTTCGGTGAGCGATGGGATGACAGCTGTCAACACGCTTTTGAGAGACTCATCGAGAAGCTGTCATCTGCACCAGTTCTCGGCTTCGCAGATCCTGCTCTTCCGTACATCTTACACACCGACGCGAGTACAACTGGATTGGGTGCTGCGTTGTATCAAGAACAGGACGGCAAGCTCAGAGTTATGCTTTTGCCAGCCGTGGTCTTTCTCTGAGCGAGAGCAGATATCCAGCTCATAAACTGGAATTTCTCGCGCTTAAATGGAGTGTCACTGAGAAGTTCCAGGACTACTTATATGGAGCTGATTTTACAGTAGTGACAGACAGCAACCCGCTGACCTATATCTTGTCTTCCGCCAAGTTAGATGCTACTGGTCATCGTTGGTTGGCTGCCCTCTCTACTTTCTCCTTTAAGTTGTTGTACAGGGCTGGGAAGCATAACTACGATGCCGACGCTCTCTCTCGTCGTCTCATGCATCATCCACTGAAGACTCGCCCAAAGATCATGAGCATCACCAATTTGTGTCCCAACATCTTGCCGATGCCGATGTCATTGCTCCTGACGTCATCGATGCAATCTGTCAGAGTCACCTGGTTAAAGTCACTCCGCCAGATGATTCCTGTCAGATTGGCATGACCCTGATCGAGTCGCTCTCTATCAAAGCTGATGCTCTTCCAGAAAGTTACATCTCTGAAGATCACTTACCTGTTGTTCCAGCTGTCTCACTCCAGCCTGAAAGAGAAACAGAGAGAAGACCCAAGCATCAGAGAGCTGATACATCAAATCGAGACAGGAGAAAAGGTTCCTCCAACTGCGAGAGCTGAACTGCCCGAACTTCCTCTGCTGCTGAGAGAATGGACAAAATTGGAGCTCATAGATGGTGTTCTGTACCGCAAGCGACAAGACAACGACACTTGTCCTACCAGCTTGTTCTCCTGAGGACCTTCGTCCTTTCGTCCTCAAGAGTCTTCACGACGATATGGGCCATCTTGGAATCGACCGCACTCTTGATCTTGTCCGTGCCCGGTTCTACTGGCCCAGAATGGCATCTGACGTCGAGCAGAAGGTCAAGACATGTGGCCGTTGTGTCCGGAGAAAATCTCTGCCGGAAAGAAGCGCGCCTCTTGTCAATATCACCACCTCACGTCCACTCGAGTTACTCTGTATGGATTTTCTGAGCCTCGAGCCCGACTCAAGTAACACCAGAGATATTCTTGTTCTAACCGACCACTTCACTAAATTTGCTGTGGCCATCCCAACGCCAAATCAAAAAGCAAGAACAGTGGCGAAGTGCTTATGGGACAATTTTATCGTCTATTATGGCATCCCTGACCGTATCCACACTGATCAAGGACAAAGACTTTGAGTCCAAGTTAATCAAAGAGCTGTGTGAAGTCGCCGGAATCCAAAAGAGTCGGACGACACCTTACCATCCTAGAGGCAATCCAGTGGAGCGTTTAATCGTACGCTTTTGAGTATGCTCGGTACACTTGAGGAGAAACAAAAGTCGAAATGGAAAGACTATGTGAAGCCATTAGTTCATGCATATAACTGCACCAAAAATGATGTCACTGGTTATGCTCCATATGAATTAATGTTTGGACGAACACCACGTCTTCCTGTCGACATGGTTTTTGGTCTGCCATTGCAGGGAACCAAGCACAAGAGTCATTCACAGTACGTTCAACATTTAAAGTCACGTCTGGAGGAGAGTTTAAAATCGCTTCAGAGAACGCTCTTAAGTCAGCTGAACGAAACAAAACACGCTTCGACCAGCGAATCATACCTGCAGCGTTAGAAGTGGAGATAGAGTGCTTGTGAGAAATGTACGTCTCAGAGGAAAACACAAACTCTCTGACAAGTGGGAACATGACATCTTTGTGGTGGTTAGCAGAGCTGGTGAACTCCCAGTCTACAAAGTAAAACCAGAGAACAAAGATGGGCCTCTACGTACACTCCACAGAGACCTCCTCCTTCCGTGTGGTTTCCTTCCAGCCAGTGAAGAGTCTGAAACAGCTTGTGAGGAAGTTCCTGCTGCAAGACCACGTACACGTCAACACAATCCAGATCCTGTTGATTCCACTGACTATGTTGGTTCTGATGAGGAACTTGAAATTGTTGCTCCACTCCAACACAACTCACCTGCAGTCCGGTTCACAGTGGAGAAAGGCCGTCCAGTTCCTGTCGCCCCATCACCCGCAAAAGAAAGCTGTCCTCCCACTCTGTCTTCTGTCAGTCCTGTGTTTTCTGCAGTGGAATCTGAAGAGGAATCCAGTTGGAGGAAATATCTAGCTGTGGAAGCTGTTGATGAAAACTTACCTGCAGACCTACCTGAGCTAAACTTACCTGAAGCTGAATATACTTACCATCCTCCCAGCTGACGAAGATCCACCCGAAGAGTCCATCCAGCCAGTTGCCACTGACATAGTTGACTCTGACTCTATTCCTAGACGCTCAACTCGTCAGAGACTACCCCCTGACAGACTCCAGTATACCGCTCGTGGTAAACCCTTTATCTCTGTAGTGCAAACATTCTACTAGTTTATCCGACATTTTAGGTGTTTTAACCTCCGATCCGTCGTGCCGTCTATCCAAGTTGTTTAGTTCTTTTACATGCAACGGGACGTGCCTGGTTTAAGGCGGGGAGGGGTGTAACCGGTCAAAAATGCGCTGTTTAAATGTTTAAATATATTATAAATGTGAAGCGGCAGTTCACTATACGTGATGACGTCACCTCTTTACGTAGCGCGTACGTCCTCACGCAACGTCAGTGCGTGACCACGTTCAACCAATCGCGTCGCTTGTAGAGCTTGATACATGCGGACGGCGCTGTCCTCAATCAGAAGCATGGAGGAAAGATTGAGGAGCAGCTGCCACAGGTTCGTCTTTACAAACGCTTTTAACTCCCGTATATATCATTATGCTTTAATCTAACGCCTGTCGCTACACCATCTGCCTTTAGATCCTAACCAGCGCAGGGGCAGGACACGTTGATCGCGTGGTGCGTCGATATTAAAGGGAATTGTGAGTCTGTCTGTATGTTTGTTGCCGATGTTGTTGTTGTAGCTACGCTTAGCATTAGCTTTACCTGTGCACTATTAAGGACTGGCTATGACCCAACTAGCTTTGAAATGCTAATGCTGGCACCGAATGCAATCGTTTGCAGACGGGTGTTTGTTATTGAGTGCCACTGCAGTTTATAGGTGCAATATCTGCAGTTTGCACTAAGATTTATACTTTGACTGTGATATATTTTCAACACTGTGAAATGATTTGCATTGTTATTTATTATGCTATTTATTAACAACTATTTCTATATTGTGTTTAACTCAATGCACTTTATTATGGAATATGTGAAAATGTTAACTTATTTATTCTATTGTTGCTAATGGAGTACTTTGGATTAATTATGATTATTGTGTACACAGATAAGACTTTAACTAGCTAGTGAGAATGTTTACTTATGGTCCTGTTTATATTATACAGGCCGGGTTTCCTGTTTGGATTTAAATGGATGGCGAGCTAAAAGCTTTGACTTGGAGTCGAAACAGAACCTCAGCTCAGACGCCCCTGCTGGTCTGGTAGGAGGCTGTGGCAGCCTTGTTCCCCTCCATCTTCTCACTTATTCACTCACACAAACATTCACACAAACATTCACACACAAGCCTATGGACAATTAAACAAATGGACAATTAAACCCTGGACGTTTTACACTCTGGGCACATTGGACATTTGCGTTCGCGTTGCATGCCCCGTCCGCCGCAACTGGTTTTTTGTAATATTGTGTATGTTTAAGTGGTGTGAAAGGTTGCCATTTTGGCTGTTTATATATTTATTCATATGTTCAGGGAACAAATCTCTTTGAATTTATATTGTGAATATTGTCAATGATCGATCTATTTTCTTAAAAAGATAAGAATAACTTCATACCTCTGCAGATTGTAAATATTGGGGTTTTTTCAATACATTTTGTTTTTGTTTATTCTACATCACTTTAATACATGGTACCAACCGCACTTTAATTTTCTGTCTTGTGTGTTCATTTACTGTACCACTTCCTCCCAGAGCCGAACCCGTTCTTCTAGTCAGTCAGATACAACCTAGCTTACCAATAATACTATTCTGGGTACTCAGCCTGTCTACCCCGTTACATGTACTCTGTACATGTACTGTATACTGATTTAATTTATACATTTAAAGCATTTTTGTGGAATGATTAATATAAATATACACAAAAATTGATTTACACTTAACTTTTCTTTCTTTTCATGCTTCCTTTTGTTGACAAATTGTCGTGCGTGTGTCACGTGATCAAGCGCAGAGTGTGTTTTTTTCCATGTTACACTAGAACATAGATCTGTAGAGGAAAGGAGCTGTTACACTGACACATTGTAGGTGTGATATGAATAAAGTTAGGCATGTACAGGCAGGTAAAGTTACTTAAAGCAGGTGCGTTGGAGATGACATGGGTAATGCCCGTAAAAAAAACGGAATCGCAATGGCGCACAGACATTTAGAAAGAAACAACAAAAAAATCTCTTTTGTGAGATTATGTTGCTTATTGCAGCATAATCGGGACCTTCGGGAAGCAGGACCTTTTAGACAGATGCCTGTATTCACATTTTATTTTTTTAGTTTTAGTTTTTTCTATTCTATTTTCAGAAACCTTTAAATTATGTAATTGTAATCATTTTGTTTTGTCTTGAACCTTTCTTAAAACACTCTTAAATATCCCTAAAAGGAACCCACCTTCACAACAGCATCCACATTTAATCTCAAAATAATTGCTTTTGCATAATATCTGTGATAAAAATGGGCTCCCGACTCACTCGTATCAGGTTCTTATTTAAGCCATTTGCAGATACAAGCCAAGGTAATCTTCATAATAAGCAAAATAGCCTGATATTTGCCGTTATATTTACACCGCACACACGTCAGCTTATTCTAAAAATAATTAGCAGTCTTTAAAAGCTCACGACGTTTGCATAAAAGCTTGTTCATTTCCGTCTCCATTTAGTTTCTTATGCCTTTTTTCTGTTAGGACAAACGAGAGAGAGGAGCTCGTAGCTGAGTCAATAGTCTGAAATGAAAGTAAACAGAGTGAATGAGCACATTCAGAGCTCACACACTAAACTCTTTGCACATGAAGGTAATCTGGGGTATCACGTACTCTCCGTAAAGATGGAGCAGTTCTGAGATGACCTCTGATGTAGAGCTTTACTCAACATGTATTACAGGCGTTGTGAAATAAATGTCCATTTATATTCAGGATGTGTTTTGGATGTAGTAGTAGGTTTATTTTTGCAGTAACACTTAGACTCAGATGTTAATAAGTGTTTTGTTGAGCCAATCACAGGTGCTTATTTCTAGCACACAGCTTGCTAGTGGATAATATCTGGGTCTCAGAGCCTCTTGATAGTGTCATTCAAAACAAAATCTATAATTTCTCCTTCTTGAGTTTAACAGCGTTTATAATGTGACAATGATTGTGCAATAGAAATCAATAAGACTTTTTATTTTGGAGCTGAGATATAGAGTCAATTTTCTCCCAAAACAGAATATTTGAAAACTTAACTACGGTTTGTAATTTTCTCCAGTATGTAAAGAAAACAATGTAGAGAATTAAATCTACCTTTGTTACTATTAGTCATAATTCAGTCAGTATAGTCATTTGAATGTGATTTTAGTATGTTACAACTGATGGGTGACGGAAATCTAAATATGGATCTAAATATATGAAGTTGACAAAAAACACTAGTTCTATATCTAAAAAAGGCTTTGTTTAATGTCATTTTGGTTTATTTTGTGTCTTAAAATAAAAAGAAAAAGGTAATATGGCTGCATCAAAATGAATGAAACGTGACTTAAGTGAAGCGTCCATCCCTAGACGATACATTGGCTAAAATTTACGGCTTTTGCCCTGCCGGTCTAATATTAAGCGAAAGAGTTTTGTGTTGGCGCTATGAGTCCAGAGAGCCTCCAGCTGTGGCAGGCTGCTTGCTTTGTCTGATGCCAGTTCATAGTGAACCTGCACAATAACCGTGGAGCAGTGCAAGAAGTTCCTGGAATAGAAAATAATAATAAGCATATTTTGCCATCATTCTAATTTGTCAGTTATGTAGTTAAAAAAGCCACGTTAAATGCAGTTATTGAATTAGGCAATATATTGTAAATAAAATGGATTCACTTTTAGTCAGACTTGGCTTAATAAGTTTGTTCATATGTTTTAAATACATGTTGTGTCGACTAACTTATAATAAAAATGATCCGATGTCGTGGTAAATTACTGAATCTTGATCCGTGCGTGAAAGTTTATGAAAAGCAGCGGCGGTGTCCTCGTTATAATCCTTTTGAATGAGACAATGCCGGTAAGCAGGCTCCCGGTCCGGGTGTGATGCGAGCGGAGGGTCTTTCGTGTGTGACCGCGTCTGCAGCCCTGGGTTGTGTCACCTCGGGTCGGTTCCTGGATGCGCGCCGTGGTCCAGGTAAAGCTAAAACATGTCCATTAATGCCTCCCTGACCCTCCCCCAGGGCTCCTCTGCAAAGAGATTCTTAATCTCAGTGGGACTTCCCTGGTTAAATAAAGGTCAATTAAAAAAAAAAAAAAAAAAAAAAGCACAGCGTGGGGCTCTGGTCCAGACTGTGCCAAACAGTTCCGCGCTCTTCCTCGTGCTCACTCACAGTGGTCACGCCGTAAAATTGACAGCCTCTGGTCAGAAACGTCCAGCGGCTGGTGCGCGTGGCCGCGACCCACGCTGACCCAAAAGCGCTGAAGGGGCCTCACGCAGCACCGTGCTCTCCTGCTTATCTCTCTGCTCTGTCGTGGGCAGAGCTGCATTCACACTTAACACTGTCTCATGTTCACTCTATAATCTAAGTCTTTTTTATTAAGTCAACAGGCTTTATGTAAAAGAAATACTTTTTTTAGACAAGTTGTTAAAGTTTGTCATTTGAATAGACTTTTACCAAATACATTTCTATTATTACACTTTTCCCAACTGAAGCTCTTGTAGTAACTTTGCTGTGATATTAATGCACTGCTCACGTGTCACAGACATGACACGTCTAGGCCGTCACTGAATGAAATTGTACCCCACATCTGGCGGCACACACCTGCTTCACTCACGGCATAGCTTGGAGAGAGCGCACTAGAGCCACAGAGGAATAACTGTCTTAACCGGTCTAAGCGGGAAGTCTTAAAGGGGCAAGATCGCCCTCATCATCTGTATTCTACAGAAGTCTACACTGCTTCTGTATGAGCTTTTGATCTTTACTTATTAGCATACCACGTTTGTTTGCTTTCACAGGCAGACATTTTCTTTGAGTTTCAAGCCTGTAGTCTTGACTAACCTGGCCACAAAATAGGAAAGTAACAGTTGATTTCCTGACTGTAACTTTATTCTAGTCCAGCTTTGCACATAACCATGTATTTCATCATTCTGTCTGCACTTCACATAGTGTCTGCAGAATCCCTGAGTGCCAAGTTAAGATATTGTTGTGGTGAATATTGCATGACGCTTTTGAAGAACTGTTCAGCCACTGGTGCTGGCCCCACTTACTTTCTGTCACCACTTCTCCTTCAGGCACAGTGCCAATCTCACTCTTACAAACCCATGCTGGCTTTTCATTCTTTTTTGAGCATGATCTACTTGTCTAACTCCTAGCTACAAAATCAGATATTAAGTAACACAAAAGTCAGGACATCAAGAATTTACAGTTTATTTGTGTTGCCATGTTTGAGTAGAGTTTTGATTTACTCACAAATGTTTGAGTAATCTTGACTTTTAAGCTGTCTATCTTCATTCATTCTGATTAATCTGTTTTTCCAGATGGATACAACTATACAGACTATATTTGGAGAAACCCTCGCTGTATGGTTGACAAAGTCACAGCCTTTGTGGATTTTCACTTCAAAACAACAACAAAAAATCATGGTGACGACAATAGCACTTCAGCTAATTTAGTAGAATTACAGATTATTTTACTATTGAGAACGTGCAGAAAGATTAGATTTGTGCATTTTTGGATGTGAGAAATATATGAAGGAAACTTCTTGGCAATTCCGCATTGACCAAATGACATTCCATTTTTTACCAGCAGCTTTTTCAGCGGAAAGGTTGATAATAGGTAGAATTCAATTCAGATTGATAACATATCATTCTGGTGAGAGTCAGGTTACATTGTGGTCATTAAGTGGAGTTTTATCATTTACAACTATTTTTCAGCCAAAAACCAAACCTAAAATCATGACAACTAATGCTCTACAAAACTCTGTAGCATTATCTTGACTTGACATCTTTATGGGAATAGTTTTAATTTGATCTTTTGCTATGATGAATGATACTTATCTTATTACTACTGATAGTCTCAATGTTTTTGTTACAATGAAGAGTGAAAAAGTTTAGCCAAAAGTTGAGTAAAAAACAATAGCTTCAAAGGCTTTGGAAAATGCAAAGGAGCACTACTATTTTAGCGTTTTAATGATGGTTTGTTTTCAGTTTGAGAGAAGAACGCAGACATATATTGAAGAAACAAGGTATGGTTTTGATGAGAAACTACATTATAGATGATAAAAATTGGTGTACTTTAGTCGTTTAACTTTGTCCCTGTAAAGACAGAGACAGGTCCATGGACTGAGTGTTGTACAGATTTGAGTCCCATAGGGTGACCGATCCCTGTCCACACACTCCGTACAAGACCTTCTGTGAGCTTCCGTTTGCACACTGAGATGCCTGGTCCATTATTATTGATGATCTTTTGAGCCCTCAGAAATAGCTGTCCTTTGATCGTTTCTCTTTGAAAGCCAAGTGGTCTTGGCCTCGCGTCTCTTTTCTGATCAGACCCACATGTATGGAGTAAGAGCTACAATTATGCATGCTCACTTCAGCAGTAGACACAGCTTTGGGTCAGTTTATAAAACGAAGAGAAGCTTTTAAAGGATGCGTTGAATTTGAAACCAGTTATTGATTCTATTACTGATGGCTTGACAATTTACAGAAGGAAAAACGTCAATTGCAATATTGATGTGTTTAAATATACTGTGTGTATTCAGAAGTTGAAAAGCCATCACACACTATGTACATTTGCTTTTAATTTAAAGAGCTTAAATAGCAGGTTGTATAACTTCTTTGTGTTTCTAAAATGTAATTAAGATCAATATTGATTTTTAATTACAGCTTATACTAGTTTATTTTTTTATGAAAGCTGCCAAACAAAACTCTACGCTAACTTTATTTTTTTATCTGACATAAAGTATGTATAACATTTTTACATTGTTGCAGAGGTTGTTTCATGAAGACTGATGTCTTCAAGTTTTTCATCAAATTTTCAGCATACTTTCCAACATTTCTTCTCAAACTGACACCAAACAGGCCCTTTTCACATTGTGGCTGGGCTAGTTCCGGTCTGAAAATAACAGCGGACAGTTCTTTCCGGTCTATTCATTCCCTTTGGAAATTAGCTGAAAAATATTTAGATGGCACAAAGCGGACAACAAGTTACAGGAGTTACATAATCATTTGCAGCATGTTAAGACCTTCACATACGAGGTAAATACTTCACCAGAGAAAACCTGTGTTTATGAAATGTGCTGTTTGTGTCTTAAAGTTAACGCTAACCTTTATTTAATGACAATATTAATGTGAAAGTGACACTACAAGCCAAAAACAATCAGCCTGGCATTTAATGTGTTTTTATCAAATTGTTTACTTTATATTTAAGTTAATGTATTTGTTAGCACGTAGCATTGCATCAAAAATAGACACTTTTATAAACACTATTTCTCTCGTATGTGACGGTCTGAAATCGCTGCCGTGATTATCTTTTGATTAATTTGAGCACATCTCGGCAAATTTCTCATAAGGAATGGAGTGAGAAGGAGCTATCCACAGGTATTATGCAAACTGGAACTAGCCTAGCCGTAGCATAACAGGGCTCGCTGTTATAAAACTACAATTTATTTACAACCAGTATTACCGGTAATCTACTAAATAAAGTAAAAATTGTAAAACCCTGTCTGGCACACTTAAGCCTTTCATTTACGTCTTAGACTAGTTTAGCAGTGTTTTATGACGCAATAGGAGGACTTTTCCCTTTTTTCCAGGTCAATTAACAAAGTACACTAGAACTATTAATCACAAAGATTGCCTCCTTGCTCTGGGAAGTGTGGCTGATCTGTTCTTCTGGCTTCTTGTCAATTATTTAGGTGCAGTTTCTCTCTATCTGTATTTTCCGAGGTGTTGAGGGATCGGCTAAAGCGTTTTCTTCATCTTGTTCGCGTAACAGTCGGCGACCAATGTTTAATTTAATGCTTGGGAGTTTCCGGTAGCCCTTGTACTTTTGCTTAGTATAGCAGTTCATAAATTAAGTGTTTGAAAAATGCCGCTGCCTCTTTTTGCTCCTGGCCTTGTCAACACCGAGAGGGATTTTACCTCAACAACAAACACTTGATGCTCACTAGTTGCTGAATCCTCATTTTGACAAATTTAGTTGAGGATTTGTTTGTAAATTGGATGGTTTAAAGTGCTTATCACAGGTTGGATTACTCATTTGTTTTACAAAAATACAATTACAAAAGAATTGGACAATTTGATCTCATCTAAGTCTTCTTCTTTATGAATTGTCATCATCACACCAGGAATTTACATGTTAGGCAGAAACTCAGTGCACTACATAAAAATATATGAGGTAATATACTGTAGTAAGGCCATCATTCGGTTGAATTCAAATTAATGTTAATAGGTTATTTATGAAATTTGTTTTTGTGTGTAAGTTATGTCAGTGGAGTTTTCTTAGTACATATGTCATCAGTTTCGAAATCTCTAATAAAATGTTCCACTTTTCTCTTCACAAACGAATTGGTGCATCATTTACAGCAAATGTTTCCACAAAATACAAATAAATAAATAAATAACATACACACAGACTTAAAGTGCATATGACATTTACAATACATTTAAGATTTCATCTAACAGTTTGCTTGTTTTCACCCAAATTGGCTATTTATATGAAGTTTGGAGTTGTATTTTGTTCAGCAAGTATGATATAGTAGAATAGGAAGCCAAAACTGTTACCTAGAAACTGCATTGTAAATGTGGACCAAAATCAGTATAAAAAACATATTTGACAAATGACAATATTTTGTAACACTTAAGTTGTGTTAAATGGTTCTTTAAACTCCCAAAAAACTGTGTTAGTTGTGTGTAAAGTGTCTTTGCATTTTGGTACTTTTTGATGATACATGTGGAGGAATACTGTTTTAGATTAATTCTGATAATTTTCAACTTTTATTTGCCAATTTCTTCATAATTTGCAACTTAACTGTTGTAAAACTATGATAAATATTTATCGCAAAGATTATCACAACAAACTAGGTCAAAATTAGAAAAAAAAAATGTTATATGGGTTTTAATTATTATTTGAATAACTCTGCTAAAGCTGCAGTCCTCTACTATGAATAAAAGTAAAAGCCTGTACAACACTGCCCCCAGGGGCTCACTACAGCTCACTACAGCACTTGCTGCTGCACAAGTGCTTGAATTAGAAGAAAACTATTTGACCTAATTATAACAACCTTAACAGTATAAGCATGTGCTCAAAATGTGTTTTAAACACTTTAAAATTATTTGAATAGGCTTCCCTGGTTCTCCACTTATTTATGTGTATGCATTCTTTGAGACGTAGGGGCCCACATCTTGTTGGATAAGATCTCTCCGCAATATTAGATAATATCTCAGTTTTTAAATTTAATGCAATATATAGATGGCCTTAAACCCTTCAGCTTCTTCCAGAGTCCACTTAAAATGTTCCTGTAACTGTGAGCACTTATGACAGAATTACTGATAGAAACAGACAGTGTAGGCTTAACTGTTACTGAATCACAATGTAACTGTGACTGAGAGAGGCTTGTTTATGTTTAACATTGTCCATGGACAAATGATCTGCTATTTTACATAAGTTACACACATGGAAGTAGGTTTAGTCATCGTTGTATTGCAATGTTGGAAAATTACCCAAATAGTGCTGTTAGTGTGTTTCAAATAGAAAGTTAGCTAATCGAAAAGTTTTGTAAATGTAGGCTACTTTCTAGTCTAGTAAAGCTCATATCTGTTTCCTATTTTCGTATACAAGCCTAGTTTCATGTGCAGCCTGCAGTCTTTTTTAATCTTAGGCAACGCTACCTTATTACAATTTAGGCTATTCGAAATAGAGCTACAAAGCAACGTTGTAGCCTTGTCCACCATCACTATTAACCATTGTTGTTACCACGTGGCGTTTCAAAGTGTTTTTATACTCGACGGGACAATCCCATCCAAACCGGGGAGTGTGCGTGTGGGGCGGGGGGTTTGTGATCGAGGCGAGTCCACATCCTCTGACATTAGATCCATCCATATCGTCAGAGTGAAAGGCGTAAAGACACGAAGAGACGTACGTGCGCCCCGGGAACTGTCCACTTGTCCTTTAATGGCGATACTGGAGAGAGTGTCCTGCGCGCTGCTCGCCATGTGGGACTACTTGGTTCGCTTCTGTGAGTATCGCGCCCATCACAGTAGTTCTTGTTTACGAACAGAGCATGTCAGCAGCGCACTGAGAGAGCAGCGGCAAGCGGCACACGATGTGACCGGAAGTAAAGACGCGCGCTTTGCACAATAAAGTCAGCGCATTTTGGACCAGAAACATGACTTTATGCTATATAACCATGCGTTTCTTCTGGTTGGATTGTTTCAAAATGACGCATTGTAAAATTTAGTTCTTTTTTTGAAGTCTTGAAACTAACGTTATTTTGGATCTGTGACGCACCAGCCCTTTCCATGTTTTTGCCTATTCATTCATCAGTGAGAATTAGTTCAGCCATTCTGTCTCTTATGTCCAAAACAAAAACAAAAAAAAAAGATATTAAAAAAAAGTAGACAACTTAATTATTAGCCTATATTTCACAGTGAATAAAAAATAAATGAACGTAGCTTTAAGTGGGATTTGGACTTAAAGTGGACCACATCATTGTTGTCAATAATAATTAATATTAATAATTACTACTACTACTACTACTACTTTACTACTATTACTACTACTACTACTACTACTACTACTACTACTACTATAATAATAATAATAATAATAATATACAATATAATACTAATACAGAATGTTCATAACGTTCATTATTTATCTAGTTTTTTCATAGAGCAAAAATCTCTACGATATAAGCTAAGTCTAAAGTTGTTTTTATAATATTCTTGAATAAAAGTTATAAAGTTGTTGAGCACGGGCCCTCAGACTGCCCACATACTCTTAACTAGAGACTTGCTTAAGTTAATGACACACTTCTCACTCTCGCCGGCTGTGCTCTGTTGTGACAGGCTTCCAGCTCACAGTCTATTTCAGTGTCATGTCTCAGAAGAGGCCAGTGACAGGTGTGGCCCGCATCCCCACCGTGCGCATCCCAGTCTAACCCCCGTATGTGGGTCAGGCGTGAGAGGGCGGCCCATTAAAGAGAGAAGCCACAGGGTAGAGGGGGGAGATAGTGCAGTGCACAGGTCCTGCAGGGGGCAAGGATCCTTGGTGCCACTTAACAGTCCAGCATGTGCGAAAAGAGGGTGACAGACAGCGCCATAACACCTCACTGACCAGCCATCTGGGCTTGAGTCATGCACACTTGAGTTGTGGCATGTCAACAATGTCTGTATACCTACAGGTTTTTCTATTTTCAGACCCTATAGCTGTCACTTCTGCTCTGCTGTCTCATATGTACAGGACAATCTGGCCATTTGCGTCACTGAAACCCACAGTTTACTGTCTATTTGTTTATTTATTACATTTATTTTACAAAGGCATTATTGTTTGTTTGTTTTTTTACAATGGACATTTCTTACAGAAAAAATGTTATCTATACCCTGTTAAAATATAAACAAACAAACAAACAAAATGTTCAGTTACGATTAGAAAGTCTGGTAAAGTACCTTTAAATTTAAGTAACTAAACATCATCAATGGTGAATTTTATATTAATGAGGAAACACTTTATTTAACAAAAATATGTATATTGTGCATTATTTACACAAAATATGACCTTTTATATACGTATGCTGTGGGACATCTATATCTTTACTTATATTCCACTGTTTATTACACTTAGATGACTGTTGTCACAATAACTATTATGGATAGTATAGAGATATTATCACTTCCTTTTTGTTACTAGTCTTGTGTAAGGTATAATAAAGCTCAATTGAAAAATCACTTGAAAGTTTTCATTTTGTCTAGTAATTTTTTGTATTATTAATAATACCTTAAATTACTGTTTAGTTTAGATTTGCTACTAATTAGATCTTTATACATTTCACAGCTTTTCTTTTCCTTTGCAGAAATATTCTAAATGGTCAGTGTGATATTGTCTAGTGCTCACACTCGACTGAATCAGCTTCTTAAATATTCTGCTTTTGTCCTCATCTTGTTCCTTTTCCCAGTATAAAGTCACTGTTTTACCTAGGGCACCATTAGTCTCCCTGGGGTCTGTTCTCAAATTCTTCCAGGCCATTGAAACCTGCTCAAAATGCACGCTCAAATGTGCTTTCTCCAGAGAGTGGTTACACAAGCAGATGTGGCAGCTGTTTCAATGTATTGGCATTTAAGCCGATAGAGCGATAAAAGGTTTTCACAAAATAGCAATTCCCAGCAGACAAGGTCAACACTAGAACAAACTAATACACACAGTAGTCTCCAAGGTAAATAATCTTTCTAGATTTATACATTTATCTGCGTTTGAAATTCCAGTAAGGTTTCAGCTGACTTTACAGTGTATTAATAAGCCTATTACTCACTCCGTAGAGCTGCCCCCTTCGGTCTCCTTCAGAACCGATTATTGTATTATGTCTTCTCTTATGACACACTCACAGATGCTTATGAAGCGATGAACTGTCCCTAGTTAACTTTGGAAGATGATGTGATAGAACTTCATTCATACATTATGTCCATGAGCCTTCTCTGTTGAAACAAAACATTGGTACTAATGTTTGTGATATAAATTAACTAAGCTAATATTTAAGTGTTTTGGTGTTTTAACTGTAAATCATCATTGTCTTGGGACAAAAATAGATAATCTGAGCTGAAAGTTTTTTTTAAGAGATCAATTATGTAATAATTAATAACTTTAGTTTTATCGGTATGTTTTTACTTACAAGAGCCACAAAAAGTAATAGTATTAGTAAACTGCTTAATTTAGTTTGAAAGTTAAATACACACACATTTTCACTCATCTGTTTCTACTGTTGCACTTAAAGCCCACTGTGTAACTTTCAGCCTCTTTATGTTCATTCGAATTGAATATAAGTTTGCTCTGCGGATCATCCTCAATAACGTCTTGTTTTTAAAAAATGTAGCCCATTTGTTCGGATGTAACAATTCTACCTTTTTTTATGCAACACTTTAACAACATTGTTACTTTGTTTACACTAATGATGGCAAGATTTTATCAAATGTTTTGGGGTTTTTTCTTATCACAATAAAATCGCAGCAACAACAATATAGATAATTTTAGTCTTTTACTAAGTCTTTAGTAAAACAAAAAAGAAAAAATTTTTTGGTCTGGTTGTTTTGGTTGCATTAACTTTATTTTGTCAGTCACTATGTTTGATTTTGTAAAATTTGTCACAGGCTTTATCATTACAGTGGTTCTGTATAAATAGCCCATGTTTTGTAATAATAAAACAACATTAAAATCTACATTGTGACATTGTGATCTTAAGTGTAGCTTAGTTGATTTTTTATGTAATAATTTAACCAACAAAACAGTTGAGCCTATTGCGTTTCTCATTTTCAGTCACTAGATGGAGCTACTCTCCAGGCTTTTGCCCCTAATTGCTTTCATATGTCTCAACCTCAGCACTCGAAGTAGGATTTGGGGCAACGCTCTAAATTTATCCCGCTGATGAAGCTACAGCCGGGCATTTTTAGACCTGAGGCTCGTGTTGAGAACATAGTGAGAGAGAAGCAGGATGTGCTCTGTCTGTGTGTGGTGAAATATTGTAGCCTCCAGTGCTGACTGACATCCGTGCTTGATGTAAACGAGCGGATCAAATGATAGCCTTTGAAGACGCAGTGCCGGAATGCGTCTCTGCGCTTTGTCTGCGCACGCACGCACGCACGCTCACGCACGCACAGCCATCCCGCCCTTGCTTTAATTACAGAGGGATAAAGCTCTATCTCGGCCCGTACATGCGAACTACACCTGTGTGTCACTGGATCAAAGCTAGCACGAGCTGAAGCTGGAGTTATTATTCAAAGCGAGGATGGAAATTAAACAGCACCAACCCCCCGCGTGTTTTAAAGCGATTCCTCGCTCGTCCAACTCTTTCTGCTCACACCTGCGTAATGTTGTCACTCCCGTGTGTTCTTTGATGGTGCAGGGGTCCGCTCCACAACAGTCTGCAGGCCGGAGGCTGCATTCTCCCGCTCTCATAGGAACGTCTTATTACGCTTTTTGGTTACTCTAAATGAACAGTTCCTTTAAGGTGGCTGTAAATTTTATTTATGCTTGCAACTTATTTTCGATCCTATTTTTGCATAGCACTTTTTTCATAAACAAAATAGCTAAAGTGTTCTACATATTAGACAGACATTTAGCTTTCAAAGTTAGCAAAGCAAAAATCTAAATAAAAAAATATTTATAAATGTAGGACATAAGTAACAAGTAAAGGCACAGGACGTGTAAAATCAAATAAATAAAAGTTGTGCAGAATTTTAAGCTAAAATATAGATATATCCTAGACAAGTGGTGTTAAATGCGTTAAAAAAAGTGACGTAATAAGTTGGGCTACTTTATTATTGTTTAATCACACTGGTGTAACTACTAGAGGCTACTTCATAGGCTATAACATGTTACAGCCTATATATTTCCCATCATCTTTTGATATTCATATTTGGAACCTCCCAAAGTGTGTGTGTATTGTTATAGTTATACAGTTTTGATAAAATCATAATTAGGATAAAAATTATACTTCAGAAAAGTTAATTTAGTTAAGATTGTTAAAGGTGCATCGTGTAACTTTATGGAAGTGAAAAGTAGACTTCACATTTCAATGCAAATAAGAATATAAAATCATTCTTTATAACATTCTTCCTGAGGATAAAAAAGTTTTATGCTATAGTATGAAGAAATATATCTAAAGGAGCTCCTTTTCTATGGAAATAAACAGGAGGAGGCCCTCCTCTTAGTCAAAAAATAGTTAATTTTGTGGTCATGCAAGCTTGCTCAGAAAAATATACACATTTTAATTTATTTTTTTAGTGTCACAGAGACATCTAAAGTTGATTTTGGTGGTCCAACATATTACTCAAGTAATAATAAAAAGTATTTGCAGAATCAAGTAAATCTACTTTTAGATGTTACATCTAAATGTTAGTTTCAGGTTGATTTTTATTTAAAGAACAAAACACTTAAAAATGCGAAAAAACTTAAGCACTTTTGAAGGAGCAATGCAAGTAGCTAGTAAAAAGCCTCCAGAAAATGTCTCCATAAAGTTACTCTAGTAAATGTAGCTATAGAATACCTCAGTACTAACTACTTTCAAGAGTTAATACAAATGCTCCTCAGCCAATTGGATTTAGAGGAAGGAAAAACACAACAAAGACAGAGGAATAGTGGCCGTGTGAGTGCAGCCTCCGGGTCTGCAGAGCGACATTACCGCGGGTGGGTTTGACAGGAAGCGAAGGGCTGGGTCTAGGCATGCGGTGGGTGACACACAGACGTACAGTGCGTGAGGAAGAGAAGCATCTATCTCTATCAGGAGCATGCGGGTGTGTATATGTGCGCACCAAACACGCACACACAGAGCTGTCAAAATATTCCGCTCGTGTGGGGTCCAGACTCGTGTGTATGTGGGTAAACTGTGATTTGGCGAGCCCCTCTCTTCTTCCTGTAAAAAGATAAATCCAAGCCACGCTGGTGTGTGTGCGTGCGTGCGTGTGTGCGTCAGCCCGTAATTACTTCATTCTGTCACACAACTGTCTGAGAATGCAAGCCAGTGGGAACTTGTACTGTCGCTATCCACTTGCACTGGAGAAAAAAATGAATCAGCGTTTTGTTTTACATGAGAGCAGTTAGACATTAGATGAGAAACATAGAAAAAGACTGCATGTTTGAGTAATTTGGATTGCATTTATTGTAATTAGGCCAAAAATAATAAATAAATTCAATTCTGACATGAAGCTTTCACCTAAAAATGTAATTTAGTGTTTTGCAATGAACAAAATGTAAATCTGTGCTCTAGTTAGGGCTGCAACATCGATTAATCACAACTAATCGATTACTGAATTAATTTAGTAATCAAATAACAACTAACTGGTTCATATAGTTTCCTAAACATGCATGAACTTTAATGACAGAAAATGTGTTGTCACTACTTTTACAAGAAAAAACACTTAAATAAGTCAGTACATTTAGCTTGATTTGTGTAAGTGTGACTAAAGTCAAGTGACTCATAAAATTCTAAAAATGAAAATTGCCTTCAGAGCTAGAATTATGTGAATGTCAAGTACAGTAACATTTTCTTTTGCTGATTTCAAATGGGAAAGTGCTTGTCCTTCTCTGTTTTTAGTAAAATAATACATCTTTTTGATTGTTCCATTGGCAAATCTTCTTTTATGACGGCAAAACAATGCTCATATAAAATAAATGTTACTTATTTCAATCTGTTATAAACTTATGCTCTAATTAACTCTGTTTTAAGTCATTTTGTATTTGACAGAAACCTCCAAAACTCCACAAGCAACAATTTAGCTTTGTCTGAATCGAAATGTGTAAAAATCTTCTAGCTTTGTCTAAACAACTAATCGATTAACGAAATAATAATAGCCCAACTGATCTATTAGCAAAATTAGCTGCAGCTCTAGTTCATTTCTAAATACATTGACAAAAACATAATACGTCTCTTTAAACCTTGCGTATCATATCAGATTATGAATTCACTTTGAGTCAGTGTTGCAAACTGGAAACAGCGTGAATCACATTGGTCAGGAAGATGCAAGCGACGCAAGAATAGCCAGAAATAGTTGCAATCTCAAAACTTTCACTAGGTGTCATCATAACCCAGGCGTCTTTTGATAACCGACGCACAAACGTCTACTGTTTCATCCAACTAATTATATAAGGCGCCGTTTTAAGCATCCAGCGCGCTCACCACCTGCAGGCACATGTTTAATATTTTCACTGCAATTGTTACGGAATGGTATCAATCACCTGTATTTACCGTGCATTTGAATTGAGGCGTTTTGAATTAGCAGTGATTTCCTGCCCGTGCACGCTCTAATCCACAATAACAGTCAATGGGATCTATGTGTAGGATTTAGGGCTCCAGTCAGCGGTTGCTATGTGTTTACTGTATGTTTACCCATGACTAAATTGGTCCCAGCTTGATCTCGGGGCGGCTTTGATTGTGGCCGTTTATGGAGGAAGGAGCAACATTTGGAAATCTTTTGACACAGGAAGCCGAGGCATAAGAATGTCATTGAGGAGACAAGAGAGAGAGAGAGAGAGAGGGGGAAATTTTAGAAGGGCTTAGGGAGGAGCTGACAGGAGCACAGCAAACACAAAGAATGGCTGCGGCACTGCTCCCCTGCTGTCCCCACTGCATGTACCTCTGCAGCAAAAACACTCTGGCTTTTCAGAGATGATCACTTCTTAGGATATGTTCCAAAAAAAAAAAAAAAAGGAAAAAGTAATGATGTCCCGTTGCAGTGTGGGTGGACAGTGGGCAGCTCTGTCAGATCTGCTGTCCCACTTGTCTGCTTCCTCATTGTATTTTGGCACTAGAGAAAGAGAACAGAAGAAAATCCCCCAAAGGATTTCCTTACTGTTGACTATAGATGATCCTTGCGGCTCCTGCGTGCTGACGCTGGGCTGGGTCGGGCTGTAAAGTAAAGCAAAGCCCTGGGGGAATGAAAAACATGAAAGGAGTTTAAAGGACAGTTTGCCCAAGATGGGAAAAATATGTGTGGAGATTTTAGTTTATGATCTGCATTCTTAGGATGGAAATGTAAGATTTTGACAGGTTGCTTTCACTGCACACGAGGGAGTAACTTTTCCTTCAACTTTGGAATGGTGCATAGCTGTAAGTGGGTGGTTTGGGCTGTACAGTGTGGGAGGCCAGGCCCCGTTGCAAATTAAAGACTTCTTTCTCTGTGAAAGTCCCTGCTGCTCTGTGTGTGTGTGAGTGAGTGCGCGCGAGACCAGACCTCTCCTCCTACTTTTTTTTAAACCAGTCATTAAAAATAAGCCACCACTCACCCCCGAGTCCACACTGAGAGACAGCAAGCACCAGAGAAAGAATGCATCTCCTCTTTCTAACCTCTTTTCTTTAAGCTTTGCTGCTTCACTAACCAAGTAAAACTGGAGGAAAAGGGAGGAGGAGGAGGCTGAGGATTGTGTTCAAGAGGAATGATTCCACTCAGAGGGCTTTGCCGACCCCTCCCCCTGTTAAAGAGTAGCAGGACTTTTTCTCTGTGTCCAGGAGGGGTGCGAGAGAAAGAGATGAATGGGCAAAGGAATGCCTGAGACAAACGAGAGCTCTGCAGGAGAGTGGGAATGCAGTGGGGCCCATTGTTCCTCCCCCTGTTAAGAATCTGCCCTGAGTGGATGTAAACACATGGGAAGACAGAGGAGGAGAGCAGCGCAAAAAGTCACACCTGAGGGACACACATTTGTGGCACCATTCTTTGGCAAAGTTTTCAATAAAGGCTGTCATTAGCATTCTTTAGGACAAATTTTAAAATTGCATTGATTTGCAGTGCCAAGCATTCTTCAAATAAAACCTATTTATGAGCAAACATGCATACAATTCACTTAGTTTGTTTTAACTTTTTTGCTGGTTCCACCGAAAGAGCCAAATAATTATTTAAGAAGTTCACTTTTTCCAATTAAAACTTAACCAAATGAATGGTAAACACTGAAGAATTAGGTGTATTATTTATAAAATAAATAATACACATACACTTTTTTCCTAGCCTATTTCCATGTAATATTACCACCTTTTTTTGGGACGTGTTTTTGACTTTTTAGTCCAGGTTACATAAAATACAACTATTCTTTGCTGCAAATCACTACAAACTTAGATTAGCCTAGACTATTTTGGAGAATTCATCTTAGCAGATAAATATCAATACACTTTTCAGTCATTTTGTAGATTTTTTTTGTCATTTGGCAGCCCGTTACATGTGTGTTCTGCTTTGAGTGGGTCTTACGCAGACGCTTGAACAGTGCCTATAGCTGGCTGCCATCTCATCTTTCCCTCCCGCCTTCCTCCACCAACAGGATGTATAGGGTCATGGGGTCGGGACTTGAAACCACAAAAGACAGTGTGCGTCAGTGTAGCCTGGTTCTCGTTCCAAATCCCCCCAAATCCTACTCCTGCACCCTCCTACATTTATGTCTCTTTTCTCATTTGCCTCTGTCCTTGCCTTAACTTTTACCGCCCCTTTTACCCTGGCTGGTGATGGGCAGAACTGAATAGGCCTGATGTTTGGTTTTAGTGGCACAGATGTCTTAAGCACGCTCACAGCTCTAGATTAAGCCCTGCCAGTGTCTCCTTCTCCCTCCGTGTGCAAGTGGTTAGAACAAAGAACGTCAAACAGGCAAACTGGGGAAGGAATGTGAGTCAGGAAGGGGAAAAAAAAGTTTAACCGAGGTGCACTCAAGCCTAGAGTTTTAAGACATTCCTGGAAGTATAACCCAATGTGCTTGTAAAAAGTGCAAGCTAATATCCCCGACTAATTTTGTCAAATCGCACATTTTTGGAGGCAGTACCCAGAGGCATGAAAGGAGTGGGGTGGTGAACTCTTGACCACACTGTTGCATTTGTATGTAAATAGCAGTATGCAGTGATCCTTCATGTAAGGACATGACACAGGCATTGTGTGGTGAGTGTGTTTGTGTGCCTTGTTTTTGAGAAATGTGCTGTCATTGTTAATAGTTGTGGTCAAAGTATTTTTTCTCATGCTCTCTTGGTTTTGACCTCAGAAACAAAAGTTCTTGTGGACAGTGTGTCATGTTTTATCAGGAAGCATTTGGAGATAGTGTGTTGGCAACATTGCTCAGCTCTTGTCGTGTTAAGCAACTCAACTTCCAAGATAAAACACCAACTTCGGTCATTTATTTATTGCTGTGTAGTCACCACTGAATCACAATGACAGTTGATTGTAATGAGAGCTGTGTGATTGTAAGCTCTGGTATGCGAGGGCCTGTTCCATGGTTCATGCTGTCAGTGTCGACACATGCGATGTGTCAGTCACACACAGAGCCAGTCTGCTCCTATACCAGGACAGCAGTCAGCCGCTGAGCAATGTTGTGGGAAATGAGAGCAGTGAAAGCATGCGTGAGATGTGTGGGCGTGTTAGCTTTAGCGTTTGTGCTAATGCTTAGGTTTATGCCCCACAAAGCAGCAGGAATGTACAGGAACTGAAGGAAAGAGCCAGGCAAACTGCTCCTCACTCATCTCTCCAGCACTGTTCCCCTTTATCACCTCCCTCTGTCTTTCCTGTCCTTGTGTCGGGTGACTGTGCTCTGTTTTAACCCCCGCAGGCAACCACCAAGCAGAAACAAAAGAATGATGAGTCTCCTATGGTGGTGGTGGACCTGTCAGACTAAAGCTCTGCCAAAGAGCACTAGAGAACAATAGAAACAGCCTGCAGCCCACCAGGGCAGCTCTAATGAATAAGCCTGAGTAAAAGTCTTTAGAAGATTAGGCTGGCCATTGCAATTTATTATGATGAGGTCGTATTTTTTCAAGTATTTCTAGCAGATATTTTCAGATGTGTTCATACTCGGGTTCTCAAAAGCACATGTAGTCGTCAGTCTTTAAGCAGCTGAGAAACCTGATGATTTTCCAACAAGAGGAAGTGTCACAGACTGTGTAGGTTCAGACTCGTGCATGTCTCTCCCTGCCTGTCACTGATTGACAGAATGAGTGGAGCGTCACTCCATAGAAGAGGAATGCAGGTAACCAGGCTATTTGAACTTGGAACACAGGAAAGTGGGTTAAGTGAAGTGAATGTATTGCCTAACTGAGAGCAGCTGCCTGCCAGATTAAGCAGCGGCTGGCAGTTGTAAACAGTCTCTTATCTAGTGATTCCGGAGACACAGGCCCATGAGTGCACTCACCCTGTGTTGACATTGCTTTCTGTCAAAGAAGCCGCGCCTGCTCTGTTGATAATTGTCTGAGGACACCTGACTTACATTTACTACCTTATGCTCAAATTCTGCTGGTGTTTTATGGCATGTTTTTGTAATTATGAAGGTTCCAAACCAACTCTCCCACTAAGGCTATATATACACCCTTTTAAAGGCCACTAACTAGCCTCACTCACACACACAGGAGCTATTGTGTCTGAAAGGTCCAGGCATCTGGAGAGCAGAAATCCTCTCGGCTGACCCCTGACCTCTGCTGGGTAAGAGCTGCAGACAGACATGGGGCTCTGTTGGAGACTTCAGGTGACTCAGAGCACTCAGCACATTCAAAGCACTATTGTATGTGATGTGAACATGGCTTGTTGTGACTAAGACAAGTATGAGTAGTGATAGTGTCAGTATCAGTGCCTTTATTATGACCAGTGGAGATAGTGTTATTTTTCTCAAAGTCAACAGTTGTTCCACTCGTGTTGTTTGACTGTCACGTTGAGTCGTTTGGGATGTGCCTTGTATATCTGCTTTGTTTTCTCAACAGCAGTATAGCGTCACACGGTGTGATCGTTTCACTTTATTGTCATCTCATGGCACTGTCCCAGAAAAAGGTGACAAGCCTTTTAACAGTAGTGTAGGCAAACTGGTTTGTAGAGTTTAGTGTTCACCCGCACAATGGCACTGCTTCAGGGTAGAAACATCAGATATTCATTTACTGTGTGTGCCTCATAATTGTCATCTACACTCAGATCCGGATGTTTGTGAATTGTGCTCTGGTGTGCAGCTGCACTGTACTCTTTTCAAGGTAAACAAATGGCCAACAGAAGCTCTCTGCTGGTGAACCGCCAAGCCTGCACAAACTTCATGTTTCTGTGCGTCACCATGGTGACAGTATCACAAAGGACTCCAACTGTGTGTGAGTGAGCGGGCAGACTCTCCTTTGGCACAGCCTCATCCCAAACACACAGAGCAGGGCTCAGCTGTCAGTGCTCTATGCCCCGCCCCTCTGTGCTCTGGGTTTGTTTGGACACTGCTGGACATGCCCTTGGCCCCCGCGCGGGGGAGCCCGTTGGCCCTCTGCTAAGTCAGAGCGTCTGCTCTTTGAAGTGGCCTATCGCACAGACACACAGATTTGAGATTAGAAAGCAGCTGCCTGCCTTCAGTCTGTCTAGGACACGAACATGTGATTAAATGAAGGAAACAGAATACACCTATGTGGGCTCACACACAAACATAACATGAACTGAGCAGGGGTGGAGGGAGGTACCAGGTCTGTTTTTGTTTGAAAGACTGAAGAAATGAATGAGACCATCTTGGGGGAGGGCAGAAGCCTTTCTTTGATTTTATCAGCCCAAGAGGTCGGGGGAGTGCTCAGTCAGTGGAACGGCTATTCACACCAACCTGTCAGCATGAAGCTAAAGTATTTGTCAAAAGGGGGATTTGGCCACCACAGTTTGATTATTCACAGTGACAGAGTTTCTTGCATACCTGAATACTTGTGTTTAAGCGTGAAAGTAAAGAATACTCCTATAGACTACATTATAACTCTGTCCTGGCTTCGGTGTGGTCATGTGTGTCTGTTGAACAGCTCTTCTCAGTTCTCTTGAACAGGCTGATGAATCTGCGTCACATTCTTGCTTCTGTCAAACACTGCGTCCTTGACTGTCTGTGTGGGAGGTCTCAGGCGCTGAGGTGTCTCACGCTGCCATGTGAGCTTCTGCTTTTATTACTTCTCAATACAATTTTTCTACAAATGAAAGTAAATGGAGATTAGATAGTTAAAATGGTAAATCCGGAGATGGCAAACACTCTGAGTGAGATGGGCTGGGTTACTGTCAACAACAGCCTGATTGATGCAGCACATATCAGTGGCAGGAAGTCTGTGGTGTGCATTGATGTGGAGAGGTGGGATTGTGGCGCTGGCTTGTGTCAATGTTATTTGCGTGACCCTTTGGCTGCCTGTGTGTGCGAATAGGCATGTTCGGACTTCTGATCTGTTTACTTAACCTGTCTAGGCATTCAAAACCTCTGTCGTTCCTCGGAACTTGGAGCCTTCTCGGTGACAGCTAGGTGGGACCAGCCTCAACGTCTCCCATTTCATATCGTCACCCTATTAAACTAATGGCCTAAGTCATTTTTTGGCAAAATCGAGTTTTTGGCCTAAATCATCTCTTAGCAATGCTGGGCATCTCTGAAAAAGTTTCTGAAATGTTTAGTTAGAAGGATCATGCTTTTTAAGCCCAAAAGGACAATGGCCTATGTCAAGAGGGAGACTTAGGCCATTTTATATGTGGCCTAAGTCAACATATTGGAATAATTAGGATAAAAAGTGTGACTTAGGCAATTTAACAAGCATTCCTTATGGCAGCTGCTTCAAGAAGAAACAGAATCTATAGCTCAAAATAAGCTGCAAATTTGTTTTTTTTATTAGTTTCTACTAGTGAATGATTAGGTTTACAATTATAAAGGCTTGTGTGGTAATATAGTACAAATTTCACAAGGTATAGTTTAACTACTAATTTGCATTAATGCATGGGGATCTGGGACAGTACCTCTGGACTGTCAGACCAGGGGTGGTCTGTCTATTATAAGGAAACCTATTGTGTTTTTTAGTAAGAAACTAGAACGTCTGCAGATCAGTAATTTACCTTATATTCACTGTAAAACACAAAAATGATCTAAAAAGACTTGAAAACAGAAACAGCTCTATTGACTTCCTGTTCAAAACTGCAGAACTGATAAGCCCCGCCTCTTCAGTTTAAGATTTAACTATAAGAGGCAAAACATTTTAAATAACTAATTATTATTGTTGGAAAATTACTATGGGACAGTTTTGAACCATATAAGCTTCACTTTGAGTGTTAATCTTTTGAACTATAACAAGTAAATACAGGTAAGTTCTGAATTAATTCAAATATAACTTTGAGTAAACTAATTGTGAAGGGGAGCCATTATAACAAGGTTAAAATATTTGAATAATACATTTTATATAATAGGACCCCTTTAAGAAGGGGCTCTGGAAGACTTAGATGGTGGTCCTCTGTTTGAGAAGGAGGTAGAGTCAGTCGCCCCTATAAGGTCTGCTCCAGGGTACTCGAGAAGAGAATCTGACCGATAGTTGAATCTTGAATTCAGGAGGAGCAGTGTGGTTTTCATTCCGGTCGTGGGAACACCAGCTCTCTACTCTTCATAGAGTGCTCGAGGGTTCATGGGAGTTTGCCACAGTCCACATGTGCTGCTCCGGAGAAGTGCTCCATTCAGCGCCCTGTTCTTAGGGCTGTCCAGTCCCTGTACGACCAGAGCAGGAGCTGTGTTCAGCTGCTCTAAGTCAGAGCTGTCCCTGTGCATGTTGGACTCCCCCAGGGCTTCCCGTTGTCACTTGTTCTGTTCATTGTTTTTATAGACAGAATTTCTATCTGCAGTAAGGGAGCAGAGCTTGTCTGGTTTAGGGACCACAGGATCTCATCTCTGCTGTTTGCAGATGATGTTGTTCTGATGCTCCTTCAAACCAGGACCTGACTCATGCACTGGGACAGTTTGAATCGAGGGTGAAGCGGCTGGGGATAAAATCAGCTTCTCAAAATCGAGCCCATGATTCTCGACTTGAAAAGGGTGCCTTGGCCCCTCGAGGTGGTGCAGGGTCCTGCCCCAAGTGCAGGAGTTGAAGTATCTCAGGGTCTTGTTCATAGTGAGGGAAGGATGGAGGTGAGACTGCAGTGATGAGGTCGCTCTATCGGACCATTGTGGTGAAGAAGGAGCTGAGTGAAAGGCAAAGCTCCATTTACCATCAGTCTGCGTT
Organism: Mugilogobius chulae; assembly: GCA_038363315.1. Taxonomy (NCBI): domain Eukaryota; kingdom Metazoa; phylum Chordata; class Actinopteri; order Gobiiformes; family Gobiidae; genus Mugilogobius; species Mugilogobius chulae. The sequence goes on from CM076416.1 coordinate 20,201,375, forward strand.
CCAACCCTCACCTATGTCCATGAGTTTTGGGGAATGACCATAAACACAAGATTGTGGATACAAGAGATTGAAATGGGTGTCCTTCACAGGGTTGCTGGGTGCAAGGAGAAACTCAGAGTAGAGCCACTGCTCCTTCACATTATGAGGAGACAGATGAGGTGGCTTTTGCATCTATTTCTGTTGTCCCAGCCTGTTTTTGGCTAGCCAAAATATTTCTTTAACCAAACACAAAAAAGCACAAAGCAATAATACCCAAGTTTGACAAATCAAGATAACCAAGAATGATGATTTCGATCAAACACTGAATAGAACTGGGATAGGTATAAAAACTCAAGAAAGAAGGGCTGGGCAAGTGAGGATAGAGACATGCCTACTCAGGGTCTGATTAAACTGACAATTGGTCGATTTAGGTTAGAGTTAAGTATGTTTTGAGTTTACTTTATAAAAGACAGTTAATGGTTGAGTTTTCAGCTGCCAAAACCAGACGTTGGAAATGGGTTAAGTTCAAAACCCACCAAAGAAGACCTGGAGAATGGAAAAAAGGGTCTGACTCCTGACCAGTTTACTTTATGTGGCATTTGTATGATTTAACTCAGAATAATTTCAGTTTTAAGTTTGGATTATGGACTGAAAGGGCTGTTTAGGTCAGATGTAAAGTTGCCTAAGTCAGACAAAAAAAAATGAAAAAAATGGCCTAAGTCACTTTATTCTTAAATTTTAAATAATTGACACACAGTGTTTTATGCATGTCAACAGTCATCCACTGTGAAGGCCTTTTTGGTTGAAATATTTAACAAATATCATATAGTCTGGATTTGGCGAAGTTTTTTGTGATTTCCCAAAAACTTGAAAAAATGACTTAGGCCATTAGTTTAATAGGGTGACGATATGTAGCTTTATTGAGCGGATGAAAACCCTCTGTTCTGGGACTTGGGGAATGCACACACACACACACTCTATGGTTTTGTGCACATACACATTTGGTGACTTTTAGATGACTTCGGGGGATAGAAGCCTTGAAAGGGTTGACATTCGATCCTTTGAAGCTCCGCGACTGATAGGCCCAGACCTCGCCCTCTCTCCCAGTCTTTAATACATGTGTGTGTTCCTCTGACTCTGTACTCTGTAACCTTTCAGGGTCCTTCGTCTTTCATTTCAACTTTTCTGTTTGGAGGTTGTCACAGCGAATCACCCGCCCCCCTTGTGTGCAGTGTGAAGTTATTTATACAGCGTTCTCTGTTTATCAAGCTGGGCTGGGTGGTATGACTCTACTATGTGATATGACACTGTGATGAACGCACACATGTTGTTTATGCTCTCCCACTCACGCTATTGGTCATCCTCTGTCCTACTCTCAGCAGGTGATGAGATGTTTAACCAATCACAGTAAAGTGAAATGAAACATAGCATTTTAGCTAGCATATTATGTCAGACTTTACTTTTTGGAGTTTTAATCATGTCTAACAAATGGATCTCTGAGATAAAAGTGTTTTTTCTGTCCTGTGTCATTTTCTTTGCAGTAGCTGGTGCTCTAACTCAATTCTAGATGTGGAAAACACATCACTTTGATCTGTGGTTTAATACACTTTTATAGGGATGCACCCATCCGATACTGGGAATCGCATATATCGGTATCGGCTAGATTTTTTTAGCTGGTATCGGGTATATATCTGGACTTTTACAAGCTGGTGTTGATCCAGAACGTCTCATAATAATGGGCTTTTTGTTGAGATTAAGTTGTTAAGCTGTGACTTGTACTATAAATAACAGATACATAACACAATATGACCAAATTTATTTTGTTTAAGAAAAAAAGCTATTTCATTCCTTACACTTATATGAGTATCAGGTATCACTGGATAGTTAAAGCCAAAACATCGGGATCGGAACTGAAAAAAGTTGGATCAGTGCATCCTTACTTTTTTATTTGTTCTGGTGCATGGGATTCCAAGGTGTGGGTGCTCAGGAGCATGTTTGAAGAAAAAGTAAAAGATATATCTATTACTTTACATCAATACAGTGAGGGCAAAAAGTTTATTTTCCTTTTAAGCTAAATGCCAGATCTCTGGATATCTCCTTCATCTAACTCAGATATGACACAAAATGTTTTTTTGGAAACAACAAATATATTAACACAAAACAACACACAAAAAAAAGCAACTTTAATTTACAAATAATTTAAATAAAAAAGTTTAGTGTAGAGTCATGGTGCTTACATAAGTATGCAGGGTGCAAAAGCTTTGTCTTGAGGTTGCATTCACTTTTTTGTAATCAATTTCAGTGAATACTGTTTAAAATTATCTAAACTTGAGACATTTGATATTTTCATCTCAACATTCAGTAACTTGGCTTTGTTCCTTGGATTTACAGTATTTTACACTGACTATTGCAGTTGCTGGAAACAGTTTCTCTGCCTTTCATGTGGTTCTTCTTCTTACCATCACTAAACACTGTGTGATCTCATCTCTTAGACATAAAAGTCATCCTGGCGCAGAACTTTCCATCTTGTCAAAACCTGACAGAGAATCTCGCCCATCATCATCCAATAGCTTCAGTGAGAGGTGGGGGGGGGGGAGGAGGGGCGTGGAGTAGATTCACCGTGGATGACTCTGACAGCATGAAGTCAGACCTCAGTTTGCCATGAGTGTGTATAGAGCTGTCACTGAGATGGCGAGGAGCAAAGTAAACAAAAGCCCACTCTTAACAGTTTTAGACATGGCTCCCTCACATGGGTGCGGTAACGTTACATTCGTCTCCCAATGCCACACACAAAGCATCCATCCTGACAACGGTAGGATGTTTGTCTTTTGCTGGGATTAAAAGGATCCAGGAAACCATGCTGCCCTACTTTTTTTCCACAGTGCACTCTAAGCGACCTAGTTTCGACGCCACTGCCAGGCCAGGAAGAAGATTCCAAGGCGTAATGTAGTTAAGAGCTAGTTGTTTTTGTTTCTAAGTTTAGCCTGGCCTGAAGCCTGTTGAGTTTTTCATTACAGAGCACCAATAAGCATACAAAAAAAAACTGCATTTAAAGGCTAAAACACAATTTGTTTGCAACTTTTTGTAGAGGTTGATCATCCAACTAAATCACTGCTGCAGTATTGGTGATTACTAAAGAAAGTCAACTTTCCTCTGACTCGCATCAACAACAAACTGCTGTAGCTTGGACAAAACTGTGTGAGCAGGTAGGATTCTGGCGGTCTACCAGCTGTCTCCTCCTGCTGCTCCTCTTTTCTCTCCTCCTGCTCCTCTCCACTCAGTCTAATCCCTCTTTTGAGCGGGTACGTTCAGGGGCTCCAGTGTCGGCTGACACTGTGCGACAGCTGTGTGCATCTAAACTTGTGCTAACACCTACAGTGCACTGACTGCGAAGAGAGTTCGGTTCGGGACGTGCGGGTTTCTTGCAAAGTGCCTTGTACACCAGCTCCAATCCAATGCAGTCGGTATTTGCCCAAAGCTGCGCGAATTCATGTTGATTCTTGCGAGAATGGGTTATTATGACTTGCAAGTCGCATCAGACCACTGCGACCTCCAGAAAAAATAGACTCTCTACAGATTCTTTCCACACACTTGCTCGAGTCTTGGACATGCACTTGCACTGCTCTGAGGTTTGTGTACAAGGGCACATTGGTTTTAAGCACTTTCTAAATTTTGCGGAATTTGCACGAGTCACCAAACTTGCACTCGTGTATGGCAGTGGTTAAAGTTTGAAGAATGCGCTTGTATCTTGCGGTTACACCTCATACTTGAAAGTCGCAGATAAAGTTCATGTGAACAGGAGGGCTTTGAGATTGACTTCCACTGCCTCTCCAACAACGCTTTTCAACTTATGCCCTACATAAGCCTTCGGTGGTTCTCAGACTCTGTCAGTCGCGACCCCTACACAACAATCGTAAGGATTCATGACCTCCAAACACAAAATGTAATGATGATAGCATGGTTTTTAGTCAGCTCTGGCCTCATAGCAGTTAGGTCCTAGTATCGAATCCCAAGTGATCCGGGGCCTTTCTGGAGTTTGCATGTTCTCCCTGGGTCTGGTTTCCTCTGGATGGTCTGGATGCCTCCTACCACTAAAAACATGTCCAAGAGTGCCACTCTCCTTTTCCACACGACTGAAACAGAAATTCTAAGATTCTGGGACTTTCCTGGTTAAGTAAAAGTCAATTAACAAAAATAAATCAGGAGCTGGCAAGCTTAACAGTACAGGCCATTTTTTTTCTACCTCATCATCAGCTGTAGCCTTACTTTTTGTTCTTTGAAAATGATAATTATTAAAAAAATTTGCCTTTCCTCTGTTACTTTAGTGTCTCATTGTCTCATAATCGATCACTGCACACGCATTTGTTCTGATTATATCTCTCTTTCTCTACATCTTCTCATCTACGTCTTTTTTTTTGTCAAAGGTTTTGTGTTAATCTCTTTGTTTTACCCGTTATTTGGTCCTTTTTGACATTATAAAATATTCTTTTGTTTCTTTTTCTTCTTGTTTTCATCTGTAAAAACCTTTGTTAACAAAAAATTCCCTCATACTTTCATCAAAAACCCTTTTTTACCCTGTCTACACTTCCCCTTCAACCCCTCCTCTCTCCACCGCTACATTTCTTCCCTCTCTCCTCAAATTGCATGTTTTCTCCTTTCTAATTGTGCTTTATTATTATTTATCTGTCATGTTTGTGCTCTTCGTCCACTTCCCCTCACACGGGTCCATTACCAGTGTCTGTAAATGGCTTTTTAAGTTGAATGGTCGGCGTTAAAAGGAGTGTTATTTGGTGCACTTGTCCTCTTAGCGTGAAAGCGGAGGGCATCTCGACGCAGCGGGGAGAGGACGGCTAATGACAAATAACAAGGACACTATTCACGTTAGCTCGTCTGAAGCGAACCATTACCGACCGGACCGTGGCTCTGTGGAAAGGTCGTGTGTTTTTGGTGAACCCATTTGTTTCTTTGTGCGTTAACCAGATTCAAATGTTTAGAAAAAGACTTGGTGTGTTGCACGTTTTAGTTGACTAAAGCTGGTTTTAAGGTTTAGTTTTTCTTTGTTACAGATTGTTTGCTTTAAAGAGTCTCTTTTAAGTGCATATGACAAGTTTGGACCTTACTCTGCTGTATGTTGAGCTCTTACAGAAGAAAATGTCCTTTCTCTCCATTAGCTTACTGCTGGGCCACCGTTGACTCTCATTTCTTCACGTTCTCTCTCTTCCTCATCTTTTCCTTGTATTGGTCCGCGGGGATGAAAGACGTGCCTTCCCTGTCTCTCGTTCTCTTTCCTCTTTTACCTGCTCTGCGCTTATACACAAGTCTTGTGTCTCTCTCCTCACTTCGCGGCGGTGCATCAAACTTCTCACAGCGTAAAGTTGGCCACTTAACTCTTTCCCTGCCAATGACGATAATTGTCGTCATAAGCTTTTTATTATATGCGGCGATAGAGGGTTCTCTGACGCACGTGTCCGGTGCATCAGCATTTAACAATCATGTTGCACTTTCATATATTCACCACCGGAGGGCAGTATCACATTAGCACAAGGCCGCAGAGGAAAGCCCAGGACCCGGATGCACGTATTTCCTGTTTATATTACGCAGCGCAGTCGGCTGTGTTTACGCGATCATCCGCCTCTAAAGGATCGTGTTTCTTTTCAAACGGATTACAGGCAACACATCTTGGACTAAAAACATTGTTGAGTAAGTTTAGAGCAGATATTTGATCTTTAAACTGAAGAAAAGACGATCCTACTGGACTAGGACTCTGAGGAGAACGACATATGCAGCAAGTCTGGAGGAGAAAAACTAAACTTTCTCTTCTGTGAGCGATTCATGAGTGTCAGAGTGAGTAAAACTACTGTATTTCTTCATGTTTGAAGGGTTAAATATAATCTTTGCACTGTGAAAGCGTCTGAATCTATAGAATCTGCATCAGAAAGTAAAGTTGCCTCCTCGTCTGTAACACAGCTTTTGTTGGTTTAAAGATGAAAAAGACACTCGTCCTCATTGTTTTAATCACGTGAAGCTCGTATTTTTATCCTAAATACATTATTTAATTGTACTGGCTCATATTCTTTCACCAAAAAGTTGAACAGACAAAAATAACACTGACATGAAGTTTGATTTAGAAAAAGACATTATCTCAGAAGTTTCTGGTCAAACGCTGAAATCTAATGAAAACAACAAATTTCAAATGCCTATAAAAAGAGAACGGAATAATGTAGAATAACATTTATTTTTTTAAATGAAAGTAGACACTTGTAGGTCTCATTTGATGTACAACATGTCATAATTCCAGTTGCACAAGGTTTTTTGTGGAGCTGTGAATATTGCTTAAAATTAGCAAAAAGTCCTGGCAGGGAAGGGGGGTCAAAGTGAGAATAGGGCTGGCAGTGAAAGAGTTAAAACACTCACTTTTTGTCACCGCGGTGGTTTTGCGCTGTGTTCTGACGCGGCTGATTGAGTGCGCATGCGTGAAGCAGAAATATAAATCTAATTATTTGTATAAATGATTATTTCCCTCATCAAACACTTCCTCAAACTGTCTTCACTTCTGCTTCTCTCCACGAGAGTCGTCTTTTCCCTGTGTCTCTAGCCTTTGTGTACAGCGCACGCATGGGTTCCAGTTTGCGCAGAGCTGAGCAAAATCCTGCGCCTAGTGGAGCTTTTATAAATACCACCTTTGGTGCAGAGGGAGGTTTACGCACTTTTTAAATGAGGCCTCTGGTACTCAACTGAAGTCCTGTTTCTATTTTTGGTGTTGAATCCTGACCTTTTTCAAGTGTGGGAAAGCCATGGAAAACAGATTACACTTGACACCTATTCTGTAAAATTCACTTTTCTGAGTTCTTCGCCAAGTGCCAACAGTGTCTCTCATCATTAGTTTACTGACATGTTTGAGTAATCTTGTACTGTCCTCAGTTTCACCTGTTTGCACAATACGTCTCCTTTAATCGGACACAATCTATACAAGAAGATTGCTGCTTTTATCATAAGTGCAAAGCAAACCGTAGACTCTGCTTTATCTATATAATATTCCACAACATTGCACCTCGTTCACATCTTAACGCTTTTATTAAACTGCACTTTTCTCACCACACATCACACTCATTCGCACCAGAAACAATCCGTTACACAAAACGAACAAGAGACACACATTCATTGTTGAACCAGACGCTCTTTTCCCGTCGTACACATAAGCCCGGCTTTGATTCATGGGCCTGATTACGCAGTCAAATGAGACCTTTGGTAATGGACTTTTAATGCAGATATAAATTCTCCAACAAGCGAGGAAGCTCCGCACACGGCCGCACGTCCAATAACAACAACAATGCAGGGGATTCACGTGTTTTATTGCTTTCATAACTCTGCTAAATAACACTTAAACAACCCAGAGAGTGTGTAGTAATAAGAGCGCTGCTGCTAACACGCTTCAGTAGGTGAGACTGATGGAATAGAAAAACAGAGGAGCATCCAATGTCACTGTCGTAAAAAGACGTGGTTACATATTTAATAGAGTTTCTAAGTTTGTTTAAGATGGAGGACAAATCAGAGTTTTGTTTTTTTGCAGACTGCAAAGACAATACAACAAAACACTCAAATTCAACTTGGAGCGCACTCACACTAGGGTTTTGTAACCGTGCCGTGCTCAAGCTCGATTACAGAAAATTCTCTGACCCACACTCACACCTGCACAAGTAATCCGGCCGGTGACGTCATCCTCTAGCACCATTTGTTCTCCTGTCACACAGAAGCTTGGATCAAGCGCTGAGGTGTTAATACAATAGTGGCAAAAATAAGTTCTGCGGATCGTTACATCTTTGATATAATGAGGCAGACCTGAGATTTGCCCGTGATGAGCGCTCCTGTGTCAGGCTTTGAATTGAAAATTGCGTGGAGCAGTAAAAGCAACAGGAGAAGAGAGACTTTCTCCGGTCATGGTGCTAGTTCAAGGTAAGTGCAGTTTGGTGCAGAGTTTTTTTCTTCTTGTGACAAACAGCAGTCACAATGGGCTTGTGTGCTGAAGTCGTGTGTGCGTGTATGCGTGCACTCTGTGCACATGTCTCTTTTGCGCGTTCATTTCATTTCTTTTCTACCTGCAACTGGCTCATGCGGGCATGTTCTTTTCTCAGTGAACATAATACATTCATTACATAAAGCCCTGCAGAGGGTCCTGTCTGTCAGCGCAGCTCTCACGGCACCAGGTGCTACAAACAGGAGCAGAGCAGTTCGTCACTTCATAAGTCTCGGTTCAGAACCGCAGCGCAACTCAACATTCTCGTCTCCCACTTTTTTCTGACTTGATTTCCGACGCTGCTTAAAGCACAGTTGTGATTTAAACCATGATCTCACGGGGCAGGGGACAGAGCAGCAGCACAGCGGCTGACGCAGAGATCCCACTAGAACTATATGCAACTCTGCTCCGCCCCAGTCCGCCTCCGAAAGTGACCACAAGTCTAATGAAAGTGCTCTGAGAGGAGAGATGCTTGCATGAGCGCTTATATCGNGAGACATTTGATATTTTCATCTCAACATTCAGTAACTTGGCTTTGTTCCTTGGATTTACAGTATTTTACACTGACTATTGCAGTTGCTGGAAACAGTTTCTCTGCCTTTCATGTGGTTCTTCTTCTTACCATCACTAAACACTGTGTGATCTCATCTCTTAGACATAAAAGTCATCCTGGCGCAGAACTTTCCATCTTGTCAAAACCTGACAGAGAATCTCGCCCATCATCATCCAATAGCTTCAGTGAGAGGTGGGGGGGGGGGAGGAGGGGCGTGGAGTAGATTCACCGTGGATGACTCTGACAGCATGAAGTCAGACCTCAGTTTGCCATGAGTGTGTATAGAGCTGTCACTGAGATGGCGAGGAGCAAAGTAAACAAAAGCCCACTTTAACAGTTTTAGACATGGCTCCCTCACATGGGTGCGGTAACGTTACATTCGTCTCCCAATGCCACACACAAAGCATCCATCCTGACAACGGTAGGATGTTTGTCTTTTGCTGGGATTAAAAGGATCCAGGAAACCCCGCTGCCCTACTTTTTTCCACAGTGCACTCTAAGCGACCTAGTTTCGACGCCACTGCCAGGCCAGGAAGAAGATTCCAAGGCGTAATGTAGTTAAGAGCTAGTTGTTTTGTTTCTAAGTTTAGCCTGGCCTGAAGCCTGTTGAGTTTTTCATTACAGAGCACCAATAAGCATACAAAAAAAAACTTTAAGGCTAAAACACAATTTGTTTGCAACTTTTTTAGAGTTAATCATCCAAACTAAATGCACTGGCACAGCTAATTATACAGCAAGAAATCCATTGAGTATTTGTATAGTAGAAGATGGCTTTAACCATCTAGATCACTGGGTCAAGTGGCTGACTTGCTAATCCTATTAGCAGACACGGCTTTGATTCGTTAAAAATGGCCCTAATCTATTGTCTGCTTTGTTTTCAATGTGTATGTGTACAGGAAGACATCTGTTTAAGATCATAAATTATCTGATATATTTATATGTTTTACGTAAATTTGCCATCAAATATTGGTGCAGCGCTGTCATAATTATCAACGACCGCAAGAAACTTCTAAATCAATGCAAACTTTTATCTAAAGACCAAATCAACTGTCAACCATTCCAAAAATAATGTCTCAATTAAAAAAAAAATATATATATATATCAATGTATTTATTTATTATGCAGACAACTTTTTCAAATTATAAAAGGTCTTATGTATCTGCAGCCTAAATGATCAAACAATATGTTTATTTTAAATTAAAACGGTGTATTATTTTATAATATAAATAATGCAATTTGTCGAGTTCGTCCCACCAAATCTCCAAACCTGCCCCACTTTTAGGAATTTTTGTGGTGGTCACCCCAACCTTTGCAACAGCAGAGAAAATATTTAATATAAAATTACATTAAACAGTTACTCAGTCAAAAGCAAAGTAACACAGTTTGTTGGTTACATGCATTCATTTGTTAGTTGCATAGTGCACTTTTTTTTAATTTTGTGTAGCTTTTCACACTTCATGCAATATTCTCAATTGAAATTTTGTATAAGAAAGTGTAAGAAAAAGTTTTTTAACAGAAGTTTTGTTGTCTCTTTTCTTCCAGTGTCGTCATGCATCACCACATACAAGAAAACGCCTCCCCCAGTCCCGCCGCGGACCACCCCATCCAAACCCTTCATCTCCATCACGGCCCAGAGCAGCACCGAGTCGGCTCAGGATGCCTACATGGACGGGGGCTCGGGGGGCACCAGGGCGGGCATCAGCTCCCAGCCCGGCCTGTCCAACTCCACCGAGAGCATAGACAGCATGAAGGCCCTCACCGCTGCCATAGAAGCGGCTAACGCACAGGTGCACGGCCCGGCTAGCCAACACGTCACCAACAGCATCACCATCACTGCCACAGCCACCACCTCTGTCACCGCGGATACCAAGGCGCAAAGGGAAGCGCTCCGGAAGTGCCTCTCCATAGGGATACAGGTGAGTGTGACAGATGCATGTGAGGAAAGTATTACTAGCAAAATGTAAGCCAACAGTTTGAATTTCATAAGAATGTAATGTAATATTATATACAATCTAAACTGTATTTTTGAGACACAAATACCTAAAAAAATATATAAATAAATACATTATTTTTAATTAAATTTTTAAGTTTTCTAAGTTACTGTACTGTAAAATAAGTGTAATATGATTTTACTTAGTAAAAGTTCAAAGTAATAGAAGTCCAGTACAGTAATTCATTGTTGGAATCAAGTACTCAAGTAAAAGTAACTTTTAGAATAATTTTTTGACTGTAGCATGTGATTTGGACAAAAATAATCAAAAATATTTGACTTCTCAAAGAACAGACTCCAACTCACAGTTGAAAGAGAAACCAAAACTCCATTAAGATTACTGCTTCATCATAGAAATTCAGATAGTACTCAGTACAATTTCTCCCAAAATTGACTACCTTACTTGACTTACACTTGTGACTGGCAATATGTTTTGTTGCACATCTGTAATTAGTATAACTAAACTTTAATTAAAGGTGGGATGTCTGATTTTCATACTGTGAACACCATTTAAGTTTTAAATCTGCCTACTTTCTCTCATAAATCCTTCAATACGTATTCATTTTTGGTTGCAATTATGGCTTAAAAACTTTTTTACAAAGAGCAAACCTGGAGAGAACCACACAAGCTCAACCAATCAATGAGCTGCATTTGACTCCAGATGAGAACTAATATTATTTATTCAATTCAGACCAATACGCAGTGGTCTAATTTTTTACCAACTGGATTTATTATATACTATAAGTGGAACAAATTTACAACTAAAACAGTCAGGTACCCCACTTTTAAAGTGTCTGACGAAACCAGCGACACAGAAGTCTGTCATGCTAAAAACGTTGCAAAGAATACTGCATATACATATTTTGAATTCATTTTTTCCCTTCACCATTTAAGCAGGGTTAGGCTTAGGCAACAACTGCATTCCTTATAGGTGGACTGTGTAATTTTTGTAAATCAAAAAAAAAAAAACTGCATTATGATTGACTATGTATTTTTTAATCTTAAAAAAAGAAAATCAGAAACAAAAAGACAAGTGAGAAATGTACTTAAATTGTTGTTTGTTTGTTTGTTTGTTTCAGGTGGACCCTGAGGAAGAAGGTCAGACGGCAGAGGAGCAGGAGCACTCCAAATTCCAGTCAATAGGAATTCAAGTGGAGGATGAGAGATGGTAAATATAAGTTGTATTTATTGCAGGGCTTAGCTACAGTCATTTGTACTTCTTTTGTACCACTGTGCACCTGTGACCCATTTTGGCAGAATAGCACGAGACAAAAAAGGAGTTTGAATTATGTAGCAAGATTACAGGCAATTACAGTGTAGAGGAAACAAAACTCAAATCTAAATGGAACAGTGTGTAATTGATAAGACATATTAATACATTAAAACAAGGACAGCTATGTTAAATTATAACAAGATTAATGGATGTTTTTGAGCATAGGGGCCTTTTGTGCTTACACAAGAAAACCAAAGGAGAAATTTAGTACGAGCAACACACAATTTACTGTTAGATAGTAGTTTTTTATTATTACTTATTTTGATGTTAGATTAGTTAAAGAGCCTATATTATGCATATTTTCTCATCAAACATAACCAGAGTAGTGTAAACACAAGTTTCACAGAAAAATCCCCCATATTTCAGCAATGTTTTTTGTCTCTGAAAATTGAAAATACTGTTCCAACTTGTGATGTCATTGAGTGGCAATACAGGAAGCTTTACATTGTCTATAAAGCTTTACAAACCTTTACCAGAATAATTTAATCATTTCCACTTTGGATTTGCCAAACTTTTGATGTTTTTACTTTGTTTAAATTGCTAAACTGCCAATTTTAAACCTCATATCAAATTACATTACACTTACAACAACAGAGCCTTTGAATGTGCAGATGTAAACATTTTAAAAAGCAGGATTACTCAAGGATGTGAAAACAGCTTCTGGCATGTGTTTGAAGAAGTACCAACATTCTAACATGGCTAAAAGCTCACAGAAGTGGAATTTGCTTAAGCTTGGACCTCAATACAAAATGGTCAGTCCGGAAATAAGATTGTAATGAAATAAATGTGTTTGTAGATCTTTTCCGAAAATATTACAGTCTTCAAAATGGTTAACAGGTTAGGATTATACAGTATTTCCATGATACGCAAGTTTTCAATGTGGTGATTTCTCTTAGGGACTAGATTGTATTGGAAACAAAAACAGCATTTAAACAAACATTGCCCTCCCCCTAAACATTGCTGTCCTGTTGAATGCTGTGCCTTCTTGTAGAGATATATGAACTTAATGCCATATTGTGCAACATTTAAGCAAGCCAATATAAGTTATGCAGAGAACATTAAAACATCAGTATTTTTGCAACAAGTGACAAAGTTGTCAGTGGTGAATAATGACATTTCCTTCTTAAAAAAATTTTTCGGAATCAGTTTGTTGAGGAAATGAATTGTTGTGGGGTGAAATTCTTTATCTTCACCTCTCATTAGCAACTAAGCCATCACTACTCTACCTGAGCAACAGAGAATCTACTCAGTTTCCATTTGTGAATCGATTCTCTATTTTTTCTTTACTGTGCTGTTAAGTCATGTCTTAATTCCATCCAGCATATATCTTGCAGTTGCCACTTTATTATTGGTTTCTTTGTGAAGATGATTCAGCACTACTCACCTTCTTTGTTGTTTACATGTGAAAGACAGAAATACTTCACAATAGAAACGACATAATAGGAAGTAGGGTGGAAGGCTCTAAAAGTGAAACTGGATACGGGCAGGCAGATGAGTCAGAGACATAGCAAAAAAACTGTTGTGCAAACAGGGGCAGGATTGTAGAGTAATTGTGATAAGAATTGCCCTTTCTTTATGCTTGAATTTGGCCAATTGGAACAGCTGCCCCAAGCACAGTCCAGGCCAGGGCAGGGGTGGCGTCAGAGCCTCTTTAGCCACAGCCAGGGGCCCCTAGTGACAGCTGGGCCAGAAGATGTGGCGCTTTGGCTGGACGGGCGGAGGGGTGACTTGACAGCCATCTGTTGCTCCAGTCATTGTGATTCAGCCTCTGTGTGGGAGGGGACGATACAAGAGACCAGGAGACACAGGAGTGCTATTGAGTGACTGGTTGGTTGGTTTACAATTCTCTGTAACAGGCTTTTGGTTTTGAGAAGATCCAGCTTGTTCTATGTTGTTTCATGCGCTCAGTGCATTAGGTTGGTCTTATCAGAAGTGCTGTTGGGACACAGAGGCATTTATGGCCCCTTTTGTCTGCTTTCCCTCAAACTGTCAAAACATTGACCGTCTGGTCAGTCAGGGAACTCGGCAGATTCAGTACTGCTGTGGTCAAGGCATGCATCTGGAATTCAAACACATAAATGACAACATTTATAAATGAAAAATTGAAAATTCAGAACAAAATCAATTTAAGCTTCATATTTACAAAGTTTAGCACTGTCCTTGTTGATTGTGTTGTATCTCCGTTTTTTATTTGTTCCCACTAAACCACCATGTTTGTTTTCACACAGACAGACCAAGCGACAGACAGGCGGTCAATCAAGACCATGAGAGACAGGATACAGTCCTAAACCATACATCTTTATTAAGTGTATGTGTAACCAGTGTAGACCCACACGAGGGACCAGGTCGGTGAAGTGTGTGGTGGTGAAGGGATAGACTCACCCCCTCAGGTATAAGATCTGACTGGCAAACTGGGCTAATGGGAGCGTTCCTTTAGCTCAACGTGTTTGTCGGTTGCCCGCGTATGGGAGACCTGGGTTTGACTTCCTCTCAGGACTGCTGAGAGTAGAGTGGAACTTTTTGTGCAAACTACTGTTTGGTTTTGTGTTTTTCATATTAGATTCTGTTCAAAAATCAGATTTTAATGTTTCCAGTAGCATTGGCAAAATGACTGAAATATAAGCTGACTATTACTACATACTGACTATGTAATTCAGAACATGTTTGTACAGATCTAAACTACAGGGAGGTACCAGTTTATGCAGAACAACACTTACTGTTTTGTTGTTTGTGGAAAAAATTGTAGCACTTTGCAACTCCTGGTATATACTGTATACAACCCTGTAGTCTTAAAATATCACTCTGCAACACTCTGTACTTGTGCTTATACCAACATATTTCATAGAGCAATTTCTAAAATTTAATATTCTAATTTCACATTCCATTATTTTGCCGTTACGTTGTAAACAATAAATCGCTCACCTCTGCACCCTTTGACACAGAGTTTGCCCGGTGAATATTAGGGACTTTCTACAGGAGGAGGTCTCAGCTGACTGACCAAGCTACATTCCATGACTTTCCAAGCCAAATATTAACCCACCCCAACACCTTTTAGTTCGCAAAGGAGGATAGTTACATAAAGTAACATAGTGGCGCTTCTTTCGTGGTCTGGTTAATATGTGGAAGTTAAATAGAGATGTGTTTTGCTCCATGATTTGATTGTTTACTTATTAGTACTACAGAATGAGTCCATGTTCCGGGAGGTCGTAGCATCAGATTCCCAGACAGTGAGAGTTGCCAAACACTTACAACCTCCATTTGAACCCCCCTCATGCTTCTCTCCTCTTTCTAACCCCAGCGACTTTATGAGCCAGTGTAAGAGGGGAAAAAAAGCCTTGTTTATACTGTACATAGCACTGACTGGACATAACCTCACTGTGCTACTAAACTTAAAAGCTCCAGCTGTACTGTACATTGGCTGTAGCTGAGCACTGCTGGCCCAATAATAGTTTCCATATTCTGGATGTGATTTTGGAGAACTGTGGACTTGGCTTGTGGTCACCATATGGCTTTGTAGTCACAGGCAGAAGTAGGCCTGCACGTAGCCGCTTAACCATATGTGCTGCCAGCTTAAAAGTCATTTAAAGGGACAAAATGTTCTAGTCTTGTTTTGACTTAGAAATGATTTTTAAACTAGTAACGTTTTGACTGACTAAGAATTGTCATTTAAAAAACTACCTATGACATTTATATTGAAGCACTTTTGTGAGAAATTTAATATGATTTAAAAAAACAACAACACAAGCCTCCATTCTTATTATTTTTGTGACATTTTCTAAAATGTTTGTATAACATTTAATGGCTGACTAAAATATATGCAGTGAGTCATGGCACACTTTTTTGGTCATAATACTCCAACTGTCATTAGCAAACATGTAAGCTAAGCTCTGCACTGTTGCTGTGACGACAGAAACAGCACTTTAAGTTAATTGCTACAAAACAAAAGCTCCTTGCTATTGTTGTAGTTCTTTAGTCGTTGATTAATCGGTCGATGGCATCTTAGTCAACCTAAATTTGTATTAATCATTTTTTTTTAGATAGATTTTATGGTTTTATGATGAACGGGACAAAAAGTAAGGATTTAGCTGAGGATTTGGGACTGAATCATTGGTCTAATTTGTCGTTTCATACATAAATACCCCTTTTTCTATTAATTTTGTGTATACATGGTTGTTTTTGCATGAACTCCAGTGGATTTTTAGTATTTTCTTTGGGTATATAAATAGGAACATACGTTTTAGCTTCAAAGCTTTAGCCACACCCTTTTTAGTTGATTAATCAGTCGATAAGACATACCCTTAATCGACTAAGAATTTCTCTGGTCCTTGCACAAAAATGAATCCAACAACAGCCAAGAGACACATTTTAACAGGTGTTCTTTTTCATGTTCTTTTGCCATGTTAAGGAATGCTGAGAATGACGTCAGTGCATAACCTCTGTTATTACATAAAGTTTGTCCAGACGTTCTGGCTTATTCTTTAACTTTGGCACTGGTGATTGCTTTGCTTTCAGTTTTGGTGAAAAAGATATTTGGCACTATTTGACAGTTATTCAATTAAAGGAGACCAATTATGTAATATCTACTTTTCTGAGTTTTTAACCATGTTATAGCAGTGTTCTTTCATCGTCAGTGTTTCCCCATAAGTTGTATTTGGACTGATTAATGCATGTTTGAGTAATCTTGTTTTGTCCTGCAACTGATGCTCCAGTACTTTGATAAACCTTATCTTCACCTACCACCTATCCCAACCACTCGTCTGAATTCTTGAATTCTGATTTCAAGTAAAACACGGAGGGTTCAAAATGATCATGCAGCCACTTCCCATCAACAAAAAATAGTCATTTAAAATGTGTGGCTTATTAAATTTAAGTTAAGTTTTGCAAAGGAAATCAGTGGACCTGTTTCTATTTTTAAGCTGTTCTGCATCATTATTGTCTTTAACAATTAACACATTGGGAAATATTGATCTGCATATGCCAGGGTTTCATTCTAAATATACAAAAAATTAGACATATAAAATCTAAGAACAAATTAAAAAGCCGACCTGCTGTGATTTAACTCTTCTCAGGTAGAGTATGTGATGTGTTGGTATATCAACATTATCTCTGAACATGTCCTCTACATGCCCCTCTCTCTCTAATGTTTTCTTATGGTAATTCCTCCTCTTGTTCTTGAAGCTTTGATTTGTCCGCCTGTCTGTCTGGGGCTGTTTGGCCTTGCCCGCCTCTGCCTCTGCAGGAAGCTAGGCTGCTGCTCAAAAGCACACTGAGGTCATTAGATGTGAACACCTGCGCGGAGGAGTTACTTTTTAACTGCTCTTCACACACACTCAAACACTTAGCGACTGCTAGTATGTACACACAAAGCCCACAGTGCGTTTGATCTATCTGGGGCCAATCCCTTGTTCTCTGGGACTCTTCATGCTGCAGGAGAAATGGACAAGGCTTTGACAACTTTCATATTCTGTGGGTGTTTGGAGTTAAGCCAAGTAGGAGTAAAGCAGAACATGGTCTATTAAGTCACGATAACTTACCAATCTTTTATCCTCATATGCATGTAAACAAACAAAACTACACTGTTACGCAATGGCTGCAGTTAAAGTGACACAGTCATATATTTTTTGTTTAAGCTGCGTATATTGTGTTTAAGTAGTTCAAAATCTAATGCTTGTCTTTATGCACATCATCATGAATTTCCTTTTTGTTTATGATCAAAAACTTGCTTTCAAGCCTATCACACTGCTCCTCTCTTCTCTCACTCCCTCCTTTCACCGCCCCATTTACGTGCTCTTCCAGCACTGCCCAGTTTTAGTTCTGGTTGAAATATAGTTGTTTTTGGATTTTTTTTTTAATTTTTTTTTTTTAATCACTTTAAAGTCTCTATGACAAATTATTTGTCTTTGAAACTTTTTTATTTAGACTTATTATTTGTTAATTATATTTAAATTATGACTGATCAATCAAATCCTATATAAATCATAACATTTAAAAATGTACAAAATAGTTTCAGTTTTTGGTTTACAAATTTACTAGCAATCTTGTTTTGCACGTGTTTCAAATTCCTCTAGTGCTAGAGAAACTTATCTTAAAAAGACAACACACTTCTATATTTTGTCTAATAATGTTAGAAAATTATGTTTCTTTTGTATAATTATGCCCAAAAAGAAGTCTTCCCTTGTGGGATTTCATCAATTTGTCTTTTTATTCTCCGCAAGTATTTCACTTTTCTTTGCAAACTGTACTTAATTAAAAGCTGTTATTATTTAGAACAGTATAAACAAAGGCAAATTACAAAAATAAAAAAATATAAATTTAAATTTTAACCTGTGCACTTCTAGAAATTAAGATGTGACTTGATAAAGTTTTGCAGGTTCTACAAAACATTACGCCTTACAGTATACAAAAGTTAAGACCTCTCATCTGGCTGGGATTACATCAGTATTTACCACACACACTCCAACACGACCCATTCATTACTTGGATGCTGGGAACCTCCCTCCAACACGGCCAAGCGTCTGGGTCTGCTGCTCCAAACAGTGTGGAGAGACTTGGCACAGACGGTTGGACAGCGGCACAAAGAGGCCACGCCCCTTTGCACAGCCTGCAGGTGTAGTGTTGTGTGTGCAGAGTAATAACAAACGTGTGAGGCAGATGATGGCACACTCCACTGCTCCTGAATGAACCAGGTGACAGAATGCACAACAACAAGCGCCACTATAAAGAGCATTCACCTTTATCTGGGATCTGGATCTGTGGGGCTTTTTGCACTGGGAGCAAGTCCAAGGCTTGTGAATAAACACTTCACACACACTGCTAATGCATGACACTAATGGCTCTGCTTTTGAAAATATGAGTGTCAATCACAAGCTAATATCGTATT
The DNA here is from genome assembly GCA_038363315.1 of Mugilogobius chulae. NCBI lineage: Eukaryota > Metazoa > Chordata > Actinopteri > Gobiiformes > Gobiidae > Mugilogobius > Mugilogobius chulae. The sequence continues at coordinate 20,220,064 of CM076416.1, forward strand.
ACTGTTAGTTCGGTTGGATTCCTGGACTAGCCAGCGACTGTCTCAGTGTGTGGGATTTGTTTTTCCTGGTCCATTAATTTTTATGTCCACAATACTAGTACATGCCACTTCAAACATCACATATAGTACATTTTTTACCTTTAAGGCACTCAACGCGTCAAGGAGCTGTTCACCAGTTCATACACATTCAAATACAACTGTACATCAGTGTACGCAAACCTTGGATTGACATTATCAGCAATATTTATGTTGGATTCAATTCCCTAGCCTTTGCTTAGAGTGAATTGAATTTAGAAAATGTCCGTTGTTAGTAAAACCTTTTACTGTAATATGATGATGTTTATTCTTTTTCTGGTCAAGCTAGTCTTTGTATTGTTTTTTTGTTGTTGTTGTTGTTGTTGTTGTTGTTGTTGTTGTTTTTTTAGAATAAGCAGCCCCAATAAACAGAGGCAAAAGATTGGAGGTCTAATGCAAGTCAAGGACATATTTACAATCAGCTAGCAAATTGCCAATTGAAGCCTGACTCTATGCTTTTTTTGTAGAAAATGTTACTTCTACAATGTATTTCCTTTTAGACTTGAACAAACTTTATGAATCTACAATCAAAGCAAACCACTCTACATCAGTGGTTCCCAAAGTGGGGATCGCAAAAGTAAATCTAGTGGAATGATTTCCAGATGTAATTTTTATTTAATTAAATTGTTTCATTTGAAAACTATATGTTATTGTGAATGCCAAACAACACATCAAACTACAAAATAAGTTAAATGAAATCCAGTTTCGATTAGATCAGGGGTGTCAAACTCATTTTGACAAAGGGCTACATTAGCATGATTTACCTTGAAGGGCCTGTTTTAACTAAAATTAACCTTACTACTCCAATAATATTCTCTGTATTTGATTTTTGTGTATTTATTGAAGTTAAAATACTGAATCTGCATTAGTCTGAAAAATTAACTACTCTTTAACTTTCAGACAAATCATTGCATGTTAAGACAATTAATTAAAGTAAACCTTGGTTATGTGGAGGGTCGTATCTGGCCCTAGGGCCTTGTGTTTGCCACATGTGGATTAACTGAAACAAACGTCTTTTTTTTTTTTTTTTTTTTTCCTCTATGGGAATTGTGGGTCACTAGCATGGTTATTTTGGTCCCAGTCTGAAAAGTTTGGGAACTCCTGCTCTATGTGAACCCAATAACTCACAAATGACAAAATTCAAATAGCTTTATGTATACCTACCTATTTTAATAGAATTCTTAATTTATGTTGTGTTATATTATCTTATGTTATGTAGTGTTGTGTTAATTTTTCTGAATGTATCTGCCTATAGCCAGTAGTTGATGACAATATCTCAAAACCCTTAAAGAAAAAGATGAAGCTTGTTGTATTTATTGTGTTTTTCCAGTTACCGGCGGATGACGCGGTCCAACAGCGTGACCACAGCCGTACAAGCCGATCTGGATGACCCTGCTGACAGCCCGGACGTGCCCATGCCGCGCCATTGTGCCACCATGCCCCGCCAGCACTCCCGCGACGCAGCCACCTCCACCGTCAGCATCCAGGGCTCGGGCAACCACTACCACGCCTGCGCTGCCGATGACTACGGGGAGGTGGGCTTCGACCCCTCCATCCTGCCCCCTCCTGACCCGTGGATGGACAGCGTGCCCGAGCCGGTGGGGCAGAGCCTGGAGGCCGTGAGCAGGTCCGTGTGCCCCAGAGACGGACGCTGGTTCTTGAAGCTTCTGCAGGCCGAGACGGAGCGCATGGAGGGCTGGTGCAGGCAGATGGAGCAGGACGAGAGCGAGAACGAGCTTCCTGATGAGGGTGAGTCACATAAATGCCAGGATGTGCCCATATAAACCCACGTTTTTGTTCAGTCTTGTATTTGCGTCAGTCTTGTTCAACTTCCATTACATGATTACAGTACAATCAATATCAACAGAAGTCTATGGGCCAGATTTATCAAGCATTTGCTCATGTGCAAAACAGGTTAGGGAGAGCAAAACAGGGCAAAGCTGACTTTTTTTCCACACAGACAATAAAGATGCAGAATTTTGGGTGGTGCATATCTCTTTTGTGTAATATGTACATCTTCTAATATTACAGTTTGCATAAATTGCTCGCAAACAACATGATTTTTTTTTTCAGTTTGCACCTTGGCTTGATAAATCAAGTTTTGATCACTTACACAATGGATTCTGAGAATTCTAGTTATTCGCTGTAGGTTTATAAGCACTTTTCACAACTTTCAAACGCCATTGTGAGTTCAACAATACAGGGGAGTAATAACACACTTCCTGATTCTCTAAAAAAAAAAAAAAAAAAACACTTACAGCTAGAGTACTGTAATAGATACCGTATGTCTGCAGTAAATTTGTACTGGACCAATGTCACTTTATATTTTGTGCCTTCATCCATTTTTTCACAATAGCTTTTTTTCTTGCTGTCAGAAGGTAACTGTTTTTAAAGTTTCAACAACCTGAATGCACAATGTCACTCATTCTGGTCCTCCTTGACTATTCACCATCTCAGCTTTAAAAGGTCAAAGCCCGTTACTATCAGTGGAAGTGTCTTGTGGATGATATTCTGGTACAGGACTACAATAGCGGCCTGTTTCTGCCTCGGACCCTCTGGCCTCCACAGACATACCGAGCATACTTATCAATAAGGCAGTGCCGGGCCCAGCCACACATCTGTCCTCTAGACACATGCTGTAATGAAGCCACACAAACACTCCTTCAAGACAGCCATTTGATCTGCAGCCAGTTTATGCACAGCCGTGAATACCATGGGCATGTTCAAATGTACTCATTCATAAACATTGCTATTGCCAACACTGACCAGCTTCTCGAGGTGGGTCGTGAAGCTCCAAAACATATGTGATTTATGGGCTTAAAAGTACAGGAGATTTCAGAGACCTATGACATCACAGGTCAGGGATATGAAAACAGTGCTTTCTGAGGCTCAGGCGATATAGAAAAATATCCCACAGACCTGCTCCAGCTGGTTTTTGAAAAACATGTAAAACTTAAAATAAAGTACATTTTCGTTACCCTGTGTGACTTTCTATGTGTAGTGTTTGCAATCTACCTGGAAAAAATATTCTTTGCGTTAAAATGTTCATATTTATAATTTATTTTTAGCATTATTGAATTTTTGAATGTTCAATTTTTTCATTTTATTTGTTCATTTAGTCATTCAATTAATTGTGAATGAGAACACTAGCAACAACTGAATTAACAAAGTTGCATGTGTAGGAGTTGTTTATTTTCACACTGCAAATACAATTAAGGTTTAAATCTGACGACTTCCTCTCATAAATGTTTCGGCATGTGGTTAATGTCATCATGTATTCATTTTTAATTACAGTTACAGCTTGAAAAATCTTTTCACTAACAACAAAGTGAATCTGGAGAGGACCACCCAAGCACAGCCAATCAGAGAGCTGCATTCGACTCCTGATTAGAACTAAATTCTTTATTATTCACGTCAGACAGTACACAGTGGTCTATTTTTTTTACCAATGTGCTGCATTTATCAATGTTTTTTTACTAAATTATTACTAAAAAAGTTAGCTACCCCAGCTGTGAGCATTCTGAACAAAGCAATAATCCCTAGAAAACTTAATGCATCTTTAGACAGTAACTGTCTAGATGTAAGCTAAAGTAACTCATTTATATTAGAATTTGATGATTTTTCAAAGATTTGAAGAATGCAAGAAAGTCTTATTTGGTGAAGAAGCACTACAGGCAATCCAAGTCCGAGTACGCTACTAAAAAGTACCATAAAAATTCCAAATCCTGAGAAAAATGAACACCTCTACTGACTTGTACACATTAGTGTAATTGAATTGCGAAGTCTTAGGAGTGGTCACGGGTGAAAGAGTATTTTGACCACTGTAGAAAATTGGTTAATGAGCTCAATTGAGTTGAATACCACTTTGTTCCAAAAGTAAATTACCTAATAATTTTCCTATTGTCTTTCTTAGAGGGAAACATGTCTGAATGCTTGCTGCAGACTAATCAGCTGTGTTACACCACAAAAGCTTACATAATGTTATTTCAAATGTGCTGAAACTAAAACATAATTTACATCTTCCTGAAAATGCTACACGACAAAAAAGTCTTATATAATATGCAATAGAATATTAAAAACTGGCACTATTACCTTGGCACTTTACATGTTATTTACACCTCAAACGTCACTCACTCAGAACATTTCATTCATGAGCGAAAAGCTGGTGAGTCTCTGTTTTGAGTTCAGACAAAAGATGCTTTCACACAGCGTTCGGCGTCTCAAGGTTATGTCCTCCCAGATCTCACGCTACAGTGCCAAACATGCTCACATCCTGAAGGGCTGCGGGACTGTGTGTGTGTCTGTAGATTCATTAGCCTCCACCCCTCCACCTTCCTTTTCACATTCTCCTCACATAGAGCTGTGGATGTGCTGACAGGTGCTCTCCATAAAGATCTAATGTCCAATGTCTTCTACAGAGGAGTTAGTTCGTATGCAGCATTCTCATCACTGCGCTCCTCTGTCAGCGATTAATATGGTAACGCTATGGGCCTCGTTCATCAGGCGTTTGCTCATGTGCAAAATGGGTTAAGGGGAGCAGAAACTTGGCACAGCTAGAGGTGTGCAGTATATCGAATTTTAGATGTTGTTTTGGAAATATGTGAAAATGTAATTAAAATTCAGTTAAAAAAAAAAAATAGATATGAAAACCGAATAAATTGACTTTTGTGATTAGTTTACAGACATTTCAACATTTAACTAACATTTACCAATACAAAATTAAATGAGCTAATGCACTAAAAATGGCTTAAATATAATCGTAATTATAATTTTTTATTTCTGACTGTGAATAAAAATATTGCTGCGGTAAAAACAAAATTGAATCAGTCCAACAAAATGTGTTCAGACATATCTTGTTTAGTTATTTGTTAGTAACTAATGGGAATAAATGAAATGGCTTTCTGACTGTAAGATTTGTGCTTGTATTTTATGCTAGTTTCATTGGTAAACAATATTTTAAAACCAAAATAAAAACAAAATCACTAACAGCAGGCATTTATGAATAAGATGTGTTATTAAGACACTATACTGTATTTCCTGAACTAATAAGTAACTAAATAAGACATGTTTGAACACATTTTTGTTGGGCTTCCTTAATATTGTTTGAATATCACTATCGAGATATGTAAAAAAAAAAAAAAAAAAAAAACTATCGAGATAATAACTTTTGTCCATATCGCACAGCTCTAGTCACAGCTGAATTTTTTATTACTCAAACACTAAAAATGCAATTTTTATGTTTATGGTTAGCTGTTTTTGTAAATATTATATGTGCAACTTCCAATATAAACATAATACAAACTGCCCAAATAGCTTTTTTTTTTCAGTTTATATCTAGTTTAACAATAACTTGATACAAAGTCTTACGAAAGTTATGATGTAGAAGTGTCAAAATGACACACCTCATGTTCAAAATCTGACAATTTATGAAGTTTTGGATTCTATTTATCTTGGAATTTAACAACGAAAGCCTTATTTTTGTGAAAGACGAATAAATGTATAAAAAATGCACAAAAATACAAAAATTAAATATAGCATTTGTTGAGTTTATGTTCTTCATAAACGATGATTCTAAAATAGTCAACAGACAAAAAGATTGCAAACTAGGTGCTAAAATAACGTACTGTAAACTTTCAAATTAAAGATGCTAATTTGTGTAATCTCAGTATGCTAGCAAAAGCATACATGATGCTAAAAACAGTAATAACAGTTTTCCTGGACTTTAGGAATACAGAAAAAGGTAAAATCTTTCTGTAATATGTAACCTCAGTCCCATTTGATAGATTGCTGTATGCGCTGAAAGTAATTAAATAGCACCCAGCCTTGCATCTGGTTACTTTTGTAGTTTATGTTTACACGTTTTCATCTGACAAAGCTGTCATTGTTCACATGGTTTAAAGATAGTGATGGTGCACTGTTGCATTTCTTCTGCAGTCGCCTTCTGATTGGCTGAACACGTCTGCTCAATGCGGCGCTGTGCCTAACCTCATTGTAAATGCTGTTTGTTTGTGTGCGTGTGTGTGCGCGCGTGTGTGTGTATCATGCATGTGTCTGTCTGCAGTCCTGGGAAGATCCGCAGTGCAGTGGGGAGTGCCCAGCTGCTGATGTCCAGAAGTTTCAGCAGTTCCGGGAGCTGTGTGAAGAGAATCTGGTATGTGTCACCTCATCCTCTGCATGTGCCCCCCTTCTCAAACCCCTCCCCCTCACACTGACATCATCCTGCACAAATCATCTTGACAGAGGCCCGCCGCTCATTTACTATGCACCCAGGGTAGACTGTATCTGCACTGCCTACTGTCTTACACAGACAGGAGAGCTCTGTGGATGCAGCAGCTAATAAAGCTCTATTGTTTATTGTTAACTTGCTTATCTGCATTGTATAGATTGAGTACAGTGCAAGCCTTGGTAATAAATGTGGGTCACAAATACTAGTAGTATTATGGACTATGACATAGCAATACTGCAAATTCAAATGTCTTTTTCTATTTTTTTTCTCTGTGTTTCTAATTAGTGAGTCATACATTATATTATGCTATATTATATTATTGTATTTGTGTATTCATTTATGCAGTATTTCTAGAACATCTGATTTGAACTGTGAACATTTTCAACTACTGTGACATCAAAACCAACTAATTCTCCATTGCTTCTTTGTTTTTCTGCTTACTAGTTTAAAAATGCTTTGATATTTTATTTTCATAGTTCTTCTCATTGTGTGCTGTCTTGTGTGTGTGTCCATGTACATGTGTGTACAATAGAATCCCAATGCAAACCCACGGCCCATCTCCCAGGACCTGGCAGGTTTCTGGGACATGCTCCAGCTCTCTATTGAAATATTAGCCTGAAGTTTGATGAGCTCCACCAGCTAAAAGCCAACAACTGGAAACCTCTGAGTCCCCCGGAAGTTCAGGTGCAGACACACATGGCAAATAATTTTCATCTGGCTCTGCTTTTGGAATGCTCTCCTAATCTGCATGCTATCGACTCATTATTGTATGATAAAGATGTAAATCTTTAGCGTCATGGCTTTGTTAGCATGCTTTAATGTTGTTGTCATGTTGCCTGCTGACGTCACCATGTATCTGTGTGTTGTCTGTCTGACAGTGAGCTGCTTGTGAGACGCTTCTGTACCTGCCATGCACCAAAGAGGCCTGTCCATCTCCAGTGGTCACCAAAGGCCTCCACGTGCTCGCTTACCCCACACAAATGGCTGCCACATATGGTCATTCAGAATGCATGCTCTGATTTAATGCCAGCGACCGCTAAAGCACTCTAACCCTTGTGCACAGCAAGTGTCGCTGCTCACTGTGTTTATGCAGCTTGCCATTACAGACTTAGTGGTGTGTCATTAAGACTATTTATGATTCCTGTCCAGGAGAGAAGGATGCCCCCTCCTGTGCCAAAGAAGCCCCTGAAGGGCCACCCTCCTCTGGCTAGGGACCGCTCTCTGGAGAGCTCTGAGCGCCAGCGCCTGGAGGCTCGCAAACGTCTGCTAGCTGCCAAACGAGCTGCTTCAGTCCGGCAGAGCTCGGCCACTGAGAGTGCAGACAGTATTGAGATCTATATCCCTGAGGCTCAGACCAGACTATGAAACACATTCATGTAACCACCTCCACACTGGCCACACATGCTCAGTAGCACTGACACTGTCATACTTTTACACACACTGTGGATTCTTTAACCATCAAAGTCATTTGAACAAATATATACATTTGCAGTATGTACTATATTCTTTTCTATGATTATACATGTAGGTATTTATTTCCCAGCATTGATGTAGCATTCCTCCTGTCTTTGGATACCCTACACACCCAAAGAAGTAACTTGTATAGGCCCTTTGAAGTGACTTCATATTCCCAAGCAACTTGTAGCACAGTGTGACACATGTTGTTTCTGAGGCTGGATGGAGACAGAGGGAGCATACATGCATATGTGTGTATGTGTGTGGATCTGAAATGCACAAACATGCACATTGACTATTTATTGAAGTAATATGTATAAAGGTTTTTGACATGTTACTGTTTAGCGTATTGGCCTTGATTTTCTCAGTCAAACTCAGAGCAGGAATTTAATAAGAGCAATTATTGTGTCAATTATGAAACAAATGGGTTTCTGTTTAAAAACCGGCCTTAGTGAAACAGCCTTGTAGTGAAAGGCTAAAGGTCATGCTCTGCTCCTCAGGTGAGTGGCTCATAAGCCTGCAGTAGAATCTGGAGAGCAGTTTGCTTAAAGAATCGCTGTTTGAAAACAACAAAGCTAATCTGTGTGAGAGCAGGCCAGAGAAGAGTGCATGTGATCCAGTTCTTCCCATCCTCCCTGGGTCTCAGCAGACCTAGACGTCTCAACACAGTAGCTGTATCTACACACTGTAAACAAAGCACCACTTTATAAACTGAGCAACTTCTTTGTACAGGTCACAGACTTCATGGAATGCTTACACTAATATTTTGTCCATTATTGATACTCTTTAGTTATTTTAAATTATACAAGAAACTCTATTTGCTACAAAACAATATCATATTTTTATGTTTTTAAGATTTCCAGGTGGTTTTATGACTAAGGAACTCAATTCTCCTCACTGTGTGTGCACTATCTCTGCCTCCAAACGAAACAACTCACTCATGAACAAATATTACTTTTTTTTTTTATTTAACAGATAGAAAAACAATGACTGTTCATAGACATTGTGGTTATGGTTACGATTATGCACTGAAAACAAGGCCCTTATACTGTGCTTATGTTCGATTGTTTATGTTTGCATAACTGGCACCTTTTATTCCTTTCTGTTCCAGTGATCAGCCTTAATTTCTAATATGATAGTCGAGCACAACAGCAGTCTCAGGGGAAGACGTTTGTTTGTGTATGTGTGAGTGAAAGAGAATCATGTGACTGTGTGACCAATGGTGTTGCCTCTACCTGTAAATAAACCCAGTCATCAGAATAGGCCATATTTTCAGAATAAAGAGACATACAGTTACACTAGTATCCACAAAGAAACTCTATGTTACAAGGTATTTGTGTCAGCTGCTTGAATGTGGAGACAATCTAGAGCCAGTTGAAGTTTTGTGCCATCTAATATATTGTACACCTGACTTTAGTCCTTTTCCAAATCCTACCAGATATTTTTATTCAATGTGAAGGAACTCTAATGGCTAAATAATCTTACTGTCAATTGTTGGTAATTTTAGAGCGAGTGCAAAACTGAAATGCCATTTACCTAGATTGATATTTTAGTATTTTACACTTTACAAAATTGTAATGAAATAATGTATGTCAGATAAGATAATTTATTATTTGTGTTTATTATATTAACATATCAATAGGATGCTCCTGGTATTAGCAGGGAGCTGAACACCAGAACGCTGGGCTGTCTAAAGGCAAAACACTTCAGCTGCCCTGGCTATTATAAGCTTGTGATTACAAAGAGATGAGTATTTGTATATAAATGAATGTTTCCTTATTTAAATGTAAACTAAAAGCCCAATAAATTAACATGTGAAGCCGATATACATTTTGTAAGTAACGTTATTACACTGTTGATGTTATGGCACGTGTATGAGCTCTTATCAGCATTAAAAATATCATTGCCATAAATGTGTTGCGTTGTTTCTTAGGCATGTGTTTTCAATTGGAATATAATTAAGCAGATTACAAGGCTGGCGCGCTGGCTGTGTGCTTTTGGGCTTGTTCCTTCCGCAGGGCTGGGTACCCATAATTAGACAGCACTTTTAGGCCTCGGTTCAGCCTCTGCTCTCCTGTACACAGAGATCAGACTGCTGGTGATTCGTCATGCACTCATCAGTCATAGTGAAGGAGAGGCTGGCATGCTGACCTCACTGACCAGGGTTCACTATAGAGGAGGGGGGTTGGTCTCTTTCTAAGGCCCACAGAGCTCTACCATGGTGGGCCACAGCTTCCCAGTATGTGCCCGGAGGAGCTCTGCTTAAATCCTTATTGGTCATTACATGCTGCAGATGGCTGAACGAGTATTTGACAAGTGACAGAGGCCAAAAGGTGGACATGCCAGGAACCAAACAGTGCAATGTGATGGTTTAAACACAGCCACAGTATAGACCAGGCATATTCAACTTGCCAAACCGGCCCTGCAAAAATCTGATCTGGCCCTCAACTCACTTTTCAATTATTACAAAAATATATATGTTGTAGATATTTCTGTATTATGACTCTGGAAATAGTGGCCAACTTAAATTTCGTAAAACAAAAATAATGTGCTTGAACTAAACACTGTTTATCTTAATTTGATTATGTTTTTGACAGGCTGAAAATAAGATTTGCCCAATGAATCAAGTGTACTTTTTTGTTTCAATTGCAGTTGCATCTTTTTTGAGTCATTTCAAGTGAGAAAACATCTTTTTTTTATAGTGGATTGTTTAGCAAAACAAACCACTTTGCTCTTGTTTTGTTGGCAAATCTCATTTAAATATGCCAAAATAAACATAAATCTGTCTTCATTTAAGCATTTATTGACTCATTATTCAATTTAAGATGGTTACTTTTTACAGTGTATATCAGTCCACTTTAAACCTGAAGTTTAGTCCAGGTTTAGACTTGGTTTTGTAGTTTAACACTGATTTTGACATTTTGTAGAGCAATAAATATTGTCTGTAACTTTAGTTATTATCACAAGTCCTGTGAATGCAACCTAATGTCAAAAGTAATCACATATTGTGCAATTACCTGGCACAGAAGCCATGATCCTCGATAAAATCTGGCCTCTGGAAAATTGAGCTGAATAGCCCTGATATAGACCACTTTAAATGCCATGTCATCAAAAAGATCAGACTTCTCTTAAAAAACAACTGCAGTGAAGATAAGGTAGAGCTTAACGGACAATTTTAAGACTTAGTAACAATAAATAAGCAGCAACTTTGTTTTGGACAAATATGTTTCTATTACAAGAATAAATTATGTAAAATACAACAGTAACTGTATTTAAAATTGGTAAGTTGAATCACTCATAGGTTTATCTGCAAAAAATACCTAAAGTTTTCATGTTTTGTGATCATCTTAGCTTTATTTCTTTTTAAACTGAAATCACCTTTTGGTCCACTTTACCCTTTCTAGATTTTTGAATGTAATGATTTCATAATGGACGCATTAATAGTACTTCTTCATGTAAGTTTCATAAACAAATCCTACATATTAGAGGTGGACTTCCTTTGCAAATACTGTAGTTTTTTCTTAATGGAATTGAGGCAACAGCTGTTCTTCCCGCCTGAAATGAGCTAGGATACTGAGTTGTAAGCTGCCTGTGTTAAGTCTATTGAGACGTATAAAAGCTGCTGCTGGCGAGAAACTGTTGACGTCTGCCATTTGCCTGTTAATTTATGCAGGATTATGCTAATTGGGAGGAGCCGTTGTAAACCACACAGACACACAGGAATGTCTCTGTATGCCTGTGGAAACACTTTGGGTGCCATGCTATTTCTAGGCTTGCTTTAAATATTTTGTGCTTATTTTCATGCACAAATGTATTGGTAATTTTATAGTTTGGGAATATTTTAGCACATTTTTTACAAGTTACACGGAATTACATTTTTAAAAGTGAAATCAAAATGTATTTTCCTGTAATATCAGTGTACAATTGTTGCCACATATTTAGACGAAATTTAGAACAAAAACTAGTGCTTTACATTTATGAGAGACCAAATAAAAAAGTAGATTTTTATTTAGAAAAAACAAAACTTTATTGAATCCCATGTGACCCCAATTTGCCACAAACATTGCACAGTATGAAATGAAATCACATCATTGGGCATTGTGTCACATTGACTATACACATGGTCCTATAATACAGGTAATTGCTTTTTGGTGATTTCAAAATGCTGTCTCCATCAGAAAAGACATCTGTAGTGTTAAGTGTTATTGTCCACTGGCCATTTTGTTTTCGCTGAGTTGATGGCATGAAGGCTCACGCTAAGAACCTGCTACATTGGTCATCTGAAATATACCCCCAACGGGAAAAGAGTAAAAAAAAAAAAGTATAGAGTTTTTTCTTTTTAAAACAGCTAAAAGTAAAGTACAAAATCAAAACTATACTTGTACTCATGAAACACATAACATCTTCTACAGTAGTGAATAACTTTGTCATAGATGCCAAGAGCAAAGTATGTTTAAGACACTGAGATGACCTTCTTCTGCCGTAGTGTGCAAATGTACGAGGCAGACCAATCATGAACCAGTCTCTGAAATGTAACGGTAAACATGTGGAACAACCAATCCCTGTTGGTCTCACTGTGGGTAAGGGCTGAGTCTAGCTCGCGCTCTGTAAAATAACATACAGTATAATGGAAAGACTCCAGACAGGCAGCATTTTCTCAGAACATTTTTTGGTCCCTGTGCAAATAAGATACACATGTTGATACATACAAATGTCTATGAAATGAACAAACAACTTACAGCCAAGGCACCGTGATACAATTTTTTTTTTTTATAAAAAACATTCTCAATTTGATTGGTTTACCAAAAATAGAAATGATCAGGCTTTCATGTGGTTTTGTTCTGTTACGTGCAGAAAAGTCAGTGAACTCCGTGGAGTTCTACAGTTGACAAAGTCAGTCCTGTCCCTCTGTGTCCCTTTAAGAAACCAGCTGTTTTGCCTGCAGCTCCATCTCTGCAGCCCGTTTCAGAGCCACATCCACTAGGAGCTGAAAGCCGCTGAAGTCCTGTGTGAGGTCTGGGGGTGTGGGGGAGGGGTGTTGAAGAGCCCACTGCGGGGGCTCAGGTTGCCCTCCATGCTGGTGCTACTGAGGATGGTGGTGGCTGCTGGGACAGGCCCGTCGTCACGGAACCGGAGCAGTGCCTGGGCCTGTACAGACTGCAGCAGCTCAGCGGCGCGCTCACAGTTCATAACTGCCACAGGGGACTAGCAGCTGTGGGGCTAGCCTGCAGCGCGCCTGTGACAGTGGTGTGACAGATGACAGATGGTCTGGTGGGCAGGAGTACGGGTGAGGGGGGCGTAGAGGTGGGAGAAGATGACACTGGTGAAATGGTCTTCCTCAGGACACTAGGCACAGCCAGTTCGAAGCTGGAGGGGTGCAGAGATCTCTTATCATAGCTGTCCTCTGTGGAAGAAGCAGGACTGTTGTGTTTGGGAGACTGAGAACTGTCAGAAAAGCCATCTCCTCCTTTGCTCCCTTTTCTGGATATTGTGAATTGGTTGGGGTCTTTTCCATCTTTCCGCAGCATCTCGGGGAGAAGTCGCCGCCGTGCGTTAATGAACCAGTTACACACCTGCAAAAGACAAACATGTGCTCTCAACACTGTTCTGCTTTTGTCTGTGGTTAGCACAGTCTGCTGGTACACTTATCTCCAGGTGCAACCTGCACCTGGACTTTCAAAAGACAAATCAAAAATAAAAGCCACCTATCAAACAATGGTTCAGATCAAGGCCATAGTACTTTACAATCAAATGTTTACAAGTCTTTATTTCAAAGCTTCAAAGCTCATTAGCTAGATATTAACCTTAAAGTCAAAGTGCTTAATGGTGTTTTAAATATTTAAAACACAAAAGTAATCTCCTTTGTCAGCAAAGTAATCAGGCTCAGTCTTCTCTCTCTCTCTCCCTCCTGCAGGCTAGTTGTAACTGGCTCAGGCTCTATGTAAATGACTCTGCATTGTTCCCAGACAGCTGGGATGGAAAGGGGCTGGAGGGAGGGAAATTCCTGCACCGAGCCCTCAGCAGCACACTTTACTCATGGTGTCTCATACACATTAATGTTGCAACAGCGCGCTGGTTTGGACGACCTTCAACACTATTTATGTGCATGTTGTTTGTGAAGAATACAGGAAATGACTCAAGCGCTGGCTCTTTAAACTCAGTTAGTGTAGAGTTCTTACCTGCAGAGTGGACAGCTGGGTCTGCTTGGACAGGAGGGCTTTCTCCTGCTCCGAGGGGTAAGCGTTGTAACGGTGCTCGTACAGCCAGTCTCGGAGGATCTGCACTGACTCCTTGGGCAGATTGCCCCTACGTTTCCTCTTGCCACTGCTGCCGCTAGATGACAGATCCAGAGGAGCATCCACGCTGTCTTCATCATCTGTCTCACTCCCTGACAACATCATCAGGCCTGTGCGAGCAAAAAGAGCGCATGAGCAAAAAGACAATGAAAAATATATTTCCTTTTATGACACATGCCCTGTTGTCAGCGCCGTTTACCAAACACAATCTGTCTAGAAGGCAGCTGATGTGACAGAAACAAGCTGTCAAGTCCAGCCATGTGATTCATATAAGAGGAACATGAGGGTGGGGGCTGGAGAGGAAGGGACGTAGACTGGAGGGGGCATTACAAAGGCTAGTCTAATGCTGTGTCAGTTATAAAACCTGCCTAGACAAATACAGGCCAAGTCTTCTTGAGCACAGCACACCTTGGATGCTTGAATAAGTTAAGCACTCTGGGCTGACCACAAAAGAAGCACTGCTCAAAATGGGGGAATTTTGAAGAGAAGCAACAGTGTGTAAGCAAAGATTACAGACTAGCTGACTCCTTTTAAAGTTAGGCACGTCTAATCAAAGTTAATCTACATCACAGCGGATGGCTCTTTTGATTTCTCTTGAGTGGTTTGCACTGAAATGCAACTGGAAATCTTACACAAACTACTACTGACTCAACAATATAAACACTGAGTAATATGTATGAATGTTAAATGTACATCTGTTTACAGTAAGACGCACTAAGCAGCAGTACACATGAGATGATTCAATGCACATAGGCTAATTCAGATCAGATGAAGAGTGGTGGGAAACCAACAGGAAAGTTCCAAAGTGTGAGTAGCAGCAGCAGCAGCCCACAGGATGAGGTAATTACGTAGGCTGAAGGGGGAGGGGAGACCTGTTGCAAATCAGCGTCTCCAGACTAAACAAAAGAATCCAGGGCTGCGTGCGTCTTTGTACCCAATTCAAAAGTTTCTACTCGGCAATTTTGACTTCGCCGTTTGCTAAAATCACTCCAGAATCGTTAACTATCCACCGTGTAGCCAGGAAAAGACGCGAGCCGCAACAAATGCCACGTTTTGGCCAGTATGAATAACTTGTAAGGAGCGATCTATTGTGTGCGCCGAGTACCACGAGGTCCGTGAATGTAACAAGGCAAACAGCAGCAACTTCCCACAATGAGGTCAGGATGAACATTAGCCTATATAAGGATTTCGACGTTATTAAACCACGCGGGAAGTATTTTCAGACAATAAACCGAAACCAAACGCGTGCGCGACGACTTTACGCAATTATGTCAAAAGATTGTAACATTTCAAACTCATCGAGCAAACACAACTTGTATCAGCTATTTTAGCAACTTGAGACAAAAGGCAAAACTTGCGTAAAACATCACTTCACCGAGATTAATGCGCTTTTTGAAGTGTATTTTGACATTTGGTGACATCAAAGTTCGCACTAAATATTCATCTACAATCGCAAAGCTTTTTGATTGACAGCAGTGACCTTAATGAAATGTTCCAAGCGTAGATTCTAAAAAATTAAAGCTGAATCAAATGTTTTAAAGTAGTTTTTATCGATGTTTGACCTCGCGCCAGCACATGGCAGCAGAAAGCCCCCTGTCATGTCTGAAAGGAAACAATAGACTGCATGGCTTGTGTGTGAAGAGAACAGCTTTCTTTGACGTTTCTCGATTCAAAAAACACGAAAACATGTATGAAAATGTGAGGAATATTGTCAGCTTACCTTTTTTCGACTTCATATCCGTTCAAAAATGCCCACTTTAGAACGTCAAAGCTCGGCGAAACGCGTCTTGTGTTGTAGTGCAGTGTTTTCTTTTTCCCCTAGAAATCCCCAAAGTGTATTATCCTCCGAATTGTCCAAAATCCGTATTCGTCCAAAGTGTGTTTTCGTGTTTCCTGGGATGTTGTTCTCTCTGGCTGGACACTGAGGGGGTTACCTGAGCCCTGTGCGTCTCCTCGGCTCAGAGCCCTTTTCTCATTGACTGTGTGTTTGATCCTGAAACTGGGTGACAGCTATCTTTGACAGCTGCGTGACTCAACGCACAGAGATCCTCCCACCACCAGCCAGCAGCAGCAGCAGCAGCGCAGCGGCGGAGGGCACAGCAAAAATCTGACATCAGCATGGCCGCGTATCTGACATATATTTACAGTTATGAGATATAAACGGCACTGACCTCTCCAAATCAGAACATGGTTACAAAGACACGTTTGTGAAACGCTCGCACGCAGAAGCAACTGTCTGATTTGGCGCGCAGTCGAAATGAAAACAAAACAACAGGCTGTCCGTTGGCTGCAGACAAAAAACAATATAACAAGCGTGGCTCTGGCTACATTTTGAGCACTAAAGTTCATTATTTCCCATTACGCACACGCGTACGTCCAATTTATAACAACTTTTGTTGCGTTTTTTTGGAGATCGGAACAACGTTAGATGCTCTTTTGTATTAAATTAAGTTTCATTATAAAGACTAGATGAAGAACAGTGTAGATTTTGAGGTTTAAATGACTTAATTCGCTTTTAAAACATATGGAGTCAGCTCATGCTGTGTTGTCTTTGTGACAACACGTGTTAAGTCTGAATTGTAACCTATTTATTGCTGATTATAAAAGCGACTTCAAACCAGCGTAGACGTGCGTAACAGGCGCTTGATACATCTCAATGTCTATCTTGCGACAGTTGGGTAAGTGCACCCGTGCAGGTTACTAAAGACAAAAGTACGGTGAAGAGAAACGATCAATGTGTTCATTAGTATGCAGCGCACAGCCCTGCGACAGCTGCTGTACACAGTCTCTTTGCATCCATTTGTTTTCACACCGAGCACAAGCCTCTGTCTGTGGCTAAATGGCGCCCCCGTGTGGCTGACTGAGGTCAGTCATAAAGCTCATGGTGGTGTCTCTCTACTGCCGCCCAGCGGTTGTGACGGGACAGAAAGGCACCAGGCCACGTCTTAAAAAGGTTCAAAGTTGCTTAGCTGAACTTAAAACCCTTAAAAACAGCCTTTACATTCTTTGTCACAATTGTTTTTGATGTATATTTTGTGTGATTTTAAACTTGTTAGAGGACACATTCTAATCACTATTTACCATTGAAAATGACTGATATTTTAAAGGAGGGTAGCTGATTTTTACACTGCAAACACGATTTAGCGTTTAAATCTAAAACTTTCTCTCCTAAATCATTCAACACATGGTTAATATCAACATGTATTCAATTATGGTTTAAAAAACACTTCTAACAAACGGCAAAGTGAAACTGAAGAAGACCACTCACGCACAGCCAATCAGAGAAGACTCCTGGTGACATGTCAAATTCTACAATCATTCTGTTAAGACGTTATTCAGTGATCTCAGTGTTTTACAAAGTGCTGCATTTACTAAGGACTTTTTAATGGAAGCTTAAAGGTTACTAAATTATTTATAAAACAAGTTACTTACCCAAACTTTAAGTGGAATACAAGACTTAGTGCTTATAGGATGAATAGAGAAGGCAATTTAGGTTTAGTTCAAAATGCATCATGACAGGACCCTGCTGTAGGAAACATGTAGCCTAATATTACCTCATGTTTTACAGGAAATGTTTCCACCATGTATGAGTATAAAACAAATTCTATAATGTCTCCGTTCAGTCATGTGTTTTATACATTTTTAGCCCTAAAGATGATAAAGATGTTTATAATCTCTGTAAAGTGAAATCAGATCCAGTAACAGTGTAACAAACACTGTTTATCATAATTCCACTGGGATCTGTGTGACAGCTGTGTGCTGTGAAGTCATATCTAAATGTCGCTAAATGATCACTAACATAACATGGTGATCATACTGTTTGCTCTGCACATCTCACAAGCCATGATGCTATACACTTGTAATCTTTGTCATTTGAGCCCTGGAGTTTGGATCAAGCACTGACCATATGAGTATAAGCAATAGTGATTAAAGTGAGCATATACAATGATCATTACATAAAAAAACAAGAAGATAACTGATTCATACTTTATCATCGTTTTTATAGTTAAATAAAGACTTTTGTTCCTTCTGCCTCTTTGTGGCCACTGTTGATAAAGTGACCTTTCTGTAGTTTTCTACAGCCAGGTGGACGTTTCTAGAGGGCACCAGAAAGCGCTTCTATTTTGTTGATAACGGAGCGGAAGTGGTGTTGGTGAGCTGCTTGCTTTGACAGCTGTAAAGCGCGCAGAGTCTTGTTACCGTCTCTGAAGTCTAAAATTAGGGAGGCACCCAGACTCCAAATGACGCAAGGAAGCCAAAGTGGACAGTGTGCTCGTGTGTGTCAATGGTAAGGACACTGGGCCATGGAGACGCTCCCACAACTTTACTGTTGTCAGTGACACGCCTTGTATTTTTAGATGTTGTTGTCACCGTTCCGTAACAGCCCAGCAGAGGCGTTCGCTATAAAGGAGTCCGACAAAATGCAGTTGTACAACAGTGCGCTGACACACTACCCGAAGCCAAGTCGCAAAGTTACAATAACTTTAAGGACAGCGCCGGAGCGCCACACTGGCAATACTTCCACTTCCTCTGAAGTTGACTGCAGTGGATTTGACTCTCAACCGGACTCAAGTTCATCGACCGACGGGGAGCCACAGGAGCTACAGGAGGGTGCGTCTTCCGCCAACATGCCTGCCTTTTCGTGTTATGAAGCCTCATCCATGAGGCCTATTTACTTCACATCCACTGCGGAAATCATGATACGGAGAGCTGATGGCGTAGAAAGGTCTGTGCCGATTCATATTGTGAGGGAATCTAAAAAGTCTCCATGTCCCAGTCCTGTTGCGCACAATGGCAGCACAAACTACAGAGAGTGTGACATGTTTGAGGACTTCATGGAGGATCTGAAAAACGGATTCGACACCGAGCAACTCCAGCCTAAGTGCTCTGACCTCCATACAAATACACATTTTCACTCAGATGTGGGCCAAGCCCACACAGAAGAACAGGAGGTGTGTAGGCCAGCTGACAGTGGCATGAACAGCACCTCCAGGATCAATGGCTGGACTTCCACACATGACGAGGAGCTGATGCCCTCTGAGCCAGAAGATTCTGAGGAGGTCCTAACACAGCAGATGTGTGAGCAGAGCCTGGCTGGGAGAGAGAGAGGGGAGTTTGAGCTGAGTGTGTTACAAGAAGGCCCCTCACACAAAGGGGACATCAATACTAAAGTGCAGCGGTACCTGGCAGAGGTGGAGACACAGAACAAGTACCTGGAAGAGCACCACAAGTTCAGGTACCACATCATCCCAGATGGAAACTGTCTCTACAGAGCAGTGTGCAAGGCTGTGTATGGAGATCAGGCCAGGCACAGTGAGCTGAGGGAGCAGACAGTGCATCACATCGCTGACCACCTGGATGAGTTTAACCCCATCATAGAAGGTGATGTGTGTGAGTTTCTCATCAATGCTGCACAGGACGGAGCCTGGGCTGGATACCCTGAGCTCTTAGCCATGAGCCAAATGCTGAATGTAAACATCCAGCTGACCACTGGGGGCAGCCTGGAGAGCCCCACAGTCTCCACCATGCTGCACTATCTTGGTGAGGAGGACATGAACAAACCAGAGATCTGGTTGAGTTGGCTCAGTAATGGACACTATGATGCTCTTCTGGACCAGTGTGTGCCAAACCCAGAGTATGAAGAGTGGTGCCGTCACTCACAGATGCAGAGGAAACGAGACGAGGAGTTGGCCAAGTCTATGGCTGTGTCCCTGTCTAAAATGTACATTGAACAGAATGGAGACAGTGGCAAGTGAAGACAGTTGAGAGACACTGTATGCAGAGAGCATAACCACTGTTTCAGTTCCAATAAGTTATTTTTATAAGATTTGTATAAAGAGAAAAAGGATGTGCTGTGCACTTTGTTTTTTACTCAATGACAAAGCCAGAATCGTGGCTTGTGTTTGACTGGGTGATTGTGTTCTTACAGTCTGTCATGGTCAGCTCAAAGACTTTTATCCTGCTCTATTTATTTGTCTTTTGTTTGCAGACCAAAATGTTATTGTGTCTAAAGTTTATAGACCCTTTTCAAAAGTAATGTGCCATTTAGCATTTGGTTTCATGTTTCCTTTTGCACAAATGTCTTCTTTTCATTTATTTGATTAGTTCGGGTGAATGCTTCAAAATAAATGTTTTGAAAAAGGTATTATTTGCTAATGCCTCTTTACTGTAAGGCACACATGCATGTGTTGACTGTTTGATATTTGGTAAAAGTCACCTCAGAACAAATAGATCCTCTGGTTCTTTTGCTCAGGTCACTGTAGCTATCTTTTGCACAGTACATTGATATACAAGTATATATTATTAATATAATATATATTTCCAGTGCTTTTAAGTGGACAGAGGATAATATTTTAGATATTTAGCATTACAAGTAGTTTCTGTAGCAGTGCATTTTAAACTTTTTAAGCTGATGGGCTTGTTTGAATTCCTCTGTGCTAGCAATAAAGTATCTGAATTAATTTTAGTATTTGAGATCCTAAATTGATGCTTCCACCAGGGGCGCTACCGCATTCTCCAAAATGTCAACAGCGTCTGTTTGACTGAAATGTTTGGTTTGTTTGGTTTAATGCACAAAAATGTTTCAGAAGGGTTGTAAAATAGTTTGGCACGGGGCTTTCACGTACTGTGGGTTGGTGTGTGTCCTATAGACTGCAGCACTGTGTAAGCCTAAATTAGGCTTTAGCTTGATTAAGGTGACGTCACTCTGCAGTCATGTGGACATGGGTAAAAGTTAGTTTTTAGCTTATTAAACCCATGCGCTTGATTCGACGTTGTGCACTTACCATGAGGCCAGAGGGCATGTGACGCCAAGGATCACCGCAGTACTGGCACACAGTCAGCAGCTGGAGCAGCACAAGGAAAGCCAATGACACACGGAGGGTCAGTGAAGGCATCACACGCGCCATATGCGTGCACACGTCTGAGCTAGGACCAGAGGCAAACGCGCGTCTGTTTGGGAAGTTAGAAGATAGTTTGATCCACGCTCCAGCCTCCAGCCCACTGTGCGGACCAGGACAGGACATGTCGGGACACCGGGTGCACTTCGAGGATCTGCCTGCAAATCATCACAAAGGAAGCCCCAAATTACACAGTAAGAGAATGATTACACTGCTTTCAGATGCTAGGCTACTTTATCTCTTTCTTTTGGCTGCTTAATGTTGCTCTTGACCTGACTTTGCTGCACAGACGTTCTTACTTTTTATTGACTGTTATTCAATAAGCCTAGGATTCCACACAAACTCTTGAGTACGTTTTTCTTTAGCTTTATTCTAGTTAGACTATGTTAGACTATATGAATATGTTTCTGTCACTTCTTAAACTAATCTGAAGCATGATAGAATCATTTCATTCTGGCTGTTTGTTACAGCTTATCTAACCGTGCCTTTGCAATGAGCTCATTGCACTTGACACAGAGATGCTGAGATGCCATCCATTATCATTATCACTGTTATTTGTGTTGCGCCCCATGTGTGACATTTTCCATGGGGCTGGTGACCTCCGATACACTCAGATGAAGTGGCAGTTGCCGATTCTGTGCTGTTTTTCCCTCTGTAGTGATGGATTTAAGTCTGAAACAGTAACATTCAGACGGTGTGAACCAGGGAGCAGAGTTTGTGGCAGCTTGTGTCTTTTGTCATGCTTTGCTGCAGTGTGTGTAACTACAGCACCGACCCAGTGAGGCTGAGCTCATCACCATGGCGACGGTTTGAGTGACAGGTTTTGTGTGGAAAAGACGCAATGGATAAGTGCCAGTTTGCAGCTGTTCTGAGCTGCACAGACCCAGTGCCTTCTAGGACTCATCACTAAAGCTTGTAAAACTATTCCATATTTTTATGACCATAGTCTAGACCGGTGTCTGCAACCTGCGCCTCTAGAGCCACATGCAACTCTTTAAAGCAGTGATGACCAGCGGCCAAACCAGGAGCTCCTATTTGGCCCACAAAGAAGTGCTTAGGTTTGTTAGGATTATCTGTTTAATTCAGTTTTGTGCTGTATAGACAGTTATAGGACACCAAATCAATTGTAATCTCCAACATGCCAATAAAGAACTTTTTATTTTGTATTTCTTTTCAAATTAACTTTTGAAATGCAAAACCAAATTATGTTTGGCCCTTGGAACGCATCAACGTAAAACATTTTTACCCGCTGAGAAAAAAATCTGCTAACTTTGGCTCACCAAGTAAAACAGTTTGAGCACCCCTGCTTTAAAGACTCGAGTGTGGCTCTTTGGGTTCTCATTAACAATTAGGAAATACACTATTAAGAGAAAAAGAAAGAACGATGTCATAGTTAGATATCTGAGGCCTTTCTACAGCATTCCTGATGTGGGATTTACATGACTCAATTAGACTTTAAAGACAATAACGATGCAAAAACTTCACTCCATTTGCCTTATTTGTGTGACACCTGTCTCATATGTTTGCCATGATGCCAGCCTGTCCCAGCTGTCTGCCCTTTGTCTTTGTGACTCAGTTATCTGTTCTCTTTCTGTGGGCTCAAAAGTGCTGATGCCGCGTTCACGTTAAGCTCTCGTGGACAGGACGGCGCTCTGAAACTCAGCCACACAATATGCCTGGTCCACTCAGCTCATCCTGCGGACCAAAGACAAGTGACAGGAAGAAGTAGAAGAAGAACCTTGTTAGACAGACATAGAGCTGGGCAGTATATCCAGTTTTAGATAATATTGTGATTGTTGTTTTGGAGGTATATATACAAAAATGGAATATTGAGTATTATTATGGAGTAGAATTTACAATAAAAATGAATTAAGTGAAGCTGTCTACTTTCTAAAAGACAGTGCCAGTTTATATGAAGTTGTACATGAAGTAATTAGACGAAGATTCTTGGAATAAGGACAAAAACTATTTGTTCTATAAGCAAATCTTTATTTAAGAAAGTCAAAACCTACTCAAATCATGCAAACACTAAATAATTCAACCAATTTTAAACCTTTTAGCATATTTCAGGTTGTCTTTTTTCCAGTGTAGTGACACATTTGAACTAGACGTTTTAACAGGTTCATGTTGGACTGACAGAATATCGTCCAATTATCGTTATCGAGAAGTTTTTTGGTTTCTTGTAAGGATGGGATTGTTCCATAGTGGCGTTTCAGTTCTCTTCTGGTGTTGGGTTCAATCTTGTCTGTCTATAACTCTGCTTTGTCCTTTTTGTGTGGTTGGGAAAGTGTTGATTCCACTGTCATTTATAAATCAAAGAAAGTAAACAGCAGACTGATTGGCGTTAGATTCTTTTTGAGGGGAGTTTTGTCATTTTTTTTGTGAGGCTTAACAAACATGATATTGAGGCAAGAATTGAATTGTCACAAAATCTGATCACTTTTTCATTTTTTTAAACTTTTAATTACCATTGTTTTTTATATCTACATCTCATCTATCTCATTGTCCAAGCTCTCCCTAGACGTCCACATACTTTGAACTATTAATACCCCACTTGTGATTGTTACCCGTTTCAGCTGCTCCCGTTAACTGCTTCTCTTAATCCTCCCTTTTCCTTTTGTCTACAGCGGCAACAGCTGCACCTTCGCTCGTCAAATTTTTTATTCATCTTCTCCACAGACTCTTAAATTTCATGTTTTTTTTATTTCCGAAGAGCCACTTGATGAGAAGGCTGATTGGAGGTTTGAAAGTATTCTAATGACGAAGCCTTCTCCATCTTGAAAGCATTAATCAAGAGTTGGGTTGTCCATTACTGATGTTCTTTTCACACTTTGGAGATGTATTGGAAGTCCATCCTTTCTTTTCTGAATAATTTTTTGATTTGTAAGTTTTACGCAGTAATCGGCACTGCAGATAAATTGTAGTCTTGAACGATAAAGAGCTTGAATAGAATAGTTTTCTGAGTGTGAAGACATTTGGGTTAATTTGACTCTAGATGTTATTCATGTGCTACTGATTTTTGCAGTTTTTAAATTGACAGTGGCTATGCTAGATTGTGGCTCCAGGGTTGCCAGATTTTCAGAGAGCAGATGGATCTGTGTTGAACTACAATTTGAGTTCTTCCACAGTATCCATCTGGAACTTTACTCGCTGAAGCGTTCGGTTGGGTGTGGGGCCTATTTATTTGTGCTTAGCCAATCACAGCAACAACTCGTAATGGTGTATCCAATGTCCGCGTGAGATAGAACAAGTACGCGTCACACACACTGCTCTTCTTTCAAACAGAAACTACTCCATATTTCTGCTAAACCGCATCAAAGCAGCAAACAACACGTACATCCACTGAAGCCACTATCTTTGTTTAGCTTGAATCAGACCTGGCGGTGGCGCCGGGGCTGTAACAGCCGTCTTAGCCCACCCTGCTACAATGTGAATGGGCTTCAAAACCACGCTGTTGTGATGTGATTGGACCGAAACACCGCTGTTTCGGACTCTCAAACCAATCGGCGGCTGGAAGGCCAGATGGTTTATCTCGTGTTGTGAATTCACAAATACCGCAAGATAAACCATCTGGCAGGCCAGGTTACAAGCAACCCAGTTTTGAAAAAAAAAAAAAAGCCCAAACCAAGCGACCTCAGCCCTTCAATAAAAAGTAGTTAAAATAGTCAACTAATTGAAAATCTGTGTCACAGCAGGTTATTAAGGGTTAATAATTTTGACCAATTTGTAATCGAATTTTATCATTATTAAGACTCTAAAACTTGGAAAATCATTTAGGTGATTCACCTAGAAAAATGGCCATAAATCACTGGCGCTTATGAGCATATGCAAAACTGTCTTAAACCCGCAAATCTCAAAATTCAGAACTGACTTTCCAAAAAACTCAAAGTCGCTATAAAGAAGCAGACTTGGAAACTGTGTGGCCCTTGTTTGGTGTTATAGTAGTCAGTCTAGGGCGGTGCCATTAATCGAAAAATCGAGAGATCGAATCGAAACGAATCGTCAATTATTTGGTGGTGAGTTTTGAATCGAAAGATCGAAAACCGAACTTTGTCAATAAAAATATGTAGTTTGGAGCAAAAGTCAATCTTAGAGACAGAATAATGATATAAAGCTTTAAAAAAATATCATAAATGGGACATAGTAAAGTTTTAGTTTCGTTTATCTTTATGAATGACATTTTTCATTTGTTTTTGAAAAGGCTAAGCTAAATCGAATCGAAAATCGAGATCAAGCGATATGAGAAAAAAATCGTGATTATATTTTTTCCCAGATCGCCCAGCCCTAAGTCAGTCTGTAGTTGACTAACCAATAGATCCTTGGTCTAAACTCAAGCCTTGTCGAATGATTGGTGGTCGACTAAGAAGAGGGTTTGCCCTGGACTATGCCAAAAAATATTGTTAAATTGTCATTGTCAATTTGTAACTTGAATAAGTGTCAATATTCTGTCAATAATGTGCGACTAACAACATAATCTTGAGCATACTTTTGCTCTCTCAAATTCTAAGCTAACAGTCTGTTTTTCACCTTTTCTAATATTGTTTCATGGTAACTCTGAAAGGAACTATGCTCAACCTCAGCACTGAAGTGAAAGTTAGTTTGCTGTGTCCTGCATAAAACTGTCAATAAATCATAATCTTTTTTTTTTTTTCTAGCAAAATGTAATAATTCTATTTAAAAAACAACTTTGGTTGACTAAAACACTACTGCCTAAATAATTGACTAGACGACCAAAGACTCAACTTTAGTTTTTAGCTGTTACATCTTATACGTTGGATAACAAGAGGAATTGTCCATAAGCCAGAGAATGTGAGCAAAACCAACAGAGTAGACGCTTTAATAAAGAAAAATCGAAGTTCTAAGGGCTTAGAAAATACATGTGTCATGTGTGCGTATTTCATTAAGATCAGCGTTGTCTTAGTGCTGTTATCTATAGACACAACATTACTGCTGCATGTGACCCTGTTCACTTCATTCAGAAGGTTCTTGCATTTTACAAAACTGAATCGCAATTTTGCATTTGCATCATACAATTAGGGGATGTGTTTAAGAACTCTTGGAACAAACAGAATCTTTGGGCTCACTGTAGTAAAGTGGACATATAGTCTATAGGATCTAGTTTTATGTGACAGCTTTCTTTTGACTTACAGTGACCCAAACAGAAACGGACAACTCTGCAAGTTTTATACGTCTTTACTTTTCTCCAAACCATGTGTTTTTACTGTCAGTCTGATGATTGTTTCTGAACCACACTCGCTTTTATAATCCCAATCTAATACGTGATGATTAGACCTGACTGACTCTCAATTACTCATTTATGAAAAATAAAGTTGCAGCAGCATATCCAGCCACTGTTCACCTGAAATCATGTGTTTTAATCCAGTTTCAGTCAAAAGAATGTTTAACAAAGATGTTTGATTATATAGTAACTTGTATGTGTCCTTCAAGTGCTCATATTGTTGTTGAACTTCAGATAAACGGAGTAGCCTTGACTTCATATTCACTGTGCTTTTAGCCTCTTGAGTCGAAGCATGGTACTTTAGAAAGTTACTGCTTATTTCACTAGCTTTAGCTATCTTTTATGCATAAGGTTTATTACATTTTCACTTGGTTTTCTTTTAAAATGTGATTGAGCAATAAACAATTATATTGAAATAATGTAAATTGTAGATGTACTGATTAATGTCGTATGAAGGAACATTCAAGCAATAACCTCACCATGAAGTCAGACATGGGGCTAACTCTATCAAAAAGCTAGTTCAATGTCCTCATTCCTTTTCCTGTCCTGTGAGACTTACTGTGCATAACAAGTAATGAAAAATCAACCAAAAACACTTTATTCTTTGTAAGTAAATAAGTGTGTAAATAAATAAATGGATAAAAACATAAATATCATAATAATTTTTATTGGATTACTATTGTTGATTAGTTGTGCTTGATGGATTAACTTAGCCCTATGCAGTGATGTAACTAGAAGACTTTAGGTTTCTTTAGGTTGTCGAGCTTAGACCTGTGAGGTTCCCACAGCTGTTTCATGAATGACCTCACATAGTACTTCCCTTTCACTAATGAATAGATACAGTCGACATCAGAGGGAACTCCACGAGGGAAAACGTATGTGAACAGTAGGGATGTCACAATATCACATTTTAGTGTTTAGTGATTATTCACGGTTATGACCAAACTTCATTCTCATTGTCATATTTGTTCAAGTTATTTTATGAAATCAAATTTTCCTAATGAAAATAAAATGCTAATGTGACAATTTAGATTGAATTAAAAAACCTAATATTGCCTTCCTCTTAAATGATAAAATGTGTATGGATTGAAGAACATAATTTTGCTTCAAAATAGTAGATGTTTTTTTCTTTAATTATTTATTTATGCTATTATTTTTTGCCAACATTTTATTTGACCTTCTGCTGTTTGTTGAAACCATCATTAAAATTTTAGATCACAAATTTACTTTTCAGTAAAAAAAAAAAATAAAATAACAAAATTAAATGGGTATATAATATACAAGACAACACATTTGCCAAATATTGGATTTTTTTCTGTAAACCTAGCTGTTGCCAAAACGGTAACTGATATTTTATACATCCCAGTTCCATAGAGTGAACTATATAAATTTAATTTATATAGTATATATTTAATTATATAGTTTAGTTATATAATTTCTAAAATTGCCACGATTATTATTTTTTTGCTCTTACGATTATATTGTTACTTGAACATTCACTATTATTGATTAACTTAATAATTTGACATTCCTAGTGAACAGTGCATTTGTTTTCATATGTAACAGCAGCTTTATCACACTGTGACGTGTTTCTGGCAAAGTCTTAGATGGCATGGGGATTTACGCTCGTTTTTCACCTCTGATTTGGCCCAATTTGATCTGTATAAACTCTACTTTGCTTTTAAATGGTGTTTTCTTTATTTCTCTAGTTACATTTGACACTGCAGTAAGGTTATCTAAGAAGTCTTTGACATTCGGACAGGGTGAGGAGGACATGTGAGTGTATCTGCTAATAACTTGCTTATCTCAGGCTAATCTTGTCTCTCCGAGCTGACGACGTGCAGTCTTTTATTCCCTGGCGTTGATTTGAATGACTCCACAGATCAATCAGAGCATCTAGGTCAGAGCCACAGGTCAGGAGTCATAAAGGTGGCTCTGTGTGCTGCTGTGAGAATAATAGGCCTCTTTGTAAACTCACTATTAAGTGTCAGCTTGTTTTGTTTCAATGGCAGAAGCAGCATGGCTCAGAGATTAGGGGCAAAACAAACACAACCCTCAGTTAGGCCTGTATTAGAATTTAAGATATTCTTAACACACATTTGCTATTGATTTCAGTGTATACGTCTCACAATATCATTATGTCACATTATGTATGCATACAAAATTTTAAGCTGTTGCTGGAATGCTGAATGTCTGTTTTCAACTACCCTTCATCCCTGCACATGCCTGAGTTGCAATTACTAAAAAATCTCATTTTGAGTTTATCATAGTAGTATGGTTCAAACTTGTCATGTAGCCACTTTCCAACAAGAAAAATCTGGTCAATCTGGCACAGATTCAACTTTTGCCTTTTGCTGAGTAAAATAAAATAAACTAAATTCCATGCATAAAACACATTTATATTTTGACTACTACAGATAGAAAATGTAACAGATCTTTTCATTCTCTTTGTCACTCTTCTCTGTAACTGTAACTGCTTTTCATCTATTTCATAATGGAGCCTTTATTTATTGTGTAACAACTTTGTGTGAATAATATGTAAATATTACATCAAATTAAAGGCACAACCACACTATAAACTGAGCCGATACAGCAAAATTGAATGAATCAGCGCTGATATCTGATCCCAGTGTGCATCCCTAGACCAGGAGTTCCCAAACTTTTCAGATTTTGACCCCCAAAAATCCACACCAGCAACTCTCGAGCTCCACAGACAGTAAATTGAAGTTGTTTCAAATCGTATAAACAATCAAAATTGGGATTTACTGAATTAATTCAGTAGTTTATTGAAATATATTACCCAAATTCAAGTTTTCTTTGCGAGGGGTCCCAACTCCTACTTTAGGAACCTCGGTCCCAGTGAACCTAGTGTAAATGACTCGTCTATTATATCAACATGGCTGACCTCTTTTCAATAAATTTCTTAGTATTAAAATCAATCATCACAACAACAACACTATGTCGTATGTGAACATAATACTGTATACCAGGCACATCATTTACTGTCCAATTAAGCCCCTCCTGGTGAAAAGCAGATTACTTGGTGTAAAACAGAGCTCTCGTAGCAGCACATTCCAGTCATTTAGCCTCTGATCTGAACTGATGCTGCTTGTTGGGAAAGTGCTCAGCTGAAGTCAATAACCACAGGCCACCGCTGTCACTGTGATGAATGTTGAGGTCCACAACAACCAGCACACAAGTGGGCGCAGTCGTACAGCAAAGGATTATGGGAAGAAATGCTGCTTAGATGTCCCTCTTCATTCCATAAAGGTGACATCATTTTGATAAACAGAAGTGATAAAAGCTCATCTGCATGATGTCTCTATCAGCCTCCTCCTCCTCACACAAAACAAATGCAGTGCTTTTCCGTGTTGAGAATGTGTGGGTTAAGTTGGGCTAATCCACGCCGCTCCCCGGAGAGTCTGGAGCAGAACTCTGGCATCAGCAAAAGTCTCCATCCAAACTGTAAGTGAGGACAAAGGAGTTTTTAATTAAGAGGCGTTTTACAGTGCACCCCCTACTGTTATAATCTCATTTTTTTAATCCATGCTTCTTTAGTCTTTACAGAGTTGTTGCCAAGGTATATTTCAGCACGACAAACTGAGAAAATCTAATGTTTAAAGGTACTCTATATTAACCCAGATTGATATGTGTTTCACTCTGAATTAAGTTTTACACATTATCAATCTGGAATGAACCACTGTTGCTGAAAGCCTTTGAGGAAAAACGGAACGTCATGGCAGTATTTCAATCTGATTGGTCAAAGCTTCGGAACCCAGAAGTATAGCCAGGAAGTTATGTTCTTTGTTAAACGCTTTCAAGAGAAAAGCACAAACATGCTAAAAAATCCTAAGTTTTTTTCTTTTTCTTTTCAAAATAGTCTAGTTATTTTTGCTAAAAAAGGCGGTGTCATGTTTTGTTTTGTTTTTGGTTCAAACATTTATTTTCGATCCACACCACAATGGCACGCTGTGATTGGTTCGGCTGATCATAGCCGTCTCTAACGTACAGCGAGGGTCACTCCAGATGGATTCTTAAGATTTTGTGAAAATCGTTTTGGGAATCCCTCTGGTAGAACCCAGTTAACATAAACAAAACAACAGGGACATTAAGGAATTTATTTTTATACTTTAATGGTACCTTTAGAGCACCTCTTTGCCACTGTTTTACTGTAGCCATCACCACCTGGACGTCGTTACCTTTGTTCCCATTAATAGCAGATTTGGATCATAATGTATTTATGTATTTTATGTACCTCATTCAAATATCTATTCTTGTAGGAAGTAGAAATGGCTCGCCATTCAAACACTTTTCAAACAGGTATCAACAATTATGTTTCAGTGAGGACTTTTTTCACATTTTGGTATTGAGATAGATTTCCAATTAATAATTATTTTGGAGTAATTTCAAAATAAATTTAGAAAATGAATGAATTATTAAGTGACTCTCAACCTGTTCAAGTTGTGATTACTAAAATAACTTAAGCTGACATTCACAACCCCCAAACACAAGCCATTATTTAAAGCGATAAAGAAACATCATGTCTTCTGTTTATTTTTAATATTGAGGACATGAAAAAGCTGCTTGTGTTAAGCATAAATCTGTATTTACCAAAGCATTTGAGTGTTGAGCCTTGTCTTAGACATTTACTGAAGTTTGACATTTTCCCCATGTGGGCCCTGACTCTCAAGTTGAGAACCACTGACTTAGTAAACAAAGCATGCTGGGAACTGGAAGCAGATAAATAACAGCAGTAATTTTTCGGATTAAGTGTGTTCAATTTGGAATTTCTAACTTAATCGACGCCAATCCTTTTTTCCTTGCTTTTCTGTGTAGTATTCTCAGCTAACACACAGTTTGAAGTTTAACAAGTAGAGTGGTGAAGAAGAAAGTGATTTTGTGGAGGTCAGACACTTCTCCTGTTGACTTGCTTTTAGTCTGACACTGTACTGTGTGTGTGTGTTGTAAAAGACTTTGTAAAACCTGTGGACCTGTCTGAAAAATGACATAAAGCTGAGTGTTGTCTGCTGCACTCTCCATGAACTCTTATTTACTGTCCCCATTTTTCACACACAAGACAAGTCGTACAGTACAGGAATTCTCTCGACTCCTTTCGATAGGCTTTGAGCTGTTTCATTAGTGAATAAAGCAGATCTATGTTTTCAAGTCACATGTACAAATTTACAGCTGGGCGATATGGCAAAAACCCTTTAGACATAAAAATATGCTAAAAAACAACAACATTGTTTTGAATATTTTCTTGAATCAAATCCAAAAAAAAAGGGGAAAAAAAGCTAAAATTCACCTCTTTTATGTCTTGAAAGTGAAGATCCAAAAATGAGATTTTAATAAAAGTGGCTATAAAGAACTGGACTTGGCAACTCTGAGGCTGGGAGAGGTAGGCTGGAAAAAATAGTCTGTTTGAAGAGAGATGTATCTGATAGAGAAATGTGAAATCATGATATGACGCTTTTATCAAAAAAGCACATAGATGAGCTCACAATTCGTTTTTTGACACAATATTGCTCAGCCCTATCCACAAGTATCTAAATATAGATACTAACAAGTGAAATGAGATATCAGCACTGATCTGTGAAGTTCAGCAGAAATATGAGCGACTCAACCCCATGACACTGGTTCTGTCCATATCCTGATTTAAAAGTTGTTCTTGTTCTGTAATTAAAATGTTTCCATTTTAATTACAATGTATTTGCTCATCAAGGTGACTAAAAGGTGACTTCAGATAAACAACTGTACATATTATTGATTGTAATGTCATGTGAACAAAACCTATAAGACAATTTACAGTCAGTTTAGTTTTAGAAGAAGCAAAGTTGGACCCATTTGGACAGTATCTGGGTTTGAGGAAAAATAAAGACATTTTTGTCCCTACCACTGATATGGTTCAAAATATTGATATTATTAGCCTATTAGAGCTAGGTTTGGGCAATCAGGTAAAAAATTTAATCACGATTTTCGATTTGATTTTGTACAACCTTTTCGAAAACAACTGAAAAATGCTTTCATGAACATAAACCAAACAAAAACTTGTCCCATTTTTATTAGATATTTTTGAAACTATATAACGATATTCTGCCTCAAAGTTTGACTTTTGCTTCAAACAACACATTTTTACTGACAAAAGATTGGTTTTTATCTTTCCATTCAAAACCCACCACCAAAAATTGACAATTCATTTAGATTCAATCTCGATCTCCCGATTTTTTGATTAATGGCCCAGCTCTATTTAGAACTCAACTACCAATAGAATTAAACTAATGGCTAAGAAAAAGTTTGTTAAACTGACAACCAAGAGAGCCCTGTTATATTCTTAGATTTGTACACGACCTGAGCATGACTCCATTTAGCAACAAATCCAGTGACATGGCAGCTCAAGACCAATATTTTGTATGTAAAAAATACTCGATATTCGTGAACAGTAATCACGCTCTTATCTTAACTTCAAGATCCACAGATGTAAAAGGCTGACCAGGATAAGACAGTGAACCCAGTGTGCTTGGAGATTAGCGTGTGACTGCTGAAGCTAACATGATCTGAAAGTGTCTGAGTGAAGCAGCTGTAGGATTATGAAGCAGAGGAAGAGCTGACCCTGAGATACTGCTTCAAAGACTCACACTTACCACAAGGTGAGAAAGGCCAAGGGTTTGTTTTTGGGCACACAGAATTAAGAATTAATGTTGTGGTTGTTTCGCACCAAGTTATATATCAAGAGGTCACACGTTTTTTTCAAAAACTAAGTTGATTCTAGCATTAGTTGACAGCAGTGGGATTGTTCAGAGGGTTTGAATATTGAGAATTTTGTTGTAATTAGATGGTATTGGCTTCACATCGCTGCATGCTTTCCATTGGGAGGAACTCAGAAGCCCTCCACTGTTCTTTTCTAGGGCTGTAGTTCTTCAGTCGTTTAGTCGATTAATCGGTTGATGGAGTCTTGGTCGACCAAAATTTTATTCGTCGACAAATTCTTTTATTTAGATTATAAGGAATTTGTATTGAACAGTAACAGAATCATTGATCTGAACTGCCTTTTTATATAAACACTGTTTCCTCTTCATTTTCTGCATAAACTATAGTTTTTGCATGAACTAAAGAATAATATTAGTCTTTTTGAGCAAAGTTTTTTGTCACAATACTAACATTTCCAACCTGATTTTGATAAACTTGATTCTCGACCCCACAATGAGAATGAGAATGCCCAGATTTTAATAAAAATCCAAGTTTATGAACAAACATTTTAGTTTCAAACCACTTTTGATGAAACTCATTTTAAAACTTTTCAGATGTGATTTTTTTTCCTTTGCATAAAATATCAGATTTTGTTCACGTTTGTCCTGTTAATGTTTTCTGTATTTGTTCAAATTAATATCTAATTTCGACACTTTTAGCTTTGATTTGTAATATTTTGGACTACTCTACTTTTAGCTTCAGAGCCTTTGCCACGCCCCCTCTTTAGTCGATTAATCGGTCGATAGAACATGGTTTTAGTCGACCAATAATCTCTTTGGTCGACTACAGCCCTATTCTTTTCCTTCACAAATAATAAATAATCCCTAGATTGCATGGGATCAATGACAGTGACAGCGGCTGCACCATCAAATGACCACCTTTTTTTAGCATGATGTTAAAGAATTAAGAATATCTTATCTTATATTATTGCTTCATATGGCAATAGTGAACTTTCCCAATTCATTAGCTTTACATTAAACCCCAGTTAAACTCTGTATGTCAAGCTATGAAATTCTCATCCATTTGTTTGTAGAAAACCTATATGGGATGAATTTTAAATTCTAACCAACTTCATATTGCAAGATACAGATAAACCTTTGGCTAATTTTGCGTTCACATATTTATACATATTTTTCAACACAAACTACAAACAATATGATGTTTGAGGGTAATTTTATCTCAAACTTAAACATAAATGAATGTATTCTCTACATCTCCCTATCCTTTGGTTAAATCTAGACTTTGCATTCCAATCTGACAAACAGCTTAAAGTTTTCCTGCTCTCACTCTTACCTAAACTTCTCCACAGCGAACCACAGCGGTGTCCAATCTGAGAGGTGATGAGCGCTTGGTTCCAGCTCTCTCCACTTCCTCTCCATCAGCTCCTCTCCTCTCTCTCCCTCAGAAGTGCGTCTCTATAGGGCCTTGGACTGAATATCCTGGGACTGTGGGTGCTCCTGACTGATACGGGCCCTTTGATGTTCCTCATACGTCCTAATGAGGATCAGACTCTGGGGTTTTTGATGCAGAGAGCTCACTGCGCGCTCCCCCACTTCACCAGCACCTCTCTTGACCCCTCGTTTTCCACTTTGCCCAAAGAGGAGCTCTGGGCTTGCCTTGCATATAAGAGCACTTTTGACTCAACAGTCTTCCATGTGGTCACTGAAAACACCTGTCTGCTTTCTAATTAGTCTAATTTGTTGGCATCTAAAGTGGTTCTTGAATGTCACTCTTAGCATGTTTCATTCAGGTGCAGGAGGCTGAGTTTAGCTTTTTTAGTCCCTGACAACAAGAAAAATTTATATTTTACAAGCTGTTTTTTGTTTGTACTTTAAATATCTATCATTGCGCGGCCAACCGTAGATTGGCAATGGCGTCTATTTCCGTAATAGTCCTTTTATTATATGCACCGATGTCGGGCTCTCTGATGCACTTGCTGACTTTGTCACTTTTTGTCAGAGTAAAACTACTTTATTTCTTAATGTTTGGATTGTTAAATTTAATCCATGACCCATGAAAGAGACTGAATATATCTATTCTGCATCAGAAAGAAGAAAACTACTCTACTAGCTTTTGTTGGTTTAAAGATGAAAAAAACACTTGTCCTCATTGTTTTAATCATACAAACCTTGTATTTTTATCCTTATTCTGCTAACTGTTAGCTTGAAATAGCAATAAATAAGTATGGCATTCTAGGCAATGCTATTGCTAACCTTTGTGAGATACATTCATAAATGTCAATACAAAAATATAACATTAACTGTACATTTGGTACAAATGGGCAATGACAGGCAGTTAGCCACAATGCTAACAACAACAACAACAGCAACAACAACAACAACCAACAACAGACGAACTTATCAATAACATTGCAATTTCGACTTGTTTGCTATTATTGATGCAACCCTAATGTACCAAAGTATTTTAGGGTTTATTATTTAAAGTCTGTGCCAGAAATATCACCATGGGAATCCAGTCCTGTTCTTAGATACTAGAAATGTCATTTCTTTCAAAGGGTCTGCAGTCTGATGTGGGGTGGTCTTGGATGACCTTTGACCTCACCTCTGAAATTGAAGTTCAATCAAAACCATGTGGTGCTAGCTAGCATGCTAAAAAGACATTTGATGAATATGTATCTCTTTATGGGGCAGCACATTTTGATGGACAGTTCTAAAGTGAGATCTTACAGTTACGATGTCAGTCAGTGGTTATGGATCACTTCAGTTTCAAAGACTCAATTCATTTTCCCATAAGAAGCTAAAATAGATGTCAGTTGTGGGAAAATGCAGAAGAGGAGGAAGCATCAGTGTGAGTACTGTGACTTCAAAAGCATTTATGTACCAGTATGAAAGTCACTCCGAATGAATGCTTAACAGAAACATATGAATATATTAACAAAATACATCAATACTTTAATGGCATCTTATGAATTATTGCTTTTCTAGAGAGCTCATGTCTTTGCCACACAAGATATTATTTTCTAATTATCCTTTGAAAACATAAACTAGTTGATTAAAAACTCATCATGCATTTTGTTAACAGAACTCACAATTATTAGTTAACTTAGCTTTTGAACTTGCTAAAAGTTAAGTCAGTGCATAAAAGCAAGGCAACTACGATACAGTTTTTCACTTTCTAATTGAAAGCTCAAACTTAAGTGTATTTTCTGTTTAGCTTGAAATATGTCTATCACATGATAGATTTATACTTCCAAATAATCTAGGAATAATAAACTTGTTTTATTATTTTACTTTCTCAATAGACCTTCATGGGTCTGTCTAGTCTGCTCCTAAAGACAGCTGTAAGTACATTTTACTGCACAATGTCAACAATATGACTCATAAAAGTAGCTCCTATACACACATCAGGAGTTTGAAGGTTTTTTACATAATCATGCATCATATTTTTTATATTTATATTTTAGAATTTAAAGCCTGGTTTATTACAGTTTTAATACAGTTTGCTCTCCAGATATGTGCAATTTTGGTCCTTTTTACACATAAAATGACAGGATGCAAAACTTTTTGTCATTTTTCTTGAGATTTTTGTGAGCAAATCAGGATAATCTCATATAGATATTTTTAAATTCAAGACTCATTGTTTCTGTGCAATGAATTTAACTTTTCTCTGTCTTTGTGTGAACCTAGAAGACTTTCTATCCACTCTTGTATGAAATGTAGTTTGTAATTATCTGTAACTTTCTTATTCAGACTTAAGGGTTGTGCTGCTCATGATCATGAACCACAGCTTTGTGCACAGCTTTTACTAGAAAATAGACATTTGATGGTGGCTGTGTGTAAAATTCTACGACTTGAAGCTGAATAGAGCTGCACCGACTCACTGAAATCAATATAATCAACTAAGAAAATGTACTGATGCTGTAAAAGATCATGAAAAGTAATAATTTAACTAAACAATTAATCAAACAATTGTTGATGGATTAATCATAAAGCAATACTGACCAAGAAGTTTCCTCTACCTTCACTGTCTTTAAAACGTGTGTCTTTCTGTGTGAGTTAATTGGCAGTCATACACGGGATGTAACTGTCTCAGAGGGTTAATGCCGTGTCTCCAGTGAATGACCCTCTTCTGGTTCTATTCCTGTGAGAGAGCGGGCTGTTGACTGGTTATAGCTTTGATGGTGCCATAAAGGCCACAGCTCATTATTATAGAGGGCCATTTCAACACTGAATAGAGCATCTCAGAGTAGAGCTGCTTCACTCCAAAAATTTGGCTTTTTGGGAAATAACGATGTATTTGTGTTTGCAAATACTCAAAATCAGATACTCAAGCTTGTAAATATATATTTTAGATAATAACAGAAAAATAATAATAAGAAAAATGGACACGTTTTTGAGCCTTGAATTTACTTTTTATTAGGGCTGTTCTCATTGGTTTGTTCGTAAGTGCTCATGTTTCTCTGTTGGAAAAGCGAACAGTCACTGTCCTTACAATTGTAGAAGACATTTACAAGTCTATTTCTGTGAGATACAATGGAAAGAAAAAGCATAGGAAATGCTTAGATTTCTGCATAGTTTGGTCTTTGCAAGCGCTGACATTTTACAACAATTAACAAACACACTCTCCTTAAACTAATGTTGCAAAGAAAAGTTTTTATTTAGACTTTTTGCCGAGTTCTTTCTCTGGACTTAAGCCATGCTAATGCTCTGCACTTTCTCTAAGCAAATAGTCATTTGAAGCATCGTATTTACAATTATAATCTGAATAACTGTAAATTGAATATTTATTATAATAAACCAGCTCTTCTTTCGGTTGTCTAAGAAAGGCATTCTTAAGCTTCCATGCTGGAAAATCCACTCAGACTTGACTCTCACTGCAAAATGAGGCACTAATAATTTGAAGTGGGCTGTGCAATATGGTGATAAAAGTCAAATATTTAACTCATGCTTGTGACAATCTGTTTTTTTAGTAATTTACCTTTTTCAGTTTAATTTTATTATTGTGCAGTTCTTCTAATGGTTAGCCTTTGGGTTAAGTGAATGAGTTTATTTTACCTGAAACATTTTTTTTTTAATTACCTCAAAACATTGTGTGCGAATCGTGATAAAACAAAATTGTGCTCTAGCTGTGATATACATTTTCTTCTGGCACATCACCCACACCTAATTTTAAATAACAAAACAAACAAAATCAGTTTTAAAGCTGTGCATTTGAATAGTTTTCTGTCATTTGATCAAATTTGGATCAAAAACTAATCTTGAAATTATTTGTGTCTTGTGACCTCTTTAATCATGTGTTGGAAGTCGTTTCTCAACTTTTAGTTTCAAAATTAGTCTTAGTGTTTCATTATGTTAAAACATTGCAGTTGCTTAAAGCCTGTTTTGTCAATAAAAAAAAAAAAATTATAATAATACCAAATGTTCAAGCTCCAGCGCATGGAAATATACCAAACTACTGATCTATTTTAACCTTCAAAAACAATCATTTCTCTATTTAGTGCTGGATTAAAGTGCCGTAGATACATAACATAAAGATTATCATTCTAAAACTTGGAGCTTTATTATACAAATGTGTTTCCCCCTACACACTTTTAACTACAGCATGTCACGACTGATCATAACGTTCTTATACACTACTTGTAAACTACGACTTTTTAAGCTTATGCAAATCCCTGCCTAATTTCCCATCTGAACGCTCGCTCCAGTCATTTGCAAAGCGCTGAGGCAGAGACGAGATGCTCATAGGAGTGAAAATTCTCCTTTAATGAAGATCAGTGGAGATACGCTCTCGCCCGGCTTAGCTAATCTATCTTCCCTTTACACACACAGGTTAGAGAGATGACGCGATTAAACCTTTAGCTGTGAAATTCATTATTGGATTTAATGGAGTCTGTTGAGCGTCGGCTGATGAAGTCATGCTCGGAAAAAAAAGTTGTGGACGAGGAATTTCCCAGCTACTGGCCTTTACCGTACTCTGTTTGAATGTGATTGACAGTTTGATTCAGTTTAGGGTTGTCAAAAGTAGGGCTGAGCGAAATTTTATATCACGGTTGTATCATGATGCATGTACTGTACAAATTTCTTTTTTCTTTTGCCTTTGAGGTTGATAAAATTCTGACTACATACAATTTATATTTTCAGAAAGTTTACTCTTGGCGAAATCACTCTGAGCAGGACAAAAAGTGACCAATGGGAAAGGTAGTCGGGAAAAACTGTATTTTTCAACAAACAGCTGCAAGAAATACAAAAAGGACAAAGTTCTTGATTGGCAGGAAGCAACACAAATCGTATTTTATGATAAATAAAGACAAATAAATAATAATAATCAACTTTCACAATCATAGTAATAAAGTTAATAAAACGTGAAAAATAAGTATTAATGAGATTAGCTTACAAAAAAAGAAAAGAAATAGTAATAGTAAAAAAAAAAGAAAGAAAATGTATTGTATTTCATGATTTGTTTTACTACATGCCATGACATATAAATGGTTAATTACAAAAAAGAAAGAAAGAAATATACTAAAAAAAAAAAAAAATCTGCTCTGTTGATTCAGTCAAAAAACAATTTTATGTTTGACAGTTACAGTAGTAAATAAAAAAAACATTACTAAACTGAACATATTGCATCAAAATGTTTAATATCTGAAAATAAAACAGTGTTTAGCAAGTTTAGAATGTAATTAATTTATTTATTTCTTAGTATCAAAATAGAGTATGACATTTTTGTATCGTGACAATACTGGTGTGAATCTGGGCAAATCTTTGTGTTCTAAAAGATGACAACAAAAGAAAAAAGTCATTTCTTATTTGGATCAGATGGCTGGCTGATGATTATTTCAGGTTGAAAAGTGCCTGATTA
The DNA here is from genome assembly GCA_038363315.1 of Mugilogobius chulae. Classification (NCBI taxonomy): domain Eukaryota; kingdom Metazoa; phylum Chordata; class Actinopteri; order Gobiiformes; family Gobiidae; genus Mugilogobius; species Mugilogobius chulae. Next base: position 20,259,820 of record CM076416.1, read on the forward strand.
GCCATGAACAGATGTATGATTACACCAGACTGTTCAGTGAGCATTAACAGAGCTAATGTGCGGCAAGATCAGAAAAATAAATAGTTTTAATGGAAAATACTGAATTGGAGAAAAATATTAGAATTTAAGTTTTTGATATTTGAAATACAAACAACTTTTACAGCCGAGCCAGTATTCTACTTAAGACAGTGTTTCCCAACCAGGGGTGCATAGACAGTCACTTACAAGGGGGTTTCAGAGTTTATTAGGAAGAATCACGTGTTTCAGAACATTTTTACACAGATCTAAACTGCATTAATCATTTTTATTAATCAGATAATGGCATCATATTTTGTAGTGAAAGAAATTATAATACTTCAAAAAAGTGCAGACTTTGAGATTTGATCATTACATCCAATATTGATTACTTTTGTCGTTCTGTTATTTATTGAGAATGTACTACTAGAAAACACATTTATTTACCAAAAACTCAGAGCTGGGGGTTAGTCAAATGTTAGACAAAACTTAGGATGTACTCAGGACAAAAAGTTAAATAACCATGTGCTAAAATGTGAGGTACCTTACTGACTAGACACTAGTGAGATAGTTGGGTCCGGAGGGACGTACGTAAGATGGTTCCATGGCAATGAGTTTTTTTCTGTCGCTAAATTGTCCTAAACAGTTTTTTTTTTCTTAAACTTCACCCAACCCTTTCCCTAAACGTACCCATTCTCCTGACCCTTTTTCTAAACTGGATCAACATCATCAGGGAAATAGTCTTACTAAATTCAATAAAAGGCACAATCACAAAATGAACTGAATCGATAGGCCTCTCAGTGGGCAGATACCGCAGAATTTCGTGAATCTGCGCCAATATCCAATCCCAGCATCAGATCAATGCATCTAATAAAAAAAATGAAATAATTGTGATTTTCATGAATAGCACACTTTATCACTTTAGCCTTTAGTCATGCTTTTTCACCTTTATTTTATTGATAGTACGTATGTATTTACTACTACTGCTGTTACTACTACTATCAATAACAATCATAATAAATAATGTTTTTTTTTATTTTTCTATGTATACATTTGATAAAGGTGATATTTACACTGACTTCTTCCCTGAAAGTTGCTGCTTAAGAGCTATATATCCCTCTGCTCTTTCCTCTGTCTCCTCTACAGCAGACCATCGAATCAAAAATCAATACTCCATAAAGTGAATGGAGAAAGCTCTTATTTACATCACTTTCAATGGGCAGTGTGGTTTGTCTATGGCCTGTTTACATCACTGAAATGCTACAGAGGAAGATAAAGCACTCCACATGCATTTGAATGGTTGTTTTGAATAAACCGAGTGATTGGTAAGGCCACAGGGGGGCCCCAGAGACAGGCCAGAGGAGCAGAGCACAGGCAAACAAAAACACCTTGGTTTAATAGCTTTTGTTTTTTCTATGCGACATGAAATAAATGTGGCTGATTATGTCTTTTTGTAAGTTAATGTCAAATCATTTAAATATACTTTTAAACTCAATACTACTAATTTGTACACTGGTTTTTGATAAGTTTAACAACCCTATTATGTCTTTTCTAACTGTATTTGTTGTTTTAGTACGTTTTTATGTGTACACTGCACATTATTTTCAATTAGATTTGACTTATAGGGTTAAAACATTAAACTTTAAAGTGGTAAATTATGTAACAAGAACCAGAGGCGGTTAGCCCGGCTCACACCAGATTGATATGTTTATCACTCTGAATTGACTTCTACACATCAGTTATCTGGACAGACTGTCGCTGAGAGCCTTTTGATGAAAAACATAGTGTCATGAGGAATATTTGAAGGTGATTGGTCAAAGGGTTACACTGTGGAAGTCTAAATATGCAATTCTGCTAAAATAGACTGAAGTAAAGCTGTTGGCTCTGCCATGTTTGTTTCAATATGAAAGTGTGCTTTCATATTAACCAGCAATGTCCTGTTTCATATTGTCACAGCAATGTCCTGCTGTGATTGGACCGTACAGCGGGGGTCTCTCCAGATGAATAGTCAGAAATATCGCTAGAATCCTTCTGGTAGAGAAAGGTAAAGAGATTGGTACAACTCACTTGTATTTACTCAGTGGTAGAACTGTTAAGGTACTTTCTACTTGACTATAATTTGTCTTATCGTAAGTAAGCAAGTAATCTTTATTTGTATAGCGCATTCACAGACACGAGTCACAAAGCGCTTCACAGTAAGATGAACCCTCCCACTCAGTGATAGTAAACTGCCTGGGGAGCTCACCAGAGGCGATTCGCCTAAACACCTGGCGCTCAACCTCCGACTACCACAGGTGTTCCTGCATGTTATTGGGTGGGGAAACCGGAGTGCCGGAGGAATATGCAAACTCCACACAGAAAGGCCAGAACGGGAATCAAACCCGCGACCTTCTTGCTGTGAGGCCAGAGTGCTATCTACTCTGCCACCGTGCCGCCAAATGTAGCCTTAAATCAAGCTACAAATGAAGAAGAAAGAAAAAAACAGCAACTTTATGTTGACAATATGAAATGACTTGAGCATTTGTTTGTTGTTTATTGTATTGTTACTTCACTTGAGTACAAACCCACCTCTGATAACTAAGAACGGTGCCTCAAGATTTCATTGTTAGTAATAGAGCACTGTTGTAAACTATGGGACAATACTAATTGTTTTAAATTTGAGACACGTTAGTGGAATATTTATTGCCACTTGGACATCGTTTTCATAGTCCTCTTGCAATCATGAATACTCAACTCAAGTTTTTTGAATGATCTGTTTGAGTCTTTTTAGTTTTGACAATTTTGTGAATTGTTTTAACCTTTTAAGTTGAGTCTCCAAACAAAACTGGTGTATGTTTTCATGGTGCTCACAGAGTCGTAACCACAGAATAACACATCCTGACATGCTCCTCTCTGTAATGACAGTGCTGACAGCGGATGGTGTTTGTTTTGGAGATGTCGAACGATAATGACAGAGACACAGTGCTCCTGAACGCACCACTGTGACCTGCTGAAAGACTGGCACACAGAAGCACCACGACACAACAGGACAAGCCCATTTGACCAGACAAACTTACCACAGACTTACTTAGAGAATATTATTGCAGGGCAGTTAACTATGAATTAAATCGTTATGATAATTATTTGTGGTAAATATTTATCATAGTTTTACAGCAGTTAAGTCGCAAATTGTGAAGAAATTGACATACAAAAGTTGAAAATTACAGGAAGTAATCTGAGTTTTAAAACAGAAACCCTCCACGGCATCAAAAAGCACCAAAATGCAAAGACAATTTATGCACGCCTGGCACAGCTTCCTGTATAACTGTGTCAGTTTAAAAAATAATTTAACACAATTAAAGTGTTAGAAAATATTGTCATTTGACAAACTAACACTACCTACCTATGTTTTGGCTCACATTTCCTGTGCGGTTGCTAGGTAACAGTTATGGGTTGATCTCTATTTGTTGGACAAAACACTCCAAACTTCATAAAAATAGCCAATCTTGATGAAGACTAGCAAAATGTTTGGTGAAATCTTAAATCAAATGATGTCTATTGTCTTTCAAGACACCCAAAGACAATTCACATTATACATTATTCATTCACTACATTGGTAGCGGTAAGCTACTATTGTAGCCACAGCTGCCCTGGGGCAGACTGAAGCAAGACTGCCATTTTGAGAAAGAGAAACAAACTTTAGTGGACAAAGCAACATCTAGCAATCTCAACGAGAACCAAAAGTTTATAGAAATGCAGAGAAAGATTGAAGCTCTTGAAAGTAGAAATAAGGAGCAAAGACGTGAGCACGATGAGCTCACCTCAAAGATTCAGTATCTGGAGAAAGAGCAGGAGATTGGAGAGAAGATGTTGAAAAAGCCATTCAATATTTCGCAGAGGAAATCTTTTCCGCCATGAGCAAAATCTGGAAGTTCTCGTCAGGAAAAACCAAGAGCTCAGGGCTGAAAACGAGGAAAGTGTAAACCAGCTTCACTCACAGATAAAAGAGCTGGAGGAAGCCCTGAAAAAGGCACGCCAGAGGCAAATAGTTCCAACCAAGGGTGGATTAGGACAGCGCAATGGGTTTCAGAATGAGAGAATCCAGCCTAACAATGGCCGGCAAGCGTTCTTTAGGAAAAATAATTGAAGGGGCTTTCAGGAGCAGCCAAACTGGAACCAGCGACAACAGCATCAGGCTAATTTAGTACCTCGTTTCAGTAGGATCAATCTCGTGCCGAAAATCAAAAACTCGCACAAGAAATCCAGTCACTCTCTAACAAACAGACTGCAAGAGGAGAACAAACATCTGAAGGCTCACTGCAGACTCAGGAGCTACAGGCCACTTCTAGACAGGGTCCGTACAAAAAGTGGAAGCAAAAGAACGAAGACCTCCTGAAAGAGCTTAAGAAGAAGGAGGAAGAGTGCAAGAGTTTGACCAGAAAAATCAATGTCCAAACTTGCACTATCCGGGATCTCAAAAAGAACCATTCTCAAACTGAAAACCAAGAAGTAATATGTCAGTGCGAGAAAAGCTTCCTAGAACTAGAAGAGCTTAAAAATATCAGCGGAAACCGAGGTTCTTCGTGAACAGCTCAGAAAGGGCAGCAGAAATCTGGAAACTTACAACTCAGTTTCAATAAGACGCAACTCAAGGCTGCACAGATGAAGGAGCTGGAGAGCCAGGCGGTCGCAGCCAAAAGTCACTAGACCGGCTTAAACAATCTTCCATCGCACTCACCTTTCTACCACTTCAGGTAAGAGAGAGATGTCGTGAGATGGGAAGTTGGAAAATAAATAAAAAATTTCCAAAAAATTCATGGCAGGGAAGTTACTCTATTGCACGTTGTTGCTCCACTTTGAACTAGAGCTGTACTTCTTCAATCGATTGATGATGGAACGAAAAACACCTATGCGTCGGCACAGCTCCGGGAACTCAAGAATGAAACCCCGTATTGTTGCATGTATTGCTTTGAGAAAAAAATCATGTGACCAATACAGGAAGTGTGTTGTTTGGATGTGCCGCGTCAAATTGTGTTACTAAGGAAACAAACTGTATCAACATGTTGCGAATGGATTGAATGCAGACCGATTGCTGTTGCTGTGTCTGTTGGCTTTTCCCATTGCTTCAACATTTAACTTCATGAATTGTTTCAGGAAGTTTTACCCAGGCAGGAATAATATTTATCTTTTCACGCCAAATAAAATAAATTTCTTTCTCTTTGGACATCGTCATCCCATCACTTGGTCAGAGTACCACACGATAATAGAGAAGGTGAGAACTCAGTACCAAACGATGATGGAGGAGTGAGATCAGAGTACACAGTGATGGAGTTGAGGACTTTTTACCAAACTCTTTCTCCATCTCCTGTTTAAATGATTAAACAAACTTGTACGCGGTAGAAAGAGGAAGCACAATTTGTTGATTTTGGTCTGAATCGAGTAAGATAAAAAACAGTTTGATGTTCTTTTCATGAGGCTCCAGAAATTCTCAGATGAAATATTGATTGTTGCTGGGCCCGAGATTGTTGTGCTGCATTTGACCGGAGTCTGTTCACTAATCTACTTCCCAAGGCTCTGTTTGAAAGTATGTTTGAGTTTATTAAAGGCACTGCTCTTTTCTAAGTAAATTTACTAAAGAGTGCCAATGGAGTGATGGTGTCGACTTTAATGTACTAAAAAGTTACAGAGATGTTGTCCAGAAATAAGTTTTCATATGAGTAAAGTAGCTGTGGTATTTCTAACAATATCCATGTATATGTTTTGTAGATTGCAGTTGTTATAGTTCTGTGTACTGGATATTGCAAGTATTACAGTATTAGAATCTCTATAGGCAGCAATATTGTGATAAAACAAACTGCACAACAAGCTAATCCTTGTTACAATAAGTTGTTTTGGGAATAAAAATAGGTAATGTTACTTACAGCCATAGACAACATAGTAATAGTGAGCTCATCTTGATTTGCTATTTTTGTAAAATTGTCATTGTGTTGTACATAATTTTTCCATTTAGTTCCAAATGCTAACTATTCCAATTATTCAAATGCTAACAACAGTAACAAGCACATTTTCTGAATTTCAAACACCCTATTCTTACATCAATGTGGACAAGAGACAGCATAAATGTTTACTTTTTCATCTGAATAAATACTTAAGGATAAACTAAACTCTGATCTCATGCACAAACAAATTTCAAACAAAGCTGAATGATGGAAAAGCTCATAAGGTAAAAGGAGGGACTGAGAGAGAAAAGGAACAGTGTGATTGGTTTGACAGCAGGTGTTTGTGATCAGCACACAGTTTTATGTAGGCAACTGTGTCTGATGTCACAACGACAGAAATTACATTGTTTTTTGCAGTCGGAGGCACTCAGTTTGCAACTATATTGACCTAGGGTTCTCGTTTTTTTTTATTAATACAACACCGCATTTCCCAGCTGTGTTTAGTCAAATAACTCTATCTGTCTTTGTTTTTGCACTTGTCCTTAATACTTGGTGACTTCACGGGCCTTTACAGCTTGTGAGTCTTCTTCTCTCATACTTGAACCTGATTCAGTGTCTGACATTGAGTCAAAGCTACAGTCAGTGTGAGTCATGGCGTAGCTAGAGGGCGTGCTGTCTTCAGTTCTATGTAGCAATGAAACAACCAGGCCCGGGGGACTGAAAACAAACTACAAACTTAATCCTGAGCAGAGAGGTACACAGTGCACCCCTCCCCCTTCAGGACGTCCCAAATCCCCTCAGCCCTGCGCCAACTTGGCCTTTGTGTTTACTATGAGTCAGTGGGTAAAGTAAGTCATTATTTGTAAAAGGGTTCCTGTGTAAATGCACATGAGTACAGTTCAAATCAAGACTGTACATCTAGTTTCAGTACAGGAAAACACAACAGAACAGAAATGTGCATTTTACCAGATGTTCCATAGTAAATATCTGAATAAGAAAAGTTGAGCTTTGACTTACTGGTACTCCCTTTGTGTCATTGTTGGTTACTTTGTGTCAAACAAATAGTTTTCATTATCTCTGTGAATTCAGTTTGTTCTTCAAGGCTTCATTCGTTGATTGCTCATTTTCCAATAACACTTCACGCATTTGTCCAATATTTTTAAATGTAACACATATATCATTTCAGTTTAATATCTAATATGATAATTTGTATTTTGGTCTATTGGTTGACAAGTAGGTGTGCTGCACTGTCAATATGCAGTACTTTAGTTTTACAAGCATCAGGAATGTTCCAAAACATGTCAGTAAATGTCTTGTTTTGTTGAGGTGTATTGCACAAATTGGGACATGGTCATAAAATTCACCACGGAATGAAGGATAGGGATGGGCAACTGAGTTTTTTTTTTTTTTTGTATTACAAATTTTCATATGAATGCATGTTTATACGTCTTATTACCATAGGTAATAAGGTAGATTTAACCTATTTCAATAAAGCTTAGCATTTCAGAAGAAGCACTAGACAGTTTACATGAATCATGGTTATAATTGAAAGCATGATCTGACTGAAATTGTGGTATACATTTCTTGGCATATTGCCCTCTTTCTCTAACGACAGACATCCAAAGATCATCACACAGATGACTCAGTTTGAAAAGTTTATTGTTGAGATAACAGGACAAAATATTACTTTAATGGAAAGAGTAGATAGGCTATTTATGATAAAAGGTTTAACACTTTTAGTCAATTATATTTTAATTCTGCAAATGTGATAAAAATTGAATCGTGAGCTCATCCCTGTGACAATCACAGGAATTTTGTCACATCGTGACTTTCTCTCTTTGATGCCGCTGTCAGTTTAAATAAAGACATTTTTCCACACTACTCTTCCTATTGGCCAGTCTTTATCATTCTGTGAGTGAGTGACGCTGGATTTAGCCATTCATAGTGAAGTTGGAACATTGAAACTCATTGTACTTGAAACTTACTGTACTTGAATTGTGATAAAATCGTACTGTGGCTACAAGAAAATTGTGATATACAAGTTTTGCCAACCTTATTCTCCCATCTCTTTTGGTATAACTGTGCATTCACAAATGAGTAGTACTTCTATCATTCTTCGACATAAAAAACAGAGTACATAAAAAAATGTTTTATTAAAAAGCATTCCATTCTAAATCAAAACAACCTGCCTTTTCCCACTGCTCTTAGACACCCTTGGCTTCGACATAATGAATTTCAAGTGAGTTGTTTATAACCTGTGCCCCTAGTGTAGGAAAGACCCTGAGACTAAAACGTCACTTAATTAGTGAATACCACAGGGGCACTCAGACAACCCTGGTGCACGCCTTCTTTTCCTCTCTGTAGTCAACCCCTCCTCCACTTTACATGTCTATACAGCACATTACTATAGGGTCCAAACTTACACTATAACTTCAACTGTTTATTAACCAAGCTGATAACTCTCCCTTGACATATTGTGGTGTATTGTTTCACGCCACAGGTTTTGAAGTGCAAATTAATTCCGTGCCTTGCTCCTCCGCCAACAAGGGCTTGTTACTCGATATATATCTTTCTTATGATGCATCACACGGCTTAATTAGGAAACTCGAATTATATCCGTCCTCTAAATGCTATGTTATTTAAGCGCTTTGAAGCCAGTCGTCTCTGCTTGTCCTGTACAGTCGGGCTTGTGGCTGGCTGGGAGGCATCTATTCCACTAGGCTTTCATTTACTTCCAATACACATCCAGAAAAAAACACTGACGGAATTACACTCAACGCTACATCCCTCTGAGCATTTCTACTCTCTCTCGTGGTCAGTCCCTTTTCAGGCTTTGACGTAATCTGCCACTTGTACTATCTGGTAAACACAGTTAAAGGCGATCAAAGCCGTGACGCAAAACCATAATCTCGACAACATTACAGAATTTCATCTGATGCTAATATTACGTTTGGAAAAAAAAAAAAAATCCCTTGCGCTCCCATGCGGTTTCAATTCCCTTTCCAGATTTTGTCACTGCAGAAATATTTAGGTCAATCTGATTTATGAAAGGTAAAGATATGATTAAAATGTGTATACAGTCAGGGATTTTGTCATGTTAGAAAAGCTTAGTCGTTTAAAAGACCTTTTGGGAGGAATAATAGATAGAAAACACATTTTATTTTTTATCTATTTGAACAGTACATAATGGGATGGCAGAGAATAACTCCCTTGAACGTTTTCTATCTTCTTTGTGCAGAACTGTCCCGTGCCAAAACTCCAACCCCGGTGAATTGTTGCTTATTGCTTGGACACTGTTGATCCTTTGCTTTTGCTGTAATCCATTTTCTGGTGTGAAGTCAGTAGGCATGTGATGGCATTCCCTTTGGTCACATGCCCGTTTGCCCATCATATCATGCACGTGAGGCCGGCTGACTCGAAATGGGCCAGCGTGTCAAATGACCTGTCTGCAAAGTGAATCAATCCAAACCAGTTAATCAGATTGGACTGTAGTGAGCGGGTTGTAGAAATGTACAGTGACAAAAACAGTCTGACTTCTGCTGTAATAGTGTTTATGACAGCCCAATCTTCAATTATAGAACAACATGTCAGAGGAACTGTATTGCACACATGATGACGTATGGCAAAAAGACATACATTTGTACCAGAGTGTTCATACAGCCACAGTATGCAGTAGGCAGAGTTTGTGTTTTTATTTTAGGTTGTTTAACGTTTGATTTTCTTTTATCTCTGGCGTTGCTCTGGATCTACCTTGTCCATCCTTTACACCTACTATTACAGATGGACTTTTAATGTTCCATCCATGGCACCGTGATCTTGAGTTTGTAAGCATTTTAATGTACTTTTTATCTTGGTCACCAGAGTCACCAAATTAAAGTTTGTTCTTAACCACGTTTAAAAGAACTATATAGAAGCTAAGTTTTTTGTTTGCCTTGAAAATGTCTATTTCTGTAGTCGACTACAAAATTCTTAAATTTTCTAAAGTTTTAAAATAATGTTGCGCTTCATTAAATCTGGTTTGAAAAAAAAAAAAGTTTGATCACATATTAGTTGCGTTTCGTGTTGAAAATGTCAGTCCATTGTATAAATAACTGACATTCTTGAAAGGGCATTCTAATTCTCATTATGGTATCGAAATTGGTATGGAGACTCAAGCCTATTCTTTAGGTTTGAAATTGTAGTATTGTGACAAACTTTGCTCAAAAAGACTAATGATAATATGTAGTTCATGCAAAAAACTATAGTTTATGCAGAAAATGAATAGGAAACAGTGTGTTTATTGAAAAAGGCAGATCAAACCAATAATTCTGTTATGTTGAATACAAATCCTTATAATCTAAATACAAGAATTTGTCGACTAATACAATTTTGGTCAACCAAGACTCCATCAACCGATTAATCAACTAAATGACTAAAGAACACAGCCTAAAAATGTCTTACTTTTTTTTTTCTTAAGCTGATGATTTTGTATATTGATATGCTAAATGTGTGGTAGGTCTGCTCGATTATGGGAAAAATATTGATCATGATTGTTGAAATCCTAATTAAAAATCTGATTATTTGCTTAGAGAGAAGACAGGGTATCAGCTCCTTAAATGACAAGAATGAACAGATATGTTGTAAGTAAGATTGTTGGAAATGTATTTTACAGTTGAAATTGATAGTAAATGTTGTAAAAAAATTCCATCCAAGACAACTGATTTAAAGTAAGATCATACTAAACATGATTACCCGATTAGAGCAATAATCATAATTGAAAGTGAAATTCGATAACTTCTACAGCCTTAGTGTGTTGAAGGAGCTTGACTTATTTTTCCAGCTTGTGGGATCTTTCATATTTCTATGAGATGTGTCACTTGTTTATCTGTTCACTCTGCACGACTAGGGCACTGTTCCTTCTCTCCAAGCAAATAATCGTTTGAATATTCAGGTTTCAGTTAGGATTTTAACAATTATTATTATTATTCTTTCTATAAATCAAAATGAGCTAATAAACAGGTGCACCATGGAGCTTGTGCAGGACTGCCACCTGCTTGTCTCCATGGAGATGTCATTGCTTTGCCTAAATGTCTCAAATTGTGGCATTAAACTAAATCATACCAAACTAAACCAAAGCAAACTTAAAGAATTCTCCTAGTTTTAGACATATTCAGTGCATTGCTGTCCTTGTCATCCTCTTTGCACGGGTCAGAAAACAGTTTCAAGTCTATGTCAAAGTACAAATGTAGATCTGTTCTGGAGGCTAAACAGTCAAAACGAACTAGAGTGATCACTTGTTTTAAGCCCGTCTCTTCCAATCCACCGTTGACGGCTTTGGCACGGCACATCACTACAGCCCCACTTGTGCCGGCTGGAGCGCTCCCTCCTCTCTGCTCTTTAATTCTCTGTAAATTCCACCACACACTCCGGCTTCGGTGTGTGTGTGCTTGCTCTGCGTGTAGTCGACTGAACATCTCCACATGTGAGCAGCAGCAAGAAGTGGACGAAGGGAAAATCTTGGAGAAAAAAAAACATAGAGTTGAAGCCAGCCATTGTACGAGAGGCTTTACTGATGACGTGAGGGAGAAGAGCGCTCACATCTGGAACGCTTTGCACATCTGCACCTGAAGAAGACAAGCTTTCTCTTGCTGTAAAGCCTCCCCCGGCACTTTCGCTTTTTTTTTTTCTTCTTCCTTTTCCATTTCGTCTTGCAGCCTGTAAATCTTGTCTTTTCTGCCAGAATGGTTACCCGCTGAGCACCAAGCGTGGAATAGCGAACCAAAAAGGAGCAGGCTGGCAGCAAGACGGAATTATTTCATCAGAGAATTTGACAAAATGATTAGGACACTGTACATGGAAATGCTTGCGACAACTGGAGTTACAATGTTGAATTCAGACGAGGAATTTGCTGACTGAGGAAGTTTCTAAGTCTTGTCACTCCACAGGTCTGTCCTAGTTCGCCACTTGCAAAACACACCTACTATTTGCCTTGGAGGATGAGCTTAAGAGCCCAAACCAGGGGAGAGGAACACCTTTGAAGCAGCTATTAACCCCCTTGACTTCCCAAAAGAGCCCTCCCTCCCTTCTTCAACCACTTTCAAGTCTTCCAGTCTACCTGCGCTAGTCACAACACGCTTGTTAGCTCAACGCACCCGCGGCGAGCAGGCTGGAGCTCCTTTGGGAAACACGCGTCGTCTGACAGAAGAGCTTCATCGGAGCGTGTGATCAGGGATGTCCAAAGCTTCCAGGCTGGTCAGACCCCCTCTAAGCTGCCGTCCCCGCGGAAGGAATGCCCTGGTACAGCAGGTCGGTCCCGAGTGGGGGAGAAGCTGATGAGGGCAGGTAGCGACGGGATTGTGAGCAGGCAAAAGTCGTTGACCGTTGCTGTTGCGGCGCTGGACAAGGGGCAAAGTGAACAGGAGAACCAAGCATCCTGTCAAGAGGAGAGGAGAGAGGACATGACACTTCCAAAGAGCAAGATCAGTCCACCGAAAGTGTCCAGTCAGCACGGAGGCACGGCTAATAGTAAGTTCAGTCATCAAACATACATGCTATATTCTGTAGAACTTGTTGGTTACATAGTTCGGAATTAATCAACATGAATTGGTACAATAATTTACACCTCTGCTTAAGTAATCCAATACAGTTACAGATACTAACCATATCTTTATTTAATTTTGGACATTGTTGCTATCAAAGGCTGTGTTGTGGCATTAAAGTAGTCATAACTTTCCAAACAGACCATTCATAGAAGCTTCAATAGTTTTCGTTGTGCACCTTTGTTCCTTTTGTGAAGTTTCATGGTTAGAGTCATCTCTTGTCAAAAAGCCAACGGTGAAGGATTTTGTTATGATCAGAAAGCACTGCCATTATGCATTGAGTGTCACATATTTAAAGCATCATGAGTTTCAAAACATGATAGTATTTATTATTTACGCTGTCGTTAGTGCCAAGCATCTTTAATGAATTTAGTACTCATTTTTTGTGTTGAAAATGTTAATATAGTCTACATCTTTGAATTAAAACTTTACATTTTTTATTGTTTATAAGATAGAATTGACTTTGAAATTGTAGTTTTGTGACAACACTAGTTTATATAGAATCACCTATTGCTAGTAACTTTGACTACTTTGATTCAATTGCAAAATCATCTAAACCTTATTGTGCAGTCGTAGCATCTTGTGTTTGCTGAAATCATCTGTCAACATAAATCTGTGTTAGCTTTGGGTCTGATATTGTGCAACCTGCTGTATACTTAGGCGTTTGCAAGACTTTTCTCGCCTTGTCGAGAGCTTACAATTGTTTGCCAAGCACCAGTGGACGAGTTGTTGCTGCAACACAGGTATTCATTTGAATAATTCATCAAACAGGATTGACATTTCTAAGTAGGTTGTGCTGAAAATGAGGGACATCCCACAGGCTCTATTGTGGTCGGGTGCAACCTGATTAAAAAATTTGTGAACAAGAGGCGGTGAAAAGAGTTTATCACCTCTTTGGTACTTGTCACCAAATTCCAAACTCAGCAGGATGCCATCTTTCAAGTGACGCCTCCCTAATGCTAAACAAACATTAAAATAGAATGAAATATTGTAGATATCACCATGGAGCTCAACAGTGACTGCCCACTCCTCAGTTCAGGAAGTATGAGCACCCATGTTAAAACCCCATAGGGATTTAAAAAATATATATTTATAAAAAGTTTGAAAACGTGTTTTATATCTGTCTCGGCAGCTTTATAAACTACAAATTTATGAAGACGTGTTGCTGAATTTTAAGTTAGAGATGTGCTTTTTAGACTGAAAACAACCGTGCTGCGGATCTGAGTTAGCACACAGCTGGCTAGCTTGCAATATGTCTTTAAACTTTGATATTTTACTTTTTCGAAATCCCCATGGGACTTTACAATGGGGCATTTTACTTCCGGAACCAGGACGATCTTCCACTGTTGAGTTCCATAGAAGCTGGACTCTGTAATAGATTGAGAAGTATTCTAGAGTTTATTCACTTTCTAGTTTACCATAGCAGGGGGTGAGTTAAGTGAAAGAGTGACAGAAGGAGGTCAGGAATGTGAGCAGTGCATGCTGGGAAATCAACAGGTCTGGGGTAGTTGTGTGTGTGTAGCCCCCTCCCTCTGTTAAAGACAGGTTAGGGGTTATGAGAGGGCAAGCCTTACTCCAAACCAGATGTTCTTGTCTGTACAACTTCCAGTGTCCTTTGTATCATAATAATGCCTTTTTTTCTTTTGGATCTGTTTCCCTTTTCCGGGTTAGGGCCAGTTCAGAGACGTTAACAGTTGCTTTCATATATTTAAACATTGTTCCCATGAGTCTTTTATGAGAAACAGGAAGTACTTTCTTTTTGAGGCCATAGGAAATGACTCAGTAATATTTTTGCTTGCTTTTTCGGTCCTATTTCGTAGTCTTTTGTTTTGCTTATGCCTCAACACACCACTGCTCATTCGAAGTCTTTGGCTCTACGTCTTTCCTCTTTTTTTGCCTTGTCATGTTTTGACAGTGCTTGACTTGGTGGTTGGGAGATGCCCTAGCATGCTAAAACAAAAACCCACAGTGCTATCAAAAGGAATAATTCAAGTGTGTCTTGTCTCTGCACTTTGGGGAGGCCACTGTCAGTTGTGCGTTTGTCTCTATGGACTTTCATAACTTTGCAAAACGTGGAACTGCAAAGAATTCCCATGATGAAGACATTTGTGCGCATCACTTTTCTTCCATTGCATGCTTGGGAACACATTGGTTAATTAGAGGCACAAGTGCTTGGTATAAATAGGAGTTAAATCATATAACATATACTGCTACTGGTGTAAAGCAAAATCTTTCCTCCTGTGATTCCTTGTTAAAATTCAACTTAGTCTTGCAGTTCTCACACAGATTATGACTAATTTTAAACTGAACCTAGACAATTGTTTTTATAACCTACTTGTTAAGCAAGCTGAACGTGTCATGACAAAAATTGAATCATAATTGTATCATAGTCTGCAAAATTTAGCAAACAGCTAGTGGCGCTTCACAGTTTAACAAAAAATGTTGTTTGTTGTGGTGAATTGCAAACTTTGATTATATCACCTGATTCTACTGTACGCACTGAAAAAGCTTGTTTTTCAAAACATAAGAAATTTGACCCTCTAGTGTTATTTATTGAGCAAGTAACAACTTAACCTTACTCAAAGATGTAGTAGCTGATTTTCACATCGAACATTCTTCTCATACACGTGGTTGTTATTGACATGTATTCATTTTGGTTGCAAATATGGCTTATAAAAATAGGCATTATGAGACTTTCTAGATCAGCATTAGTCTGTCTTTTTACATCCAACTAAAACTAAAGGCACAACCAGGATATCCACCAAACCAGCATCATAGATCTTAGTATCGGATCAGTGTATCCCTAGTTATTTGTATTCGCCTTATTTGTCCTGTCCTGTCCACTTTTTTTGGCTGTGCACTTCTTGCTAAGCTCTCTTAATTAGATAACATGTTAGCTTTTCTGTCTTGTGGGGCAATCTCAAACATATATAATGACTGAATTCTACTGTCTAATCGCAGCTAAAATGGAAGTGGGCGGGGCAGAATAAGGTGAATAGTTCATTCATGTTTTGTGCAATACTTGAAACTCAACCAAGATTATTTATGGACACATTTAACACATACTCTTTATTACTCTTAATTATCTAAATTATTGTCAAACTGCTTAGAGATAGGCCAGATTGGTTGGCTGATATACCGGGTTAATATTTGTCCTTTTAAGCATATTGGTTATTCCACTAACATATTGGTTCAAAGAGCCTACCCATCATTGGTTTCTCAGATTTTTTGCTCAGACAATGAGAGAAATAAATATATTTAAATGAAACGTTGAATCAGTTGATGTCTAAAGGCCCATTTTTGTTGATATTGGTTTAATATTTTCCACCTCATATGAACTACACTTTAGACTTCACATTTCCTCATGCGGAGCTGAAAACACCCTGTATGTATTTCTTAACCTCTTCTTAAGGTGACTAGGAGTTTTTTTTTTCCCAGGAACACTTTTTTTTTTGCAGAAGTGGCCCCAGACGCCTTGTCATGCTCTCTGTCCTTATAACATGGCAAACTGGTGGGTGTTCCCATTTCCCTGGCTCTCGACGTTCCAGCCTAATGCTGTTCGTGGGGCATGGCTGTGTCTAAAGCTCTGACACTCCCGGGTCAGGCAGAGCAGAGGAGCAGACAATAAGTGCATATGACAGGTGACATTTTCAGTGTGTGAAGTCTTCAGAGCTCAGTGCTACTTGCCAGAGGGTCCAATTTCAGTCGTCAAGTGGCAGCTTCCAGGGCGAGGGAAATCCGTTTGACATTTTTCTGTCCAGGGAGGATGCATTACAGGTTCAACTACGGCTTTGCCATGAGACGGTATCAAAACTGTGCAGCAACCTCCATCCTGAGGTCATGTTTGACAAGAAAGGAGTTGCTTGAAATTTTTGTATGAAATTCTGCTTTCACCAAGTTTATGCAGAAAATACATCTTGACGTCAGATAGGCATATGTAGCCTAACCAGCACCAACACTTTCACTCCTTAAACAGCAAGCTCAAGTAAGACACACTTTAAAGCACATATGTCAAACTCAAGGCCCGGGGGCCAGATGCGGCCCTCCACCTTATTTCATGCGGCCCTCAAGGTCTTGTAAGATTTAGTTTAATTTTATATTACCGCTAGTCTTAACTTAATGAAATGATTTGTCTGAAACTTAAAGGCATTTTTCAGACTAATGCAGATGTATATTCAGTAATTGTGACTTCAAATAAATAGACAATAATCAAATACAACTATTATTTGTAGTATATCAAAGATTAATTTGGTTAAATTTAGCTACAAGCGGCCCTTCGAGGACAACACGATGCCAATGTGGCCCTTTGTCAAAATGGGTTCGACACCCCTGCCTTAACCTAATGAAACAATAGGTCTGAAACTTAAAAAGTCATTTTTCAGATTAATGCTGATGTATATTCAGTTGTTGTCACTTTAATAAATATACAATAATAAAATACTACAATTTTTGTTGTGTACCAAAGATTAGTGAGGTTAATTTCAGTTACAACCGGCCCTTGGAGGACAACCCGTGGCCAATGTGGCCCTTTGTCAAAATGAGCTCGACACCCCTGCTTTAAAGGATTCTTAAAGAAATAAATTTAAGTAAAAATCCCAATCATACTTCCCCATTTAAGAAAAATATAATTGATTTTTAGACTATTTTTGGCTAAATGTATTTGTACTCCATTGGGATATTAAAGGTGCACTGTGTAACTTTTTGACTAAAAATCGACTTGAATGAAAGCATGTGATAGGTATTTAATTTGGTGCATTACAAAGATAATAAAAATCTTTGTTTGAAGAAAAAACGAACAATTATTTGCCCTGTTTGTTCTTGTTTATTTCCATGGAAATGCGGTTCTTTCAGCTGTATTATTTCACATTATGACATAAAATACTTTTATCACCATTCATAATGTCTCAAAGCATTTGTTTTATCGTTCTATTTTTGCAGCATTGTGTATTTGACTTTTTAACCTTCAAAAAGTTGCACAGTGCACCTTTAACTGGGATGTGCCTGAAAATTTGTGACAGCGAGGAATTAGTTGGACAGATTTAAATACCTTCTTCTGGTTTCGCCTGAAATAAATTTTACTTTTATGGGTTTCCTTATTTGCATTTGTAAAAGAAACAAAAATCTGCAGTTGTCTTGATTGCACTATTTAACTGAACGAGCATACATTTAATACATCAGTACAACAGTTGAATGTGCACTTAGACACTCGCTGTAAATAATAGTACAGTACAATTACTTTCTGTACTGTGCCATTTCCATACAATGACACTGTACCTTTAACTTTCTGACGCACAAGTCTTGATTACACTTCTGAACAAAACAGTGGGTCTGGAATAACTTAACTCCAGCATGACCTCAGTCCTTGCTATCTAACCCACCTTTTATGTCTTTGCCCAGCTCAAATAACCTCACCGGCCCTTTGATCCAGACTTCCATACATCTTTGAGTTCACCTCAGCAGATAAAACGTGCTTTGGTGAGTGAGAAATGCATGTGTCAGGACAAATGAGTTGTTCTCCAGGGACTCTGATCTGTAGCTTCTTGTTCTGCCTCGTCATTTCAACACCATTGCTTAAGCTGTTTGTTAGACCTTATTGAGACATTCCTGCATTGTCCTGGTTAATTTGATTGGCTGTTTTAAATGAATCATCTGCAAAGTACATATGCAAGACCTTACATGCTAATTTTACGATTTAGAGCCTAGAGACTTTTGAGATTGGAGACGTAATCATGTATTCTTTTAACTCTAAAGCCCAAAGTAGGGATTATAATGCTAATTGCTGTCCCAAGTGATGGTTTAAGCGCTAGTCTAATTTATTTTTCTCTGACAGCTCTATCAAAGACGAAAAAGAAATAGCTTTTAAACTGAACACACATCATTAGGCATTATATTACTAGAACCGTTTGTTATAATAATGGGTCATTTTGATTGGATCATGGTTGAAGAAGTTGAATTATTTTGACAAGACAATAAACCCTACTAACTCCTTCCACAAGGTGTCAGCAAAATGGTTGGATTTTGGGTCTGATCTTGACATTACAGTGGGAGGTGCTTTTTAGTCTAATGTGTCTTAGATAGTTAGAATAGTGTGGTGTGAAAGGAAGGGCATCTGATGTTGAGAAGAAAAGAAAAAAGTCACTATGAATCTTTAAATGTATCTATGCATATACAGTATATTGAAATGATCTTTGATATTTCTTAGATTATAAAGTATTGGAAGGGTTTGTTATATTGCATAGAAACTTCACTTGTTCGTTTCTATGAAGATTTCACATCAAACACATGAGTTATAATTGTCCATGAACATTGGATTTTTGGAGTTTTGACTTGTAAAATCGCACTGGAACAACTGCGCAGCTTGGAATTTCTGGGTAACATTGCAGAATGTTCATCCGAGTAAACATGGCTGTGGCCTGCATTTGGTGAAAGTTTAATATGAAAATGTTCATAATACATGTGCTGGTTTTCTTTTAGTCTCTCTCTACTGTCCTCGACTGTCTGTGAACCTGTTTCTGCAATTATAAGAGCTTTGTACATTTGCATTGTTATGCTAATGTTGCTAACGTCTACACAACGCTAATGACAACAAGCAGCTTTCAATATTTTAACTGAACAAGACTGTCTGGGTGAATGCATTTATCCACAATTGATTAGAGCACTTTTCTATAGTTTGATATGAGTTGTTACAGCATTCTACTTGCTTGCACGGTACATTTTCCAACTAAAACAAAAATAGACACAAACGCAGACACTCAGGAGAAAACACCTCAAGACAAACTGGAACGCATCAAAATCCTCAAATGTACTTTTCTCTTTAATAAAAAACTAAATATAACATAACCTAGGTCAGCCATTTGATCCTTTACCTTTATTTAAATGTTTAATGTTTAGTCACACATACTGAAGGAAAAAAGTGACTGATTGTTCATTATTGGCTGATACTGATACCAATATATAACACTCATCAATATCTTTCATGCATGTATTCAGTTATTAGTTGCTCAAAATACCTCTCTATAGATGGAACTTGTCACCTTCTTGCTTCTGTAAACATATCTTTATTGCTGTACAGTTTAACATTCATAATACTGCTTAATAGATCTCCATGGCGACAGACAACTCCAGAAAAGTTGCTTAATGTACGTTCAACATACGGAAAAGTAAATGTGACTCAGCACCATTTGAGTTTAGTTTGTAGCTAAGATGCGTTACCTCAGGCTGTATCTATTCGTACTTTGCTTCATATCATTTTCTTACACAATTGCAATAAAAAGTGACATAATTGTTGCACACTCACACAACAATGCCCAAACAATGATCAAGTACCCACACGTTAGTCACAGTCTGTTCTCAGTTCCTGTTACTTTTTGTAGTTTTTTTAATGTCAAGGTTTTTCAGATTGTGTCTCCGCAATCTCCGAAATGTCTTTTTAAACGCCACACAAAAGCTGGTCGTAGCCTTGAGCTGTGTGCGACAACTCAGCTTTGGCTTTTGTCATGTCAATAAGCACCGAAGCCAGTGACTCAGGGAGAAATGCAGGTGAACTAATGACGCGTTTGAGGGTTGAGGGGTTTTTGTGTGTTTTAAAAGTGACTCATCCTTCAAATAGTAACAGACAAGAATCGGGCCACTGAGCAAGAAGAAAGAGCTTTGGTTATTGGGACAAATCCGTTGGTGTTTTTGTTGCTGGTTGTAGCTGGGGGCACTTTTCCCTTAGATTGCTGATTTCGAGAAAAGAACATTAAAGAAGGGTTAGAAGAAAAACTTTGGTTCAGTTCACTCAGGAGTTCAATGTTATGATGTGCAAAACACTTCCTGTTTCCCATATTTGCATGTTTTCTTTATGCTTCATTGGGTTTCCTTCAGTTTTCTCATTCTCCAGCAAGCTATTCTCATGAGCTAACCTTGCTGTTTTGCTATCACCCACTGCTGTTTTTTTAAATATTATTATATATCTTTTTAAATGATGTTTGTACTTCTTGTTTTTTTTTTTTAAGATGAACTAAGTCACATTTTACCTTGTTATATGTCTTTGTATTTTTGAGGCGTTTGAAGCATGTATTTGCTCTCTCAACTGACGGTGGAAATACCCCACTTGCAGTTTCTTAATCCTGACCCGATACCACCTCTTCTGAGAAATGTGTTTAGATGTGTTTTGCTGCCTTATTTAGAAACTAAAGATACACAACTTTTCATTAGAGAGCTGTAGGGGGTGCACTATTGCAGAAGTTACCAAGTTCTGTTACAGTTACAAATTACAGTTTTAAGTTGTGGTTCTACTTCATGTCTTATTTCAATTAATTTTTAGTATTTTAGCTTCTGCAGAGCCTCTGCAGTCCGTGTTTAAGTCAATCTAGACTAGACTTTAGAGATACTGGTCAGAGAACACACTCATCCATAGTCTGAGTCTGTCTTCCACACAACTGAGAGTCAGAAACTCAGTTGCAATGCAGCACAATATGGTGGCATCTTATCCACATTCTAGTACTGGTAGAAAAACCTGGTTGTCTCCAAGAAGACATTGCAGTACCACAATCTTTCTCTATGGAGACAAACAGGTAAACTAGCCAGGCTGGCGCCACCTACTGCCTCCACAAAATTTTACTTCACTTTAGCTACTAGATCAGGTATCGCAGGACTGTGGAAGGTTTCCAAAAAGCAGGAAGTAACCTGATCAGATCTCAAGTTAAAATGAAACTGGCATTGCTTGAATGGGAATCATAGAAACTGTTGTTGTGCTCTGAGGCAGGACACATCCACTTTGCCTAGAATATCGTGTGCATGGTTGAGAGTGGAGATGGTCAGTCTGCCCCAATAATAGTATCTTGTCAGTACAAGTGTGGAATGCATTTCAAAATCTGAAGCACCTTTGAGTGTCGTAAAAATCACATTCATTATAGACCAAGAGCGTTCTAAATCTGTATAGGAAAGCTCAAAATGTAGTACGTTTACTTGTACTCAAATTAGTTGTTTTTGTTTTTTTGGACTGATTAAACTTTTGACAGCCCTATATATGATATGACTAAAAAACTCAGATTCCTTCACATCAGACACTTCACTCTCAGAACTGTGCCTCATCATTAGTGTTTTCTTCCCAGCCCATAGCCTAAATGCAGTTAATTTAGCAGACAGTGTTGTGTTTGTGGGCTGGTCGAGTATAAGCGGATGTCAGGACTCCCCCAGGGTTTTCCGACACACAAATCAATATGTCTCCACCTCCTCTCTTCTGTGGCCCTCAGGCTCATGTGGTGTGCTGCTGTATGGATCTGTGTTTGGATATGTGTCTGTCTGCCCTGTCAGTGCACATGCAGACTAACACACATACTATTGTCTCTGCAGACCACAACAGTCACATTCAATCACGTCATCACCACTTGTGAACAATACAGTCCAGAGCTGGTTTTATTTTAATACTGAATAACAATAAGGCTGCAAGATTAATCACAACCGCAACTAAAATCCCAAAGGCTGCAATAATTAGGAGATATTTTATATACTCCAGACTAAATGTCCTGTCTTCATGCAAATCTACTTTGAATATTATTTTGTAAATAATACATCAAACATTAATGAACAGAACAAAACCTTTAGGGACCTGATGTCTTTTGTATACAAGCGGCAGAATGTTGATTAGATCACTTCCAAGTGATTCATTCTGTTGTTTGTTTATTGTAACATAATTGTGCTTTTAGAAAACGGTTCACTGAGATTCTCCTGCTCTAGGATTCAGTGGTATGAAATAGTTTAGGTATTTATTATTGTGAAAGTCACAGGCTTAATATTGCTTTTTCAAATGTCTTGTAGATTAAGATCAAAAGAGTTCAATATGTGGTAACATAACACTGGCTAGTTCTTAAACTGGGAGATTGATCTTGAGCTTTACACCACATGTGACATCATAAATAAAGTACTGTAATTTTGTGCAGAATACAGTCTATTGTCCTCTGTGTAATTTGTAATTGTTATGATTATTGTGATTTTAAAATGGTTATTGAGTCTTAAGTCTTTTCTTTGGTAACACAATAGTATTAAGATAACTATTGGCTCTTGTGTTATTCCAGAAGTTATTTTTCTCATAAGTTACACTAACACAGTGAAGAGTAAGACATACAGTATGTTCCATCTCACGAAGGACATGAATTTAGCCCACCTGATGTTCTGGAGCATGTCATGTGGAAAAGCTGAGAACAGAAATGCGTGTCATTTTGTTACCAGACCTGGGATGTACGCTTAGTTTTTTCAGTTGACACATTCTTGGTGCTTTTGCTAAGCCCTCTGTATCTGTTTAATCATGTGTTAGAGTTCACGACCTGCTGACCTCAATCTGACACTGCGGTTCTTACAGTCAGTACATCGATGTATCATTAAAGCTAATGCTGGTGGTCTTTATGTCTCGTCTGTAACGTGTTTGCCTAAGGACACAACAATGCCATTGCAGCAAACAATAAAAGATAATAAACTGAAGATCATCACAGGACACTGGCAGAAACCAAAGGCAGGCGACGATGACTAAAGAATATGTTGGGCAATTGAAAACTTGAGTATCAATTAGTCAATGTGTTTGACCAAACCATCTTTAAGCCAAAGTTCTGCATTCGTAAAATAAATGTTGTTGAAAAAGATTAAATTTACAATTCATTTGTAAATTTAACTCTTGTTTATGTTTTCTTCTTTCTGCTATTATATCAACTAAGACAATTGTTGATTGACTAGGAAAGATAAATACTTAAACTTATCTTAAATGAATCTTGAATGAATGAAAATGGAAAGATTGTAGCTATTGTTTACTAATGTGAAGTCATGGCCTACCATCAAAAACAAGCATAAACATCTCTATTCTGGTAGAGACTCTAAGGTGATGTAATAACTTTCCCTGGATAGTTCCCTGGTATAGCTAATATAATTTAATACAAAAATAACTTGGAAAAACATGCTGCCCTTCTCCACCACAGATCTGAATTTTAACCTGGCCTGGTAGTTACCTGGCTCCTCCAGATGGATTTTTGTGACTTTCTTAAAATCTAGAGAATCCATCTGCAGAGCCCCCTGCTGTACGGTTTAAGTAGAAGTGTACGGGCATACTTCGATGTGTTTTAGCAGAATGATGGACTGGAGAATAAATGCGGACTTAAGGATAAATATTTGGCCAAATACTGACCCGTAGACAAGGAGTTGAACAAATTGATCCAACAGCCCAAATTTGTGAATATTTACAACAACACTAAGAGCAGCCGCAAGTGAAATACTTATATGACAGTAGCACAGTCTGCCTTATTTTCACATCTGTTTACTTTTAACACCACATTAACAGCCTCCATTAAGACTTTGTTGTAACTTGAAATGCTGTAGTTGAGCTTGAAATACTCTTAATTCAGCAGGAAATGCTTTAAAAGAGTGAAAAAGTTGTGTTTTTCCCCCAAAAGATAGACAGATATCTGTCGTCCACGACAGTCTATGCTCGTCACTATGGAGTTATCTAAGTTTAAATTTATACTATGTAACATTCAGTTTGTAAAGCAACATTATGTCCGCGGAGAAAAGGCGACTGCAGACTCTCCACCAAACACTTTAAACAGTGCACCTTTAAATAGCCACTTTATTAACTGTGTTTTATTGAACCTTGGGGATGTGGCCCTAAAGAGGAAGCAAAAGTAAAACAGAATCGTTTTGTCACAGACCTATTTAAACCTGCTCTACATCGGAAGGCATAAACAAGTGTAGAATTGTCTCCAGCAGGCCTCATCCCCCTGTGTTTTAGTCCAGACAGCTCCTCATAAAGAATATTGACGGCGTACAGTGTGTGATACGAGCCCAAACAGACCGGGACAGCCTTAAATCTCACTGATGCATTGGCCTCTTTCTGCTGCTCCTGGGACGCTCACAAGACTTTAAAATGTTGTAGATGGACTAGCGCCAGGCAGGCAGGGTAGAGTCGAGCTGGTTGATTTTGGCAGGACTGTTGGTACCAGCTCAATGTACTAGTGTTTTTATATACTTCATGCACCGGCCTGCTTAGAGGAATGTGAGAGAACACCTGCACGGCTGGTCAGGTTGGAAGATGGATGTACTGGGTAAACAAAAGTTGGTTTTACTCCACAGTATGCACATCGTCTGCATTGTTGATTCTATATTATATGAGATGCAAAGTAAGTTATGATGGTCTTTTGTGTGTGTGTTCGTTTCAGACTATGTTCATGAGAGCTTAAATATTTGCAGGTATTTCTAGTGAGTTTGATAAAAAAAAATAAAGTTTTGATAACAATTGGTCTAATGGTCTATGCTTGGTGATGTATCTGCTTTACCTTCTGATTGATCCACAGTTTGCTAATGCTGTGTTCTAGTTATTCCGACCTCAGAGAGAGTTTTCTCCGGAGTGTCTGTGTTTCATTTGGGAAAATGGGAGAACATTTTGAGCAACACATGAGTTTATAGCTGTGACAGGGAAAAAGCACACATACTATAAACATTTTAACTGTCAAGTATTAAACTTTCACCAAAGGCAGTCCGCATCCATGTTTACTCAAATTAACTCAACTTCCTGCAATGTTACTTGACTTTCTAAGCTGTGCAGGTGTTCCAGTTTGATTTTTTTCATCGGAACACAGAAAATCCGACTACTGAGGACAACTGGAATGCAGCATAATAAAAAATCTCTACCATCTCACCTACAGTCATTTGGTTAGCTTTCCCTTGTCTAACTCTTTACCAAAATTTGGAATTTATTTTTTTAGTTTTTTTATTTTATTTATTATTTAACTATAAAACATATGTTCTTTCTTTGTGTGAGGTTGTATCTTCCCATGTGTACTATGGCATCGAAGAGGGCCTTTACCTACTTGTTTCCATGGAAATGGTATTTCCTCAACTATGTCGTTGTATGACATGCATACATAGATTGTTTTGTTTATCAACACAGGCGATGCACGTGCACCCGACCTGCAGAAAGAGTCCCCGCACATAGACCCAAACTGTGGAAACAAGTCTAAAAAAGTTCCGTTGTCATAACTACAAGAGGTTATCACTGCGCGAAAACAAAAGTTATGCTTAGTCAACATTTGTGAATGAAATTTGATCCTACGACCCTTAAAAGTTACATTCGGGTGAAAAAACTGCCAGAAAAACACTGTCTCAAGCTTCAGCAGACAAACGTCTGTCAGACCGGTTCACTCCTGCTCTCGTCCCGTTTAGTTGTTTTACTCAAAAAAGTTTCCCCAGCTAAGCAGATGGAGGTCAGCTGTTTCTGCAAAAAGCATTCACAGTAGGACGGAAAGTGACGTCGACCGAAAATCCCTCTATAACTGTCTAGTGTTGTTTTAACTTTCTATTTTCATGTTGCTATTACTCTACAGAATGCTAAGAATAACTTCAAAAAAACTATGATCTATGTATTGAATATACACAAATATACAGTTACTACTTATTGTGGAATATGCACATGAACACAAAAATATGATGCACCTTTAAGTTTTTATCACTGTATGAATCTTTATGCAACCCAAAGCAACCTAATTATTTAGGCTTTGCTTGATCAAGAGCTTCAAATTGGATACACTTAATTAAAATCTTTAAGTTTCCCAGACAGACATTTTATCGTGTCAATCTCTGTGCATTGTAGCCTGAAATCATACAAAAAGCCACAGCGCTGGTCAGTGGTGGTTGTCCAAAAAGAATTAAATCTGTTAAATGTTGCCATGGCACAAAAGTGGGGTGGTCACAGTGCTGTAATTGCAGGTGCTGGACTGGCCCGGGGCCCATCACAGTTCACATAATGTCTGTCAGATGCTGTCATTAAGACTACTGTGACCCGGCCGCTCCCAATAACACTCAGCGCCTTTCAATTTCAACGAATGGAAATACATACACAGGCTAATTCTCCGCTTGTACTTACAGCTAATGGCAAAGGTAATTGCTGTGGTGTGGCAAAAGAAGAGATATGAACATTTTTGTAAGTGAAATATATAGTTTATGTTATAGGTTTGCAACAACTAATAAATAACCATTCTGACTAGCTGATTACAGTTTGACTTTGATTTTTTGCGACTCATTTTTATCTGTTTTCTTGTTGTGTGTGAGGTAAATAACATAATTGGCTTCTTCAGCAAATTCCTACTTCACTGTGACTAGTTAATTCCAGCTCAAAAGCATTGCTGACAGACGCCATTTTGACGGAAAAAGTGGATTTCTGCAGCTAAACCAACTAGAAGTGAGTCAGGACTTATCTTAATTAAACTGCAGATGTATTGATGTGTTACTATAACTTATCATCTGAAAACAATTTAAAATCTTTAATTCGATTGTGTTTTGGCGATTCCATGTTTGATTTGTTTACTAAATAGGCAGAGTGAGTGAGTAGTGTGAGGAGAAAACCAAGCTAAGCCAAGTTAACCGATGTTAAACCAAAATGATTTTCAGGAGTTTATCACAATGACATGAGAGGATTAGCTTTTATCATGTACAAAAGCTTCACATTAGTCGGAGCACAATCTGTTTTCACTTTTATTCAAGGTCAGATTGTTTAAATGGTCAGCATGAGTAAAAGTTATACAGTATGTGCATGACTTTATTAGGGTTGTCAAAAAAATCAATTCTCCGGTACTAATCGATACTAAAACTGGTATCGATATTCACAAGTATCAATATTGTAAGCCCCGCCCCCCCTCGCACTCTAAGCCCCGCCCCCTTCTTTTCTCATTGGAGATGGAAATGATGAAACTATCAAATACTGTGTATATATAGCTCTATACTACATAAACAGCAAATGTGTCTGATAATAGAACAAAGCCCTGTCTTATTGTAGGGGTTCATGAATCAAGATATTAATAAACAAATAAAACATTTAAATGATATATATTTATTCTAATATCAAAAAGAAAAATATATAAAAAAAAATCGGTATCAAGTATAGAGTTTTTTTTTTCAGGTATCGAATCGAGTTTGAAATTTTAGTATCGTGACAACACTAGACTTTATAGTAAAATATATTTCACAACAACATCATCAGGGAAGAATTTTAATGAGATAAGGAAGTGGAAAGTGAATCAGATAAACAAAAATGGCAAATCCAGAGCGTGATTTTTGCTTCTAAACTCGTGAAAAGCAATATTGGGCCACACAATGGTTGCTAATGTTTATTTGAGTTGTTTTTTTTTAGATATTCAACTATTTACAGCATAATGTATGCTAAAGATAAACCACAGATACTAAATTTTAGGCTTCTTCCTATTAGTTTCAATGTTAGCGTCACTGCTGTAATGGCTGCTGCAGCGTGAATGCAGGAGCTTTATTGACCAGCCCTAGAAATACCCTCACATTTATGAATCTTGTTTTACAATTAAATTTTTTTTGTCCTCATGGACAAAATGAAAGTGCTTTTATGATGATTTCTTGACCAAAGCGAACAAAAGTCTTCTCCTAAAGTCAAACTTCAGCTCTTATTAACTGTTTTCACCAACAAAAGACTGGCTGTGGAGCTCTCTATTCAAAGACAGGTCTAAATAAATGATAATCTGACATTATTCGATATTACAATGAATTACTCGAGCCTACCTGTGTTATACAAATGATTATAAAAGCCGTCAGTTCAGTCCCCAGATTTCTACCTGGGATTGGTTGATGATGTTCCAAAAGGAGGAGGGTAACTTGGTTTAGAAAGAGCGGTTTTGCAGTGTGGTCTGCTTCACATCTCTCCTCTGCCCTGTCTGATCCTGAGAAGCACTTCACATAATTACAATGCAGAACACTTAGGCCTTTGACATGAGTGAAAGTGCACTGAGCCTCCTCCACTTTCTGTGTGAATAGCTCTTTGCTCACAGCGCCCCCAGCTGTACACCTTACACAATTAGATCCACTTTCACAGCGGGTGGAAAGTCAACTCCGGGAGCTTTGTGAAATTGGACGTTCATCCTTGCTCTCTCCCTCTGGCCAAGTTTGTTGAATTCACACGTTTTCCTGTATTGCTAAAGTTATACAAGTTCTGTCTCTTAGCAGATCTTTGGAAAATAATCTCTGTGTAGAAAAGACATTCTTAGGGAAGTTAATTGGATGTTTGCTTTGCTTTTGCGCCTCCACAGATTGCTAAAGGAGAAACTGTGTGTAAAGTTGACTGCATGGTGGTAACCTGGCTCGACCAGATGAAATCTTGTGATATTTGTGACTTTTACAAAACTGAGAGACTCCAGCTGTATGGCTAAAGATGGTCGTAGTGAGCCAGACCAATCGGCACAGCAGATGATCACATGTAGTTTGGCCCATTTTAGCAGAATTAAGGACTATTTCAACCCAACCTCACAAGAAATATTGTGTCATTTTTGCGCTTTTTCATATTGTGCAATACGGCGTGACATATATACACAAAAAAGATGGGAAATCGTGCTCATTATATGCTATTTTTGTGTCATGGTATATACAATTTCTTGTGTGACTGTGTTGATTATTTTGACCTTTGAAAAATGTGAACAGAGATGATTTATCTATCCAGAGTGATAAGAACTCAGTTTAAAGTGAAACACATGCAGTCAGGTGTGAACCAGGTTAGCATGGTGGTGCAGCTCTTTTTTCATCACACAGCAAGAAGGTTGGCGGAACTTTTGGACTTCACACAGGGTCTTTCTCTGTAGAGATTGCATGTTCTTTCTGTGCTTGCGTAGATTTCTGACTTCTAGTTTCTTGCTTGTTAAAAGTATATTGTGTGTGACTCATGCTGTCTAAATATACCCTATTGCACTGTTGAAAAACTGATATGTTGTGCAGTTCCTCCGGCTCCTTTCAGATGTGGGGGATTTTTTCTAAAGAGTCATACACTTGGCTGATGAAGTCATTGCATTCACAGACTGACACAGCGTTTTGGAAAGAGAGAGAGAAAGAGGATAGAAGCAGATTTGAGATGTGTTCATGTTAACAGCGGGGGATGTAATGCTTGGTGGAAAAATGGGATGCACAAATCTGACAGATGAACTAACCAACAATTTATCTGTGGTGTTTTAATATATTTGTGAAAGACATTTTATGTAACTTTTTTATTAGCATGTTTGTGATTAAAAGAGTAAGTTATGGTATATACAGTAGTTTTATTCCCCTTTTAAATCAGCTTAGTAATAAAATAATGATTATTATTTAATCAGGATCTCTCTGTTATCAGATGCTCTTTTTCAAGGGAAATCTGTGACTAGAGAGGTGGAGCCTACTGTTAGTGTTTTTAGCGAAAACGGCAAATGGAGCTCCAGAGAAAACCTACACAGACACATGGAGTAGTTGCAAACCATTGTGTCGCTTAATAAAACTTGTGAGATAAGTCAATCATCAGCTATTAAAACAAACCGGTTAAAACTGAACTCTGGTTACTAATTGAATTTGTCTTGTTTATTAATAGATTTTTATGTCAAATTATTGTCCATGAACCAAGTTCAACCTTAAACCCACTTGAACGTGTCTGCTTATGTAATGAAGTCGAATTATTGTGAGTGACTGTGAGATAAGACTGAAGACAAGAAAACAGAATGGCCATGATGTTACACAAGAGGGAGCCAAATCTGGACAAAATGCATTAAGAATTCTTACAGTAGAAAATATCAGAACAATAAATCTACAGTATATATATAAAGGAGGAATATTCATTCTTGTTTCACAACTTTAAGAAAAAAACTGTATTGTCTTGTGGCAATATTTTAAAAGTCACAATGAAAATAACTAATGTATTTGTCCATTTCTACTTTCTACTGTCCCTTTACTTCCCATAAAAGATCCAATGAATATTTAACTTTCCGCTGGTGTTTGAATGCACAATATTATAGCAGGAATAATCCTTGTAAATGCTGAAGTGCACTTAAGGACATGTGACATAAGTCCAATGCATTTGTTAGACTAGTGTTCCTATACAAGCTGATTGAGGTGTGTTTGTGTGACCAGGGAGTGTGTCATGTGTAGCAAAGAATCTCAAAATTAAATAGTATATTACATTTGGTCAGCCATGTTTTATTTTTGAACACTATTTCAGAAGTTGCCTTTCAGACAGTTGTTCACATTTAGAAAATTTGGCAGCAGAACTGAGAGAAAGAGTTAGTTCAATATAGTTCAATATCTATGTAAAGAAAAGCCAGGAATTAATGGATATTTCTATTTCACGTTTTAGTTTACATAAAAACAAATCATCATTGTTTAAGGTGAGGTGTAAACAGATCACATTTTTTTTCTCACATATTATTCAAAGACAAACTTAAAAATGAGATTCATTATTGATTGTATGAATGTAAAAAAAAGTACTTTTATTTATTTTTTACAATCAAACATAGAAGTAGGCACATTTTCTTCTTGAATGCCTGATTCAACCCAACCAAGTTATGCCATTCAACATCACTTGTTCATATTTACAATTGTCATGAAATCTGGGTAAGAATTCACAATAGAGTTAAGATTTGGAACAGGGTCATGGTCATGGCATAAGTGCATTAAGGAAAAAATTGACACCTCCTGAACTTTTCTCTAAACCATATGCTTTACATTACTGACATATGTGCCTTTAGCCTGTATATAAAACTACTAATAATAAACTTGGCTGTACCTCTATTAAATGTGTTATCAACTAGGTAAACATAGCACCACATCAAGTCACTATATAGTGCAAATTACAAAGATCTGATCTACCTATTAAGAGACAAAATAAGCTAAGAGAAGCTTTATTTTGTCTCTTAATTAAGAACATCAGATGTATTGCTTATCAACATGTATCAGACTTATGATCAAGTGTAAGGCAGTTCATTTCTTCAAAGTTCCAAAGGCAAAAGTAGGTCTGAGCATTATGTGAGGTGCTGATGAGTCTAGTGCTTCTCTCGTTATAATGATTATAATGTAACCGAGAAATAATAATCTATCATGCATTGACTTTTCATCAGAGGTGGCACAGAACTTAAGTATTTATACTCAAGCGCTGTACTTATTTAGGTTTTTGTACTGTATTTCCTCCTTAAGATCAGGGGACTGTTAAATTCTAACAATGCATTACATTAAACCCAGTACATTTCATCTTCTGTGTTTATCAGAACTTAGCTCCAGTTAACACATTTATCTTTTCCCCCATAATTAAAGTCAGATTAATTATAATTTATCCTCTGTAAAACTCATTTCTCACACAGCACTACACGCAAGTTTTTGTTTTTACTTTTTCATTCAGGTCAATTTATAATGGTGTCCTTTTGGAGTTTCAGGTGTACTTTTACCAAAGTCATTTTTGACAAGAACTGTAGTGGTAGTACTTTTGCCATCTCTGGTTTTCATGCGCAGATTCAAATAGACACAGGTATGTAAAACGTTTTCTAATGGGGTCGATGCAAAAATCAGAAGTCTGAGTAGAATGTGACAGTTTCTTGACATGACACTGCGTTGATATTATGTTCCAGTCGCAGCCTTTTCCTCTTCTTCATTTAGTGAGTTAATAAGCTCTTTCTGTGAAGATGCTGTAGGTTGTTGCTCACGTTGCTTTGCTTTGGAACTTTTACCATCTTTTTTCAAATCTTTCTGGTTGACCATTTCAAACTTCTTCTCTCTGTAGTAAGAACCGGTGTTCGTCATGTAGAGCAGAATCATGTCGCAAGCAAAAGCTCCGGCTCCCAGAAGAGCAAACCCCGAGCCCAAAGCAATCACTGTTGGAATAATATTGAACTTACCGGCCTGTCCATTCACCATGATATCAAAGCGAATCCCATACACTTTGTATAGAGTTCGAAACGTCGTATCGTTTTGGTCCTGAAAATACTTGGCATACCTGAAGTTGTATCCTGATGCCAGCGAGTTGTTTTTATTGACACCAAGGCTTGTGAAACTGTATTGGGGATTACAATGAGAGTAGTTTTTGTCTAGGTCGCACTTCCACTCAATCACAACCCCAACGGAGCCACCTTTGGAAGCCATTTCCTTGAAGTCATGGCCTGTCCAACTCACCAAATCCCCCAGACGAAAGATCGGACAATAGGATGGCGCTTGCTGTCGTAGGTGCAGTTTTTCAGATATTCTGCTTCGTTGATTGATTCTGGCAGATTTGACTTGGAGAAATCAAACTTTGGAAACCGTATGTAATTTTTGATGAAGACGGTGAAGTTTTCAGCTGCTCCCAGTAAAGGTTTTTGCGGCGTGGTGCTGTTTTCAACCGGGCACCAGGCGTGGATTTCACATGTCTTGGTCTTTTTGACACAAACTCCCGTCTTGATTCCATGACCTGCTATGACAGACTCTCCTTTCTCACAGTCATGATCGCTCACACACCTCCCTCCTGGCACGTTGTAGCTCTCAGGACAGAACCCAAGTCTCTGATTTGGAGTCTCAATGAAGTTAGTCACCACAAAGAAGACTTGCTCACCGTTTGGAGGAATTACGTAATCTTCCTCACCCCAAATATGAAGGCCTGTTTCTGAGCTGTTGGTCAAAGCGACTCCCTTGAGTTTTGTAAACACGGAGCTCTGAATGGCTTCTTCTTTTTCCTGGTATCCTTTCTTGATCACAAACACCCATCCAATAACGTAAGCCAGTACAGCCAGCTGATAAAGTCTGTATAAAATGCCAATCTTACTGTTTTTAGTGACGACATATTTCTCAGTTTGGTAGTTGAAAAGAGAAAGGAAAAAGCTTCCTCGAGATGACATTTTTCTTGCACAAGTTGATAGACCTGTTTGTTATCAGGCAGAGCTGCTGACTGTGCATGTCACGTGAATACTCAGCTTATGATTGGGTTGTGCATAACCTTTGGACTGTAATGCAACTACCTTGGTCAGATGAGTGGGTGGAATGAACGGAATACACTTAGCTGAACTTTCATTTTCTCTTCAACTAGAATTTTATGTTATTGTGTAGAATCAAATCAAAACAGTTTATATTTGTCATTTTTGGGTCTACATTGAACTAGATTACCCATGCAATAGTGCAGATTCCTCATCTTTTTTCTTGTCATTGTGTGAACATTTGCCATGTTTCCATCAGCCCGGATCCCCAGACAGATCACTCACATATAACACATGATTGCTTAATAAATAAAATCTAAATTGTATTTGAATTATAATACTTCATGGCATCAATCTCAGTGATTCACAAAAAGAGCTGTAATATTATTATATTTTTGGCATTGAAAATTGAGATGATCTAATCCTGGTTAAAAAGAGCTAATAAAACTGATGAAAGTACAGTTAAGGTTAAAGAAAAAAATAACAAAGAGAATGAGGAGATCACAAAATAGAACCTTGTGTTATAATTAGATTTTTTAAAATTTAGTTTTATTGAGCAAACATCACCAAAATGTATTGATTAAAAGTAAATTCACATTTCTTCTTTATATCAGCAGACTATTGACTTAGAAAAAAATAATCACTTAAAAAGAGATACTGGGATATATATCGCCTTTCCAGATAGGATCAAAAATATATGTATTGAGATATAAATTTTTTTTTCATTTCGCCCAGTGTGTTCTATTTATATATTTTTTAAAGCTTATGCTACTCTATATTGCATTTGAAACTTATTTTATTAAATGCATAGATTATGTTCGATGATCAATGCACAGGATTTACAATTTTTTGAGTGTTTGTCCTTGATCAACCGGAAACAGCTGATGCTAGCCTATCACGCTAGCTTTACTCTGCTCTCACCTGAGCCGGTGTTTTCTCTTGTCCATTAAAAATAGCATTTTGTGAAAAATCATATCACTGTACTGTCTGAATCTAATATTATATATTTTTTTCCTGATAGATAACTGAAAGCAGCTGTCTGATTGGCTGTGCTTTTGTGGTGCGTTTCAATTTCACTTAGCTAAAGATAGAACTGTATCTAAAAAATTAGCGTAGCTGGATATTAACCACGTGCCTAAGGATTTGCGTAAGCTAGGGAAAGTTTAATTACCTTATATTATCACCATAAAAACACTACGTTGTCACTTTTTCACTCATTTTGCTTAGCTTACTGTTGTCTTATTGAAACATTGATCAATAGAAGTTAGCATTAGAAGTTAGCATTAGTTATCAAATATTTCGCCTGATTGAAATGCACTGCCTTTACTCTACATCAAAATCCAAATAGCGTAGAAGGTCATGCACCAGCTGACATTTGAAGACACGGTCGTTACGGAAGCTTACCGCTGTTTAAGGTTTCGACATGAACCAGGAAGGCTAATGAGTGTGTGTGCTTGGGGTTAGGGACAGTTCAAAGCATTCACAGAACACGGCAGAGGAAAGAGCAGAGCGCACTTGTTTATCTTCAGTTCACGACCCGCACTTCTTACACAACTGTAAATCTACCCGTTTGCTGTCATATCGCCTAAAGCTGTTTGATTTAGTTTGAATAATAAAATCAGTCCTGCTGAAATATTTAAGAGTGCGCCAGTCTGCCCTGCTGCAATGCTTGTTTCAGAGTCAGATTGTTCATTTCTAGTTTTGTTGCTTGAGTCTACGTGGTACATTTGACATTTTTCAGAAGATTAAGAAACTGATAACAAAGGTCTTTTAGGAGCAACAAATAATAAAGAAAGTCAAGTTAAAAGAATAGTAAAGAGTTATTACAATTGAGACTGGCCTTATTAGCCTTGCAATAGCACTGGGAAATACCCAAATGTCAAAACAATAACATTAAAAATTCATATTTGCCAATGCAAAATGGCACACTGCTACCGTCTCTCTTAATGGCTCACATTTGTTTTAATTGGTCTAATAGTAATTGTCTACTGACCCCTGCTGTTGTACATTCATTGATCAGGGTTCCTGCTCATAAGATTTCCAGTGGGAGTTTTATGTAATCTCAATATTTTCATTAGTATTTTTTAATTTGGCTCTACTGACGCTGGCTTCTGAAAGTTTAAAAATTGTAGTGAAGAATATTTTCGCTAAGTGAGCAAAACAAAACCAATTGTTTTCACTCACAGTCTAGGTCAGACATGGCCAAACTATGGCCCGGGGGCTAGATGCAGCTCTTGACCAGTTTTAATCAGGCCTTTGAAACATTTTTGAAAAAAGGTGGTAATCTTAATATTGCATTTTCTTAATTGATTTAGCTGTTGTGTTCTTGGTAAACATTACAATAAATATACACAATAAAATGTTAGTAAATTGTCTATTTAAATGTTGCTATATTTATTTATTTTTTTAAGAAATTGGTTTGCAGTCCCGCCTTCTGCCACTTGTCTTCGAATACGGCCCTTGTGAAAAAAAGATTGGCCACCTCTGGTCTAGGTATTCCTCCTTATGCATTTGTAAACTGTTACATCCTTAAATGCCTATCTGCTTTTCTTAGATAATCACACATTCTTTCCTCGCTGTTTAATTGCTTTTAAAATTTCCCCGTCGTGCTCTTGTCATGTAGATTCTCTCTCCTGTTTCGAGGGCATCTCTTCAATAATACGACATAAAAGTGCACAGAGCTGTGTCTCTGGCTGGAGTCCATCTTGCAGCTCGCAGACCTCAGCTCTCTTTGACATAAACGCAGTCCACAATGATCCAAAGCCCTCGTGAGCTGCTGCCATTTCAAAGCACTTTCCTAATCTTCACTCGGAGACCAGAATTCAGCCAGTGGCATCAGTGACTGAACCGGCTTTGATTTAGCACGACTCTGACAAACATGTACAGATTATTAATACATGAATAAAGTTTGCATGTGGAGACTTTTTAGGACAAGTATGAGGATAGATGCAAAGTATTTTTCTTTGCGGCAGAGCAAAAACAGGATTAATTAATTAATATAATATCTGAGTTCAAATACTACTACAATGTTGCAATCAAAGATTATTAATTTAACTCCATTCTTTGTTTATACTCACATTTTTACCCTGAGTTAGTCAAAGAGCCCCTGTGTCACCTTTACACACTTGTCTTTGCGTTTGTATCCAACTCCTGAAATCCATATTTAGACAGTTAAACAATAAGTAATAGCAGCTCTCAAATGCCAACTACTGTATATTATGATTTTTGCCATCATTAAGCAGCCCAATTAACGTTCTTACAAAAGTCTTATATTTTGACATTGAAATAATGTTTTCAAATGACCTTCCTTGGACTTTGTAAATTAGATTTGTGAATGCGCTGCTCCAAATAAAGTTGTATTCCTCCATAGATAAACATGTAGAATAATGGTGTTGTGATGATGGCTTTTCTCATGACAGATGAACAATAGGCTGTAGCTCCGCCCTCACAGGTCACCAAGGGTCACTTTACCTCTGTGTTTTGGTTGTCTGCTCCGCTGTTGCTCTTCGAGTGAACACACACGTGTTCAGGTCAGAACAAGAGGTTATGAACTGCAAAGAATGTGGTTTTATGAAAAATATACCCGCGACCACCGGATCAGGGAAACATGAGTCTGAAGACAAAACCCTGGAGCCAGGAAGGAAAGATTCTGTAAACAAAGAACTCCACAAAGAATTATATTTTAGAACTGAGATTATAGGCAAAGGCAGGCAAGGCAAATTGTATAGCACAATTCATACACAAAGCAATTCAAAGTGCTTTACAAGGCAGGAAAATATGCATCAAAATTACAATACAAGATTATTAAAAATATATAAATAATCAGTATAAAATTTACTTTAAAAGAAGTAAAGAAAAACGTATACAGTCTTTTTGGGTAATCGTATCAAACACAGTTATAGTGACTATGAATTGTCTTTGAAAGTGTCCCCAAAATGAAATGCTTTTGAAAATTAAAATGCACAACCCAATTCAACAAAATACTGTTATCTGCTGACATGGCCAGTCAGATGGGTACTTGCAATATTTGTAAATTCACAAACTCGAGAGACTCCATCTGGGTTGGTTTGCAGTCTGAACTACTGGTTTTAACGATCCAATCACATTGCAGCAGGGCGGGTTGAGGGGGTTATTAGCAATGACGCCACCATAGCATCCGAATCAAGCAAAACAAAGATGGCATCTTCCGTGGAAGTGTGCATTGATTCTCTTATAGCAGAAATACAGTCTTTCCTTTTTGAAAGAAGAGCAGATAGGTGGCACTTGTTCTATCCCATGTGCACAATAGATACGTTATTACAATTCATTGCTGTGATTCGTTAAACTAAGGTAGACAATAGTTCACAAGTCACCCAATCAGACCCAAGTATTTCATTAAACATCCCACCTTTTCCCAAACACTTTCAGCGGTGGAACTTCCAGATAGCTAATGTGGAAGAACTCATTAGTTATTTGCAGGATTTGTGTTAATGAGACAAAACCCAGAAACAAACTTTAGCTAACAAACTCTATATGACTTCCAGTTCACAACACATCAGTATCATTAAGTTCAAAGGTCACAAGCTTTGACTATCTTTAGTTTTCAATAACAGCACATTCCTCCTTCTTCATCTCTTTTAAGCTCTGATTTCCAAAACCCATTCAGTACATTTCCCTACAAATTTGTGTCATTCACTTCCCGTCTGCTGGAGTCATATCAGCCGAGAGCATTTTGCAGCAGCTTTTCCAAACACGCAGGTGGCTCATTGACTGCTCCGTGCGCTGCTCCGGTTCCTGTACGGTGAATGCCAGAGCTAGGTTTGAATAGCTGCAGGTGTAATCTTCACCTCTCCCAACTGCTTTGACTTTTTTGTCTACCCTATTTCATTTTTCAGCTACAAACGGATTTTCCTTTGAGGGATTAGTCAAAAATATTTCTACTGTGCACAACCAGACCCACTGTGATATCAAGGCGGCGTCGCACAATCCACACAAATACTGTGTTTGGTTATTTTTAGAATATGGGAAGCTCCTGATATTTATTCATGCATGCTTTTAGAAAATACACAAGGACAAGGTGAAAATAGTCTATCCAAACTTTATTTATGCCATGTGTTAATATTCGTAAAATATGTTTTGAACCACAAGAACATGGCAAGATTATGATAACAAGTCTGTAATCAGAATCAATTGTTTAGATACCGGATGTCAAATTACAGAAAATAGTATTTGCATTTGATTTTGTTTTTAAGGTTGCAACTACTGCATGTGTTTTTGCAAAAGTCTGCAAAATGAATTGCTTTTTAAGTTTCAGAACAGATGTAACAGATCTGGCATTCAAAAACTGGATTTAACTCAAAATAATAAAGGTTGTTTACAAAGATGCTGCTTGGTTTTGAATGAATGAATGAATGAATGACTGTAATGAATAAACCTTTTTTGGCCTTGCAGTCAATATAGGAGCCAGATCTACTAATAATGGTGCTACAGTGATAATTAAAATATATCAGATTTCTACACAATAAACTGACATTTTCAGAACAAAATACAAATACTTTCTTTATAAAACATTTAGTTTTAAGCTAGTTTTGATTAGGCTCAGGATTAGACAAAAACTCATCTGAAAATGACAAATTTTGTCCTGTTAATGTCATTTAGTCTGGACGCTTGTTCAAATGAGTATTTAGTTTCGATACCAGTTAGTGTAGTGTTGATGAGAATCAAATTTTTGATACTTTTGACAAACCTAAAATCTACATCTCCAGAACGTCTTGAAATTTGCCAGAAATCTTTTATTCAAGTCACTTTTGTGTTCTAGGCAACTAATCGATTAATCGAAAGAATAATCTGCTAATTAAGCTATGACCAAAAAAAGAAAAATCTACCCTTCAAAAAATAAAACTTACTTTGCCAATGAGTTATTTGTGAGAAATACTTGTTATAATGTTATAATAAAGAGTTAAGGTTATGGTTAGCCCTTACCCTATACCTGACTTCTTGTACTTCTTGTAAATATAAATGACTGAGACTAAAATGAGAATCTACACAGAATCTATCAAGACAAATTTTTAATTGTATTAAGACTTTTGTGTCAGCTATTAGTTTTAGATCATACATTTTCGATGATCTGGTGTATACACATGTTGAACTTAAACACTAAAAAACAAACAAACAAAAAAAACATACTGTTATGCACCTGATTACAACTGCAGTGCTTGTCTGACAATTAGCACGACTCAGCTCTATCAGAGAAGCAGTGTCTAGACTGCAGCAGAGGGAGAGTGTAAAAAGACCCACTGTAGCAACACATGGTGCCCAGACTAAACACCCAGATGAATGTTTTCCCAACTCAACCTGGCAAAGAACAACCACAGTCTGCCTGTGACTGACTCGTGAGAGAGAAAAACTTGGAATACTACATCAGTGAAAAGCCGTTCGGTTATTTTGTCACTTTAAATGTAATTATTTATCCGTTTATCTCAGCCTTGTTGCTTCAAAGTTCAGCTAAGACACTTTTTGTTCCTTTATTGTTACCCAAAGACAGGTATAGCCTTTCTAAACATTTTGTTTCCTGGCTCTCGTCTAAGTTAACCACCTTAAATAAGATGTCAGAGCAAATGTCCCGTGAACTCATTCATATCTTTGTCACTCAAAACCTCGACAAGATACCCCAACTGTGATAATGGACCTGTTAGAAACCTCAACAAAAGAACAGTGTGCTCCTGTCAACCTGACCCCTCCCACAGCTCACCTTTGACCCCTGACCTTTCACTCTACCATCACAGCGCTTACACCTAATTCACAGACGGAGAGGTGGAAAAAAGAGTGTGCTTGTGCAGTGCTTACTCCAACAGTGGACTGGATGAATGTGAGTGAACGGCTTATGGCAGGAGACTGGAGTGGCGCCTGGTGGAGCAGACAGTGGTGCGGGTTCAGAGGGCCTCGTCTCGCTGCGGTTTGTAACGACAAGCTGTTGGATTTGGAGACAGAGAGAGAGAGAGAAAGAGAGGGAGAGAGAGTTCCACACCATTGCTCGACATAATGGAGGTAGTGTAGCTTGGCAGTACATGTGTTCAAAACTTACGGTGATGCTTTGATGATGTCAGCATTAGGGAAAAACATCTAGGGCTGCAACAAGTTAGAACGAATTTAGTAATCAAATAATCATTAACTGTTTTAAACATGCATGAACTGAAAAAAAAAAACATTTGATCAGCAATGACAGAAAAACACAATCTTAAAAAAGTCAAACACAAATTTGATCTTGATTTGAGTAATTGTGACAACAATATTTACTAAACTATATTACTATTATATTTATGTGATTATTTCAAGTACAGTCACTGTTTTTGCTTTTTTTCGCTATTTGTAAAAATCTCGTAGCCACGTGACTTTTCTGTTCTAAGCAAATATTTGGTTAATCGAAAGAATATTCAGCTGATTGATTGTTAGTTGCAGCCCAAAGGAGTATAACATACATTTTTTTAGACATAGGCTAATTGCACAAACGTTTTGAAACAATCACATGTACGTTTTCTCCTTATGTAATAATTTTGTGTAATTTGATTCTAAATACGTGCAAAAGGGTTTGTGAATTGCCATTATAAGTAGAACATACATTTGTGGAGACTGGGTTGCAAATAAGTAATACATTTAAAATTGGTGCTGTAAATTTTTCCAGACCTCAAAATCTATGTTTATCCCCAGCTTTCCAGTGAGTGTGATTGCCCCATGAAATAGTCAATCAGAGGAGAGGCATGTCGTCTTTGTGGAAACACATATGACTGCTTACAAGAGGGAAAAAAAGGCATATTGTCGTAGAAAATGACTTAATCCTGTCTTTCAGGAAGTTGTTTTTATATGCTCAATGAACATTTGAGAGCAAACATATACTAAGCAATGTTTTGTGCAAATCAGTGAAAAGAACACGGACTCAGCGCTGTGTGTGACTGATGCTGCTTTCACAAGCATGTCAGGCACTTGAACTGTTCATGTTCTTTTAGTTGGATGCAGAAAACTCTCTTATAAACATTTGTAACTCAGTATATTTTGTACCAGCCACATTTGCTTACTGCATTTTTAAAAACTTATTACCTCACTTTTTTACTCTCCAGCAAAAAGTATAATGCAATTGCACCACATTGAATACTTTTTCAATCAAGTAATAAAGCATTATATTCTCAATGCTAGCCTAAAGCAGCTCTCTGATTTGCTATGCCAATCAGAACATCTCTAATTTTACTTTTGCGTTGCTTAAATAATGTTCTTAAGCCATAGTTACATGTGTCAAAAGATTAGTAAGAGAGGTAAACAGATCCAAATACCTACTTCTGTGAAAATAAAGTGCCCCACTTTTAATTTGAATACACTGCAGTTTACTTTATTCATAGCTCTTGCCATCTCCATCTTTACCTTAACTGAAACTATTGCGTAGCTTACACCTTGTTCTTGCTCTTAACAAACAGAAGAAGTTGTATAATATCTTTACCACCCATACTCATATACCTCTCCCCTACACTTTCCTCTTCACCCAGATGCCAAATAGTGCCAAGAGGTTAGCAAATCTCACACACTCACACACACACATGCACAACAAGACCATGTGACAAGCTCCTGGCCGCACAATGCTCGCTGTCTGACACAGTGAAGTGGGTGGGGGAGAGCGCACAGAGGGTCTTGGCTGGCCTGATTGGAGCATAAACAGCAGCCCAGGAAAAAGAGAGAGAGAGAGGGTGGGCGACTAAGGAGAGGAGGAGGAGGAGGAGAAATGTGCAGTAACGCCGGGACGCAGCAAAAGTGAGAACTGAAAACTTTAGGGAGTGGGATCGTTTTGATAGTTCGGACTTAAAACTTTCAAGTTAAGGTAAGCCACTTGAAAACGTACCTCCTCATACCAAGCTATTTCCATAAGCGTTTGTTAGCGTAATTGTACATTTTGCTGGCTGTTGGCTCGGGTAGCGCCTGTTTTGCATGGCAGTTTCTTTGGTTTTTGTGGTGGCTTGAACTGTGGCCAGCCATTCAGTGCATGAGGGAGAAAAGAGAAGTATTTAATGTGTGTGTGGCTGCGTCTCATTAAGCCAAGTGGAGAGGGCCAGGAGAGGCTGAACTTGAAAAACACTGCAATTACTTTTATCCAGTCCAGCAGCCTATGCAACAACAATCTCTCATGGATGTGTTATTGTGCTAATGATGAGTTAGTTTCTCTGGTTGGGATATAGTCGGAATAGTTGTTGCCATATATGGGGATTGTCAGTGTTGTCACTTGGGAGAAGGCGCATTCTTCTACTTCCAAAGTGGTCATCAGTGTCACTCTTAGAGAATAGGATCATTAGCTGCCAAGTACTGTAATGTTTATATTTGGACTTAAAAGAGATTGGATTTTATGTTCACTGTAGATTAGTTTGTCTGTGTCTGTGATGAGTTGGCTATTGTCCAGATTGTTGCTCCGCCTAAGGCCCAAAGTCAATGGGATAGGCTTTTGTCACATGTTGAAAACTGTGACTTTAAGACCAGTGTTTTCATATTTTGAGTCATGGCTCGCTTGTAGTTTAATACTGTAACTGCAGGGGAACACCCTCAGCTAAAATGTGTTTTGCTATTACACCCCTTAAAAAGTGAGTAATATCTGTCTGACTGGGTCTGACCTGAGAGATTTAGTAATAATGGTCCTTTTTTATCTTGTAGTGCAGGGGAAAAAAATCCATACATTAAACTTGTGCAGTCAAGTTGGATTATCTTTTCCACTGGCAATCCCACTGCCGCTGTTTACAAATACCACTACAGTTGATGTTAGTATGTGATTAGCTTCGATCAGCAAATGTATTACCTTATTTTTAACTTTTTGATCACATTTTAAAGAAAAAAGTGCTCTCACCTTCTATTCCCTTTCTTAGTAAATGTGAACTAAAAACTTAAAAAGTTTAAAAGAAAATGTGAAACTAGAAACAGAACCCAAACCAACATGTAAATCAAGGTATTTTAGATTTTATTAACATTTTGCAAATTTCAACCCAGTCTGGACATTTTTAGGAATAAAAATGTTCTTCCTGTCTTTAATGATGACATCACACGATGGCACAGTGGTAAGCGTTCTGGCCTCATACCAAGAAGGTTATGGGTTCGACCCCAGGCCCTTTCTATGTGGAGTTGCATGTTCTCCCGTGTCTGCATAGGTTCCTCCAGGTGCTCCGGTTTTCTCCTCCAACTAAAAACATGTTCAATGTGCCTCCCTCTCCAGGACTACAGATGGAATTACCTGTAAGCTAGAATCTGGTACAAGCATCTCTGCCATTGTGCTTAATGTAATTGTACATTGTCCTTAATAAACCTAGCCTATTACTTGGTAGTTGCCTTTAGTGACAATGCAATAAATCAGGCCAAAACGCCTGTAATGTAACAGTTTTTTTATTTACAACAGATATTAAACTATGAAACCACATGTGTTGCCTTTTGATTGACTTAATCATTTTTCTTTTCCAGCTTGTTGGTCATTTGTGTCTTTTCATTAATTTGCAGCAAATTTTACTTTGTATTCATATCATTTTCAGTTATTGTTTTCCACTTATTTAACTCTTGGTTGCAACACGAGCCAATTGAATTCTCTGGCTAAAACAGCTTTTGTTGTTTGTTTAACCTCCTGCGTAAGCGTCCGGATGCTGCTCTTCGACGTGAATGATTTGTTGTGTCTGTCTCAGCTCCTTCAGCTGACTTTCCGACGTCAGGAAGGAAGGCAAGAAGTGCATATCGTGAGAAAGACAAATGAGCAGGCATCTCCTCAGTCCTCTCGATTTAGCTCTCATTTATATGTGGTCTGATCTACTCTAATGTAAAGCTATGTTTTTGGAGGTTACAGTGGGGTTCAGTATTTGTCTTTCTTGTCACTTGGAAATGGACAATGGCATTAATTGAGACCTAGACCTTTCCCAGACCACAGCGTTCCAGGACCAAGACCAGTTTGAGTCAAGACCGAGACCTCTATAGGCCAAGACTGAGACAAGACCAAACCAAGACAACCTTTGTAAATTTCTACATTCTGCAGTGTAGGCAATAAGCACTGCACACTATCTTATTGTTCAGTGCTTATTGCAAACTGTGCCCCAAGCAGGTCACTTTACAGGGGCCGTGAGCTCCTAGTGCAAGTGTAGCAGAGCATGGTGCTAATAATGAATTGGTCTCAGTGTCCAAAACAAGACCGAGTCCAAGATAAGACCAGGTCCAAGACGACAGAGTCCAAGCACCCTTTAGACCAAGTCCAAATGTGCTTGAGTCCGAGATGAGACCAGAATCGTAACATGGCGGTGCA
This sequence comes from Mugilogobius chulae, assembly GCA_038363315.1. Lineage (NCBI taxonomy): Eukaryota > Metazoa > Chordata > Actinopteri > Gobiiformes > Gobiidae > Mugilogobius > Mugilogobius chulae. The sequence continues at coordinate 20,304,317 of CM076416.1, forward strand.
TTCAGAACGACAAGCGAATGTGGACTGAAAAGATATATTGTGTCATATATAGATACAAAGACATGTAGAACAATAAAGTGATCCAACCGTCCAAATATGTAAATACTAGCGCCACTTGGGATATTTTCACAGCTACAGATTTAGTCTTCTTTTCTGAAATATTAGCCTCCATTTGATCCATTTTTTATGACTCCGCTTGAATTAGTTGTGATAAAAATACACTTTGTTTTCTAGAAAAAACATTTTAAAAGAGCTAAAAAGTTCAGCTTCCCATAGGACTTTTCTCTCGACAGCAGGCCACGTCCCAAATATAATGCATCATCAGTTTTCTTCATATTGGTTTAGTTGACGTCCGAGTTGGGGTTTTAATTGGGTGTAATAAGAACTTGAAGGAAAAAAAATAATATATACAGAACACAGTCTATATGTCTATATGTATCAATGAAAAAAAGGCCAACTCTCCAGCCAATCAGAAATATTTTTGCAACCAAAAACACATTCTTAGTAAGTCATCTTTATGATACTTTTTTAATTTATCTATTTTCTCCAAAACTTTGAAAAAAATTCAACCCATTATTCAGTTCAGTGTGCGTATTCTAGAAAATACATGTGAAATCCTATGCATTGAAGCAAGTATTGTACAACTTGACAAGTTGAAAGTCGTGTCATTGTGCAGTTTATATGAGGTGCTATGTATGGCGGAGCAGCACCACACGTCTCCTTGAATCTATGGATGTGGACTTCTGCTCTCAAAGACCTAGCCGACATGACGGTGTGTTGATCTGCAGAAGACATACTTAGGCTGTAGACTTTTTGATGGCTGCTGTGGGACTTGGAGCTCAGTGGAAACACACCTGCGATGGTGGCATATGGCCAGGAACAGCATGAGACTACAGGAGGAGATGGAGGAGGACTTACAGAAGAGAGCCATGTGCTTCTTGTCATCTCTCACTGGGCACTGAAGTAGTAAAGTAGAGTATGACTTAGACCTGCTACAAGTTATTATTTATAGACCATCTATTGTATCGGGAATGTTTAAAAGGTAATGACAATTTCTACAGAGGCAGTTGATTCCATATGGACACAGCGCTGTATGAAAAGTATCAGTATTGGGTAATGGTGTGGAGTAGTGCATTAGAGTTGAGTCTTGTCTCTTACCCAGAGATGACCAAAGGACTAAAGTTTACTACTCAAGTAAAAGTGTCTAAAAACAACTAAAAGTCAAAGTTCTGCTGAAACTCCATTACCTAAAAGTACAAAAGTAAACCTGTGTAAATTTACTTAAGTAAAAAGTACACTCTAGTCTCAGTTAAAACTACTAGAATACTGTAAATTTGGCAGCTTATTTCACTCGTTTCAAGACATTTCTGGCTATTTTCAAAAGATTTGACTTGACCCAGTGAGGTGAGTAAAACATCTAACTTCATTAGCAAATAATTTGGCTTGGAAAAAAGAACAAATGTATTGAAACAAGGCAGAAAACACATCAAAGCAGTCATAGTATAATCTAGGTATCAAGTAAAGCCATCAAAAATGATAAAATCCAGGTTTAAGACATTTAACCAACTAGAAATAGGCTACTTTCTTTGCAGTGCAAAAATGGGTTGGTGTGAAATAGACTTCCAGAAATCCATGTTAATTATTCAGATTTTTATCATGTGATAAATATGTATATCTTTAGAAATTATAAATTTGGGCATTTTCACTTGTTTAAAAAGATCTGATATCAGCAGAAGAGCATGTCTGACCTGGTTTAACAAGAATAAAAAATGTTTATGGGTAACTAAAAAGTAAGGAATGTATAGCAATGTAAAAAGTAAAAATAAAAATACTTAGTTACTTGCCACTCTCTCTCTTACCCATGTCGATGTTTAGCCAAAGACAGACCATTTCCACTAGGTTTTGACACAGTTCATTCTCCACTCTACTGTTAGCTAAGAAAGTTTGGTGTGCATCATTTGATCTCACTTCCCAAACCTAAGTCGTCTGTGAGCGGACAGCAGCTGCAGCCTAATAGAGAAGGTGATGATGGCAGGACATAATCGTCTCCCATCTCGACCACATTAATTGTCTCCTACAGCAGCTCGCCTCGATGACCTCCGCTTAGGCCAAATCACTTCGCACCAACAGATGAAGGCTCTGTTTGAACGTTCTGCTATCCAAGAACAATATGCTGGATTTTGCTCACGTCATATGCCAAAGATAAGCTTCTGTCGGACACACAGCCGCTTTGTGTTGACTTGGATATGAATAAAACAACTCTGGTTTATAGAGACATTTTGTTGACGTATGGTGCCAAAGAATATAAGGCTATCTTTCTTTGTATTTGTGACTAACTCTTTCTTTAGAAACTTTTGCTAACTCATTTGTAAAAAAGGATGTAGAAATATCGAATAAGGTTGTGTGTATTGGACTTATTTGTTTGTATTTAGTCTGGAACTATGTATACTGATATGCTCGTGTTACGTATGGCTTCCTCCAGGTGCTCTAGTTTGTAAAGTATTCCAATTCAAGAATTTGTTTTTGTTGAGATATGAGTTAGACTGATCATTGTCTGATTGTTTGATTAGCACCTAAGCACTTATTGTTTATGTTGTATTGTCTTTGGTCTTTACATTGAACTAGAACATACGCTTTCTTATAAAAGAATTGACTTACTGTGCAAAAAGTACATCTTTGGTACTGCTAATATAATCATAAACAACACTGTAGTCGGCAGCCGAAACAATTTTAATCTCAATAAATTATTCCAGTTCTTAATCTCTAATAGATGTGATTACAAAGTGTCCAATTGAAAACAAAGCTAAACACTGTCGATCTGATAAGTCCTTGGCTAAACTTCCTAAAGTTGCACAAACTTCTACAGCTGGAGGCGTGTTTTCAAGTGCATAATGAGTTCAAATACAGTCTGACAGGGAATATTGCTTCTAACTCAGTCTGGGGCTACACTGAGGACTGGCTCTGGAGTCTGCTTTATTTACAGCACTGAAGAACATTACTAAGCTCCACTGCTTTGGTCTTTATTTTCTTTGTGCTAAATTAGATATTATTAAAGGTGTCACCATGCAAAACTGTAGATAAACATTATAATTTTGAGATAGCCTTTCACGTGATAAAAACTCATTAGTTAAACCAATGAATTCTTTAATTTAACCTACATTGCATTGTCTTAAATGCCATTCCTCTTTGTGCTAGTATGCTCCAAGCTCAAAATGTTAACAAACAGAACGTGTACATTTTAAGCATTTGCTTTTAGAAAATTACGGTTTTCACCTACCACCTATCTGCACCACTTATTTGCCTCTACATTGTAAAATCTACAATGATGAAGCAGGTTCTTGAATGGAAAGTCAAGGAACTAGTAGTTTATATTTTCAAGCTGTTGAAATACAATCTCTCTTCTCAAGGAGTTTAGTCAAAGTCTTGAGTGAGAATAATTGCTCTGAGTTTGAAATTGTCTGGCAACATCTTTTAGTTTGGAGATATACCTTGAAGAAAAATTGTCTTTTTATCTACACAAAGGCATTTTGTTTATCAAGATGCATAGACTGGCATAACCTGGCTTTACTAGGTGTATTTTCGCAATATTTGTGATTTTAACAAAATCTGAAGACTCTATCTGAGGTGATCCCTGTCGAACGGTTGAGACAATCATGATTAGCCGGACCAATGACAGAGCAGCAGTGAATCAGTCACAGCACACAGAGAAGATTTGTGCATTTTTGGATGGGAAAATGTTTGTAGCTTTCACTTGACTGGAGTAAACAAAAATGTTACTGTTCATGTACTTCCTGGTTCAGATGCCTCAACCAGTCAGATTCACACATTTTTTCTTGACAGCTTTCCGCGGCAGTCATACTAGATTGATAATGTGTTGAACTCAATTCACAGTGATACACATATCAATCTACAGTGAGTCCGGTTAAGACTGACAGTATTGTTTCGAGTATTTCTCAGGTCTACTCTGCCTGGGAGAATCTCATGACTTTCTTCACTGCTTATGAAAAACTTTGCGTCCTCTGCCACCCATGCACTTCTCAGACAAGCCAACAGTGTCTCCTCATAAACAAGCACTGTTTTATTTTGCCTGTAAGCTCTCTCTTTATCAATTCACTAAGTAATTTCATACACGGGACGTCCACTGTCAGGGCTATATCCATCCAGGTGTGTCCTCTTCAGACATCACACTTGATTCACTTACTAACTGTACTATACAAATACACTTGTCTTGCCATGGCTAGAAGAAGAGATTTTTTGCGCTGACTAATCCAAAACGCATATAGATGAGACTTGCATAGTATTAAAAAAAATTGCTGAGTCTTGTTTCTTGGTCAGTTTTTGCTAAATCTCTGTTAGCCAAATGGACTGCTTGCTAATAGCTATTATCAGGGCATGTGTAATTAAGTAGGTGACCTTTCTAAACCCTATTTAGTCACATTTATGCGTGCCACCTGTGAGAAACTTCCACATGCTAAATGGATTTTATTTAATTTCTTTCATATACATGCTTGCTATGAGAAGGCTTACTTAGATTAATCACAATTGTATATTTTGGCATAATATAAAAAACAAGAATTAACTTTAATTTGTTACACTACACATTTGTATTTGCCTAGTATATGAGTTTGTGGTCTGGCGATGCACAGGAAGATGTTATTCTTAGAGCAAGACTATTCCGGGCACAGCAGCCGCCTGAGTCGTGGAGTTTGGAGATCTGTCTTGTGTCTTGACATGGCATATTTAGAAGAGCCCCATCTTGTGCTGACTGATAAACAGACAGACTTCTACACCCCACAGACTCTCTCCAGACGTGTAACTAACCAGAAAGTCTGACGGATAAAAGTTCGGCATACTCCAAGCTAATTCATGTGAGACATTTTGGACATTAGCAGGAAATACGCAGCGTCTTATGTATCAAAGTTAATATGAGTGTACATTACATAATATTAGCTGAAACTAATGCCTTTAAAACATCAAAAAGTGATTAACTTTAACTTATTACCATTATGCATAACTGCGTGATAGAACATTTCTGCACCACCCTGAACAACCACAGCAGAGTCAGGCATATTGTCTTCAGCAGGTAGATCATGGGAAGCTGTGAAAGAGAACACAAGGCATAAGAGCAGACACAGAAGCTAATGCTGGAATTTCTCTTAGAAAGTCATAGACCTTAGAAGTGTGTACCTGATTTTTTACATCAGTGAGGTTAAAAGTCCTGTTCTCAGAGGATTGTTGACCCTAAAATGTTTTTTTTTTTCAGTCACAAGATCAGCGAGGTCTGTAATTTACTTGTTTTTGCAAACTTTATAGCTAATATAATAGCTGTGAAAAAACTTTGTGGTGAACAATCTGAAGGCTCAGAATACATTAGGTAAGTGAGCATAACATGTAAATTGATGTAGGAAGTTTAAAGTTTATTATTTTTGCTTTCATTTTTATGGAAGCAAAAAGCAGGTATAGCACCTTTAATTTATAACAACAACTTTTAATTAATTTAAGACTTGTTTTTGTTGTAAAATGATTGCCTGAGTTTTGTGATCTTAAACATAGCTCATGTTATATTCACTGTTGATCAGAAACACACGATCATATTCAAATCAAATAGTCAATCTTTCTCTCTTTCATCAACTGTGTCTGTGCGTTTACATGATCAAGGAAATCAGACTGGCTAGAAAACCAAGCTCAAACCAATCGAACCAGTTTTGCTCCTGTTTACATGCATGAGCGTAGACTGATTACCTGGAGAGACATGTTCTGCTGTGTCATATTTACTACTGCTGATGATTGAGGCTATAATTTGTTGAATTACTTGAACCTTGTTAATATTATTTATTATTATTAACTGTTTGTAATACTGTTTGTAAAATGACACCAGTTTTTTTGGAACATGTAGGAGTGTTTCAACATTAGAACGGTGTAACAGTAGTTAAATGTGAGATTGTGTGTGCCACTCTGTGCAAGTCACTTTATTCTTTGAAAATTCTTAATTTATTGTTGGAATGTGCAGTGGGCAGGGGTTGTGAGCATGCTCAGTTACATTTGTCCAGCTGCAGACCGATTGTCTGTTTACATGGCATTTGAAATCAGACTATAATCGATCGTCACCACGTGCAGTGTATGGCTCCTCAATAGGTCTGCCTGGGTTTACATGCACTTTGGAAAACTGGTTTGAATCGGACTAGGCTAGTTATCCGGTTTTCCTGGCTTCCATGTAAACGCCCTGTGTGTCTCTTTATCCATTTATAGTGATAAAGTCTCCATCCAAACTTTGCAGACCATTGTCCAAACTTTGCCTAAACCTCTTTCTGCTTGACCCTGTTCCTTTTTCAGTGTCAAATAATTTTGTTCTATTTTGGTCGTAAAATATACGGCAAAGTAATGCAAAGGAAATGTACTTGTTTATGTTTCTAGCTTACATTAACTAATACATTTTTGATGATTCTTCTTTAAATCTCTTCAAAAGTGCTTTGTGCAGCAGTGGAGAGCTGAGAGACCCTATCATTATGCAGTTCATCAAATTAAGGGTACTATAACTGGTAATTGATTGGAACAGACTTTCCATTCCCACCCTCATATTCAGTAATATTCACCACCACGGAATGTTCCATAGCGTTCCGAGCATTTCTATTGGCTTTCGACTTTGTTAGCGTATGGGCCCCTAGCTCCACACCCTCAACATCCCCTTCGCTTGCACACCACCTTTTCTTAGCACTTTGTTTCCAAGTTTCCTTCCGTTCACCCAAGTGTTTATTCTTTCCAACTGCGACGCAACAATGGACCCACTCTATTCCGGCTTTCCAAGATCCTAGCACAAGCGCCACCACTGGAGCCGCCGGGCTTGGAGACACATGTTAAAGCCATTAGCTGGTGGAAGAGGGCGGTTAGCCACACTCAGATCTATCTGCCTCTGGACGTAATGAAGCTGAAGAAATGGAGGAGTTGTGTGGATAGATATTGCTTTGTGGATGTCATGTGAGCGGCTTCGATTGAAATTTAAGCACGCAGGCTACACATGAAAGCATAAATAAGACAAGCAAAAGATCTATTAGGTTAATGCTTAAAGTGAAGTAAAAGGTTGTTTTTGTGCATGAAAGCTGGTTATTTTTAAATTGAACATTTTTCATTAGTGAACATCTTAATATTAAAGATTAAACATTTTTTGTTTTCACCTAGTTTGGCCATTTGGATGAGGTTTAGCCTATAATTGTCTTCTGTCCAGCCATTATAACGGATAGAGTCGGCAACGGGCCATATTTGGGGGCGTGGCCAACTGAGCGTGAAAGTCTTCACAGAAATCTTATGTTAAGACATGGGAAGCTAATCTTTTTAACTCTTTTAAGATGTTTTCTGGCAAATTAGGTGTATTTTTAGCACAAATATTCAAATTGAGTCACAACCAAGTTAAAATGGAGGTGGTGTTATGAAAAGTAAACGGAAGATTACAAGAAGACTTTAAAACGCCAAGCGGCGCTAGCATCTCATTAGCATTTAGCTCACAGCTCACGTTAACATTGTTGATATATTTACATGTTTGGACCGTTGGATCACTTTATTCATCTCCATGTCTTTGATCTATATTTGACACTATGTATTTCGTTAAGTATTTTGTTAAGTTTAAGTTTCCCCACAGAGGCGTTTGTGGGCGTAGCTTCTGAAGCCGAATGTTATGTATAAGTTGTCTTTGCATTTTGTAGCTTTTTGTTGACAAGAACATATTGTGCTGTATGCGGAGGGATTCTGTTTTAGAACTCCTGTAATTTAAATTTTTTTGTCATTATCATAAAAAATAGCTACGTAACTGCTCTAAAACCATGATTATATATCACAAGGACTATCACACCAAACTATTTCAAAATTTTAAAAATGTGTGTGTTTTGAAAGGCTTTAAAGGCACTCCATTTACCTTTCAAAAGATAAACTGCATTTTTTTTATTTTTTTTTTAAATAATTTTACAGCAGTCACTTATTTGCTAACTTGCCTAATGCATTCACTGCATCTAAATTAATCACTACGATGAGCTTAGAAGTACTTTTCAGAACTTTTAGAGGCCAGAGGAAGTTTGTTGTCACGGTAAAGCTAACAACAACATAGCATAATAATAGCACATCATGAATTTGTGTATAACGTAAAAAACTCATTAGTAGTTCTAGACAGGGAGCTGTCCTTGTTTTTGCTTTCTCTCACTGAACTCTAGTGAGGTTTAAGCGTAAAATATGCCAGGTTTTAGATATAACTAATCCCTTTGGACAGAACCGTTTTGAGCCTTCAAAAGTAGCTATATATGCTGCTACTTGATTTTTTAAACCAACTGGTTAAGTACCATCACTAAATCCCAGTTCAATACATGTAATGCCAATGACACATGAGGAGCAACTGTGTGAAACATGAAGATAACAGATGATATTATTGACTGTTATAGCTCGACTCAGATGAAGAGGTCTGACATTCTTAGGCCCAGACACATCCATCTGCGGTGGTCAGCTCGGACAGTGATGGAGGACTCTCTGTGGAGCAGGATCACTTAATTACCCAACTCTCTTCTGCGGATTTACTGCCAGCGCGCACATAAAACATGCCCTCGACAGCAACAGCAGGCACTAATAGAGATCGCCAGTGGTCATAGAAGTCTAATGATGCATCCAGAAAATGGGCTTGGAGAAGCATGTTTTAGAGATTGTACACTGTAAATCTTTTTGTTTTGTTAGGTATGGGAAAAAGCAAAAGGAGGAAAAAAACATGAACAATGATCAAGATATGGATCAGATATAGCTTTGATGTTATGCTCTGACATCATTATATATTGAAAAAGCTCCTGAACATTCTCACCGAGTGGCACAATCGTTGAGGTATAATAATGACTCAGGCACGTATACACTTCAGATAAAATTAGGCGCTTTTTGACTCACTTTTTGTTAAAAACTCTTTTGCTAATATGTATTTATCCTGCAAAATTTAAATTGACTAGTTCTTTTTTGGCAACTGTACAGAGTTTAGCTGACTTCTTTGCTAACTTCAGAAATTCGAACATTTGCTGTGCATAAAAAAATCATTTCCTCTTTAATAGGCTTAAGACATCTTAGCACCTTGTTGTACCCTGCCACTTTTCTTGGAAACTCTCTTCATATTTAGCTCGTTAAGCTAACATGCTAGCTTGTTTGTTTGCGAGGTAATCTCAATACTTAACAACAGTTAAAATGAACCCAGTTCTGTATTCTCAGGACATAAGCTTTCAAACAAGTTAAAGTGGGCAATATATCGAATTTTAGATAATATCGTAGTTGTTGTTTGAAAATAGAATATTGTATATATCGCTTTTAGTAAAAAATGTTTTGCACTTTTGTACTGTATTCATTTGGAAACATTTCACATTTGTCTGACAATAGATTGTGTTTCACGTGACACAACACAACATCACAACTTACTCCAAGCCAAAATTTTCACACAGCTCAAATGAATCCTGTACAAATTCATTTTTGTTGTGTATAATCACTAATAAAAATTGTCAGATTGAAATATCGTTGCATTCTACATCTGAACACAACCTATTGATGTAGAATCATCTGAATATCGCAATCGGAATATGCCCAAAACCTCTCTCTCCCTCCCTCCTTCCTTCTCTCTCCAGTCTCTTCATCAGTCTGTATGAACCAGCTGCACACTCCACATTCTCTTCTTTAAGATTTTAAACAAGCTCACTCATTTCCAACTCTGCAGCCAGTTTAACCCTGAAAACTGCTCCATCGGATCATCACATATATACTTTTACTGTCTTGTACGATCTTAGTGTGCAGTTTCATCACAAGTGGGGCTGAGTTGTGCTCTCTCTAATCTGTCAGATCTGTAAATGTTAGCCAAGGACATGTTGAGATGTGATTAAGAAAAACAGATGTTGATGTTTGGCCAAATGTTGTGAAATGCAACACATCAGCTGACTTAAGAGTGACTCTTGTGGCTTTGAAATGGCTCTAAAGTGTGAGCTATGTTGATTAAACTTGGAGCAAAGATTCAAACAGCGTCTTTTTACAGAAACTATTCACTGTTTAAGCTCCCAGAAAGTGTAAATTGTCTTTGCAAATGTGGCACTTTTTGATGACAGATGTGGAGAGATTCTGTTTTAGAATTCTATGTAACAACATTTGTACCATTCATGCATGTGTAAGATATACTACAGTTATAGATAAGTAGAATAGTAAGAATTTCGCTGTAGACCCATTGTTTTGTATTTTACAGTCACGTTCTGGAATGTGACAATGTTATAAATCCAAACACTTGACAAGAGCCATATTTTCCTACTAATTAGAGATCCACCAATATAGTTTTTTCTTTGGCTGATGCCGATACTGATATTTCAAAATTTTGACAGCCGATAAAAATAACAATGGCCGATTTTCAAAGCTTATTTCTGAGGCTGGAGTAAAAAAGCATAACCAAAAAAACAAAACAAAAAAAACGTTACCTAAGCTATAATTCACCACAGTACATGTGCGTTTCTTTCACACAAGGTTATGATGATCGATTGTATTTGGGCCAAAGAAACAATCATTTTATATCGTCATGAAAGACACTCATATTGTTCATACTGACAAACAAACAAGCTTTCTGCAGCCAAAGTATTAATAAAATCGAAACTGCAGACTTGAAGAGGAATGAAGAGAGATAAAAGAAGTCTTATTGTTTCTCTATAAACCAACTCAGAGCTCAGCTAATCACTGTGAGTGCTCTTTTATATTGAGGTCAATATGACCGATATACAGAAAAATCGAAATATTGCTCCCCAAAATATCAGCCAGCATATACAGTATATAGGCCTATCTCTACTAACAATGATCTACTTTGCCACGAAATAACTAAAAGGCAGTTTTTCACATTTTCAATCTTGTGACTTCTCTTAGTGACAAGACATACACTTTTAAAACTGCATTCAAATAACATTCTTTTTAGCTGCTCTCTATCTGTATTAATTATTACTGGTTGTAATGTCACTTGAACCTAATTTGTTTAGAGACATCTAATTTGCAAAATTGTGCTTGTGGTCAATAGTACCACAACTTTATCAGTTTGTTCTTTAACTTCAGTTTATCTTTACACCCATTGATTTAAATAGATTGACCTATTGGCAATGTACAACATAATACTTCAAACTTGACAGTAAACAACAGTCAACCCCCCCCCCCCCCTCCCTCTCCCTGTCTGTCTCTCTCTCTATCTTTTTCTCTCTGTCTGTCTGTCTGTCTGTCTGTCTCTCTCTCTCTTTCTCTCTCTCTCTCTTTCTCTCTCTCTCTCTCTCACACACACACTCATACCTGGTGGGGACTTACATCTGCTTAATCCTTCATTCCTATTTTAATTGCAGCCGTGAGACACATACGGATTAAGAATTCTAAAAGCTCGTTCGTTTTCACTTCTTTGCTTTGGTCTAAGCCAGTTAATACACAGAAATACTGCGGGCTTAGCCTCTATTCTCAGGCCTGTCTCAGTGCCTATGCCAAACAGGTGGCTCTAAGTGGAGGGGCTGTGGTGAATTGATGAGGTCTGGTGGAAGGTGCAGACAGAGAAAGGGGTGCTACTTGAGCATTTGTCATGGCCCTCCCTGCATTACATCATTGAGATGCCTCGCCACTGATGACATGGGAGGAGGCGAGCCCCTGGGGATGATGTCATTAATGACCAATCACAGAACTCTGGGTCAGGCAGGTTTGCTGAGCTCTTGAGGCCGGAGTCAGTAGATATGGCCAAATGTCTTTTCCCGATCTGATCATACACTCTCCGGTCTGTGCTGCCTAAGGTATTTTTATTCTAAAGGCTAAAATGTGATCTGACCATTGGCCTTGACGCTAAGATAAAATGACCTCATGTGCGTAATAGATACTGTACAGTACATACGCAGGGCCGGGAAGAACTCTGAAAATGTACTTAGTTACAGAATGCTGAATAATTGCAATACTATGTATTCTGTAGTCTATTACAAGATCCACCCAGAGTTCTGTATTCTGAATAGATTCACATCAAGTTGCTTTACATTACTGTAGGGCTGTAATCTTTTAGTCAGTTAGTTGATTAATCGGTCAGTCTTAGTTGACCAAAATTTGGATTAGTCGACTAATTCTTTAATTTAGATCATAATGAATCAAATGGAACAGCAGAAAAAAAAAAAAAAGAGAGAGAGAATTACCAGAAAATGTAATCTTGCATTATTGATCTGATCTGCCCTTAGTGTACTCAGTGGTCCATGGGACATGTCTTTACAGCCCTACATTAAAATGTAACATATAGAAACAGAGTTGTGTTTTACTTCATGGCGTGTTTACTTATTTGACACACATTAAACCATCTTATGTCTGTGAAATGCAGTTAAAAGCCTAATGGTCATGAACATGCAGTAATGCTTCTCTTTGACTTAAAGAAGGCTATGTTTTCTAGATACCATCAAATAAAAAAGTGACTGCAGACCTATCTAAAAATGAATCATTTGAATTTCAGTACTTCTCCGAACATGAGATATAAAGCTTTGTAACTAAACTAAGATGATCAAGTGCAACAGATGGACAGTATTATCTATTTCTGTTAATTTTATGTAATTAAATCATTTTGTTGGTAATTTCAGCCTTTTGTACTTAAGTAAGAGTAAAGGTGCTTTTAAATAATATTAGTTAAATAAAACTAAAAAGCCGGGCTAAAAAATAGTTGTTCTCGTACTAGTAAAAAGAAAATGTACTCTGTAAGAAAAAGTAACTTTCTAAATAAAATTTTTAATTTGAAGTTGATCTAATTGGAAGGTCAAAACATTTAAAATGTATAAAAACCTCCAAATGTTGGCTGTAAACTATAATTTCTGTTATGTAAATATAGTCACTGTCAAAGATATTATTCAAGTAAATGTACCATTACTTCAAATATCATTCATACTACTATAAGTCTAAATTAACTATCATTTTTTTGTGACCTGCATTAAAATCCTTTTGAGGCAAGTCTTTTGCATCTAAAGCAGCAACAAGCTTCATTAGTCTGACCAACACATCAACTGTAACATGTATTATTTAAATAGCGTGTCTGTAAAATGTATTATTTAGTTTGGGCCACTGCAGTAACACTAGGAGGCATAGTATTCCACTTTATAGCCGGCCGGCCGGCTGCCTGTTTCCTATCCACACTCTAACCCACAAGCTGCCTCACTGTGGTTACACTATTAAAGTTTGCAGCTTTTTCCTTCACTCTTTTTCTCTCGTGGGAATGCTGCAGTGCTTCTGAACTGTGGCCAAACTGTAAAGCTCTGCTTTAATAGATTTTAACTTGCCTTTTATCACTTGCATTATTGCCAGTTGTCTTTAAAATGTCTGCTTTCTGTTGTGAAAAGTGAACACAGGATGTCACACCTCTAAAAAGGACTTACTGTAAGGAAAGTCCACTTTTCTGAGTTCACACATGTCATTGTTTAATACTAAATACATAAAAAACACAAATGTCTCCTTTATTAAGACAAATGAAGATTTAGCATCTATTTTATTCCTAACTCACTTTATTTTCTATTGTTTTATTGTTTATTTTAGTTTGCATTTAAATAAATGTTCCCTGTCTTGAGTTTGAAGCAGTTAATTTCTGTGACTACTATGGGATGTTTGTAAGAAGTAAGTAGTACAATAATTTGCCTATGTGTATTTGTGGTGGGAGTGTGTGGACACAATAGATCAGGCGGGACTTCCTGTGTGCGTTTTGTCTGACCCTTTGAAGGATGATCCGGTTCAAATATTGCTGTGTAACTTTTTTAGCAGTACACCTGCTTGTCTCTATATGGAAATGTTATGGCTTTGCCTAGAATATTCAACAGTGTGGCATTAATCTTATCTGTCTCCATGCAGACAAGCAGGTGAGGGCGGATCAGTGGAGAGTTGTGGTTTGAACTGTCAAAATAATACATTAGTTTGAATACATGTTAGCTGGAACAAGATTTTCTGGGGCTCAGTTTTCATTGTTTAAACATTTATTTTTATTGAAGTTGAGCATTTATTGGGTCTTTCTGTCTGGCATGATATAATGTGAGCAGTAATGAGTTAAGTATAGGCCTACAGTAGGCCCAAAATATCTTGGGCCCAAAGAAAAAGCCCTGCCAACCAAATAGTCGACTAAAAAATCGTCAAAGCTATTAAATGTTACTATGATCTGACTTCTTATTTTACCTAAACAACACTAAAAAAGCCCCAGCTTTATGCATTAAAAAATAAATAAATAAATTATGAATAATCTTAATAAACTCATTAGTTAATACAATTTTGGTTGACTAAAACACCATTGACTGAATAATCTACTTAACGACTACAGTCCAAGTAAAATAATAAATACTACTACTACATTACTAAATGCAATTCCGTCTCACTGAAATGTGTATATTGGTACCATATCTTGTGTGATAGCCCTTTTTAGCATGTCTGTTACAGTATACAGCATCTTTATTTCACAATGTGAAAAGCATCAAATAAAGAAACTATTTTCATAGCGTTCATCAGGTTTAACGACTATTAGGATTGTTGTTAATATTCATAAAAATTAACACATTTTTAGATCTACCATAGAAATGAACAGGGGCAGCGACACATCATAGATAAGGGGGAAAGTACGTAGCATACATACACATTTAAATTCGCTTTCTATGCACACCCATTTCCATGAGATCGGGTTGCTGATCGGGTTTATGCAGTTAAGAATATTTCTAAATCCTCAGTTGTCCAATGTTATCTCATCTCTGCACTTGAACACATTTCATTCTGTTCCACCAAACTCATGTACTGACTTATAACATCCGCTGATATCCGATGCTTCCATATTTTCCCATTTCTGTGCTGCCTTAAGCTGCCTGTTAGCTGCAAACCCCAACTTTGCAAATATGTCTGTCTTGTGCTGTGTTCCGCTGTGTTGGCATGCAGAGAGAACAGGAGTCGCGAGCAGACTGATACACCACGCACAGGGCGAGCGGTAATAAAGGACAGGCTGCTGGTGAAGTCCATACTGTAAGCTGCTTATCATCACTATGGAGAGAGAGAGAGAGAGGCGTGTAGAAGAGCAATCACTTTTTAATAAAGTTTGGAGAGACTGAGTGCATGCAAATTTGACAAGACATGTATATTAGTGCAGGGGATTCAAAGGCTGTTTTTACAGATAGTCTGTTGTCTTGTTAATCATAATTTAAATACCTCATAATGTAAAAAACCATGTACAATATGTGTAGTGACATCTAGATTGCACAAGCAGAGAAAATAAGTTTCTCTTTTACGGTTGAAGTCACGGTTAAAAAGAATTTCTTCGTAGTCTAAGTCCAGTAATTATGGATAGGGATGCACCTATACTGACTATTAGCACTAGTCCATAATATTGTACTGGATCAAGTACCGGTCACATAATATCGGTTCAGCCAATTTCCTGGTTGGGCTTTCTGCTGGATGCATTAAGTGCTTGTTGTTCCATGTTTAAAATGTTACTCACACAAAGTTGTTCAGTTGTTACAAGATAAAGAACAGTTATATAACGCTATTTAATTAATTTCTCATTGGTAATAACCATTTACACTGGTATTGATTGATTTTGCTAATGAGTTTAAAGTAAAATTTTTGGTATCAAAGTTAGAAACACTAAATGCACCAATCTCAATTATGCATGTACAGTACTATAAAAACAAAAAAACGTCATGCGACAAAACTGTAACTTGCCAACAACAATATATAGAAAACCATTGTTAGGAACATTGTCCATAATGTCCTACATGTATGAGTGTATCACAGCTGTTTGTTGCTATGCCTCAGCCAAAATTCCCTCCATCCACTGGGGAAAGGGTGTGATCAAATGAACTTTTCCCTGGTGCGCTTTCCTCATTCATCCAAACAGATCCTCCTCGCTGGATCCCCGGAGGTCAGAGTTCTCAGTGGAGGCAAATTCTTCCTCTCCATCTCCTGAGTGGACGTCCCAGTCACAGCTGCACCACAAACCCCCCTCCTCACCGTCCCAGAGGTGGTTGTCATGGGTGACAGGGAGATATCCGAGCCGGTGGCTACAGGTCGCCTTACACCTACTCAGACCCAGAGTTAATGAAGTGTACAGAGGAGCCGGGGCCTGCTGGCTAACACATGTGCCTGTGTGCTGACACTATGCAGCCGTAATAACACTGAGAAGCTAACAACAGACAAGGGCCATTAGGCACCACTTAGAGTCACAGTTAATAAATGACTGCAGAGTTTACAGTTTATTTACTAAGAATACATAACTGCTTCATCCACTTCTGCTGTCTTAAAGGTGTACTGTGGTCCTTTCTTGAGATATTATGGCTTTGCTTGTATAATTCAAATGATTTATTGTATAATATAAGAGTTTGTATTGATTAAAGTGGAACTAAGTCTGTATATACTCTATAATAGTACTGCCTTACCATGGATTAGGTTTTTTGCGTGATGCAGATGAAACAAAGGAGCTGATTGGTCGTCTGTCATTTATACCAACTTCACTTACCTCACATTAAAATCGTTTTTTTGCTTCGCTCATTGATTCTGCAGAAATCCGC
Organism: Mugilogobius chulae; assembly: GCA_038363315.1. NCBI lineage: Eukaryota > Metazoa > Chordata > Actinopteri > Gobiiformes > Gobiidae > Mugilogobius > Mugilogobius chulae. The sequence goes on from CM076416.1 coordinate 20,320,864, forward strand.
GATGTTTTTCAATTCCATGTGATAATTTTCTCATGTTTTTTTTGGTTTGTTCTTTGTTGGTCTCACAATGTGTGTCTCTGATTGGCTAATTAATCTGTCAATCGCGGCTACAGAAATTTGAAAGAGGGACACAGTGGACAGATGATATATTTTTATATATTGTCTGTTTTTTTCCAGGCAAGCAGCTAACTGCATATCAATGAGAATAAATTCTATTCTATTGCATCAACTTTTTCACTGCTAAGCTTTTCATTAAGGATGCATCAATCCAGCTTTTTCAGTTCCGATACTGATTTTGAAACTGTGGCTTTAAGTATCTGCAGATGCCTGATATCGACCAATACCCGTGTAAGGACTGAAAAGAAATTTAGTCTTCTTCTCTGACATTATGAGACGTTCTGTGTAGCATCAGTAAATAGTCTCTTTAAGTTATGATTAGTTAAGGGCACATAACTATAATATTGGCTGAACCTAGGCTATATTGTGGGGCCAATACTGTATTTGACCCGGTATCGATGTTATGCATCACTACTTTTCATGTGGTGTTTGAAAATCGTGATTTCATGGTAGATTTGTATAAACTGGGCTTTTTTTTTTTTTTTTTACTTTTCAGAGGTCAAAATAGTCCCAAACTGACTGTGTGCTCTGCAGTGATTCATATAATTTCTAGTTTATATCTGACACGTTGGACTGCCCTGATTAAAACCAAATGTGTGATTACAAAAATAATCTTTACTGGTCTCTATAGCTTATCCAAATCTTTATAATCTACACCTGTTTCTCACATTTAGTTCTTCAGCGCTGCTCAGTTTTCGACTCTGTTTGAAATGTGAATCTGAGTGAAGTGACTTTCCTCTTGACCATATCCAGTTCATATATCAGATCATATTTCTTTACATTTTCCAGTGTGTCCAACAGCGCCTTCTACTGTTTTGAAAGAGCGATGCACCCCTTACAGTTGTGGATCCATGCAGTTGAAGAGCAGACAGACATGACGTTTGCTTATGACAGGAACAAGTTCATAAACACTGCTGCTCCTCTGCCCCCTTAGAACAAACTTGTTTTGTTAGCTGCATAAAGGGAAAGGGTGAGTGTAATGGGAATAAGGAGAGATTCAGAAAGGATTTGACTATTGAGTTTTACAACTACAGCCTCCGCTTTCTCTGTCCCCTGAAGAGCGAGTTAAACTTTATTGGAGTTATAGTGCGCCCAATAGGCAGAGTATTAACTTTGCATTTAAGTTAAAGATCTACAAAGCTCGCCCACTCGCACTAAACACCAGCAGGAGTCCAAGTAAAAATAGTGAAATCAATCCACTAGGTTTCTAAGAGTGTGTAAAATCTGAATCTAAGACTATTACCGTATATGTTATTTCAGTAGTGTAGCGATAAGAGTTAGAAGATTGTGATTTGCATGAGCAGCTGATTTTCCTCTCAGTTGTGATGACGACAGATGCTGATTGGCTGATTTCTGTCTGTTTGCTCTAAAGCTCTTGACAAGGTCTACTAAGACTCTGGAAGCTCTGCAGAGGTTAAAAATACGCTAATAATGATGGAAATAAGTCATGAGGAGTGGAAGTGGAATTTGAACTATAACTTAAATAGCCTTAAAACAAATTACAAATATTATAAAAGCCACGGTGAAGATGCTTTGATTCAATTACTATATCGTTATTCCAAATGTTCTCGTTTATGTAGTGTTAAAATCTAGGCCATGGCCCTGTCTGAGGTTCAATACCATCTTTATCTACATTTCGTTCTATGATTGTCCTTCCTAGTACTTGTCTGACCAGCCAGCCCCTCCTACATTCTGTTCGAATGCAGAAGGAACTGGACCAAAAGACAGAGACAATCACTTCGTCGTCCAAAATTAGGACGATCCAATCTCAAACGGCCGCTCCCCTTCCTCACTTCTCACCAATTTCAAAACTAACTGTTTCAAAACGATAAGATCCAATTTAGCATGTTGTTGTTTTAATGTAACTTTTGGGTTTTGTGATTAGTTGACTCAGCGCTTGAAAGGCTCTCCCTCGAAATTGAAACATGACGTGACAATTCCAGACCTTTGCGTTTTTGTAAACTTGTCTGTCAAAGCGTGTAGGGACTGGTCAGGCAAGTCTGGTATGGCCTAGATAGAATATATAAACTGTATTTTTTCCCCCTAAAATGTGACACAGGAATGAGGTATTGCAGCCACAAAGTTTGAAAATTGTAGCCACACATTTGTCACTGTTTGAGGAGTAGAGAGTCTACCACCTGTTGTCCCCATGGTAAAGTTATCGGAATAAGGTCATTTTCGTCATCAGGTCATTTTTTAAAACTTTACGTACAGCTTGTACTAAAACTGTATTGTAACTGAACAAAGCACAAACCAGGAGATTGTCAAAATTCTGCATTTTAGATTACATCATGTTTTCTTTTCCTAGGTGCCAACTAATGCTGCATATGTGGCTAACATAGAAAGCCACATATGAAAGAAGATGAAACATGTACCCAAAAAAGCTTCATAACGCATCTTTACTCAGTAGTGACAAAACTTATTTTAGTACCCTTTAGTACATTGTCCATCACTTACCAGTATTTTAACCAAAGATACACCACAATTTTCTTTACTGAGACTAAATATATGGCACTGCTAGACTGCAAGTGCTCCAGTGACTCTTATGTATGCTATGACTAGTCTATCAGACCAGTATGTAATGGAATAATTCTGCAGTGTTCTCTTGCAGTTTTGATATCAGCTCTCCTCACAACATTTACTGCTTCTATTCCCAGCTGAGCCTGGAGACCGCGTGTCTGTAAGTCATATCATGTTGGCAGCGCTGTAGGACTCCCCCGTTCACACGTATGTGCTCTAATTGGAGACTAAATTGTAAGTATCGTACATACCACAGATTTCAGAGCGACCACAGGTCTGTGAAAGCCAGAAATGTAGTGTGGAAGTGTGGTCATTAGCAACAGGGAGGAGAGCTTATTACCCGAGATGTTGAAACGGTAACTTTGGAGAAGTGAACAGAAGACATTTTAAAGCACTAATGTGGGATTCTGATTTGGCAGCCTTATCTTTAATTCATGTGTAGTGTTACTTTGGCCCTAAAGCTGTGGACAGTTGTTTTAATGAGCAGACAGCTGGGAGACACAGTGGAGATTTTGACAGTGCCAAGAAGGGCTTGGTGTGGACTGCATGGAAGTATAGGTTCACAAGTGGCTCATAAGAATGACTAAAAACGGGGGAAAAAGTAAATAAGAACAGTATAGTCTGCACGTTATTCATTGCAAACTACAAAAGTTAGTTTTTCATGTACCAGGTGGAGTCAGTATTGCTAGGTGACACAACGAGAGCTGCTTAGATGAAGTCGGTAAAAGGCACAATTCAATGGGAAACTGAACTTTTTACCTCTATTAAGGCATTTTCTGGCAAATAAAGAGTCAAGTCGAGTCAAAACAGGGTTTAAATGGAGGTCGTTGATGTGGACTTATCTTAGAAAAGTAAACAGAAAATTCTGTGGTTGTGAAATGCTCCTCGGCAGCGGTAGCATCACGTTAATAAGCTCGCAGCTACAGTTAACATTGAAGAGAACAGAAAGATTTATTGTCATTGTCACAGAGTACAACGAATTGTAAGTAAGAAAGTAATCTTTATTTGTGTAGCGCATTTCACAGACACAGAGTCACAAAGAGCTTCACAGTGAGATGAACCCCTCCCCACTCAGTGACAGTAAGCTGCCCTGGGGCAGCTCAGCAGAGGAGATTCGCCTAAGCACCTGGCGCCTCAACCTCTGACTACCACCAAGTGTTCCCTAACCTGCATGTTATTGGTTGGTGGGGAAACCGGAGTGCCCGGAGGAACATGCAAACTCCACACAGAAAGGTCCCGGGCCGTGCGGGAATCGAATCAAGAACCTGGCAGAGCGCTATCCTTTATCAACACTAGCGATGCACACGCACCCCGCCTGTAGAAAGAGCTTCCGCTCATAGACACAGTGGAAACAAGTAAAAAAACTACAAGAGTTTATCACTTTGTGAAAACAAAAGTTATGCTGCTAAGCTAAAATTTATAGATGAAATTTGATCCTTCGACCCTTAGAAGTTACATTCAGGTAAGTGAGAAAAACAATGTGAAAAACACTTTCTCAAGCTTTAGAAGACAGAGGTCTGTCATACCGGTTCATACCTGATTAAAACAGCTAGCTGTCGTCTTGTTTTGTTGTTTAATTCAAAGATTTTCCCCATGTAAGCAGATGGAGAGGAGCTCTTTCTGCATACCACATGTGCAGTAGGGCGGAAAGTGACGTAGACTGAAAATCCCTCTATATAAAATAGGATAGATTATATAGATTAGAATAGATTTATTCTCACAAGTGTCCAAAAGCCAGCACTTCCCATGCGTTCTACCATCTATTGTGTGTTATTGTCAGAATGTGGCCTGGCTGCATTGTGCTCACATTCCTCCATCTCCAGTATCACTTTACATGTCGGAAATGGCTTATCCTTTTGTCCCATCAGTGAGATGAGAGCGTGTCTTGTTTTCCAGGTCACCTCCAGAGACAGTCCTGGTCCTGGAGCCGGGCATGTCTGCTGGGTATGGGCTGGGCATGTAGGGCGTTTGGGCAGGGTCAGAGGGCTCCTGCCAGGCCCTGGGATATCCACAGTATCATGAGTGTTTCTGACAAGGACGTGAAATGTACAGAGGACAGGATCAGACATTTCAAAGAGTTGCAAAAAATGATGCAAAAAATCTGTGTTATGAGATTTGAATGTTAAATGTTTTTGTTCTGTATTGTATACCTGACAAGTACAATAGCATGGCTAAGACGACAAGCACAAGAATATGATTGTTGGTTAGAAATATGGAGGGTAATATAAATATTCTCTGTGTTATATGTGACTTGTGTAGGGTAGATTATGATCATTTAAGCATGTTTTCTCAAACCTTTGCATTTTTTGAAAGCTATGTGTTTTCTTTAAGCAGCCGATTGACTTACACAAAACTGACCAACAGCCAATACATAACAAAAATGCTCTAGGCAATCTTTATGTTCTTTTAAACAAGAAATCAACACTTTTTATTATTTCAAAGAGCAAGAAACCTACAAAAACTATGAGACTCTATGTGGATTTTCTTTCTTTACAATAAATGTTTCTTTTTATGTATGTAAGTGTTTTGGGTTTTTTGTAAATTTTTACTTTGCCTTATGTCACTTTTTTAACTGGTTAAATCCAAGTTTATAAATCTTTTTATTGTTAATTAAAACAATAATCATGTCTACAGGTAGTAAACAGGTCAACAGAAGTTTAGAATGAGCAGCGGCAAGTTGAATCAACTTTCAGTTTAACTTAACTACAGTTAGTCATCAGTTAGTGATTATACAACTAGTTTCACAAACACATGACAAACAGAAACTTGCTTTGATAGTTTACAGTATTTGTACGAGTTAGTCACTGTCAACTGTCTGATTCAATTAGATGTATTATATTCTATTATAATCTCTCTAATTATTATTATATTCTTTCCCTTATTTCATTGGAGTTTATATTTTTAGTAATAATCAATATTTTTTTCTTTCTGCACTGAGAAAAAGTAGAAACAGATGATTAACAGCTCTCAGTGCAACCTGGTTTTTAGATTGCAATTTTAAAAGAATGTGTCCAATGTCCCTCCTTTTGGAATATTGGCAAAAAGAAATTACACATTTGCACACTTCCGCATGGTCACCGATGGCCGGTACTTTGCGCACAGCAAAATGCCCTATTTGCAAGTCAATGATGGCGAAGTTAGCAAATGTGCAGCATTTCTTCTTGGCCAAATAAACTGAAACAGACGCTGAGCCACAGAAAACAGCCGACATTTCTAAGATGTGTAGAGTAACAAGAAGATTGTGTTTTATTAAAAAAACTGGATTACGCTAGTTCTTTCTGGTGTGAACAGCTACAATCTTTATAATAGCTGCTAACTGTAGCTTCAGTCACAGTACATTAACAGCTAGTTTCATACTTTTGTAGACCTAAACATGCAGTGAAGACTGCAGGCTTTTTAACCATCGAAATCCACAAGTAATTTAGCTATTTAGAACAGAAGCTAGCACAGAAAAGACTGGTGGGATAGTCATTAGCTTAGCCTATCAAGCGTGTGTATACAGAAGTGGGAAATTTAAATATCTCGTAATTACAGAAAATATCTCGTTATTACAGATCTTATTATTTACGATAATATTTATTTTTTGATCAATCCCGTGCCTCGGACTATTTCATGCTTTTAAGAAGCATGTCTTGAAATTAGTTCAAAACACTTTGAAATAAGGAAAATAATCTAGGTCTTTACAATAAATCAAGGTTAAATTAGTCACAATGCTTGAAATGAGGCTTAAATCCTAGAATCAAGCAACTTTAACTCGTCTTGAAATTCATTTGTTGCAATGTAACGATAGGAATACAATACTTTGTTATTTGATTCAGACAGCGATCTGATTTTGTCACTATTTGCAAATACTGGAAAAGGAAGAATTACTAATTTACAATTTAAAAAAAATATAATTCCATTTTAATCAAGACGGAGCATGTAAGAGCAAAATTATGACGACAAACCATAATTAGTTTAAATCATTGCTGTTGAATGCAGACTACAACCTTGCCTTCAACCCTAAAGAGATTTATGACTATAATCTTGGAGCTGTACCTTAATATCTTCTTTTTCCAGCTTATCAGTTAACAAACGTGCTTTTAATGATGAGCTAAACCCACATTATCTTTCTACATCTCACGTAAGATAAAATTGTCCACAATGGTAAACTCCCTCTAACTTTTACTGCCATTCTCTCCAGTGCGTCTCATTATTCATGTCTCGCGGGTGTCTCCGTGTGAGCTCTGCCTTTACACTGCACACAGAGAGCTTTGTATGGGCCGACACACTTACGGGACAGTGGGAGACATTCCTCCATATAAATAAGTCCGAGTTACTGTGGACAGCGGGGGACCGTGTTGGTTGTCTTTCAGCCCATCAGCCGCGACATTCTTGGGGTATCGGAGCGAGACGGAGTTACCTCAGTGGCGCCCCCCCGCTGACATGGGGACAATCGAGGGTCAGTTTTTGGAACGTGGAGTGCTGACAGAAAGTGAAGAGAGGCAGGTTGTAGGGAGCAAAGCATGTAATTGTTGGGTTGGGGTAATTGTAGGTTTGGGGCGGCAGGAGGTTATGTGATGATGGATGCAGTGCTCTCAGGATGGAAACATTTGAAAAGTCTACCTTTAGTCAGCTGTTTGTTACAGTCTGAAAGTCTAATTCTGTATTTTGTCTGTTATAAGAGTTGGAGATTGTTTTGTTTACAGAGATTTATTGCAGATGTCTCAAACATTGGCTGAAATGATCAAAGTTAGAGTGAGTCGAGGGCCGGATCTTAATATATAACCCGACGATGTTATATTCTGTTTAATAGAAAGGTTGTTAGGATTTATAAAGCCTCATTCTTTTATATTGTTTTATTTTGTCTGCCATGTGATAAAAAAGTTAAAGTTGGGGTAACCTTTTTAGTTATAAATTTGTGAAAAAATGAGACCACTGAGTACGGTCTAAACTGAAAACTAAAGAATTTAAATTTAAATCAGGAGCTAAATGCAACAATCTGATTGGCTGTGCTTGAGTGGTCCTCTCCAGTTTAATGTTGTTATTTGTAAAAAGATGTTGGCATGAACCATGAATGTGTTGAAGGATTTATGAAAGAAAGTTGTCAGATTTAAACCTAAATCATGTTAGTTGACCTTTAATAAACGTTAGTAGGGTCAGACTGTCCTTTTTCAACATTTTTGACAACTTGTATGCAATTTGCTGTATTCTAGTTCATTTTAGAGATATAGCAATGCAAGGATAGGCTAAAAATGTTGCCTAAAAATCACATTTGTTTCAAATTGTTATGTGCTATTGACAAGCCACTGTCAATATCAAATCATCCTGGGGCCAGGACAGGCATTTTCTTGAACACTCAATCATCAGCTCCAGGACAATATACAGTCATTTTACTCAAACTTGCATGAATCAGTGTAAATGCTACTTTGAGTAATCCAAGAAGTAATTTTAACACACTCAGAAGAACCCCACATGCTTTAATTGTCCTCTTTAATGGCAGAGAGTCAAGTTTTAGTGTCTGTCAATTTGAAAAGTTTTGGAAATGTTCTGCTTTTGGAAAACTACAGCAGGTGAACTATCATATTACAGCCAACCATCTGCTCATCACTTCTGTGGAACAATCCAAACTTTTCAGACTTTGAATTACAGCTATTTGCAGCTTAAGTTTTCCTTTCCCTTTCTTTATGCAATTACCTTTAATTAGAATTTCTGGTTTGATTTAAAGAACCAGAGTTAAGTTGATCTAAAGTTAAAACAAAGAAGATTTTAAAAGGTGTGTTAAAAAACTAAATTAAAACTTATTCTACAGAGTGATAGATATTTTTATCAGATGCGACCCAGCAGTTTATTAGGTTCTTTTTTTAATAGTTTTGGCTGAAGTTTTCCATGGAAACTATACCACACTGCAAAAATAGCATATCTCCATGGTAACAGTTGTTTTTTTAACATTCCATCCAGAACTTTGTGCTTGTTCAGGCAACTTTTTGACCAAGTTTGATAAATAATAAGACATTGTCAACAATGTAAGACAGTTGAATGACAGTAAAATGTACCACTTAATAGTGTCTGCAGAATTCATTGATTGAAACTGTATTATGATTTATTGATTAGAACACAAGATGATAGCAAAGCTTGCATTTTAGTAAATTAAATTGTAGCTATTCATTTTAGATAAAGGCCTACAGTAAAACATTTGTGTCATTATTTTGCAAACCTATAGTTGCATTATATGTTTATTCACTATTATTTAAATATTCCATTTTGTTTAGTCTGTTCAAAAACAAGTTTGTGGCCAAATATAGATAGCAGTACTGCTTCTAAAGTCTGTGTATATGGAGGATTCAGAGTGCCACAATTCAATATAAAAAATTCAGCAAATATGCCATTAAATAAAAATATTTTGAAATAAATAAACATATCAATTATTAAATGTACAGTTAAATATTTAAATGAAATTTTAATATTTTTTTCCCACAATTTAAACCTGTGTCCAGTTAGCCTTTTGCTATTTTTGAGTTCAAATGATTTGCTTTTAAAGGTTACACATGCATTTCCAAATATTATAATAACCTAAAACAATATTGAATCAAGCATTACTTAGCTGTATTCTCATGTAAACATACATCCGAAAGACCCTCTCCAGTCCCCTCCTTGTTAGCTGATTTCCCTGACACAAAGTGAGTGGGAGCGCCTTGTCTCCATATGTTGGACTTCATCTGTCAGCTGTTGCATTGTGGGTGTCCATGCGCTCAGACCACAGCTCTCAATTACACGGCCCGCAAACACTGATCCTCTCACGTTTGTTTTCCACTCAAGGTGCATCTACTGAACATTTTTATTCTTTTACAGTCTGCCGTTCCTAAAGTGGATCTCGTACATGTTTGCAGACGTATATTGGCAGCTTGGAGCAGGACAGCAGTGCTTTTGATGCAGCACAATGGCTGTAGTGTCTCCCCATCAGATACTAATTGGAAACAAGAGTGTGCCTGCAGGACAGCCCTTGTGGAGGTCTGCCACGCTGTTGATCAGATAACAGGATTGCACATCAGCAGAGGTGAAAGAAAATCTATGCTAACGTGATAGCAATCTCACTCGTGTTGCAAGTTGAGGAACTAGTTGCATTAATGACTGTAGTAGTCAATTAAACTGACTGTAAACTTGTTGAAACTAGTTCTAGTTCTCTTGTTATAGGACTATTTCTGCTTGACCCCTGAACTATGACTTCTAAAGCTAAGTAGACTTAAACTAACTTTTAAAATTAAACTGCTCTATGGCGATATTACTAAGCTGCATTTTTTATGCTAGAGTATGTGATTTTCATTCTGCAAATCAGGAAGTAGATATTTTAATGTCTAACTACCTCTTAGCTCTTCATATCTTTCCGGCAGATTCCAACAATCCTTCATTATGGTTTAAAGGTGGGGTAGCTGATTTTTTCACTGTAAAAACGACTTAGGTTTTAAATCTGACAACTTCCTCTCATAAATCCTTCTACACATGAATATCAACATGTTTTCATTTTGGTTGCAACTATGGCTTATAAATTCTTTTTACAAACAACAAAGTAAAACTGGAACCACCCAAACACAGCCAATCAGAGTGCAGCATCCAGCTCCTGATTAAAACTAAAATTCTATATTATTCATTTCATATAGCACTTCAGTGGTCCAATGTTTTCACACATTTTTTGTGGAAAACACAAAGTTTACTAATCAACAACTAAAAAAGCTTGTTACCCAAAGTTACAAACAGCAAAGTGAAACTGGAGTGGACCGCCCTGGAGCAGCCAATCAGAGCACTGTTTTCGGCTGTGTATGAGATGATATGGGATATCAGCCTCATAAAATGTTTAAAATTAACTTTTTAATTTAAAAAGACAAGTTTACTAATTTACAACAAAAGTCAGGTAGCCCAGGTTTAAGAAAATCCAGTTAATTCAGTCTAATGACAAAACTACTGCTCAATTAAAGTTCTTATCGTCCTAATTAAACAATTAGTCAAACACAATCAACCAATTACTGCAGCTAAGCCACCAAGAGCATGTCGCCACACCACTAAAGCAATTAATCAAAAGATTATCAGATCAAAATTGAGTCATTGCAAATCATTGATATTTGATTGTGTTTTGATTTTCACAGATAATCCTCTGATCGTCAGTAAAAACATGTAGTTTGAAGCAGAAGTGGTATGTATTGCTGTATTTGTAATGACCTTAGAGATGATAATTAGATCGCACAAAATTGTGTTTGGTTTGTTTTTTTTATCCCCACAGATTGCCGAGCCTAGCTACTAACTTTTACTGCTAGCCTACTGTCCAGTTATGGATAACACATAGTATTATAATGACAGTTCAGAACTATAGCAGTGTACTTTAGAATACAAACATTTTTATTATTTATTTTCTGTACTTCGTGACAGCTACAGCAGTGTCTTTTTACCACAAGTCTTGCACAATAGCACAACATTGTCTTCGCAAGTGTATAGTTTGTTTTGTGACTTCCACCTGCACATTTTTACAAGTCGGACATGCTTTGGCTAGTATCTTTTTTAACAACTCCTTCTCATTTGCACACTTTTGACCGCTGCTAGTATCCCATAGCCAGAGGGTGAGGGGCCGGTCCTGACTCTATGTCCTGGAATGCAGTTGACTTTCTAAATCCCCGGCAGTCCGTCCCGAGGCGGCGGGGCAGGGCCTATCTCTAGCCCCCTCTTTTTTTCCAAACGCAAGCCCCTTCTGGAATCTGTAAGCAAGCAGTCAGCCGACCCTCTCCTCCTGTCCTGTCACTGTCGCCTGCCCGGCATATATGCAATGGAACTAGAAATTACGGATGAAGAGAAGACAGGTAAACAGTTGCATTATTTCTTCCTGACTTGCAACCTGTGAATAATTTCGGAGGTCCCGGTCTTGTCAGTCGAGAGTAATTTGTTTAGCCGTGTGTTTGGGAGTTAAAAATAGACTTGGACGTACTTGAGAAGAGCCCAGAGAGTGTGCACTGTGTCGTGACAGGGCTGAGTAGTGACACACCACTCCAAATAGTCTGCGTAAATAAACCGAATTAAGTCAATAAATGAATAACACTATCTTCAAATGTATGGTGACAACCTGTGACTTCAAAAATGTAGCACCAGCAAGTAGTTATTCTTAGCTGAAGATGTATGGTTAGAGAGTAAACAACACTTCCTTAACTGGCTCTGGTACATGATGAGTGTCACACAGGATGCATGCTATAACTGGATTGTATAGTATTTAGTGCAAGCAAACACAGTGTAACATACTCATTAGTTTGTACACAAACTCTAATATGATCAGCAGAAACTTGAAAGAATGTAGGTAAAAGCACAGTGTGGAACTTTCTGGAGGTGGAAAGTCACTTGTATAATTCTAAATAGAAAAATGAATCCATACTTTGGAACATTCTCGATGCATAGGGGACCAAAGAATTATTAGTATACTGTAGCTAAGAACATTTCTATAGAAGCAAGCAAGAGGTTTTTTTTGTTTGTTTTTTGTATATAAAACATAACCTGTCCATGTTGACTTTTATTTTGGTGAATAAATTTTTAAAGGCGCACTATGTAGCTTTTTATACTGTTGTTTATCTGCTTGTCTTCATTGTGAATGGGCTTTCCTCAATTTGTCTTCTGATGGGAGCTTCTGATTTACAATTGTAGATTATATTATGAACGTTATGAATTGAAGATATGCAAAAATTCAATATCTAGAATATCATGCAAAAAATACTGCTATTAAAAAGCTTTTAATTAACAATAAAAATAAATAACTTATGTCATATTTACTCAAGTTATTCTGTTAAAATGTAATACTGGAAGAAGCAGTTGAATTAAAGTTGGGGTAACTTTTTTTTTTTTTAGTTAGTAAACTAATTAGTAAACTTTGTATTTTCCAAAGAAAATACATGGTAAATGCATCACTTTGTGAGAAAACGGGACCTCTGAGTACTGTCTGAACTGAATAAGGAAGAATTTTAGTTCTAATTAGGAGCCAAATGCAGCTCTCTGATTGGCTGAACTTGGGTAATCCTCTCCAGTTTCACTTTGTTGTTTATGTAAAGGCATTTATTGACCATAATTGCCATCCAAATGTATACATGTCCATATTTACCATGCGTCGAAAGATTTCTGAGAAGAAGTAGTCACATTTAAAACCTAAATTGTGTTTTTTGCAGTGTGAAAATTAGCTTTTATTACTCATGATAAGAGGATATTTTGCCTTTTTTGCAGATTTACCATGAAAGAACTTTGAAAACAGCAGCAGTTTTGCTAATTTCAAGTTATAACAAGTGTGTGCTTTTCTTGTAAAACGAGATATTTTATGCTTATTCCACTGGCAATCTTATTTCATGCCAATTAAAAGCTACCCAAAACCTGCTTATTTCAGGCATATTCATTAGTTATTTAGTTTAGTCATTTTCTCCTGTGTAAAACATGCTGCATTTTTGCTGCATTATACAGTATAAATAGACATTTCATGTTGGTGTAATTGCGTTTCACTTTGGATTAGAGGTAACTTATGCTTTGTGTGACTTGTTGAGTGACAGGCTTCTGTTTCGGGCACCTTAGCCACACCCACTGTCCAAAAACCTGCATTTACTCACAACAGAATCCACACTTGAAGCTGTACCTAAGCCCCATAGTCGTTGTCTGTCGCAGGCGGTTCATTTAGGGAAAAAAACAGCGAAAGATGAATAAAAAACGGTCTTGTTATATTTCTCCTGGATATCTTGTTATCTTGTTATCACGCTTGTTCTTTGCAGCGCCTCAGTCCTGTCATACATTTCAAAGAAAACTAAGAATTATGTGTTTTTGTTTCTGCCTCACAGCGTGCTTTTAAGCTTTCAAAACACAAAATGAAAAGTCCCATTATATTTTAGCGCACACAAAACCACTTCAAATCCCCTGTTTACACGGTGAGGGATTGACGTCCATTATTTTGCACCATTACACGGTGAAAGGTACACATTATGCGTTTGTCTTTTGTGGAGAGAACGGCAGCAGATCGGTTAAGCTTTATTGCTTGGTTCCCACTGGTCTGGCCCAGGTCTTTGCCTTCAGACATATTCTCAACTTGATTTCCTGCTTTTTTTCAACAGAAATTTCCGAAAGACCAGCTGTTTTACATCTCCACTGTCATCGAGCCTTGTGTCTGTCAGGTTGAATTTAAAGTTGAAGTATAAAACAGCATTAACTTGTCGCATACTGGGCTGACAGATTCTAGTGGGCTTTTCCGTTTGCCTCTGGGAATTGTCACTGAAATATTGTATTATTTGTCGATTACAGATCCTGCAGTGAAAAAAAGTTTTGTCTATGCAGAGACTCTTGTCTAAAGTGTATCTCACGGTTCTCATCTCACAGTTTGTAGGATAAACTTCTTCTGTAACTCCTAATACGTGATCATAAACCATTTTTTCTTCTGTCATGTTCTTATGCAACTGAAATTAAGTCGGTGTAACACTTGATATATTAACATTATAGCACAGTATGTTTAACACAGCAATAAATCTGATATATCCATTTAATCAAAATAGTACATTGCCACAGGAGTCAGATCACAGTCTGTTTACTGTCTTGAATTTGATGATGTCCTAATATCATGATGGGCAAGGTTATATATGTAACTGTATTTTAGAACAAATAGAAATTCTATTCTTCTAATTCTTCTAATTATCTGTTTGGGATAGAGTCCACAAACATGGTATATTATTTTAATGACATTTGAACTAACTAACAATCATTTCTTTGAGGTAAACAATGACACCACTTCCTGAGGCTATTGCAGAAACACAATTTCACATTCGATTTATTTTTACTCATAGATAAGACAAAATAATTGCAGGGACATGACCCATGTAGGACTGCAACTAATGATTATTTTGCTAATTGATTAGTTGGGTGATTATTCTTTCGATTCATTCGTTGTTTAGAATGCAACAATGACTTGAATACAAGATTTTTGCAAAATTTGAGCTGAAGTAATGGTTACTTTTGTAAGTATGTTATTTGTTTGCACTGACCCAGTTTTTTAATGCTTCAGAATTAACATAATGATTAGAACAGTAGGCATGGTCCCTCCACAGTCCCTTGAGAACGTTCTGGGGGTGTAGATTTTAGGGATTTACCAATACTTAAAAGAATTACATGAACAAGGCTAAATTTAAGATTTACAGAGGAGTTTATCAAAACTAGTTTGAATCAAAAATGTATAGTGTATATTGACACAAAAAGAGCATTTTAGTTATTGTGGTATCATCAAGAATTAAATCTATTCCTTAGTATAAAAACTGAGTTTGAAAATAATAACACTAGGCTCAGGCAAACTAGTTTTTACATCAAAAATGCTAAATGTACACAATTTTGACATAATTTGTGTTACAGCCGATGTTTTCCCACAGCTAGTGAATGTTTAGACCCTTTATGAAGACCTGCTAACGATTATTCGATTACCAAATTAGTTGGTGATTAATGTCAATAATCGATTAGTTGCGATTAATCGATTCACTTGTTGCAGCTCTAGACTCATGAAGCCTGTCAGCAAAGACATTCTAAGACATCAACTAATACATTCTTTGGTCAACTACATGCTAGAACATGAACGCAGCCTATTAGACCTTTATGTTGTCCGGTTATATAACTGCAAGCTGTCTGTGTCCAAGATTTAAAACCTTTATGCACACACCTGTAGTTATATAAAACATTCACAAAGTTCAACATCTGACCTATCGTTCTTGTTTTCCCTCAGAGCAAAGCAAAAGCAACCTGAAGGTAACCTCTCCGGACGACAGCGAGCAGGTGATCCGCAGGCAGCCATCTCCGAACGGGACAAACCCCTCCACCAGAGATCGAGATGCCAAGAACAGCAGGACCGTCCCGCGCAGACACACGCTAGGAGGGGCGCGCGGGTCCAAGGAGATTCTAGCCATGCAGCCGTCCGACATGGACAAGAAGAGGGAGGCTTTTCTGGAGCACCTGAAGCACAAGTACCCTCACCATGCATCTGCCATCATGGGTCACCAGGAGAGGCTACGCGAGCATGTTAGTGCAATGCTTTTAATACTGTTTATATCATCCACTCGTATCCAAATCATATGAAAGCCTTTTTGCTAACGCTATCTGTATACATGGACGCTTCTACACTTATCTCAATGCATTCAATCTTTTTAAACTTGTAAGAAAAACCTGTGATCACTATTTTACTCTTTGGGATGAGAGTTGATTGGCTGATGATTGTTCTATACTGTGGAAATGGCCAAAAAATCCAAATTTTCGGTTTTCTAGAAATTGAGGTGGTCACTCTAAATGAAAAGGAAACAAGCCTTTTGGGTACATTGGTTTTAGTTTTGACATCCCAAAATTCTAAAATATTGTCTTTCCACTTTTGAAGAATCAGCAGACTTAGTGCCAAGAGGGTTTTGTAACAGATACTTGAAAATCAGGTTGTCTTCGAAGGAGCTATATGCAAAAGTTACTAGCTACGTAACAGAGCTTTCTCATCATTGTTGTCTTTTCTATGTTGGCTCAATTTTGTGTTGAACACTATTTAATTATGGATCTATAGCTAGAATAAGCACAACAGGTCTCCTTAAATATATATATTCTCCTCAGAAAAAAAATCTTTACATGCATAGGCTATTCTATTTTCCACTAGAGCTGTACTCAATGTATCAGGATACATATATATATATATATATATATATATATATATATATATATATATATATATATATATATATATATATATATATATATTATATATATATATATATATATATATATATATTATAATATATATATATAGTGACAAATTTGTTAGAAATACGCATATCGATACTAGGATACATATCAGATTCTTAAGCTCTGGAGGGCTGAATTAAGGCTGAATAATTACACATTCATAGGGCACTTGAATGTAGAATTAAAAGCGGTGTGAAAGTACAATGCTTCTGCATTTTATCATTCTACAAAATCATAGTTACATTGCGAACACAGATTTTAAGGAGTCCTGTTCTCAAAAACATGTTGAAAACATTTTTACAAGTAGTGAATATAGTACCTTATGTACAGTTTTTTCTCCATTTTGTCATTTTGGTTTGTACGATACGTGATTACTACTGTAAAGATAACCTCTGCAAGTTTAGTTCAGCATTTTTTACCTGTTGGCTACAGTAAAGTTCATTTGAAACTGCATAATCTCATAGACTATGGGAGAGTTGTCATTAAGTAAAGGACCTGAAGCTCAGCTCTGTAAAGCTGTGGGCAGATTAAATCATTTGAGCAATCAGCTGATGTGCTCCTGACCTCTGGAGGGCCATGAAGCTATTCAAGGGCACTTTGTGAGATGAAGTACAGTGTGAATATCCTTGCAGTCTCCTTTTAGATGAGCAGAAAGCTGTAGAAAAGGGATTCACCTTTTCATTTAATTCTTAATATCTCTGTTCTGCCTTTAAACAAACTGATGAACCACTAAGCATTACACACAAATTGTCATAGCATTAATATTCATTGCAATAATCTGTTCATTAAAAAAATCACATTTGGAGAAATCAAACTCGTTCTGGAATGTGACATGTGATTTGGGTCTCGACCAATCATAGTTCAGTTTAAACTTAAAAATATACAAGTGATGATTGACAGCCAAATTGAGAGAGCTAATGAGATTCACGTCAGACCAGTCTTCACTCAGAGCTCATACAGCACTTTGAAAGACATGGACGTGCTTTAAGTTGATTTCTCGGACTTAATTTTAACACCACTGTGCCAGATGCCCTCCCGTAATAGCCCTTTCTATGGAGCGTGTTTGGGACAGCGTGAAGGCAGCTGCACAAGTGGGGTGTGTATTATCCAGTCTTGTTATATGTTGTTTTAAGCTTCTATTAGTTTTAATGGCTTCACGTTCAATACAGTTACTGCTGTGTCTGTTCATTCATTCATTGGCAAAGCAATTTGTAAGTGTTTTGTGTTTCAATTTGACTTGATCTTTGTTTTGGACCTTTCTTTTCTTGTTCAGACTAAGGCAACCACGAAACTATTTCCTTCTTTTTTGCTGCAGGTTAAAAACGTGGCCCTGCCTATAAATCTACTTGTCACATTCCCTCCCACAGTTTGGCTTAAGAGAAAGAGGAGTTGCTTCATTGCTTTCTTTAAAAAAATCTCGTTCCAAGTTGAATTTTGTATGTATTTTAATGTATTTTTATGGCTTGTTTACAGTGCTGATTACAGTAAATGGATAGTGGGAGATTTCTGTTCACCTTGTTATTGTTTGCTCGCATAGGTCAGGGAATGCAATGAGGACGACACAAGCAGGGCCTTTGTACCCAAAACAATTGAAGGTAATGGTGAGTCTGGCATCTTGCCGCAGGGGAGCTCCGTGCAGCCAAACAGGCATTGTGCAGAACAATTTGTGTTTTCTCAGATTATCTGAGCTGCTTCCAACATGTAAATTTACCCTTTTGCCACATTGATAAGTCTGAAGTAAATATTACAGGCTATAATAAATATTTCACTAAATCACAGCTAGGATAATTTATCATTTCACTTCAGTATTGTTGGACATGAGCAGCAGATATAACTGCTACCTAACAACCAAACTGTAAACAAGGGTCAAACTCCACTCCATAAATTGCACAATAACAGTGATTTCACAGATACAATACTTGATAACACATGTATTTTATTAAAGTTTAATCTATCAAGAAAACTGTCAGTTGCGAGTAAATCAAAGCTGCATGTTGACCTAGACAGAAAGATTTCTTTTTTTCAGCACTACTTCTTTGAACTCAGCACAACAATTTTTCATAACAAACTGTAACTTCACGTATGTAAAACTTAACAAACAAGCACTATCTCCTCGAGCAAAGCAGTGATTAGAAAAATACAAGTGCTTTAAAGCATTGCATGATCAGAAAAAACAAACTAAATTAGATTCGATTTTTTAGTGTCTTTGAGATAAGTTCTAAAAAGTTCACTTCACACTTCACTGTGATTGGCTAAAAAGAGCTGTCACTCACCCAGAGCATGACAAGGGCTGACAAGAGAAAAAGGTGGGACAATTTATTGTAGCAGCAGCAAATATGACAGTATTTGACAAGAGCTAACAGTGCCCACCTACTTCCTGGTTCAACAACCCTGGTCTCCCATGTTAAATCTCCATAGGAGTTTTGAAAAAATATATATTAAATGTTTGAAAACATCCTCAGTCTCATCCTACTAAGTTGTTGTTTGCTGAATTATAAGTTATAGATGTAGTTTTTAGACTGATAACAACTACGCTGAATCTGAGTTAGCACATAGCTGGCTATCCCGCTATATTTAAACTCTTAATATTTCAATTTTTTAAACCCCTATGGTACTTTACAATGGGACAATTTCCCTCCAGAACCAGGATGATCTTCCACTGTTGAGCTCCATAAAGTTCAGATTGTGACATCACACATGAATAGAATTTTTAGTTGGTCAAGTTTTGAACCAATTGTAATATTAAAGTCATGTAATACTGAAAAGAGTGTTCATTATCCTGACACTAGAGAATGCTATATATATTTACCAGTAATAATCCTGCAGTTTATGGAGTTGGTCCATGGCTTTTCTTTACTTTATTGATTTCTTTTGGCTAATGTAGCCTATACTTATGGAAGTTTAGCAGACTTGTTACAAAAATGGCAAATCTCCATAGTGGCAGTTTATTTTTATGTTTTGACTCTTTCATCAAAAAAGCAGATCATCACAAGAATAAGACCACAATTTGATTTTTGTCTATATTTCCCAGTTATATTTAGATTCATAATATTTTTTCTTTTATCAATTCAAGACAAAAATCAGAAATTTAGAGCTATACTGAAACTTAGTAGTATATTGTAGTATATTGCTAAATGTAAAGTCAAGTCAATGTGGCTGTTTTGGTAAGCTACTCGACACTTGCAATAAATAAGCCACAGCACGTTGTGAAATCGAGGCAGTCAGACAGGTAAGTTAGGAGACAAGTGGGTGGAGCCAGAGTTGCCATAGTGACTCTTCGTGATGTCAGCGCCTGAGGGAAAGAGGCGGAGGGAGGAAAGAGCGAGGAGAGGAGAGGGGAGGGCGGTAAGTTAACGTGTAGGTGCCTGCCGCTGGGGAGGACTGTGGGAGAGAGTTGTGCGCGTGTAGATGCGTGTGAGAAGGAAGGAGGAGAGACGAGTGCAGCTGCTCCGACAGGCAAGCGATGGATCAAAAAAAACCTCGTCTGGAACCATGAGGCACCGTGCGTAAAAGCAGCACGGGAATACAAATAAACTTCCCCAAGCAAACAGGAATAACTTCTTACCCGCGCGTTTTTCCGCTCAAAGAAGGTAAGCCACTTTTTACCATGCTTTTTACACGCTGGGTTGTTTGCTCGTGTTACGCGCTCGTGCTACTTTTACGCACTCGTAAAAAGTTCGACAAAGAGTGTTTTTTTTCTTGGAGGAATAACACTTGTCGCGATGTCAGGTGCCTCCAACTTTGCAAACCTGAAATATGCAGAACGTGGCATCCGGCTGAGAGCTTTGTAAAGAAAGTGTCGATGATACGATCTGGTGCGCTCTTGTTGTTTACGTAGGACTGCGCCCGTAAGGTGGTGTCGCGTAAATCATTCTACAGGTAGTACTATCTGTTGTCTATCTGCTGCGGGTTTCCTAGTTTAATGAGCGCTAATCACGTAAAGAGAACATTAACATGCAGTTTTTTAATCATATGTCATGGGCAATAGTCGTGATGGTTAGTTATTGTGCAGTTGTAAAGATAGTTGCACTTGCACTATGCTAACAACTCCATTTTATTAGAAAAAACAAAGTATACAGATTGTACTATGGTTGCAAACTTTGGAAACATTTAAAAACTACATTCACAGTTCTGTTCACATTTTTGTTGTCTCCAGTTCTTGCCGAAAGACAAGCTAATAAACAAATATTTGTGCAAGTCTAGACTACATGGTTAGCCATTTCTGTGCAAAGAAAATTATAACTGCAGCTTTTGTATTTTTTTCTACTCATTGATTTTGGCTTAAAGTTGCTTTCTATGACCTCACAACATTCTATAGACTAATAATATTTGATAGCCTACAGCAAAGCAGTGGTTCTCAAAGTGGGGGTCGGGACCTCTCAGGGGTCGCGAAGCAAAACTGGGGGTCGTGAGATGATTTCAACTTGTAATTTTACAATTATGACTTGGTAATTAACTGTTTTTTGACTGATAGCATCATTTTTGATTGAATGTTGGTCACATAAAACAAAAAACAACAACAGTGAAATAAATGCATTTCAAACCTATTTACTAGAAATTTCTAAAGACATTTATTTTACCTTTGGTGTGGAGGTTGCAAGTTGATTACATGGTTATTTTGGGGGTCTCGGTCTGAAAAGTTTGTGAACCCTGTGATACAGATGGAGGACAACTAAAACATAATATTGTTTGGTTATAATACAAAAGTCAGTGGTCTAGTCACTAAACAGAAATGTCCAGACTGAAAATATGTGGCATGAAATATTTAATTGTAAACCATAATGCTGTCAGTAGGAAAACCTATCTCTCTTCCACATTCTGGTCTTATGACATCTTCACATGTAGAACGTGAACGCAACCTATCACTGATCATTAATCGTGCCTGTTCTTTCACTTGTTGCGGTTTGTCTTCTCACTATGGTGCGTTGTGTGGTCTATATTCCTAGTTTGAGTAAGTTTTAAGCAGTCATTTGTACCACTGAATATGTTTGATTCTTGGCTGCAGGCTGAATTTGCGCAAATCCTAATAAATAGGCTACAGAATGTCAAGACAAATGAAATCAGTCATCTTTGATTTATGCAGCCGTACAGCAGCAAAAAGCGTTTGTGCTCCAGTCTGCCATAGAGGTGTAATTATTCTGCCTGGGAGAGAAACAGCAGGAGAGCAGCTCACTATTGCTCGCTTTAATGTAGCTTTGAGATTGGAAAGTGTACAGAACAAAAAGTGTGTGTGTGTGTGTGTGGCGTACTGGAAAGGCAACATGAGCGCTAACGGAGCATGAAGCAGAGGTGAGAAGGAAATGTCCCCAGAGGTTTGGGTTACAAAGAGGAGATTTATCAAGGTCAGGCGGAGGTTGGGAAGATGATCCTACTTTGGTGAAGTGGATGACCTGCTCCGCCCAGCATGACAGAGCAAAGGTGCATGACATACTGTATACTGTGGAGGTAGATACAAACGCAAGGGAATATAGGTCTCATGGAGGATTTGTACTGCAATAAAGGAAGTTAATCAAAAGAGGATAACATAGATATACAAAGTTTGCTTGATGCCAGTTGGGAAACTTGGAATTGTGAAGCTGTTTTTCAATGCAGTTGATGGATAGAGATAGAAACTTTTCATATTAGTTAACAATGTTTTGACTATAAAAAGTCAATAGTTTTCTTATAATCTCTAATAGTTAAAATGTGTAGTTTTCAACATTAAAACTGCACTGAATCTGATTTGCTAAAACAGTATAAATCCTATCTCATGAAACTTGTCATTTTTAGATTTTAAAATTGTGTTTCTAGTTGGCTACCATCCAAGTTTTTCCCCCGCCAAAGGCCCAAAGTAACTAGGATAGGCTTAAGTCACCTGAAACCCAAACAAGAACAGTAAAAGATGAATGAATGTTTTTTTATGATGGTTGATGAAATATTCGGTTGCTGTATGTTTAGTTTGAAAACCAAAATAAACAGTCTACACCGCTTTTGAATCTACTTGACCCTCTGAATCTACTGTAGTCTGGGAGGAAAACCTGTTTACAATACACTCCTCCTTGACTAGTCTCTCCATTAGCCTTCTTTGGAACCGCAACAAAGCAGTGAGCAGTTTAATTTCCTCCTGTCCTCTTCAGACTCTGCAAAACCCTGGATCCAACCCAAGGGAGCTGAGATAACATCCGAGTGTCCGACCCGCCACCCATGATCCTCTCCCCGGGGCTTTTGACAGGCTCGCACCGGGACGCCTGAACGATCACACGACACGTCCTCTCTCTCTGTGTCAGTGTGGGGTGATGTGTGACGGGGGAGCGAGGCAGGCGAGGGGGACTACGGTGGCCTTGTTGGGACAGCTGTCTGCAGCGGTGGACAGACAGAGTAGACAGGACTGGAGTGCCCCAAGCTGTGATAATCCTCCTTGTGATGAGAGGGCAGGTTGTAAACAGAGGAGTGGAGCGGGGTCACTGGGTCTACTCGTGTTGATCAAGATGTCGTTTAAGTTAGTGCAATGATTTACTAAGTTTGGAATTCTCGTTTTTAGGCTGAATGATGTTGAGATTGTATTTATGTTATAGGATTGTGTTCAAAGCTTACAGTTAAACCATCCAGGAGAAATACTTATGTTGTTCTACTTTTTATGCAGAATGTTTTGTCATTTCTCTTAGGAATGGGGTAAAATTTACATAGTGTAACATGACCAAAAATAGTACTGTATGATGCCTGTTTTTTTAATCATATAACGAAAACAACAAACTATAAAAACTGCTTGTATAACTTTCTTGTGATTTTGATATGATCCACTGGTTTAGAAATGTGTAGAAACACAACAATTCAAGGCAAAAAGTGTAGATTTTTGGCATACAAGTCTATAGAAAAGTCACGCATTAGATATGCTATTTATCAAAACTGTTATATTCTTTGCTAAAGTGAAATGTCTATTAATAGAATCATTCACATGCCTATTGAAAACCATTAACATTTTCTATTTAAAAACATAATTTTATTTTATTATGGTAAAATCCGCTTTACTGAGTTTAACCATGTTATAGTAGTGTTTTCTTGTCATTAGTATTGTCCTAAGAGACCTCAGAAAAGGCCTGTTTTCACCTACCACCTAACCCCACCCACATGCGACTGTGTCATGTAGTGAATTTCCAACAAAAAAGATAGTCAGTTTAGTTTAGATATGACTAAATATAAGAAAAATGTCTCCTTTAAAAGACCTGCTTATTCCACAAACCCATGCAAAGAATTGAGCTTTACTAATACTGTCAAAAGCACCTCTTCACAATAATGATGAGTTTCTGAAGTGATCAGAATACAATTTCTTTCAAATACATGATTGTCTCAAGTCTCTGTTAATAAATATTTACTTGCTGTAATGTTTCTTTGACTGTTTGCAAGCAAAGACAGCATTTCCTGGCAGCTGTGCAGTTTGTGCCTTAAAGGGAAAAATGTTGGATGATTAGAGTACATCTTTTGGACTTGATGACTCGGAAATATGTGATTCATCATTCGTAATAGCTGCTGTAGCCAATATATTACTGTAATCTCTTGCGGTAAGCTCTTTGTTATTATTGTCATTTACGGTCATAACTATTTTTTATATTTTGTCCTATTCAAGTTGATATTCACCAGCTTTCCTCTATTTCTTCATACAAAATGTCAAGTTACCGCCACTTTCTTTCTTTCTTTGCTTTGCTCAATACGACAATAAGTAGTCAGCAGAACAAAGTTTGCCAACAAGCACAAGGCAAGGAGACACTTTTGAGCTGATGCTATCACAGATCCTCTGAAGCCAGTCGATGGAGCTGGGATGGCCTTTAGCTGCAAATGTCACCAAGTTTTGGAAAGTTTGTCATAACTTTTTGCATTAGAAGAAAGAAAACAACAAATGGACATTGCATTTTATATCTTACACAGCGCAAATAGAAAGTAACACTAGAAATGGTATGTTTATGTCACTTCTTGTGGAATGTTTTGTAGCAAAAGTGTTTTGTCTTTACAGAATTAGTTCTTTGTGCCCAGCTACATTTGTGTTCCAAGGTCAGTCTGATAAAAGTGTTCATCAACTCCTCCAGGAATTCTGACTGTGATCACTGAGAGGAGAGAGAGGAGGAGGCCAGTGTGGTTCCTGTTTGGAATGGGATCACTGCTGCTGGGATAATGGCCTCAAGTAAACCTAAAAAACACACTTAAGATTTGATGGTGCATTAATAAAAGGTCAATTTGTAAAAACCTTGGCTATGTGAAAAAGCAAGCAAAAACAATAATGAATAATACAGTACAAGCCAAATAAATATGGAAATTTGATTCCAGATTGCTGAGATTTATGTTAATACTGATTTATTAAATTAGTAATGTTGCAATGCTGTTGGGGATTTGAAAATATCTGTTAGCACATTAAAACAGTAATTTATAAGTCTAGCCGGCATATTTTTTTATTTATTCTGACCTTTTGCTTGAGTCAAACAGTAGCCTAAGGAATATTCAGTTTAGGGCACTGCAAAAAATGAAGTTTGTAGTTTAACAAAGCTTTTGCTGAGTTTGCAATCAACTTAAATAGTTTGTGAAAATGATTGAAATATATCCTACATATCAGCTAGGACTGCAAGAGGTTATCGATTATTGAAATAATCATCTAATTTAGAAACTGAACTGGCTTATATAAATACATAAATCCAAAGCATGTTATAAGCTAAGAAATAAATCTTTCTTTCAGCATTAGGTTTGGATTTTTTTAAATCCATAAATGTAAATCGGCTCACTTAGCCTTTTGAGGTGAATTTATTAAAAGCTAACAGTTTAAGTTTGTTTATTTGAATCTGACTCCACTTGGAAATGAGCAACTTTGCTATAACCTGGCACAAACATCTCTCCTCTTTGTGTAAGTTTTTGTACACTTTCTGTAAATGAATAATAACTAACTAAACTAATACTGAACGTCTGAAGCTGTAAATACATTGGATTTAGCTCATGCTAATTTCCAGCTGTAGTTCTATTAAACTTGGGTAAAACAGAGCTACAATCACTTGACTTTAATGACTGTTAGATTATTATATTAGCAAGGGCTTATTGCGTTCTAAAACAACCAGTTTTGACCATTCATGTTCTACTAGATAATTCAATTCTTGTTTTCTTTCATTTAAATTGTTTACTACTGTCCAAACCACGTCCCATTGAATCGACTTTATATCTCCACACGTTTTACCCATCACTGTCGCCCTCTGACCTACAGAAGCTGGTGCCATTTACCGGCATGTGCCACATCTGCGCCCGCCTCCGTGCTAACACAAACATTAGGCTAACGACGACCACACGCTAACCTTTATGTGACGGGGGTGGGTGGGTAGTGGGCAGGAGGAGGAGGAGGAGGAGGAGTGGACAGCTCGCAGTGGCGCCAAGGCCGTAGCTAATCCCCAGGCTGATAATGAGTAAATCCAGACAGAATTTAGCACAGTGTCTCCAATCACAGTAGCGGTGTTACAAATCAGGCGGGCTAATCAGGTCTGAGCTCTTCATCCCACTGTTCTGTAGCATCTCGCAGTGGTTTAGCCGGGCTTAAGGAGTAGCTAGTCTTATCGGCTAGCGTATTGTCCTTGCCCGTAACCGCAGTCTGCTGTTGTTGTGAGAATACTTGAGATTCTTGGTAACGCAGGAAAGAATAGAGAAGAAATGACTGCATGGTTGGAAGTCTGCACCTGTGTAATCCGCTGGGTGTGATAAAAGGGTTCGAACGACAGGTCTTGAACTCTTACTGGCCTATAAGATTAAGTTTCTCATACCAAGAGTGAATCGATGTGGTGTAGTTTCAGTGTAGCCTTTTCACAAGAAGTCATGCGTTCAAAATTTGAAGTGATACTAAAGAGACACTTGTTTTGGCTTTTTGCGATCACTGATTTCCTGTTTTGTTCTTACTGTGGTTCATGACCTTCTGTTATTAAAGGGCACACTGCAGAATCAACTATTTTTGAGTTTTTAGACATCATCAAAAGCACAACTGAAGTTTTGTCTGTGAGATACTATATTTACTGTTCCTCTCTGAGCTTCAGAAAACACTGTTCTGAATGTTCCAGATCTGTGATGTCATAAGTATTCATCATTCATTTTCTACCGCTTATCCGTTAGGGTTGACTGGAGCCTATAACTTTTTAGCGGGACCCTGGACAGTGGCCTCGTCGCAGAGTTAGACAACCATTCACTCTCTCATTCACTCTAGGAATTTACAGTGATGCCCATTAACCTAAACATGCAAGTTTTTGGAGGAAACGGAG
The DNA here is from genome assembly GCA_038363315.1 of Mugilogobius chulae. Taxonomy (NCBI): domain Eukaryota; kingdom Metazoa; phylum Chordata; class Actinopteri; order Gobiiformes; family Gobiidae; genus Mugilogobius; species Mugilogobius chulae. The sequence continues at coordinate 20,347,485 of CM076416.1, forward strand.
TACCCGGAGAAAACCACGGTGACACGGGAGAAATGCAAACTCACCAGAGAGATCGTGAGATGTAGTATGGTCGACCGGAGTCGAACCCGACTCCTTGTGGAAGCAGAGCTCTAACCACTTGGCTACCGTGCACCCATGTCATAAGTAGATACAGTGTATTATATGGTATATTGTATTTTGCAGTTAATAAATTATCCATACTTGTTTGGAGCATTTTTGCAGCTATAGCATATCAGGCCACATGCGTTTGATTATTCTCATTTATAATTTTCTTTGCAGACTGTAGATCTAACTCAATTCCTGATTAGGTAAAGACAGGACATATCATCTTAGCTTTATTGCATGTTTTTTTAGTTCTAATACTGAAAATGCCAAACTAAAAGTCTTCATGAGTGTGTTTAAAAGAAGAAAAAATATAATAATGCATAATATTTATATTTACTAGTAAGTAAATAAAAGTGCTGTAATATGGTTATGCAATTTTGGTAAACAAACAAAACAACTTCTCTGCTTCACTGATAGTTTGCCAATTGTAAACAATGATTGTGGAGATTGATAGATATGTTTTAATTCTTTTATTTAATATTTTTATTTTTTATATTTTATTTAATATTTTATTAAGAAATGTATGTTATGACCTGTAGAATTTTTTGGAAAAGCATAGTCCGATATAAGGAGGAAAAAAAAGATATACCGTAGTTTAATAAACTGAAGCGCTAATACATATATCCTGACTTGCTTAACATCATTTAATGCTCAGTAAGATCATCAGTAATTGGTTGAGTTTTGAGAATTTTTTACACTTGGTAGTCTAATCTGTCCATAACTTTTCAAATCAAAGAAAAGTTTTTATTTGATACCAAAAGAAGTTACAAACCCCTGACTCTGGACTCCCACTGTAACATGACGAGCTAATTGCCCGTTTTGCTTGGTAATTTATGTGTGGTTGGCATGTGAACGACCCACTTTAACTTAATTGTGCCGTTGAAAATGTGCATTGGCGGCCGTCCAGCAGGCACGCATTAGATTGTTTAGATATGCCACGGCCAGACAGCTTCGAGGGCCCGCTGCTTTTCGATGACTGACTGATTAGTGGGTAGCTGAGGTTACAAAGCGCTGTGGAGAGAGGTATGTTTGATTTGTGTTACTGTACATGCCCAGCTCCCATTTTACTGTATTAAATGTTATAATTATGTTGGCTTGGCATAAATGGCTTGGTTTGATTTTGAGTTGCAGTGGTAGTGTTTGTTTTTAAGACTTTTATTTTTTTTTTTTTTTTTTTTTTTTTTTTTTTTTTTTTTTTTTTTTTTTTTTTTTAAACTTTTATATTATAAGTGAACAAGACTTCTGCTCCTGTTTTAAAAAGCACATCTAAATAATTGATTTTTCAATTGATTACCCAGCCCTACCTGGGCATGTCACTGTGTTTCTGAAAGGTTGCTCCATTGAAGAAGGGGTCAGATGCGTTGGTTTTCCTGTATAGTTAATAAAAAATACCTTAAACCAGTGTTTAACCCAACCTTTTTTGTCCCCTAAATTTTGTCCCAGATGCAAGTACGCCCTAACTCTTGCTTTTAGGTAAACAAATGGGTTTTCTTGTAGAATACTTCCAGTTGTTGCTTTTTATTTTCTTGTTTTTGTAAAAATGGTGCCTCAAACAATAAAAAAAAGTTTTAATAAATAATAAAAAATACATAATAATCATCACAAATAACATTTTTAATTAATTCAAAATACATTTCATCTTATACAGTATTAAAGTCTGAAATCATTCCAAGTACTACATGGTGAGGGCCTGCGTGCCCCCGAGGGTCCACGTACCCCTGGTTGGGAAACACTGCCTTAAACTTTTCCAGTTTTGCTTCAAAATTCAAGTCCAATGGGGCACAAAGTCATAGCCAACTTTCCTTGAATGTGTTTCGTTTCATAATGTCAGAATTATTCCAAAATAGGACTGCTTAATTATAACTATAATAAAAAAAACAATCGAACAAAAAACAATTGTTTAATCATAATTGAAACCACAATGTATATAAATTATTATTTACTTAAAGAGAGAAGGAGGATCATTAGTGTCCCTTAAATGCAAAGAATGAAATAGTTACATGTCTTATAGAAATAGACTGTTGTAAATGTTTACTGAGACCTACTTTTCCATCTCAAGGAAATACATGAGTGCTTATTCAAACTTACGAGTTATGTTTAATAATCAATTACACAATCACACAATTTTTGTAATCGATTGCAGCATTAATCATGATTTAGTTTAAAAGTCTAATAATTGCACAGCTGTGTTCCAAAGTCTTTCACATTACAGTATGGAGAGGATACTGTATGTTTTTGTGCATGTTTGTTGTGCAAGCCACCACATGCAGACAGACATCTGGTTTGCACCTCGGGCCAAAAGGTATGAATCTGACATCAAAAGACCAGGCTGAGATTGGCCCAGGATGGTTTCAGTGCTGACAGGACCAGCTCCAGGCATCTGGACTTACACTACTTATATTCTCCTCTCAGCAGCTCCGGTTCCATACCTGTGTGAAACCATCTAAACTGTCTGAACTTTGGTGTTGTTTTAAACTTTACGTGACACTAATGTAGACTAGTGTTTGCTACTAATCTGTTTGTGTTGTGATGTATTAGAGTATTGTTTGCTGAGTCATTTTTAGTCAATTGTAGTCAGTGCGCCCACAAGAACCAGTTGTAGTTGACTGTATGTTTTATGTTGTTTGTGTATAATGACGATAAATCTTTTTAATCCAATAGGAGTGCTGCTTTTAACCACTGCAAGACTGACGAGCCCAAATATGAGGACATAGTTCATGTATTTCCTACATTACGCATAGAAAGTTCTATTATTTGGTCTTTGTTGTTATTTAATTATGAAATTTATATGCTTTTGTCTGTTAGAATAGGTTTGTTTCAGGCTGTTACAGAGAACTATGAGTAAGTAGATTTTTGCAGTGTGATTCTCACGTGGCCTGTGCAGGGGGAATACACTTCACATCATGAACTTGGCCCACATCCAGGCACATTTGAACTGTTTCAAACACATTTTCAAAGAACATGTTTCTTAGTCTTATTAAGATGACGGATGTGATGAGACACACCTGGAATAGAATGGTTTATATGATGTACTACTGACAGCGGCGCCGATACTGTACGCAGCAGAAAACTTTGACAGAAGTAGAGCAAGTTCATCACACCTCCTCGTTTGAAAATCTTTTGTTTCTATAAAACATTTCAACTGTTGGACATTGTGCTCTACCTGGCAACCGGGCAAAACAAGAAAAACAAAGATTTAGCCCGTCTAGCTAGCTTCAAAGGGTGCAGTTTGTTTGTTGACAGTGGAGAGCAGCTAACCTATCACATGTGCAGCTGACTCATTTCGAGCTTGTCTGTGAATATTGAGGACATGTGGGAGAAATGCTTCCTGTTTTGGGTTTCTGAAAGGTCACGCAGGGGTCACGCACACTTCAAGTGGTTAGAATGAGGATATGGCATACCACTAAGTCTGGCACGAAGACGAAACAATAGACAAAGCTACATAGCTTAAGTTGTAATGAGTTTGACAATAAATCTGGTTTACATGACATGTTTATATTTAACATAATGGAGAGGCACAGAGGCATGTGTATGGAATCTAGCACGTTCTATTTAACTACCGTTTATTATCATGGAGCACAGCAAATTGATTAAAAGAATCAATCTATATTATAGCAAGAGTGTATTACTTATGATCGAGTGGAGTGATCATCTCAAAACCATAAACTTAGATGTTTAATCCATGCTGTAACTGCGCTGTAGTGTATTGTGTCAATGCGCAATAATAAGTTGCATGAGAACTAATGATCATATGACCTTTTGTTTTTTAATCTTGTTGTGTTACACTATGTGTAAATATATGGAAGCAAAATCACTAAATTATGGAAGGTTGTCCCTTTAAATTCAAAATATTTGAATTAGGTCTTCAGCAGGTTGAGAAGCACTTTATTGGTAAGACTAAGACTGTAGTAAGACCAATCAAATTATTGATTGACTAAAAACATGTCTTGTTACTTGATTAGTCAACAAAGAGGGTGTCACAAAAAATCTCAAACTAAAAAGTATCTTTTTGATCTAACCAGGTTTTTCCACACAAAATGAAAAAGAAATGCATTGGGTTGTATGCAAAAACAGCAACCTATAAAGAAAAGTAAGGTAATAAGAAACAGTTAATTATACTATACTTCATGCAAAAAGGCAAACAATTTGCTCTCAAATGTTCAGATAACATTCTTACTTCATGTTTACCCCGTGTCATCTGTCCAAAGAAGCATCCTGATAATTCAAACAAAGAATCACCACACAGGTCATAATATTTTGCCTGATCCTTATAACCTTATTGGTAACTATTGCTCTCTGTCTTCATGCTTCACAGTGCAAGTCTCCACTGGGAGGCTGGGCATAATAAATCTCACAGACACAGTGGAGGAGTGCATGTGTCTCTTGGTGCCTTTTTAATTAGCCATGAAAAGCAATGCCATTATCAGACTGGTGTCAAGAGGCTAAAAGGAAAAATCGGGAAATTTATAGCCGCGACCAAAACAACCAAATTAGTTAATAACAAATTTGTGTCGATTACAGTTTTAATTTTTCACAAGGACACAAATCGTTTAATCTGCACCACACAGGCTCTCATTGTCTATATACGTGAACAGCTCAAATTAGATTCGAGCTGTCCAATATTTCAGTCTGGGGTTCACTCATTTGAAGACAGACAGGATTTAAATGAAGATGTGTGGAATGAATGGGCTCTAAAGACAGTAAAAGCTGAACAATAATGGCTATTCATATAATGCACAATGGCACATTGACAAATTCAATCGACTTCGTTTTGAAATATTCTTGGATTCTTTACCATTACAATGATCATTTAAATACATATTGCTCTAATATCCAACAGTATTAGAAATATGAGATCTATCGTTTAGCAGGATATTAGACAAATCATTCACTTTTCACACAAGTACTACCTAATAAAACATTCAATACCATCACCAGATTTCCACCAGTTACATACTCAGCCCGGTCTCCAGGGAAGAAGTAAATATACGACGAAATGTCAAAAACATACGATAATAACAACTAAAACGTAAAATAACCACAAATAATTTTTTATTCTTAACATACCCCAAGCCCCAGTCCTAAACTTACCCGTTAAACCCAAAGAAAATGTCGCCACGTGGTTATTTTACGTTTTGGCTTTTTGTAACATTTGAAAAAAGGAGAGAAACTTTGCTTATTGTACGTTTTTAACATTTCATTGTAGATCTCCGTTTTTCGAGTTTTAGAGGCAAATCTTTTAATCTTATCCACATTTTTTATTGTTCAGATTGAAAATGACTTTCAGATGAGAGTTGAAACGTCTTGCTCTTTGGAAACACTGTACAGATGATAACTTTGAAGACTTTCTACTATTTTTTTTTATTATAATTTTTTGGTTTAGCTGGAATCTAGACCTGTTAAAAGCACAATACACGATATTTACAAAGACAAGTTTAGCCCCAGCACAGTATCTTTTTTGTTAAAACATACTTTGTTTATGTCTGTATGTCCACAAAATCCAGAAAGTTTGATTGTGTATGTTGTTGGCATTTGGCTAACTGCAATTAGCATGCGAACATAACAGAACTCACAAGGAACGAAGAGCAGAACACAGCTTAAACATGCAAAATGAGTGTGTTAATTGTATGTGAATTTAATAACAGAAATCTTGGTATGTTTTTGGTGAGAAAAAAAAAAAAAAAATCAGAATATAGGTCCTTTAAAGATTGCGTTGTCACCATAGACCCTTTTAGTAATGGCAGGCAGCTGTATTTGTGTCTTGTTGTTGTTGATGAAATGATATTAAAAGAGCAAGTCTGGACACATAGGAACACTGCAGTCCTGTCAGCACATAGTTTGCATGTATTTGTTTGGTGAGAAAGAGGCAGAGAGAGAGAGAGAAAGGAGGATTTAACGTGCACAGGCGAAGGTGTGTTGTTGATGATTGCATGCGAGACGGGTAAATGATCTGCTTGTCTCGCTCTAGGTCTGGATCAGCGGCGTTACGTAATCAGGTTCTTTACTTAAAACCATAACAATAGATAGAGTCAATAAAACATGAGAAACCTATTACCTATATTCACCTTAATAGTGCTGTCTTTCATCGCCTGCACCAAAACATGGCATTATCTTTAATATTACTCGTGTCAAGGAGATTATCATATTGCGTGAGTTTATAATCTGTATTAATACTATTATAAAGTAATGATTGCTTAGGAATGTTTTAGAGGTCAGAAAGGGGCCAAGGAATAAAAGAAAACAGGACACAGCAGGTATGATTAGCTTAGGTGTGGAAAAAAATGTGATGATTTTTTCCTGCAAATGTGTTCTATAAGGATGCTAACCTATACATTGACCACTTAAAACTAGAAGATTTCTCAGCATCAATTAATTTGTACATTTGCATGACAGAACTAAATTTGATTTTTATGACCCTAGCAAGTCCGACAATATTGCTGGGTTTCAGATGACATCATGGAAATTGCCCGGGGAGCTGACCGAGGGTAGGAAGTGAAGGCAGCCGCCGCGTCCTATGTATTTTCCCATAGAGGTTAGAATTAGCCTGAAATAAATTAAAGTTAAGAGTAATTCAGAGAATATAAGTTGATACAAACCTACCAACCACAATTAGGAAAGGTAAGAGCCTTGTTAAAAGCCATTTTTGAGTTTAGAAACGATTTTTGATTTTTTTTTTAATAGATACTAATTAGCCATGTTTAGAACTGTGTTTCACCATACGTGTCACAATATGTTTGTGCAACACTATTTTACATGTGTGTTCTGGAGTGTTAGTGGTTGGAAGGTTGTGGGTGTAAGAAGAATCAACAGGAGAGAGGCAGTTCTTCAGGACAATTGTTTTGTATAGATCTGCCTCAAAACAACCAATGCAACATTTAGCTGTACATGACCTTATCACAGCTGTATTACTGCGCCACAAAATAGTTCTACACAACAACGTATCACCCTTATGAAAGGATAGGTTTAACTTTCTGTTTCCATGAAATCATGCGGGAGACAACATGCTTTCTCCAAAAAGATACCCAGCTTTATTTGACGAGAATTGTATTACTTTGTCTGTGATGTTCCATAATATTTAGCAGAGATAGGATAAGATTTAGTTCCATGAGAAAAATTGCCACAAGATTATGTACATATAGGGTTTCTGTAGGGTTTTGAAAAGTATGTATAATAGAACAAAAAATAGAAAAAGTTTAAATTTAAGGCCTCAAAATGTCTTAAAAACTTTTGTACATATACAAGCACATATAAGGGACTACAAATGTAAATTAGCTGTACACTAACTTTGCACTTAATGCATGTATTTTCTGTACTGATGTTCATTAATGTGGATTGTCCCTTTCAAATAAATAAATAAATAAAAGTATACACAAAAGTGTGCAACGACAGCTAAAGCTCAGTGAACATATTGTGAGACCAAACCTGAGAGAAAATTGTTCCACCCTCGGTTTGTAGTATATCGACTTGTTCATCTCTATGTCTACAAAAGCAATATCTGTGTAGAAGCAAGCTTGCATAGAACATTTGCATTTCTGACCAGTTCTTTAACAACCAAGTGGCGGGCTTTCCACAAGAAAACAATCACATATGTTTGTGTTTCGTACACTTAGCTTGATTGTGCGTCCCAACCAGACCAGGCTAAACTGCTTGTGTCTTGCTTGTGTGCCATGCTGACTGCTGTGCTTTTGATATCTCTAAGAGTCCCACAGGTGCCGTCTGCTGCCAGGGCCTTGGGCAGAACAGATACAGAATCAAATTAGACACGGGGATTAACCTGATAGATAAGATAACACACACCGTTTGCAAGTGATTGAATCCTTACAGATTTTAGACCTACTTTTGGAATCACATTTTTGCATTTAAAAGTATATGAACGTAGAGATTTCACCAGATGTCTGACTCCATCTAACTTTCCCTTCTGTCAGCCCAATTGTGGAGTGCAGAGGGTGTTTGGGATAGCCGGGAATATGTGTGTGGACTGTTGTGGTGGGGGCATCCGCCGGAGGTCGGGTAGCCTGCAAGGGAAGCGTGCCGGACACAGCTTTAACTGAGCAAGTGTGAGACGGACTGAAATAACAGCAGAGGCAAAGACATTGTTTCCTCTCAACCAGGGAGTTTCCAGTGTCCAAAACTCAAGGCTGAGGACTGCAGCTGCACCTACAAAATGGTAACTAGTGGACTTTTTAAATGTCAGTTGTTGAAATGGACACTCTGTTTTCTATATGTTGTTTTTGAATTTGCAGTTTTGATAGTAAGCGAAATTAGATGCTGCTTGGCTTATTGTGAAAACAGATTAGAAACAGAATGTGCATGTAATGGCTTGTTTGGGTTGGAGGCTAAGAATCTACGTAGGTCATGTTTGGTGATGTTTAGTGAGTGACAGGTACATTTAGCTAGGGCTGCAACTAGTTAATTGCAACTAATTGATTATTGAATTATTAGTCAACTAATTTAGTAATCAAAAAATTATTATCTGGTCTTCTATCAGTTTCCAGGAGCCTCAGATTGAACTGAACTTAGTGTTTTTGATGTAAAAACCTTCTTAATATGTTTGTCTATATCAAGTGTTATGATAAAATTTCAAACTAAAGTTAATTCTTGATGCTAAATATGGTACCACAATAAATAAAAATGCTTTTTTCACGTAAACTTTTTATGCAATAGACCGGCATTTTCAGCACAAACCTCAAATACTTTCTTTATTAAACATTTTGCTTTTATACAAGTTTTGATTATTCTCAAGATTATTCTAAAACTCATCAGAAAATTGCAAATGTTGTCCAGTTTATGTTGTTATTATTAAAAAATGTTTAATCATCGATACTTGCTCCAATGAGGATATAGTTTGATACCAGTTTTAGTGTTTATTAATATCTGAATTTTGTTACTTTTGGCAACCCCTAAAATCTGGATCTCCTGGGCATCTTCAGTTGACTTTAACTCAGCTCAAATTTGGCACAAATTCTGTCTTTAAGTCACTTTTGCTTTCTAAACAACTAATCAATTAATTGAAAGTGAATTCATCCAACTAACTGATTACCAAAATAATCTTTAGTTGCCCTAGATTTAAACAGTCACAGTGAAGTGAAGCTCACATTTAGAGAAAATAGTTGCATTGTGATATAGTGAAAGTAGATTCCTGGCTCTACAGTTTTTACAGCGCAAAAGAATAATGATCAAGAAAATCCACCAAAATATTACAATGCTAATTTCTCCTAATTGTGTCCCTGCAGTTGAGCTTGACTTTTATGTAAATGGTGTTATGTCTGTCAGTGATGAATCTGCATATGCATCGGTGGATGTTATAGTCAGAGAGTCTGCCGTTGTTTAAATGTCAAAGTGGCGGAATTGATAGCCGTCTTGCCTTTTCACCGTGCAGGGTCAACAGTCTGGCTTTTGTTTGCAATGGTGATTTCATGCACTTCATCTGCAGCTTAAATAAGAAATAAGACTCAATGGAACTTTGAAGTAACCTGGCAAGATGGCGACAAGCTGTTTTTGTTGAGTTACACAGTGAAAGTGTTCAAAGCTAAGTTACAGTTTAAAACACACATGAAAAAAGAGAACTAATTCATCTTCAATATTTTTTAGCGATTCCCATGTATTGATAACTTTCTTATCTCTTCCAAACCTCCTAATCATTTAGTTTATGACTTACTTTCACATCTTTCAGGAGCCTGAGCGAGATTTGATGTCTTTCTGAAATATTGCACAGTGCACTTCCTGTTTTTTGGAGAAACAAACAACAAACACAACAAACATGATAGCTATGGACTCTGTTTATGTTCTAGAATGTGAGGATGTTATAGGACCAGACAGTGAGCAAGAGCCAGTTGTGTACTTTGCTGTGAAATATCTAAAAACTGCAAATGGTTCCCAAAAAGTAGGAAGTACGGTCGTCCAATCAGCGAGCAGGATGAGGGTGATGCGTTGGCCAAAACCAAGATAACAGACTGTATGTGTTCTCCTCCTTTGACCTTGTGTCAAATATTAACTTCGAATACAGTATTGTGTCTTTTAATTAGCAAATTTACCTCATAGAAACGGCAACAATCACTGACACACATGTTTATGCTCTACTTCCTGGGTCAACAAAACGACCAAAAAGCAGTGATTGGTTACATTTTAAAAAGTCCCCACCTCATGTCAATCGAACAATGATGCAATGTCAGACGGTTTCCACGAAGTAAAATGAAACAGAATGATGCATCAGGCTAATTTCACACAATTAAATTTCTTAAAGTTACTTGATGTGTTATTTTTTAGTTACAAATAAAAATTGCACTAGAATATATTGACTCAACCTAATTTTTTTTTTTTGTAATTGCAGTTCCCCATTAATAGAAGGCACCATGGTGTCCCTCCGTAGTTAATTCTTGTCCCCATAGCTGAACAATAAAGTGGTGGTGATATAATGATAGGTAGTGCTGGATAATACTGACAAAAAATAATATCTGAATAGTTTTTGACTTATCTCTATAATGATAGTCAAACAGTATTTCATCAACCTAACAGAAATCAGTTTAAACGTGTATTGAATCTTTCTATTCATTTGATGACTTCATAAGTCCATATCTTGAGCAAAAACAGGTTTTCTATATAAATACATTGTAATTTCACACATTTTTTAAATTTCATAAAAACAGCATTCACAAAATTATATTATTTTATCTAACAAGCAAGCAAGATCAGTAGAGGCAATAACTTTTATAGCACAAAAACTGCATTAAAGTCCTGTGGAAACACTGAATTATGTATCCGTTCCCTTTTGCAAGCTTCTTCTTATTGTACAAGTGCATCATTTTAGGCCTCAGTCGCTGTTGTCGCAGTCATTTTCTTTTAACACCCCAATTAACGCACTGGTCCATCTCCCCAAAGGTCATGTGGGGATTTGGATGGCGGGATTACAGGAGGAATGCGTTGTTGGAGGGAGGGAGAGCGTTGAATGGGAATGGATGACGAGGGGATTTTGTTATAATGTCATTAGGGCCTGAGAAGACAAAGGCGGCTGGTGTGCGGACAGACAGCATACGGCCCTTTGATTGACAGGGCTTTAATATTGTGCTGAAGTGCAGAGTGGACGGTAACAGGTGTTTTGGGATGAGAAATGGGCGAGGAGAAGCCATCAAAACACATGTGCTGTCCAGGAAGATGAAAACATATGCTTTGGGTAATAGACAGAGGAGAGACAGGGCTTGATATATGTCACAGAGTAGAATGGAATGTACTTTTTACAGGCATAGTGTATCATTTTGTGCTTGCTGGTAATCATAATAAACCTAGCTTTGAGTTAGAAAATTGATTGTTGCTTTTGTGTTGTCGACTATTTATTTCACAAACTTAAATTGAAAGCTAAATGAGTTGAAACTTGGTAGTATAAAACAAGTTCAAAAGTCATTACTATGAATTTATCAAGGTCAGCAAAGTGGCTTATTTAGGATATCATTGTTGTGGTTTGTACAATAGATAAAATTTGATTTTGTGGAAAATAAGCCAGACTGACTTTTATCCAGTACAAGTTTTCACAAGAACAAATTATTCCTCCAAAGTTTGAACTTAAGCTTCAAACTGTCTGAGAACTGGCTGTATATCAAATCAACATGAACTTTGTGCGTCGTGATTAACTGAATTGCCCCAGTCTCTTCTGTATAATCACATTCAGAATCTGAAAAGAAATTCTGAAACTTTATAAGCTAAGTTAGTAAACTGCTACATGTACATTTTAGATTGAAAACAACTGTGTTATGGATGTCAGTTAGCACAAAGCTGGTTAGCCCATTGTAAGCCTTTAAACTGTTAATGTTTAAATATTTAGTTAACTAATTTAGTAATGGAATAATCGTTAACTGGTCTTTATTTTATTAATGTCACAATTCTAAATGACTAGGAAATGCACTTGATTCTTGATACCACAATTCAAAAATGCTATTTGTCATTGACACTTTCTACAAAAAGTTATAGTTTTTTGGTTGTTTAAAATGTATGTTTTGCTCTAGTTGTGTTATGTAGTTGATCATTTTAAAACTGTTCAGCAAAGGCCAAATTGTGTTAGTTTTGTAGTACAAATAATTGACTCAAATTGAGAATCTATAGAATATAGATTTGATACTAGCTTTAGCATTGATTAGTATGGAATTTTTGATACAATGCTACTTTATATAGGTTTCAAAGCAGTTGAGATAACTCTCAGACTTGTGGCCATACCTGCTTGTCAAAGCCTGATCCGTCAGATCTCAGAAGCTAAGCAAGATAGGACCTGGTTAGTAGTTGGATGGGAGACCGTTAGAACACCAGGTGCCACAGTGGGACGACAGGAGTAGATTGTCGTTGTGTCCTTGGGCAAGACACTTAACCCACACTGCCTCAGTGTCTGCGTACACTGGGTGAGTGGATGCTAGATTGTAAATAGACCATTTACCATTTAACAGTGATGACGGTAAGTGATTAAAATTGTGTAATTTGAGTGTTTTTCAACCTAAACACTAGTTTGTCAGTAAATCTGCACCTAGAACGTTCTTAAGCGGTTTTATTTCAGCTCAGATTTTACAATAATCTTGTGTTTAAGTGACTTTTGTATAACCAATATTACCAAAATAATCCTAAAATGCATATAAAAACACTATATACACTTTCCTTTAAATGTTCATTCACATGAGTCTGTAGGGCAATTGTTGTGGCCTTTAAAAAACAAACAAACACAGAAACAAGGCCAGTAACAAACAACACTGCAGTCACTCGATACTAAACCACAATCATCATTTTGCCTTCGCCATTTTCTGATCCATTTTAGTGCCTCTGGCTTTTGGACAACACTTTCCATGCATGAATTTTGATGGTGTCGTAAAACGCCTCTACATTTTCCAGTCTTATTTGAGACATTCATCAGCTTTGGCAGTGACTCAAAGGGTTAACAAGCCCGTTAGCTTTCCCCGACTATATATATGTGTGTTTGCCATCCAGATACAGGCAGGTAATTACACTGAGCTCTATACTTTCTCTCCCCAGGGCACGGCCGACCAAATTAGCATCTTAAGTGGAAAGCTGTGCTCACACATTAGTAAAAGTTTGTGTTTTTAGTGCCTCACAGACCTCCACTCCCTTCACTAAAATGTTTACATTCTTGGACGTCTGGGTTTGACAATATAGGCACAGCGAGGAAGGGAACGAGTTTTTCTGGTTAGCTCAAAATGTGCACAAAAACAAGGAATGTCAGTGAGTATTGCAGGTGTAGTATAATGCTGAGGTAGTATGTTATATAAATGTACAAATATGTGTCTTTTTCTCCACTAAAATGGACAGAGAATGCTTTGACATGTACAGAGAAAGGATAACAAACACAGGGAAGAAGGATTGTGTGAAATATGTGATTTTTTTTTTTTTATATAGTACAGTGTGATTACATTGAAATACAGTACAAAGCAGGATTCGGTTCAGAATGCACATTGTAAATAACTCAGGGAACATAAACATTTGAGAGAAAAACTGAAACTAGCGCTGGGCAATATTGTGATAAAAATTGAATCGTGAACTCATCTCTGTGACAATCTGCTTTTTTGGTGAAATCATCATATCGTGATTTCTGTTTCTTTATGTAATGCATCTGTCTGTTCACATACAACTTCTCTGAGCCTCAGAGTAGCAATATCCACTTTTTTATTTATTCAAAGTCTTGAATACATTTTGAAGGTTGTGTTTTTTTGGGCTGCACTCTTGTCCATAACTGTTAAAGCCTGATCCCTTCAGATCTCAAAAGCTAAGTAAGTTATGGCCTGGTTAGTACTTGGATGAGAGACTGCTGGAGCACCAGGCAGTGGGATAACTAAAGTGGATTGTCGTTGTTTTCTTGAGCAAGCCACTTAACTATTGTTGCCTCAGTGTCTGCGTACACTGGGTGAGCGGATCCTTGACTGCAAACCAATATGAGTGCTTTGAAAGGTGGAAAAGCACATTAAATTAAAGACAAATTTATTGTCAAGTCATAAATGTGAATTTTAGCAATTTTTCAGATTTTATTTACAATATTTCCATTAATGTCACATAAATCTGAGCATATTTTTTATGTCTAAAAGTCATTATTAATGTTAGAAATGGTTGAAAACTTGTTTTCTAATTAATTGATTATTTTAATAACTTTTTATTGAAGGACTTTCAAAGGCTTGATCGCTTGTTTCTTTCTGAAAACACTTGTCAACCTTTGACAGCTGACAGTGAAGTAAGAACCTTCAGTACAAGTACTTGTATTTGCCTTGAAGGCAACAATTAAATAGACATGAATTGTTATAAAATCTAAATTGTGTTCTGGCTCCAAGAATTTTGTGATATTCTTGGAGCTGGAATATACACTGATTAATGCAAGAATCGTGCATTTTCTACAGACACAAGACTGAAGAAAAAAAGGCAAATTGTTTTGTTTGCTGTGGAAATTCTAATGTCTTAGTAAATGCACCTTTTGCAATTTGATAATTGCACACATTCTAATTGTCTTCTGATTGTGATCTACAGTTCACTGTATTTGAGTTAGTCAATATGCAAAAAAAAAAAAGTCATTCATAATTTGGATTTTGTCAATATTTATGAAGTCTTAGTATCTTTATTTTGAGTAAAATAGTTGACTAATGTCTATTTCTTATGCAGTTTTACACACAGCCAAATGTTTGGCTGCATCTGACTTGCAAAGACAATAATGACTTTGTTTGAGTTCAGATGTGCATTCAAGAGAAAATGTGTAAATCATAAAATGACAGTTTTGTTTTTGTTTTTGTTACAGGAGTGAAATCATTAGGTATTTTAATATCACTTCGTCTATAATGTGAAGCCCTAAGAGTCACACATCTACCTGAAGCAAACAAACAGAAATGTGATTGTGAATCACACCTCCAACTCCACATTTACTCATTTATATGTCAGGTGCTTTTATCTAATATATTCTCACAGTTTTGCATCACGTAAGGAGCCTTGATTGCTGAAACATGGGGGCTTTTAAAGTAAAACTAGACCACGTAATGTCATGATTATGCTGATTACATAAAGGGTACAGTAAGGCCACAATCAGTGTTCTTTGTGGGCAGGTAGCAGGTGTGGTAGCAGCGTTCAAAAGAGCTATATGTCTTCAGTGTGAGTCTCCGTGAGTGACACAGCAGGCTTATGATAGGAGCGTCATTATTCTTAACAATGGTAATTTGGTTTAATCGGTCCATCTCGGCTCGAGTGCCCGTCAGAAGCTAAGACAGCGCCATGTAAGACTCGCCTGATGTAGCAATGATTTCTGCAGCGTCAAATCAGGCAGCGGTCTCAATTTGGATAGAAATTACTGTTTAATATTCAAGTTATATAAGCCAGACATGTACTTGCCTCCAAACAATCTAAGTCTTATGTGTTATGTGCAAATACCGCTATAAAAGAAAATGCATAAGGTAATATTGTGAAATTTTTGGTGAAATCGTCAAATCGCAATTTCCCATTTCCTTTTTTTAATTCATCTGTTGGTTAAAAAGACAGAGAATTATTTCCAACCTACTTCTCTTCGCTTCAGAGTTGCCAAGTTTGTTTCTTTATATCGATTTTGGGTGTTTGTTTTTAATAGATTTATGAAGTTTGAAGGTCATGTGTTGAGGTCTTTTTGTGCTGCAGCTTCAAGTCAAGTTCCAGGTGAATTTTAGCAAATTTTCAAGTTTGATTTACAAAAATATATCTATTTATGAATGAAACATGGATTTTAGCATGTTTTCGAAAGTTGGTAGTAGTGTTAAATGCCAAAATTGTATTATCACACAATGTTCTATTTAATTGATTATTTTATTTATGGGCTGAGGTCCAGAAAATTGTCTTTAAGAATTGTGATAAAATCAAAATTGTGATCTGTCTCCCCTCTCCAGGAAAATCGTGATAATAATTTTTTGCCACATCGCCCAGCCCTAAGATAGATACCAAAATCTATTGAAGCCCAAACAGTGCTGACCTTTTTCTGTTTTGGAGCTGACTGTTTTCAGGATGTCCTGAGTTGGAGCTAAGATTTGCTGGAACAATGGTGTGACTCACCCATGCACGCAACCAGTCTCTCTTTATGTGTCTCTCAAAACAAGTCTCACCAACACAAACATTTATTTTCTCTCATATAATCACACTTGTTGTAAGATCTTGTGTCTGTGCTGCTACTATTTAACAAGTAGTGATTTTTTTTAATCATAATCTATTTCCCGTTGCTTTAAAAATAGCTCTTTAGGCGCATAACTTTGCATATACGCGAGTGTCGGTCTCTGGGTAGCACATCTATCATGGCTGTCAGAGTAAACGTGGTACAAAAGCAGACAGGAGCTGACTGACAGCTTGTCTTGTTTGACTGAGGTGTGAGGAATAACTGGGGAGGAGAATTATACAGGAGTTGTCAAAGGAAGTCTGTGCTCTGGCCTGCGGTTTCAGACCTGCAGCCCGCACAAGGAAGTGGTTGGTTAGCGACAGGAAGTACAGCGGGAAACCAATATAACTCAATGTTTAACCACAAATGCATGAATGAATAAGAGGAAGTAAAGATGGCTGCGACCTTTTGGACAGACCCTACTGTCAAATGTGAAATAGTGAAAGTGTAAAAGTTAATGATGCTTTTTACAACATGTGCTTAAAGGGAGTATTGGCATTTTATCTCCTACTTTATTAACTCACACTTCTATAACATGCAACAGTCTTGTGTAGGACTGCAACAGGTTATTGATTATTGAAATTATCGGCAACCAATTTAGTAATCGAAAATCTGTTAACTGTTTTTTGCCGACTTCAAAATATGTTCTGAGCTGAGAAAGACCTTACTGTGTTTTTAAGGTTGTTTTACAGTATTAAAGTGACTTTTGTGTTCTAAATAACTAATCTATTAGTTAAGACAAGCATTTAGGGCTGCCAACTAATCAGAATCAAATAACCTGATTGATTGAGTTGATTGATAACCTGTTATTTTTAGCAACAACTGTTGATTCTGTACAAACATGTTCCTAAACACTTTTTTTTTTTTTAGTTAAGTCGACATGCTTAATTGTATGTAATAAATAACTTGTATGTAATACTTATAACTGGTATATTTTCAAACTATGGCAACTTTTTACTATTTCCCACCCCTTTGGAAGCTGACGAAACTAGAATTGTTTTTTTTTTTTGGTCAACGGTTGGCAGTATTTTGAAAAAAATATTGGAAAATTCCATTATAACACTGCATTACATTTTGCACCATTTATGCCCAGTGTGACATGTATGTCACATTACATATCTCTGACACTGGGGCTGGAATTCTAAAAAAATGTCAGACAAGTTTTATTTCATTTAGAGTCCAATTGGTCTGTGTTATGCCCCACATTATTTTCTCCGAGCCTTATATACATTTTGTCTAATCTCGCGGACATATTTAAAATATGAACACTTAATAAAGTTTTCTCATCAAAACAAAAATTGCATGACTAATCTGAAAAATCGCAATTTGAGATTTTGCCCAATTCATGCATCCCTAGCTATTTAAAAGAACTCATTGTCTTGTATTGGTTGAATATATATTTTATTGTAATAATTTATGATGATTTATGGATTTATATACTGGACAGAAGCAAATATTAGAAGGTCAGAAGTTAATTGGTTGATGATTTGAGAGCTTAATTAGCTTTTTTATGTTGTTTCCTACTACTTTTCTATATACTATTTTCCTCTTTGTGCGTGAACTCTTGTGCGGTTGTATTTTTTAAGTGCAGTTTAGGCCCATTACCCTAGGTCAGATCATGAAAATATCACATTGTTTTGCAAGCTTTTGCCACACCCTTCTTTACTCAACAGGGCTTGTCTTTAGGCGACCAAGACTTTTTTATATTGACTACAGCCCTAATGTGGAAGCAATTTCTCTTGTGGATCAATAAAGCTTATGTCTAAGCCGATATTTAAAAATCTTTTATGATTTAAAACGTCTTGCCTGCCCCTTGTTATAAAAACTTTTGTACAGTTTTAACTTTTACCTTCAAAATGTTTACCAACTAATTTTATTTTTAGTTGTTTACTTTTTCACAAACCAGTTAAATAAGGACTGAAAACAAACATATGAAGCGACAGACGTCTCAACGTGGCGTCCTAAGAAACTTCAACACTCAATTTGGCATTTTGTGACGCAGTTATTTACAAGCTGTTGCAGAATGACCCTTTATTCATCACACCTCCTCTTGTTTGGACTTGTTGACAAAGCTCCAGGTCTGTTTGCTCTCCCCCTTAAGCCCCGCCCCTCTCTTTACTTTGTTATATAGCCGCTATTGTCTCACAAACACCTTCTTGACACGAGCCGCACTGACAAGTGATGGAAGAAGTCCATTTGATTAACACACAGCGCCTCATGTTGTGCGTCCACCTTTTAACTTATAAATCATTCACCTGGGGTTCAGTTTTCTAATGTATTCACTGGTTTCAGATGACATGTCTGCTCCGTGTGACCCACAAGGACGACGGCTATCAAGAGCAATTTATTCATGTTTTTTTTTTATCCTTTGATATTGCAGTCTAGGTGTATTTTAATGTATGATCACACTTACCTCAGCGCTTTGGGATGCTGTGTCAGGCTTCTTCCTCGAGTCGACTAACTCACATGACCAAGATGCCATAGGCTTGAAAATTAGCCTTGCATTTAATTAGTAGGTTACTCATTGGTTACAGTCTTTAATGGATTTTCAAGTTAATTTTAGCTCATTGTGTCCAGTAAAGGTTAGTATATGGAGATTAGTTGTTTATCATTATTTGGGAAAGTGCTAAAATTGAAAAACTTCTCAAATCAGCATGCATTAATAATCATTTTTATCGACTGAATTAGAGCCTGCAGAAAGACCAGTTCACGATGATTCGATTACTCAATTAGTTGACGATTACTTCATTCATCGATTAGTTTGCAAGTAGAATCTGTAAAGTATAGATGCCAAACATTCATGAGCTTTGGCAAAGCTTTAGATTGAACAGAAATTATATGAAATTGTGTAAATGTAGGGTAAAAACTAGTTTGCCTGAGCCTAGTGTTGTCATGATACTAATGGACTTGATTCTTGATACTAATTATGATGCCACAATGATAATTAATAATCAAATTTATTTACAATAGACTGGGATTTTCAGCTCAAAGCACAAAGACCATCTTCATTAAACATTTTGGTTTCAAACTATCTTTGCTAATACTTAGGATTATTGTAAAACTCCTTGGAAACTACATATAAAATTGACCTCGGTTTATATTACTTGTTGAAACGAGGTCTAGTTTCAATGATATTTTTGTTGATATTATCTGAATTCGATACTTTTGACAACCTTAAATCCACATCTATAGATGTCTTAAAGAGTTTATTTCAGCTCAAATTGCAAAAATCTTGTTTTCAAGTGACTTGTTCGCTCTAAGCAACTAATCGATTAATCGAAAGAATATCACCCAACTAATCAATTACTAAAATAATCATTAGCTGCAGCCCAAAGCATGCCTGCTGCTGAGAGAACATGTTTTAGCAGTATTTTGTCAAATTACAGAATTCTATTTAATAATTCAATAATTTATGTTTTCAAGCAGCTTCTCTTTAGCCTAAAATTGAAAAATAATAGCCATTTCCATAAGCCTTTTGCGTTTTATTTAACAAATTGATAAAATAATAGCTTGACTGAAGATCATTCTTTAGTTGCAGCTCAATACACAAAGACTGATTTTAATAAAAAGCCTCTGCCAAAGCTGCTCATGATCCAGAGACACACATGTGAACCACCTGGCCTCTTCTCTTCGCACCTCTCTCCTCTCCATATGTCTGAGCTGCTGTTGACCTGTTGCCGTGGTGACTGTGTTTAGTGTGATGTCCATTTCTCTCTCCTCGCTGCACCCCCGCTGGCCATCCTCAGACCCATTTCTCTTCTTCTTTCTTCAGTGTTGGCAGCACATGCTCACAGCTCTGCACTCGGAGCTGGACGTACAGAGTTACCTGATGAGACTCCAAGGTCCTCGCAAAGTTAGTTGGTGTCATTTTGCCTGCATCGTGTATTTCTGGTGATGATTGGTGTTGTTTTGTAACTAACATTTGACCTCGTTTGACCCTGTAACCTTTATTTAACCAGGTACCATCATTGAAATAAAATGTTTGTTTCATTTAGGCTGTAGTGGACTGTAGCTGACATACAATGAAACAAACATAAAACATGGAGAGACTAAAACAGGATACTAAAAATGCATTAAATTTAGACACTGTTCAAAGGATTTTAATAATATTTTTATTTAGCATTTATAGACACATGCACATTGTAGTTCTGTTTGGTTGAAAGTACTTTAGTTAAAAGTTGTGGGAGCAGCATGACAAATGTCATCATCATCGAGAGCAATATGCTTCTTAAAAGTGAAGTACTAACAAGATGAAGACTATTATCATATGATTATAGTGAGAAAAAAACTATACAGTTTAGACACTGATCAGACAACAGTGACATTTTCATCTAATTTATTTTCGCAGTCTAACTTATAAAAAAGATTTACCGATTGAATGCCAAACTTCTTCCTTCTCATAGTTGTTAGACAGTTGTTAACTTAAGCAGGAAATCCTGCCACTGAAACTGTCAGAAAAAGGCTAAAAGTTTATTACAACTGTCTTATAAGAAGAAAAATATAAGCTTAACATGTGAAGTAGACAGAATGACATTTCTAAAAATATGTCTTAATGTGTTAATGTGACAAAAACATGAACCATATATTTAATTTTGGTTTGAGAGTCAACAAAAAGTGGTCTAAGGGCTAAATTTGCCCAGGGCCGCTTTGGACATGCCTGCTTTAGGTTATTGTCTGAAATAATCAAATTTATCAACTGACCTAATCATCCTAACATTCCTATTTCAAACATTCTGAGCTGCATATTCAGTTTTACTTTTGTCTAGTTTACCACAAGCCTCTGGGTGATCTGTATATAACTGTGTAGGCCTGTACTTGTGAATCAGTCTCCATTTAAGGCGCTGCACTTGTTCAAAGGAGCCGTTTCATAATAGGCCCAGTGTTGGCTGACCCTGACTGGCTGTCCCACTTTGTCCCCCTGGTTCGGATCACCTTACAGCTGCGCCATAGGAGTCCACTGGGCTGTAGCCTTTGTGTCCGTGCAGTTAGAGAGTCCATGGAGTGGATCTGATTACCGGACATGGGCTTTATCCTCAGCTCGTGATGACACAGTTCGCGGTCCCTAATCAGCGCTTTATTTTGTTTGTGTTGAACCGGCTTTGTAAGTTTGGCTTTTGTAGTTTGTTATCTCAAGGTTTGGACAAGAACTCTCACTTAACTTTGAAGCATGTGAGCCAAAATAGCAACAGGCCATCAAATGCATTTTGGAGAGTGACTGAGCGCATGGAAGCGGTGTGGTTTGTTGTGAAGATAATTGTAAACTAAACTATGTATTGTCTTCTTCTCTCGAGCATGAACAAACGTGTGACAGAGCTTTTTCTGACCCTTTTTATTTCTTTATTATACAGTGAACAACAAATACATCAGAGGCCTAAAGACATTCGTTTGTCAATTTAGAACAGTCTGTGTTTTGCTCCAGCTACAGTTCATGGAGTCTTCTGAGTATTGTGTTTGTAGATGAAAGGAAATACCTGTTAATTTATTAGGGCATGTTTGTGTAAATTGGGCCTATTTTTCTTTAAAATACTAAAACTGTCTATTTTCAAACTGAGTAAGTTTGTAATCTTTTTGGAGCACAAACAAATGGGTGGATTCTTAGTGAAGCTGAGGCTTTGTAGTTTTGGCCTCTGTGACTGACTGACTCTTTGAGTAAGAACAAGCTCTGCAGAAGGAACATCAGATTTTAAAGTTTGCTTAAATTTTACTTGGTAAATGTAAGCAGTAGCATCATTCGGGTCACTTGCCTGTATCTGAATGATTTGGAATATTTTGGGTTTTAGCACTTTTAGCAAAAGCTGGATTTCTTTTCATTAAAAACTACTTTTAGGCACCTGTTATAAGTTTTAAGAATAGATGATTTGACCTTAAATAAGAGCATTCCGATTTTCTTTTTATCTTTAGCATTTCCAGGAGCTTGTTTATTTTTATCACATGTGGACAAAATAGAATGTCATAAAAAAAAATGAGAAGCATAATCATAAGGTAAAATTGTGATGATTCAATGATATGCTTGTCTTTTTTATTGAGGGGTCAACAGTCAGTGTCAGTAAAAGCATGTTGCTTGGAGCAGCAATCGAACTTCCTTGTTAACGTGTTGTTAATTTACTTAGTCATCCTAGCATTTTTCTTTCTTCTAGCAAAAATGACTGTAACCCATAAGAGTGAAAAATGTTTGTGAAAGTGGGCTTGGTCTGACTTTTTCTTCGTCTTGTCCCCTCCAGAGCAGAAGCCCGAAGCACGGCCCCAGCCCTCAGCCTGGAGCAGGGGACCAGGTGGACCACATCTCCCTCGCCTCGCTCGACTCACTGGATGCCATGTCGGAGGGAGACACGCCCACAGCCTTCACCCGGGGCAGTCGGGTTAGGGCCAGCCTGCCCGTCGTGCGCTCCACCAACCAGACCAAGGACCGGTCACTAGGTGTGTTCTGATGTTCATTTACTTATATGTGGTTTTAAAAGTTCAGCTTACTCCATCCTTACTGAAAAATCAAACTTGATTTTGATATAAGGATATTCTAGTTTAATTAATTGCCACAATACAAAAAAATCTCTTTTTTTTGTCAAGGATTTAAAAGTACTGACACTTTCAGCACAATCTACAGTATTTCTTCTACATTCACTCTCACCTATAGACATGGGAACTTTAGCTTTATGCTATAAATGATCTAAGATATCTGTATAAGATATTTTATAGTAGCTTAATTGCTTTAAATGGAATTATTAAAAGTCACCAGTTATTGACATTAATTTTAAACTATATTACCTACTTTTTCACAAAAAGCAGCCAAACTCACCCTGCCCAGTCAATGAATCGAGGGGAAACACTGAACTAAAAACTTTCTTCAAACAATGTGGTTTTATGCTATTTCTTATCTATAGAAAACCACATTAAAACAGTCCAGGAAAGGCCAAATTGTTTTCTGGTATCCACTTACAATACTAGTTTTAGTCGTGATTAGTATTTGATTTTCAAAACTTTTAACAATCTTACTGTTAGTGCATGTTTACATATTATTAGTCATAGTATTAAAATAATTTACCAAGTCCCCAAGCTCAAAAGGGCAAACATACAGAAAAAGGCCTCTTTGAGAGAGATAAAACTTTTTTAGTTTTGTTGTCTAAAACAGTGATTCTTAACCATAGTGCTGGGGCCCAAAGTTGGGCCGTGAGCACCTCCTTCAGGTCCACAAAATCCATAAAATACAACACATTTAATATGAGATTGGGCCCCAGTTACTTTATACATTACATTTGGGCCTCAAGGTCAAAAGGTTAAGAACCCCTGGTCTAAAACAGGTGACTCAATCAAACTATAGTAACTGTAAGTCTGGTGGGGACCTGCCACCTGTCTGTCTCTATGGAGATGTTATTCCTTTGTCTGCAATGTTCCACTTTGCTCTGTAGCATTTGTTCAATTGCAGATGTTGTTAATGCACATTCTTAATGTGAGCAGGGTCACTTCACCAAAAATCAGTTCTGTAACTTGACCTGCTTGTCTCCATGGACAAAGCAAAGACATGAAAACAAGCTGGTGACAAACCCTCCATCTTTAGCTAATCCACAGGCATATGCACAACAACAATCTCATTTCATGTAACTTTTACAAAGAAATTGCTTTGTTTTAAGAAGATTTTAACCACCCTGCATTATTTAAAGAATCCTTGTTTCATAATGTAAAATTGTAGTATTATATTTAATAGGTTCACCTTGACACAGCAAATCTTCTTTTCTTATTTCACTCCAATTTTCCCCTCCAGCTCACAGCCAAGAGTTTTAATTTGAGCTCTTGCCCTGTGCAGTGACAGATTAAAGAATGCATGCCCATTGTGCCTTCTCTTACAGACAGATTTGGGATTGAACGACCTTATTGACATGTGCAGAAAATCTATAAGATGAGGACAGTTTGGCTTTCTTCACTTTTGCCATCTGAACTCAAAGTGGAGTGACTCTCAATAATAACCCAGCCTTTTTGAGTGACATGCCTTTTGACCCGAATGAAATGAATGAAGCTACAGGGAGCCATTTTCCACTTCTGTACCCTGTAGGTTGAATTTAAAACGCTCAAAACCATGTGACAAAGAAAGAATTGATCAAACAGAATATTAAAGTAGGATTATTTGAAAAAGTTGTAATAAGGTGATTATGCAAACTTGCTTGAATATTTTTTAAAAAGTACATTCTAAACCTGTGGTTCCCAAACTTTTCAAACCGGGAACCAAAAAAAGAACTATGTAACCAACTCGCAACCCCACAGCAAAACTATCTTTACAAATTTCAAGTTGAAAAACCATTTAAATTGGGTTCAAATGTATTTATATTTGTAGAATGTAGATTATTGCTTTATATGACCAAATTGAGTCAAATCTGATGCTAAATTTATAAAAACAGATTGAAAACCAAGTCATATATGTAAAATTACATCAAACTAAGTCATCTCACGACCCCTGGGTTATCTTTGCGACCCCCAGAGGAGTCCCGACCCTCACTTTGAGAACCACTATTCTAAATTGTAATACAGATTCTCATGTAAATCTATCGCAATAGTTAGATTCTAGAGCTGTAGGTCTTTATGGGGCTTCAGTTAAGTTTTTTTACTCTAACTTTTAGGAGTTTATGTTTTATTTATTTATATATTTTTGCATTAACCAAATTTGCTCCACACCGTTGAAATAATGTAGCCTTGCTCTACAGAACTTTACACGGGACTAAAATGTGCACAACAGCTTTTAAATTCTTCCAAAACATGAGCACAATTGCCATGACAGTGGGGGTCCATACTGGGGCGGAGGGGAGGATCAAAAACGGGGGCCACCACTTGGTTATGTCCCGCCCACTGCCACACAAACACTGCACTGGAAAACATTTGCTCCTGTAAACTCAAATTTGAAGCTGGATTCTCAGTCATAGTTGAATTGAAACAAAAGATCTCTGGCTAATCGAAAGTAAGTAGCGCTGAATTACATATATATTTATTTATACTGCATGAAATGAAGTACGTTTGAATTGACACTTTGATGTGCAGAAGTTGCGATGGTTGCTTATCTATCAAACATTTAACCTGGAACTCAGCCGCTCAGACAGTCTGCTATTTTCTTGCCATTTGCTCCGGAAACCCATTGACCATTTGCTTCCAATTCACACTGAAACCAAGCTCTCAGGAATGCAACAAGACTCCTCGTTAGACCCGGACTTTTCACTTTTTTTTTTCATTATTGTTGAATGGAAGCAAAGGTGAAGAATCCTAATCCAGCAGTATGCATGCTCCGTCAATGGCACGCTTTGTCATGGCGTTCATTTGCTCTGTAGTTGTTAACATCTGGCTGGAGAAACTAGCAGACTGTTAACATAACTGCTCTCGAGGGGGAGATAAAGTTTGGCTTAGAAAATGGGTACTTTGTTAAGTTGCCTAGACCGAGCGTAAAGAATGGCGTTTTGATTTTTCTTGTCTCCTGAAGCATGTAGGATCTTGTATGATATTTCGACAACATCTGCTAACTTTTTTTTTTTTACTACCCTTTTATGGCACGCCGCTAAAGCTATTTCTCTTAAACCTGCTATTTTCGGCACACTTTGCAAAAGCAGGATTGCAATGATTTACGTCTGGCTGGAAGAAGTCTTGCTTAAATGTGGAAAGTTTCTATAAAAATCTCCAACAAATCAGATCGATTGCTATTGTTCCATTGTGTTTCAAACTGCAGATACAATCACTGCTGCGGAGAATGACATGCTTTCTCGTTTCGTTGTTTATACAAGTGCACAGTGGGCGTGTAATAAATATTGTGGCAGAGAGACACATCTGTTTTGCCAAAGCGCAGCACAAAAGCCACACCCATAGTTCAGAGGTTCAGGCCGTGGTGTGTTTGAAGCCTGACTTTTACTGTTCCACCCTGGGCACGCGGCCGACTCGGCTCGAACAACAACTACCTATTATTACAGATAGTTAACAAGTTTCAATCCTAATTGTGAAAGTGTGCGGTCAACATAATTTAAAAGTGAACAATAGTACCATTTTACCCAAACTTGATAAACGAAACACACCCTCCACATTAATCACGCACCAAAACTGGCTCAGAGATTAGATTTGTTTTTCTGACTCAGATGTTGACTTTCTTCAACTGTTACATACTGTACAAACTTAATCTGGACAAAGTTATAATACTTTTATCACTGTTGTCCACATTCACGCTCAACTATTTGGTTTAATTGTCAAAAGAAACACATTTTTTTTATAATGCAATTAAACAGAGGCAGATATGTACATAACATACAAGGACCAGTCACTACAGAATTGATAAAAAAATGTCAAAGGAACTGATGTCTGTTCTACCTTGTAAGTTTCATAAGATTTTACTTATCAGTAAAAACAAATCAGTGTTGCATGATGCATATGGTTTATATTGTCTGTCTATACTGTATATATATATATAGGCAGGGTGCGATTTGTCAAAAAAACAGAAGGGGGATAGAAAATTATAAGTCATTCTACACGCGCACCACGTGCACGCGCATATTGTGCACGCTCGCAACACGCATGCGCACCATGTACACGCGCGCCACTACAATCGCGTCTTTCCTTCCCGTGTTCATTCCGTTTCTTTTCCACTCGCAACTAACAGGCTTCTGGCGCGCACTGGCACGTTTCCTCCCAAAATGAACAGACTCCATTCAGTGCATAAAGCTCCGCAGAGCCCCGGTTAACCAATAGGTCCTGCCTCTCAGCGCAGCTCTCGCGGCACCGGGTTCTACAAACAAGAGCAGTGCAGTTCGTCACTTAATACGAGTCTTGTCCCGCTTTGAATCGCATTGCACGTCAACATTTTCGTGTCTCTCACTTTGTTGCTGACTTGATCTTTCCGCTCTGCTTTGCTCACAGTCGTGGATTAAACCATGATCTCACAGGGCAGGTGACAGAGCAGCAGCACAGCGGCTCCGAGTGACCAAACCCGAGTATAAATGACAGCGCTGAGAGAGAGAGAGAGAGAGAGAGAGATCGGCGCGGCGGCGTTCATTATTGAGATCTGTCCATTTAAACTTTGCTTGTGCGCGCAGACAAAGTTAGAGGAATAGCCAATCAGAAAAGATTGGAAGCTGTTATGAGAGCTGCCTGTTGAGCGCAGGAGCAGCACCGGGAGAAGGGAAAAAACATAAATGAGACTACGCTGGGATTGATAAAACACTCTGAAAATTGGGATATGAAACACAGTCTTTGTTATTTTTTATCCCCCCCTACACATAATACAAGATAAAAGCAGAAGGAGGGATGGGGAAAATATAAGCAGAGAGGGGGACGGACAATCCAGAGGTAGGGAAAATCCCTCCCATCCCCCCCAGCAAATCGCACCCTGTATATAGGGGTGGGCGATATTGACAAGAATGGATATCTCAATCATTGTTTTTTGGCATATTTTGATTACAATTATCAGATGATAATATTTCAAACCAACTGGAAAATGTTCAAACTCATTTAAATGCATTAGTAGAATTTTAATGATCCGTAAAATTAGGCTGTTGTCGACTAAAGACATTTTTGGTTGTCTTAAGACGTGCTATCAATCAATCAATCAATCAATCAATCAGTTGACTAAAATGTCCCCCTTTCTCAAAACTAGTGAGTGTCTCAATGTTCTGACCAAATATTTGACCCAAACTCCCCTGACAGGACCACAAACTCAGAGGTTTGCATGCCAAATTGCTATTCATAAAGAAAAAATTCTGCTAAGCGAGCAAAACAACTATCACAATAATATCTAACATTCCTAGCTTGCCTAGCTCTCTCTCTACATATTCTGTTGATAACAATACATTTTTCCCAAAAAGTTCATTTCAGGTTGACTAACTTTGGAAAAAGCTCTACTTGTCCTTACTTTTTGATTGAAATTAGATTGTGTTAAGAGCACACTTCCTGGTTTCTTACCATTTAAGCAAAAATATAAATTATATTCTGATAACGAAGCAAAAGCACTTCAGAACTTGGTCTTGGTAAAATACAGAAGTAGAATGTCTTGGTAAAATAGAGAAGTAGAATGTTTTCTAAACACATAATGCGATATGACTACTTGCAAGGAAGATATGTTGCTGAAAAAAACATCAGTGTTTGAGAACATCTTGCAGCTCTTTTCAGCCGTGTCTTATTATTTTATTTATTTGTTTATTTGTGTATTTATTATAGGATCTACATTAGTGTATAAAAGTAAAGACTATGCTTCAGGAGTCTTCAGGAGTGTTTTTTTGTGTGTAGGTGTGTTGTACCTGCAATACGGCAACGAGACCAAGCAGATCCGCATGCCCAACGAGGTGACCAGCATCGATACGGTGCGCGCTCTGTTCGTCAGTGCCTTCCCTCAGCAGCTCACCATGAAGATGCTCGAGTCTCCAAGCGTCGCGGTCTACGTGAAAGACGACATGAGGAACGTCTACTACGAACTATCAGACGTCAGGTAAAAAAACACAAGAGACATTTAGACCTATCACACTGGTGGGAAATTATACACACTTTCAGAAATTTGAGTGATATAGATTTTTTTGATAGCGGCTAAAACTTTTACACTATATTAGTATTTATAAACTTGGTTGAGGCTCTAGTATTGCATATGTGTGATTTTTTTTTTTAGTAGTTTTAGATATACAGTATTATTAGAATCACAAAAAGTATTTCAAAATTTGCCTGTCCAGCATCTCTTCATGATACCAAACCTATTTTGTTTTGATCATATTTTTTTTTTTTTACATCTGTTTTGAAAACCAAATTATTATTAGTAGTAGGTCTACTCTAAAGGCAAATCAGAAGTGTGCTATAAATGTCGTACTTCAGCTTCAGGTCTTTTACTCAATTAAAAAATGTAGCACAAAATGTAGAAATATAATTGTATGCCTTTGTTACACTACAAATACATTTATTAATTTCTATTCAACTATGTTTGTGCCATTTTGTTCTTGATAGTATCATTTTTGATACTGCCAGAACAACTACAGTAGTATACTGTAATGTACTGTGTGTACTGTATGTTTTTATTTAAAGATAAAGATAACAAACAAAACAACTATAACCTTTCAAATACTTTTGTACTAAGTTGCAATATTGTGCTTAGTACTTTAAACCACACCCATCTTTGCACTGCAGCCACTCTTATAGTCTGTATATCTTCATGTACTGTTTCTACATCTGTCACTAATTCTTTTTTATTCTGACAAAAAAGCACAACATACATTTCCAGTAGGTATACATCATTAAAATTCCTTTAGTAAGAACTTTTGGCAGCATTTCAGCAACTCAACCTTTTCTGGCTCCATTGTGTTTATATAGGTGTACGATACTGTATATGATTTGTCTTTGCCTTCTTTGTACTTTAGACTTTTGGATTAGCATTCACCACCTTGCCTTATCAATAATGCAACATGCAGACTGGTATCAGACTAAACAATATTATTATTGCTTGAAGAAAAAAAAAAAGAAAAAACTTCATGCGACTTTGCCCTTTTCTACAGTTCCCATTCACTGTGTACTTTATGACTAACCCTTTATCTGAGCTGTAAAACATTGTCTTGTGATTCTTTAGGGCTGGCACCACATATGCCACATTCAGTCGCTCAAGACTTTGATAAGAAGACGGCTTTGACAGTTTTTTCTTTAAACTTGCTTTGGATATTGGCCTAAAATGTCACAGAATAGGCCTATGTCGATGTATATGCCTGTTGAATGGTGTGGAGAAGGGATATACGCGATCGCCCGCGGTCCGATGGCGACACATGGGCTGCTTTCTTACCCCCTGTTGCCTCTCCTGCTTACAGAAACATCACGGACCACTCGTGTTTGAAAGTCTACCACAAGGACCCAGCTCAAGCGTTCAGCCACGGACCAAGACCAAGCAATGGAGACGCCAGGGTGAGTAAATATGTAGATACATCTTTTTTAATCTTTTCACATTGGATGTCATAGCTAAGCCATAACTATCTCATGATTGCAATCGAGGCAGAAACAGGGCTAAACCAGGAAAAGGCAAAGCAAGTTTATCTGTAGAGCATAACTTCTATGCAAAGTAATTCAAAATGTTTTACAGAACAGGAAATATTAGGTAATAAAACTACAATAAGAATAGAATAAAGTAGGCTGTAGTTTTTTAATTGTTTAGTAATAATATATTATATTATATATATAATATATTTATTTATTTATTATTATTTATTTATTTATTTTTTTTTACACAGATTTAAAGCAACACAAAAGTTAGAAGTTGTTTAGATTTGAGAGTTTAATAATCTTTTGCTCAAGATCAATCTTTGAAGATAAAAACGCACATATATAGACCACACTATATCGTAAGTCTATAGGAAGGAATACAATTTAGCTGCATCGTTGTGTACATCACAGAGTTCAAAGCTTGTGAAAAAAGTAGGGGCTTATAGTACGGAAACTACGGTAGTTGTGCTTTGCGTCAACTCCTGTACAGTTGTAATCTTTGACTGCCTTTTACGTCAGATAAGTAATCAGATCATAAATATTGAATAGTTTTGCAAGCTTTAGCCGCACCTTCTTCAACTCGATGAAACGATTGATCAGGCTTGATCTAAGTCAATCAAGAATTTCGTTGGTCAATTATAGCCCTGGAATAAAGAGTGTAAATACAATTCTTTAACCATATAATCAAAAGCAGCTGAAACACTAAGAATTCTAGATTTTCTTATGAAAGTCTGAACCAGGACTAAACATTTCTGACTCTGATAGCTAAGCAATAGACTTAATCAGAAGAAAACTAAAATAGGATCTAACATGTTAAAATGTTGTTGTGTTGTATTTTGTTCTCAAGTTGTGTTTTATTTTATTCTCAAATTACTACTATGTTTGTGTTCCATCTTACTCCAGTGTTTTTGTCCCGAGTACATCAAAGTTTTGTTTTTGTATCCCCTAACTGTAGATTTTAGGTAAATAATTGATTTCTACTTATATATTGTCAATTTATTACATAAATTATGCCTCTTTTAAAGTCTGAAGCCATTCAAAGTAACCTCTAGTTGGGAAACAGTGAACCACCACATTCTGAAAAAACAGTTATTACCTTCTAGCACCTCTGTCGTGTTTGCAGTTAAGAGAAAGAATGTCCCCTACTTCTTTCTAATCTGACACTGGGGGGTCCTATATTGTCCAGGGGCTCATGCTTGACTGCAGCTTGCTTAAGCCATAGTTAAATAATTCAGCTCACCACTCTTCCTCTCGTTGTACCGGCTCTAATCTC
This sequence comes from Mugilogobius chulae, assembly GCA_038363315.1. Lineage (NCBI taxonomy): Eukaryota > Metazoa > Chordata > Actinopteri > Gobiiformes > Gobiidae > Mugilogobius > Mugilogobius chulae. The sequence continues at coordinate 20,378,954 of CM076416.1, forward strand.
TCACTCCTGCTCTGATTTGTGAACTGGCTGCTTCCTGCTGATGTTTGAAAAAAAAAAAAAATAAAAATCCCCTTCCTCAAAATCTGTCCCGGTAATCCATCTGAAGCTGCTGTTTCTATGTAATACAAATACCATTACTTTGTCAATACCTGTGAAACTTTTAAAGATTGTGGGGGAAAAGTATCAAACATGTAGACCTACCATTGAAGAACAACATATAGAGTGCTATTGCTGCTAACCACTACAATGTCAATATTTGCGGAGTGTAAAGAAAGATCGTGTTGAGGCCTTGTTTTGTAACTTGATCAAAGCAATACTGTGCTGCTTTTTGCCGCGATAAACAATATTCTTACTCTGAACAAATGCATTTTCCTTCAAACACTACAGTCTTGAAACGAACAAGGTTTCACTCTAATTGCACTGTAATTTTAAATACATTTTTCAGTTTACTCAAAAACTAAATAGGTTTTCCAAATCTCTGTAAAATAAATGTGGCTCAATTATTCCGATGCAGTAGATGTTTTTTCTTCATTTATGTGAATATACTATACAAAATTCAAAATGATAGATTGAAGGTACAACACTATTGCATCTCTAATTAATATTACTGTAGCTGCATTCTTAGGACTGACAACAACATAGGCCCTACAGAATTTGAACCCCCTGGTCAGTGCAAAATATACTTTTGAAGTTTGATTTCTAATTGCACACAGTCTTTAACTTTATATTGGATCTATAAAACCCTCACCATTGTGCCAAATATTACTCAGAGACAAATTGAACAAAATAGTCACATGATTTATGGTTGTTGGAGCAAGTCACAGCAGCTCCCCGGCCGCTTGTAGTCCAGGTTACTGCAGAAGTCAATCAGCAGACAAGATTGCACTCTCCCATAAAGAGGCGTAATTTTATCATGTGTAACTTGTGCTGTGATTGGCTATTAGGTTGTTGTTTACTTTTAATTCTTTGTGCCTCCTCTTTTTAGAGGTCGGTTGAATAGTAAAAGGTTTAAAATACAGCTACTCTAAGCAATTACTGTAAATGTTGTGAATGCACTTTGTATGTTTTGTCTTGGTAACCAACAGTAAAATAGAAACTTAGGTAGGCAAAGTTACTTCTAGTCTATAATACATTCCAACTGTTTTGATACTGTATATGTACATGCAAACTCTTTTTGGACTATGAAAGCAAAATAAACTCAGTTAGCTTGTAATAAGTTTTAGCTTGAATTGAAATTTTTGGAGAATGCATAAATTACATGCCGTACAGTTAACACTATCCATCATGTGTAATGTTATGTAGACAAAACTGGAAAATTATTTTGTATACAGAGGGTTCTCTTTGATAGTCTGAGCTAATATTTGCTTCACTCAAACATTTTTTATTTTTTTGCATGTTGGTATTAATATGATTACTTTTATAAGCACCAAATATTTTATTCAACTTTCATTTATGAACAAACATATTATTGAGATTTGCCTTTTTTTTAGTATAAACAAATGTTGTGATCCTCTCCATTTAGCTTGGTCTTGATCAAAAACTCTGTGGCACATTTGGTAAAACAAATTGTATACCAGCCAAACTAATAATCTTCAAATAAGCGGAGGATAAACCACGAAGCCTGTAATTTACTTTGGACTAATATGAGTCATACCTCAGGGGACAAAAGCTACATTGTTTTAACAGCAAAATACATGTTGACAGCAATATGCATGCGAGTACCATCATTTTTAAATCTACCCCAAAAAATCAAACATTTTACACAACCAGCTAATGTTATGTTTGGAATCTGAAAAAGTGAGCTTTATGACTTTAATGATTTCAATGATTTTTTTTTTTCCTTTTTGTGTGCAAAATGTCACTGGTTTACATTGTAAAAGAAAAGTACTTGAAAACCTGCATTACTCTGCATAGAAAGATAGCTGCTGACCTTGAGAATTTTCATTGAAAGTTCTGCAAGTAGAATACAATTTATGGATCGATTATTGTGTTTTCTAGGTGCATGGTGATATGGCTCTTCCTGGTCCTCACCCGCTAAGGCAGCCACCCGTGGGACCTCCACCACACCATCCTATGCAGGGAGCTGTGCCCCCTCCCCTCACTCTATGCCACCGTCTCCCTCCAGGATCCCCTTTGGTCCCCGACAAAGCTCCCTCCCAACAGCGCCACTATGCCCAGGGAAAGACTGTCTAATGCCAGCGCCCCTGTTCGCTCCATCTCGCCCTGTCCCAGTGCCATCCTGGAGAGGCGGGATGTGAAACCAGATGAAGACATGCCCAATAAAAGCCACACTCTAACTCGAGGCAGTGAGGCAATATATGCAGACCCTTACATGCTGGCAAATGCCCACGGACACACCCCAGTGCAGGTCTGGATGGTCCTGAACACAGTATGGGGGGATTCCACCGTGCTTCTATTCGCTCTACTAGCTCTTACAGTGGCCCCAGTCCCACAGACACCATCGACCACCCCTCTCTGTACAGACAGAAGTCCAGAAACAGCCAGCTGCCTACTTTGGGCTCAAAGACGCCTCCCCCGTCTCCTCATCGCATGGCTGAAGTAAGAATGATCGACATCCATGGACCTCCACATGGAATACCACCACATGGAGTACCACCACATGGGGTCCCATCTCATGGGGTCCCACCTCATGGGGTCCCACCTCATGGGGTACCACCTCATGGGGTCCCACCTCATGGGTACCACCTCATGGAGTACCACCTCATGGAGTACCACCTCATGGGATCCTTATGGAGAGGGGCTCGCCTGTGCGGCAGTCTTTTAGAAAGGACGATGGAACAAGCAACAAGACTCGGGCTAACATGGGTTCACCAGTGATCACAGAGGTTCCTGGTCACCCTCAAGGACCCATCCCTGCGGCTAATGACAAACAGACACGGTGAGAATGAGTCCAACCCCTTTGTTGTTGTTTTTGGAAAAGGGATTACTGGTTTTAGGGATTGGTGTTGCATGGGGCATGAACTAACTCTGCATCCTAGTGCCACCTAAAACCTCCATCTCTAATGTAATCTAACTGATCTAAACTCCACTCCATTGTCCATGAATAGCAGCAGTATTAAGGTCCACTGTTACAGCACCCACAGTGGGCCCACACTAATACACACAACTCTGCACCAGTTTGCATTGCCATGTTTACTCAACACTCAGCATATCTGACCACTGTTTTCACAGGCTCAATCCAAACAGCAGAGCTGAAGATTATTATTTTGATGATTAAGATGTTATGAGTGCAAAGCTCTAGACAAAAACGACCACTGTTGAAACTCAATAATACGTGTTAGTGTGATTGTCGACTGTATATTTCTACTAGTCTAGCAGAAATCCCAGCACTGCAGGATCTATTCAAACGAGTTATCCAGTAAATCTGCACTTGTTATGCTCGCTCTGACTTCTGAGTGAAAACACGTAATAAACATTGAGGAGGGCAAAAGGGCACAGGGACTGTTTCATTAGAGACGCCAAGGAGTTTATCTAGATAATATTTACCAAGTTGAAAAGGTATTTCAAATCAACTTAGGCCACCTGGAAGGCCTAAACCCAATTAGAAGTGCCCTGGGAATCACAAAAAACAAACATTTACAATCTTTTGCTTTCTAAAAATATCAGTGTTAATAATCAATTTTGATTGACAGATTAGTAACAAAGTCCTCTGATGGCCTTTCACACAAAGCCAACATAAATCTACAGAAACCATGCTAGGCTTTACAAGCGACACAGCTTCTCTCTTTGTGTTATATTCATAGTGTAGTATTTTTTACCTTTAAGACTTGAAAAAGTCACAGTGTATTTAAAGTGGCATTAAACATTTAATTAGCTATCAAGTTATCAGTCTCACTTTTCAAATTTCTCAATGATCCATAGGCCTCTGTGTTGAGTAGGTGTTTTGATGTTTCAACAGAGAGCGAATGAAGGCTATGGAGCAACAGATTGCCAGCTTGACTGGTCTTGTTCAGCATGCACTTTTAAAGGGCCCTAGTGGCACCACGGAGTCTATAAGGTAAGCAATTACAGTACAGGACAGAATGAAGCATCACCAGGATACCAAGAGAACAACGTAACATGACGTAACAGTGCAAACATCAAAGCATACTTCTGATTATAGATATTTTAGTGTCATTTGGGTCGGGTTGGGTTTGGTTGACTGTGTGGGATCGTTTGAAGAATCATAAATTGTGAATGGATTGTCTGGCTGTGGTTCAACTTTTGCATTTTGTTGTTAGTTTTTTTGTTTGCTCGACCATGTAAAAGATTTTGAAACAAATGTGTGTTTGGTGCTAGTGGATCACATTAACACCACCTTAACCTCTAGTTGTTTTTGTCATCATTCTTGGTTCACTACTAATACTAACTAAACAACAAACATTATTTCATTTTTGCTATCAATATTGTTCACATATAAATGCTTTCTTCTGACTGCAGTGAGAGACCACCAAAGACATCGTCCCCTGCCCACAGCGTTCACAGCTCCGGTAAGCATTTCTCCATGAGTGCTTTTTCTAGGTCAATTTTGAGTTTTGGTGGAGTAAAGTCATGTGCAGACAAGCCCCTACTTTAATGTCAGTCAACAGTGTGCAATGAGCTCCAGTGTTAGAAGAAAAAACATAGTCAGGCTTTTTGCTTAGCTGGTTCAAGTTTCATCAGAATCCCCGGGTACATACTGTTTAATAGATGTTAGGAGACCAAAATCCAGCAACTCAAGCTACTCAAAACACTGAGCCATTACGGCTATCAAAGCTGCCAACAAGACTCACTGATTTAATCTGTGCTCCTGGGAAGTATGCTGGCAGATTAGTCTGATAAAAGAGCTAAAACTTTATGGGTGGTGTAGAAGAAAGTGTATCACATAGACCTTATCAAATGCAACTTTATGAGGTGTGCCACGAGTAAACAAAAGTAATTGTGCAAAAAGGGAATCATTACTATGATGTAAGAATAAAATAAAAAACTTATTAGCTAAGGTTGATCCATTTCAATTCTCAAAACAGTACACACTTTTTATAACATGCAGATATTTCAGGAATACTTTAATTGAATTAGTTGCGTTAATTACTTGGCTTTAAAAAGGGGATTAAATGCCTGTCCCTTCTAAACTTTACAAAGTTAACAAATTCACGTTTTATTTGAGCTTTTGCACAGTTGTTTTTTCAGCTCAAATTGTTCAAGACACCAGAATTGTTTACACTGTAATGGCACTGTTAATAGCCTGCTTTCCCTGAGGCCCCAAACAGAAGTTGTGTACACTGTAACCTGTACTTCAAGTTGAGGCAGCTGTCACATTGGACCGAAGTGAATGGGCCAGTGAAACAGTGTGTCTCATGTGAAAAACATAAAGGGTGAGGGAGCTTTAGTGTTCACTTCAAACAGGCATGTCCTATTGTGAGATTTGGGCTGGGTTGCTTTGTAGACTTAGTGATTATACATGGAAATATTAAAAATTAAAGCTGATGGTTGTAGTCAAATCAGAAAACTTCACAAAAAGTCTTGGCCAGCATGTTTATTTGAAAATAACTTATAACTTAGTCACCTAATTTCAATAGTATTTTGTTAAAATTTTATAAAAAAAACAGACCTAAAGCATATTGAACTAGACATTTCTGTAACTTACCAGGAGACAGAAAACACTTGTATGATCACATCAGTAATTAAGATACTGAAGAAGTTGGAAAGGAGTAATGTTATATTATTAATGCAATATTATGTCTGAAAGAGTCACAGTCAATGCAGTTCACAGTCCTAAAACTAACAAAAGAAATGTGTAGTTTACGCCAAACCACTATATTATTATTTATACTTAAGTACATTTTGAAGAGATATAGATAAAAGAACAAGTATTCTCATTTGCAGCAAGATTAGCAGTACTGCAGCAGTAGTAATAATGGTTTCATTATATGTTAATTTGCCAATCTTCATCTTTTTTATTGCATGTTTTTATTCTACTGTTATTCTCAGTGAGTTGCAGCTTTAAATATTAAATTATGCTCAATGCGGAACAAATAAAGATGATCTTATCTTTGAGTACTGTAACTTTGTATATATTTTTTGTATTGACTTGAGAAAGAAACTATATATACATTTTTTATTTAAAATTCTGAAGAAGATCTATGAGGGTCCCTGTGACAAAAACATTACTTTAAATGTGTCGTTAGGTGGCAACTATTTATGGTTAGGTATTGTATATTTCTTCTGAGCCAAAACAATGATTTCAGTCGACTGAAAGCGCTTATTTAACCAAGGAAAAAATAATAAAATAAAACAATAACACATTTGCCAATAATAAAAGCAAAATTCACAGGCAATAAGCGTACTTACTGTGATTGGTCAGTTCAAGCTGTCATTCAAGCTGTAATTGAATAAATAGTTGCATGACAAAGAGAAATGGAGAATCACAAAATGACAATTACAGTTTTAAAGTAGATTGTCACAGAAATTGTCTCACAATTCCATTTTATCACAGTGTCATCTAGCCCTATCTTGATTGTTGTCTGCACACAGGTGGCTCTCCAGTGTTGGCCCCCAAAACACAGTCGGCCCCTGCGGAAAAGGCCCCTATAAAAGTCAGCCTCCTGCAGTTTAGAAAGAATGTTCTGACCTCAGGATGCAACTCCACCAAATGAGACAACTCCAGGCAAGACTTTTTTTTAATCCATCTCACAGATTCAGATTATTCAATGCAATACACCTAATTTCTTTATAATGTTGACCCTGCACTGTGCACATCTTTAGCTCCAGAACCAAGAAGCGTTACGACTGCAGCTGAAAAGGCAGAACAGGAGATCAGCGTAAAACTAGCCGAGGCCATGCAACGAGTGGACGACCCTGTGCAGAAGCAGAGGACTATAGTGGAAGAAGATCGACACAAGTACCTGACACTAGAGGAGCGCGTTCTCACACAACTCAGGTGAATTCAAATATTACGTGTAATACTAGCTGGGTTTTAAGCTCTCAAACAAGCACTGAGGCAATACACACCCTGACAGAGTGCTTCCTTATTTAGAAAATGTCCCAAAGGCATTACCTGACCTATTCATTCACACTTTGACAATCTATCAACCTCTAAATGACAGCCAACAGGTTTAGACTGACAAGCCTCCTAGACAACCACTTAAAACAATAGACTTTTAATTATTGATTGACCTGCCTGTTCTCTCTGACCAACTTGAAGCCGTAATTGAATCCTTTTTATGCAGATGCTTTACGGGCAAGGTCAAAAACTGTTGTCCTATTACCAGACATTGTGTTCCAATACACACAATGTATTGCAGCTTAGAGAGGCTGGGAATGAGCAGGCCCAGAAGTCAGTGGATTAAGCTTGCAGTTAATATTGGTATCCAGCCAGTTTGGAGTCAGCAAATACATCTGCTGCCATTCTAAATAGGGTTTGGTAATGGGCTTTAGGAGCTGTGAGGAAAACTGTGAAAAGTGTTAAAAGCGCAGCCAACAGGATCCTAAATGTAACATAATTTTGCATATTTTGGAGATACATAAAGCAATTCCCTAGTTTTATAATTATAAGCTGCTATTTAAAGGTATCCAAGAGCATAAAGAAAGACACGAATGCAAACAATACATTATATTTGCCCTTTAAGCCAAACCTAAAGTTAAAAAAATACCATTCACTTGAGATATGGATCTATAAAAAAAGATGGCAAATTTCCTTCTCAGCTAGACTTCCCCATCATAATTCCCAATACCAACAGTGCCTGATGTAACAGGGCATTTCACATGCTGTTTAGTTATTTCCTACTCTGAGGGAGGCTCTATTAAAGGGAGACTTTGTACCTATAGCCTCTAGTGCCATGACACAGTCTGTTAGTTAGCACAATAAAACGTCACAGGCACCAGGGTTGTGAGCTCTGGAAAGTTTAAAGAAGTTTGTGTGTAAATGTTTGGTTCATAAATTAAAATATGTGCTACATGCTTGGAAATAGTTAATTGATATACTTAAATTTAGTTTAATGTTTTCTTATTTAAAAATAGAGTAATGAAAAAAAAAATCTCCAAGTGCTTTCCAATACAGTCACTATTTACCCTTTTCTGTGTGGTTGTTCTCTGCCCTCTAGTGTCTAAATGTGGTAACTGCAATTGTTTAGAGGTTTCACACGTGTTCTACATACAGTATCTTATAATGATGAAAATGAATTGTTAAAAAAGACTATGTTGTTTAATTGAGTGCTTTTAAATCTGTGTGCGCAGTGAGTTGGAGCAGTACGTGGGCTCATTGCAGAAGGACACCGGCGGGACCCAGCGAACAGTGACCCTGAAAGATGTGGAGGATGGGGCTGTGACTTTGAGGAAAGTGGGCGAGTCACTGGCAGGCCTTAAAGGTCAGATATAGTCGTTATATTTCTAATACTAAGAAAGAATTAAACTCCGATAACTTCTCATGATTATCTAACACCACTTTCTCTTTTACCATAGGGGAATTCCCAGCGCTGCAGACCAGGATGCGGGCTGTGCTGCGAGTGGAAGTGGAGGCTGTGAAGTTTTTGAAGGAAGAGCCTCATAAGTTAGACAGCATGTTGAAGAGGGTCAAGACGCTCACAGACATTCTCAGCGGTCTCAGAAAGTAAGCAACAAAAAGAAGCACCAAAATTAATGAAAACTGTATCAGGAGAAGCAAAGAGTGAGCTTAAGTTGAAAAACAAAAAGCAATTGTTAAAGCCACTTGATTAGACTGGCAGGCTGGTCTTCATCCCATCAAAGAGGTCATTCTGTGGACAGAGGATTGTGATATCTGACTTGATGTACTTCTATTGGCGTCAGTGAAGCGATAAGTGAATTAATTCGGTGAACACTGTAGCCTCTCATTTCCATTTTAGTATGTCACTTATACCCAAGACTCTTGTGACTTTTCAACTTTTGTGACTTCAAGCTGCTATATTGTTGAACCATGAAAAAATCACATCATAGAGCCTATTAATTAGATTTGCTTTTAGTGATTTTTTTTTTTATAGCCATGACTAGCATTTGGACTAATAGATAACTGAAGTAGCAAAAAGTCTGCTATTAATATTGAATAATGGATTATACACCAGCAGTGAGTGAACGGTCCCTCCAAAGCGACTGCTCACTTTCTCTTCTCCTGAGGTCTGAGTGCCAGCTCCAGCTCGTGGTGCCTAAGACGAGACTTAAAACGGACAGGGTTTTAAGTCTCATCCTAGGCTCTAGAACGCTCTGCCCCTTTATCTTCAATCTGACCCACTGTGTTTTAAGTCTCGTCTTAAGACCCACTTTTACTGTCTGGCTTTTAACACCGCGTGAGTTTTGTGGTCCCCTGTGCCATTCATTCATTCATTCATTTATTTATTTATTTATTTATGATGCGAAAATATTATTGACAATTTTTTTATATATTATTGTCTTTTAAGTATTAAGTATTATTGTAAGTATTGGTAAATTGTGAACTAAATTTAAGCTGTTGCATGTCTTGTGAAACCCTGCAATTTAGTTACAATCAAGTGACTATTACTAGTTGCCATTAGGATAGTAATATATGCGTTTTCTTCTCTCTACAGAAGTGCATCTGAAACCCCCAGAAGACACTTGTTGTTTCTAGCAATCCAGTAGACAGTAGCCCCTCCCAGCTGAAACCATCTCACAGACCCCTCCAGCATCCGCCCCCGCCAGCTCCACACCCGCCCCATCAGAACCTCAAAACTCTATCATCAAATCTGAAGTCATGCCCTCTTCCCCGGTTGTAATCCAACAAGTGCAGAGCTCCATGATCTTTGTGCAACAATCACAACAGTCCGCAGCACTGACCACTCAGCCTGGGTCACCTCTCAGGCCGAGCCCCACAAACTCCCCCAGTCCCACTCAAAGCAAGCTTCAAGGTCGAGAGTCACCCAAGAGCATCTCCGCAGACTCACCTTCACACAAGAAAACCAACGGGAATCCAGCAAGTAACGGCAATGGCACTTTTCACAAGGATATGGTCATAGAGGAGCTGCAAAACAACCCAGAAAAGAGCAAAAATAGAGCATTGTCTATAAAGGTGAAACTTTAATATAATCACATCAATTCACTGTATTTGCCTTGATACATACGGCTACATCATCTGTTTTTCTTTCAGGCTGCGGAGAAGGAATGGGAGGAGAGGAGGCAGAACATGGGTCATTATGATGGAAAGAGTTTGAGAAGATTCTCCAGGAGGCTCAGGCAAACATGATGAAAGGAATTCCTAATCTTGAAGTAGAAGAGAAGCTGACAATTCACCCTGCTGGTCTGGTGGAACAACCAAGCACTCCTCCGAGCACTGTGGAGTCCCCAACAGGTAAGGACAGGTGGATTTGTATGATTAATATTCATACTTTAAGAAGTTTGATTCACTGTGATAAGATTGCGGCTCAGGGGTAGCATCGAACTGATATAGGGATCGAATATCTGTATGATTCATGAAATTTTCCTGGATCTCCTCTCTACAAAAGTGTGACCAAAAACCCCAGAAGACACCTGTTGTCCTTGTGTCATGTGACAATGGTTCAGCTGTTATCCAAGTTGTGCCTTTACATGAACATAATAATAAGGTTGTTTAATGGCCAAAAGCGTCTCTTAGTTTTTAAAATTGTATTCATAAGTTGTCATTCGAACAGTAAATAGCAATTACATAACACTATAAGATCCATTTTATAACCAGTTAACTGACTTTGAGAATTTAAAAAAAGCATTTCCAGTCCCTGCACTGATATCGGTCAATTTCAGATATCGGCCAATATGCTAAGTTAAATGTTTAAAATCTATATTGAAACTACCAAAACTGGATTTGTAGCATTGATCAATATTATCTAAAGCAAACATTTTCATGTTTATATTCTGTGTTTTGCAGAAGAGTTGAAACCTGAAATCAGCATAGAAAAATCTGTCAAAAAAGCACCTGAAAAACTTCCCAAACCCTCCAAGCCTACTCTGGAAAGATCGTCCAGGGTGAACAGTGACCAGCCTCCTGTCACGAGACAATCATCTAAAGACAATGGCACCAAGTCAGGACTTGAGAAGGCCAACAAGTCTCCTCCACCTCCCCCTCCCAGGAAAACCTTCTCCAGTCCCACATCTTCAGGAATGACCACCACTCGCTCAGGAGAAGTGGTCTTCACACGCAAGGAGTCCGCATCAACTCAGGTTAGTCTAGTGACCATAATTCCCTTGTTCTTTTGTTTGAGCCGAAATCGTAATTCTTTTGTTCAAACTTATACATTAGGAAGTTGAAGAAGAACCTCAACCTCCATCCCCTCAACCAAGGTCTCCCAAAGTTCCCCCGGAAACCAAGCCGAAGCCAAGCACCCTCCTCCCGTGACTCCGCCTACCACTCCTCCAGCCCCAAAAGAGGAGGAAGAGGGGGACAAAATCGTGGGAGAGCTTCAGGTCAGATTCACGCACAAGTCACATCGCACAAACACTAGGTCATCATGTCATGGGACTGTCATTTTCTACATTCAGGGTGTTGGTTATCTGTCTTTTTTTCCAGTCATGTGTCATTTTGTGGTGGACAGTCAAATTGCATTTGAAATGCATTGAAGTAACCCCTTTGGGGTTTGACTTCAAATGCATTTCCTTCTACTTTTTTTACACTTTTTAGGTTTTCCAGAAGTGCTCAAATAAAGAAGTAGAGGTGATAAATTTGATAGAGCCCACACCTCGTATTGAGCCGCAAATCAGAGAGCTAAGACCGGGGACGATTTTACCCCTGAAAGATAAAAAGGTAAACTATGCGCCAATGCACCGCAGCCCAGCTAAGTGCTTGCCTCTCCCAACTGTCTGACACTGCCAACGGCTTCATATTTCTACAACTTCTGCACCTTTTTGCTTTCGCTCCAGAGAACTATAACTGCTGCCTTCACAAGTTCCTTATCCTCGCTGCCACGTTTTCCTCCCTTATTTTGATCCCTTTTGGATACTACTGACTCAAACTTTCAGGACTATGTCTGCAGAAAAAAAGTGTTTGTTTACTTCCAACTGCTGTCTGCAAGTTTATTTTATGTTTGAAACTTGTTATTGAAATAATAGTGCATTTCCTGATAATAAATAAATGGTAAAATGCATTGCCCTCTGTCTTTCTTTGAAGACGTACCAAAGATAATTTACCGGCACAGGCACAGGTTGTTTTGCAGACTTGGTTCACTAGAGGTCAGTCTGGACTATTTTGCATGCTTCTATCCTTCACTTGATCTGATTAAAGACTTTGCTATTCCTCTGCTGTTTTCCCCCAGTTTGCCTTTTCTGCTTTTTAAGTATGTTTGCAATAGCTAATATCTTTGTAACCAAACAACTACTGATTTGTTCTTTTCAGATTGTGTTTATTGTGTGTTTTAGACTTGGCTAATCTTAATTGGATGACATTAAAGTAAATAAGTCATTCTAAATACAGATTTATATCAAAGTTGTAGAAGCTGCTGCTTTAAAGCTGGGAAACCTAATTTTCATTCTACAAAACATGAAGTTGTTTTTTATCTGTTGAACTGCTTCTTAGCGCTCACAAATCTTTTGCCACATAGACCAGCCAAGCACAGCCAATCAGGTCACAGCTTTGGGCTCTTGATGGAGTCTAAACCATTCAGACTGCTTTAATATAAATAAATATATTTTAAAAAGTTGGGTAGGCCAGGTACAAGAAACAAAGAAAAACATAATTTGTGTATTTTTTCAATTAAAAAAAAAAAAAAAAAAAAATCTAACTGAGATATAAGTCAGCTAATTTAGATTTTTTTTAAGTCATCCCTAATTTGCAGATAGCTAAACAGTAATATAATTTCCTAGCAGACCACAGAGCCCAAACGAGAGGAGAAAGCTCCAGAAACAGATGAAAATGGAAATACTACACTTCGACAAAGCCAAGGGGTGCGTATAGACATTAAGTTTTACATACCATTGAAATTGTTTACCTTTACATTTGCAAACATGTTTATCTAATTTATTGTGTTATCTTACAGGTTATTTACTACGTCACTGGGCAGATTCCCAAAGAACCTACATCAGGACAAGAGGACGCCCCTGAATCCCCGCGAGAGCCCCTTCCGCCTCCATCACAGGTCTCAAATGTCAATGTAATTACCGGTTCTTCAGAGCTACAGCAGCAGCAGCAGCAGCAGCCAAAGCAACCCAAGTCACCTACATCACCTCCGCCGATTTCTCCAAAACCTGTCGGACTGAACGGATTCAAACTTCCTCGGAAAAACATGAGACGTTCTGAGTCCATGAAGACAAGTACTGAAATGGAAAAGGGAAATTTACGTAACAAAATAAACAATGAAAAGAAAAAAGAAAAGTATGCTCACGAGCATAAACCTGTCATAACTGAGTCTTTGACAGTTGTGAAGAGCAATCAGGAAATTACAGCAAAGATTGTTAATGTAGACAGAGCACCTCGTAAAGATCATTTTGATGAGTTAAATGAAGAGGCAAGTCTTAGCCCAGATTTACCGGGAGAAGAAGCACCTCCACCACCGGACAACATTGCTTTTAAGATCACAAACTCCAAGGTTCAGGCCTTATCCACTGGGGAATACCAGGAACTGGTAAACGCAAAAAAGGGAAGCGTACAAACTGTGACTGTAGGTAACGCAGTCAGCAGCAAACCCAACTCGCCTGTGGATTCTAATGCTCCACAGGACAATGGCTTCAACAAGAAACCAGTTATTATAATATTGATGAACCCATGGACATTCGCTCAGCTTATAAAAGACTGTCCACCATTTTTGAGTGTGAGGAGGAGTTGGAGAGGATGCTAGCAGAGGAGAGGATAGATGAAGAGAGCGAAGAGTCAGACAGTGACCGGAGTGGGCAGCAAGCTAAAGCTGGGGATGCAGTTGATGGCAAAATGTCCAAATCTGGAACGGATCACAATTTATCTTCATCATCATCAGGTTCTATCAATGAAATAGCAGACAGTGCTGGGAATCTTGTAGGCGGGGATGGAAAAGATGGCAAGAAGAAATTTAAGTTTAAATTCCCCAAGAAACAACTGGCGGCTTTGAGTCAAGCGATCCGCACTGGGACAAAATCCGGGAAGAAGACGTTACAGGTGGTTGTTTACGAAGATGAGGAGGAGTCAGACGGTACGGTTAAACAGCACAAGGAGGCTAAACGGTTTGAGATTACACGTTCCAAATCTTTAGCAGAGAGATCGTCAGGTGCGCCTCTTCTCAAAAAGCAGAACTCTGAATCACAATGTCGCACAGACGAGATTCGTAAGAACACGTACAAAACGCTGGACAGTTTGGAGCAGACCATCAAGCAGCTAGAGACCACTATTAGTGAAATGGGGCCGCTTTCACCTGACGATACTGTCAACACTGAGGAAATTAATGGTAAAAGCAAGAAATCTGATGGAAGTTTGAAAAGATCTACATCGCTTCCTTCTTCTAGAGGCCCTGGCCCAAAGGTACCTCTGAAAAGCGCACTGAAGAAACCTAAAGTCCTTCCCCGCCCTGTAGTTGCCCCACTACCACCACCGCCAGTACTACAACTGATACTACTACTCCATCATCTGACCCAAGCGCTCCTAGTGCCCCCATCTCCATACAACAGGTCTCAATCTAGCTCTTATCACCTCCGGGAAGCCTTTTGGGTCCTTCTTTGTTATTGTTTTTCCTTCAAATCTACCTTCACTTTAACCACTAAACAAATGACAGAATAATTTTCATTCCATTGGTGCTGGGAAGTGTTGGGAATGCCCCCGGTGGCTGGCTCTCTCTCCCACTTTGTTAAATCATGGTGACTTCATGATTAGGGGTGGCATTTTTAATACAAGGTTCCTGGCTTCCATCTGTGTATTTCCTTGAAGTCTGTTGCTTAAAACGGTGTGGTTTTTGAGCAAGAGTCCGTCTCCTCATCAAAGATACACTCACAATAATCTTTGTTGACCTGTCTGCATGTTATTTGTACAATGTCTAAAGGGGTGCATGCTCTGAGACTGTTTCACAATATTGAGGTGTAAATGTACAACTTCTCTTTGTCAGTCACTGGAATTTTCACACTTCCTGTATGGTGTGTTTTTTCCCTTTCTTTTATTTCATATCTCTCTTTGTTTTTCCATTTGGATCCCCTTGCAGAATGCCAGTGTCGCTTCCCCAACTAGTCGGATGCCCGTCCCTTTGTCTGCGAAGTCCAGGCAGTCGTCCACAGAAAAAGCAGGAAAACAGCAAAAACTGCAGGACGCTCAGAGGCAATTCCGACAGGTAGTTTTACTCTAGGGCCTGCAAAATATACTATGTGAGGCATCAGAACTTGAGGCATGTATCATAATGAAGAAAAGACTACCTAAGCTTGAGCTATGATGTGTTTTGAAAAAATCTTACCAAGGCTGGCAACTCTGGATCTGTTAACGTTTTTCTCAAGAAGGCATGTTTTTGACTCTTTGACTGTTATTACCCCCAATAACATCACTGTACTGTATGCTTCTGCATGTCCACACTGCTCATGGTTTTGGCTGTGTTGGTGACGTTAAAAGAAAAAAAAAAGGATAAATATGGCAACAGGAAAAGGACTCCTAACCATGCCGTCATTCGAGTTGTCATCCCATCCTCCAGTTCCCATCACAGCTGAGTTCCTAAACAGTGTTGCCGCATTCCCACTCCCAAGAGGCTTCTGGCTACAAAAACAAAACAAACTAAAATATTCCACCTTTTCACATGCACTTTGCATCACTGCACAGCTTCTTAACTCATGGTGATGCACATATTCCCTTCACAAGACTCCTCTCACTCCTTGATCGTCACACTGGATTAACATCTCCTTCTGTCGCTCTTACCCTTCTAACCCCACAACTCCTTTGCCCTAAAATCAACTGCCTTCCTATGCAACTCTACAATTTTAACCCACATCTGTCTGCCATTTTCCCCCCAAAACAAGTTTTAACATCTTTTTTAGTTATGTCCAAGTGATGTCAATGTTTAGTCTGTATGTCAGTAACTTGTAGTTCTTTTTTGTTTAACATCGTCTTGCATTTTGTACCATTTGATTTGACAACCAGTATCTGTTTTGGCATCTGTTTGCAGGCTAACGGAAGTGCTAAAAGAGTGGGAGGGGATCATAAAACCACTTCCCAGACTGTACCCGTGTCTAAAATCCCTGCTTTTTATCCTAGCTCTACTAAAGGCAGCTCCCAGCCTGCGCCGGACCATGCCACTAACAACACTAACACGTTTTCCTCTTCCTCTTCCTCCTCCGTTACCATAACCAAGTCCTCAATGTTGCCTGCTCGCTCCAGCTCGCTCCCTCACCCTTCCTCACATATCCCCTCCCTGTCTAACGGTTCCCTTAAACTGTCCTCCTCGCAGCACACAGGTAAAGCTCTCTCGTTCTCCACGCAGAATGGGCGAGTGCACCCCTCTTCCTCCTCCTCTTCCTCACCCGCCTCCACCCCCTCCCCTCTGTCGCCCACCCCTCTGGGCCCGGGCGGGAAGAGCATCCGCACCATACACACTCCGAGCTTCAACAGCTACAGGGCCCACAACGGCAGCAGCACCGGAAAATCATCCATCCCAACTGCGGCCAAGGACACTGCCTAGCCCTGCACTGGTAGACCATCGTCATTGCCCCATTTAGAATCAATGTCCAATTTAGCACAGTTTTTCAGAATGTACATTCCCAGATATGTTGGTGCTATTGCTGAAGTTGCTATAGTAACCATACTGGGACACACAATTTCTAAAGATATTTTTTCTCTGTTCAATAGGTTGGTTTCACGCTCTAGAATTGGCCAGATGGAAAGAAAAAAAGTTTTTTTTTCTATAATACTAAATGCCATAAAATATCAACATTATTTCACTAATTAAAATCTGCCCATTTCCGAGGTGACTAGATTCATTAACCTTTTCCATTACAAAAATAAATTGCATTCAAACAATATTTACTTTAGATGCTGTGTCATGGGAACATAACTGGGTTTGTCGGTTAGTTTTAGATTTACAGTAAAATGGCTAACTTCAGTATAACTGGGTATTTCCTGCTCAGTTCTTGTCTAAGGGGTTTTCACAAAGTCAGTCTAAAATGAATAAATACTATAGGATCAGACAGTTGTGGTGAATGTTTCTGAAAACATGTTAAAGTCATTACAAAAAGGAGATTTTTTTTCACCAAAGATAATGTGTGTTTATAAAAGGACGAGTTTGGAAGTACTCAGTTGTACAAAGGTTAACTATATTAAAATTAAAAAACTATCAGTAAGTTTAAGTCTGTAAAAATTGCATACAGATGAAGATATTGCACTAAAGCAATAATTTCTATTTCTCTAACAAACTCAGAAAACCGTCACACTAACCCTACGTCACTAGTTGAAGCTACAACAGACAGAACACTAAACAGGTTTGAGTTAAACTTGCTAAATGAAAACTATGCCAGAATGCACATGATTCAAAAAAGGGCAATGACAACCGCACACAACACTCACATGTTTCATATCCGTTTTTGTTTTGTTTTTTTGTTGATGCACTTCTTGTATTTTTGACACTGGCATTGTCATTGTTACATTTTCATATTTTGCTCAAAATAATACTTTGCGAGATATTTTGGTTATAGAATCTTGTAGCCACTCTAAATGTTGGCACTCTTCTGGTGTTAACAATATATTTTTCTTGATGTAGCTAAATGAATAGGGACTTGATGTACAATCATGTGTAAAATGAGTTTTATTTTTCAAAACAGAGGTTAGATAACCATAGTATATTTAATCTTATATATTTCTTATTTTTGCTTTAAAACGACCTTTGTAAATGCCTTTTTATGAATGTATACATGCAAAAAGTATACAGTCATTTTAATCTGTTTTGTGTAGTATTTTTCATTATTGTCACTCATCGGAACTGCCAACTTCTGAACATAGTACTGGTTTAATGAGTAGTACAAGTTTTCATTTGTGTGCCTAATGCCAAAACGTGTACATTTACTCTCCAGTCATAAGATTTCGGGGATTTTACAAACACTTAGAAGTGTGTACCAGAGCATACACACTGCCGGTCGAAGTGAACGTGTTGTTGTCTCAATGTAAACTGTACTAAACAACGTGAAACATATATCAGCTCTGCCATTTGTACATAGATGCTTGTACTAAAAGATGAGTAGTTTTGTTAACATACCAAAGTTTATTTGTATGCATGCCTTTCAGATACTTTTAGGAGAGTGGTGTAAAAGAATAACAATGTTTGCACAAATAGATTTTGTAAATATTTGGTCTTTTTTTGTAAAGCTTTAAGAATCATACCTTAAAAGAAAGATGGTTACAACAAAACCGGAGTAGCAAAAATAAAGACATGTGCATGCTTGTAATGCAACGGGCTTGTGTGCTTTCATTTTTATTTTGAGTCAAAAACTGTGAGATATCAAATTTCACATGACCTTTTGTTTGTTCTACATTTGTCAGGGATCAAAGAAGTGCCATAATTACACAAAGGAGAAGTTGCTATACAGTACAAGATGTTGCTAGTTTCCATCAGCAGCACTATTCAGATACATTCTAGTGTCATACATATACTCACAATAACTTAGTAAGTAGAAGTAAATTTGTATTTTTAAGGTTTATATTCTTGTTAAAAAGAAAGAGCATGGTTAGTGTTTACTGTTATATGACATACAGTATATGTATAAATACAAACAGCCTCATGGTTCCCTTTTCGAGTGACATCATAATACACAAGAATTCAAGCCACAGAAGATTTGTGAGACCGCCTATGACACTCCACTTTTAGAGCTGCTTCTACTTCAACTTTTAATGTTAGTCAGTTAGTCATTAGTCAGGTTACAGCAAATAAGGAATCACTGGAGCTAGAGGTGAGATTTTAATTGAATTCTTCTTACATTTGAGTATGCCTTTTCCCTGAGAACCTCATTGTTTTTGTCTTCTATCAATTAATTGTTATAAAATATAATTTATTGTATGTATAGGGATAATTATTACAGTGACACAATAATTAAGTATAATTTATGCTATAGGTCAGGAGTGGACATCCATTTTCCTCTGAAGGCCATATTCAAATCTAGACAAATGATTGCCGTAACAAACTACATTTTTCAAAACTGCAACACGTGTCTAGCCTTGCATAAAATGTAATATTGAGTGGTTTTAGCTTAATACATTTGAATTGCTCACAGACATGAATATTTCACGGTTTTAAAGCATTTAAAGCAATTCTGAGAGACTTTGGGTAAAAAAAATAAATTAAGTCAGCAAAATGTTCTTAACCCATTGGAATATAAATTGTCTCAAAGTGACAACTTCAAACAAGACAGAAACCGATTGAAACAAGGAAAATAATGTAGATCTTCAACTTGTAAACATTTCTGAAATTATAGGGGTTTTTTTTTGTGGCAATGTTCCTGTAGATTATAGCCCGTTTATTTTATTATTTTGTACATTTATTGTGATCTTCATACCTAAGTCTATCAAAAAACATATAAAGAGTAGCTAAATATTTATTGTCATAATAAATGTTATTAATAAAAACAGGCTTATGGCTGCATCTGGCCCAGGTCTGCTATAGACAGGTAGTCAAAGGTAAATTGTGTCACTTGGTCAAGACACGTTTTGTCTTTTTCACACCAGCGATGAACATCTCTGAGGAGGAGGCAGTGCTGCATTTCAGAGGCTCTCACGAGGAGAACATTGCATTTGCTACCTTCTACATCCTGGTCTTGGTGTTTGCTGTTCCTGGAAATGCACTGGCATTGTGGGCCTTCTTCAATCAGAAGAAGTCCTCCCCATCAAAGGTGTTCCTGTGTCACCTGGCAATAGCAGACCTCTCGTACATTCTCCTTCTGCCCATGCGTGTTGTGTATCACATCAATGACAGTGACTGGCTTTTGGGCCACGTTTTCTGTCAGTTGGCAGGTTTCCTCTTTTACTTCAACATGTACTGTAGCCTGTACCTGATGAGCCTGATCAGCCTGGACAGATTTCTTTCTGTGGTCTTGCCAGTCAAGTCACATGCTGTAAGAAAGACCAAGTATGCAAAGATTATTGTTGCTGCACTTTGGATCTTAGTGACTTTATCTATGTGTCCAATGATTTTTTCACATAAGAACATCCCTCAAAACAAGACACACTATTGTGACAAACTCTATCTGGAAAGGAAGTCACCCACAGCTCTGATTTCAACAGTTGTGGCATTTGCCATTCCTCTAACCTGCATTGTGATTTTTTACCTAGCCATACTACTGAGAGTTAGATGCCTCACACAACAGGACGGTTGGAGACCTGTAAAATCTAAAGTTACAAAAATGATCATCCTTATCATCATGAACTTCCTCATTGCATTTATGCCTTATCATGTGAGCCGTGTCCTTTATATTCACAGTCACACTCTTGAACATGTGAGCAGTGCCACTCAGGAGACACTGGGCAGAGTCAACTGGATCACTTCTGCACTGACCTGTGTGAGCGGACTTCTGGATCCAGCCATGTACTTCTTTCTCAACACTGCCTTCAGGAGCAGAGTGCGCCAGCTTTTCTCAAAAAACAAAACAGTAAAAAGCTAGTTTATTCAAAAACATTGCTTGTCTTATAGCCAAAATTGTTTTGCAACATTTTTTTTTAATTTGTTGATTGTGTTGTGTGATTGTTTTGTAAAACTGCACAGGTGGCACCTTATGGCAGGTCAGATCTGTGTTGAGGTGAAAAGATCCAACTGTTACAGTAAGAAAGCATACAATATTAATCTATCTTATATCTACTACATTAGATAGCCTAATAGTTAAGATATCCTTTCTTAATTCCACAATGGGGAAATTCCAGTGTTACAATGTTGCAACTGTAACCTAGTTCAAGAACATCAGGGAAATAATGGTACGAAATGAACTGAATGAAAAAGATATTAGTGTGGCCTTTAGCCAACAGAAAATATAATAAAATATCTATCTATCTATCTATCTATCTATCTATCTATCTATCTATCTATCTATCTATCTATCTATCTATCTATCTATCTATCTATCTATCTATCTATCTATCTATCTATCTATCTATCTTATCTCTGTGAGCATGTACAATGCAGTTTGTAAAAAGTACAATTGTGGAGTTAGTTGCCTATAATTTATATTTACTGTCATGTTCCAGATCACATGGACGATAATATTGTGATTTTTCTGGGAAAATAATATAAAAATACATGTGTGAAGGTTTTTTTTTCTTTTTCTTTTTTTTTTTTTTTTTTTAAGACAACCAGGCCTACAACAAACTAAAGTTTCAAAAGTTTTACTCTTCTAGCTTTTCTGGCCCACATGAGCTCCCGTACTTTGACTTGTTACCAGGGCAGCAGGAGGAAGCTGTGAAGAAAACGGACTGGAGGAGACGCCTTTAACTTTAGAAACTACTTTTTAACTATCACGGTGTAGTCTTAATTTTCTTTCACATGATCAAACTACAATTTTGATGTGTTTGTTAGCGGTAACAGTTAATTGTCAGTTCTAGAAATGAGTAATGGGCCTTGTGACTGCGTAATAGATCCATGGTAAAAAGTTAGCCACTAGCTAGCTTAAAAAACCTGCATAACGTTAAATGTATTTGAAAACTAGCTAGTTTAGCGTCATTTTAGCTTTTAAGGCTAACTAGCTTAAAACTATGCACCGTTTTGATTAGTTTTACTTCAGCATGGTCCTCAAGGATGCTCACCTGAATCTGTGCCTGTCCCGTTAACTACTAGATAGTTGGGGACAGACATCCTTATCATGCACGACCACAAATACTAAAGTCTATGTGAAAGTGCCACAAGGATGGGCACGGCCTCGTCTCTCGTGAGTCCTGGCGAGGTGATTGAGGATGGGTACGGGGGTGAAGGAGGAGAAGCCTGTGAGATCCCGGTGGAGGTGAAGCCCAAAGCCCGTCTCCTCCGCAGCTCGTTCCGCCGGGGGCCTCGGGTGATCGGTGCCAGTTTTAAGTCCACAGGCTCCGTGGACCTGGAGTACGCCGCAGAATACGAGAGACTACGCAAAGAGTACGAGATCTTCCGTGTAAGCAAAAATAACGAGATCGCGTCCATGCAAAAGAAGGAGGCCAAGCTGGATGAGGAGAATAAAAGGCTGAGAGCTGAACTTCAGGTAAATAGTTTAGTTATAGTTAGGCCTGCATGATGTTCTTTTTTTGTGTTGTAGAAAAAAAGAAAGTTTTTTTTTTTTTTTTTTTCTCAAGCTTGCATACCTAGATAATAAATAACCTTAAATAAATACATGAATAAAGATAAATACAAATAATCTAATAACATTAAATATGTTTTACACTATTTATATGTGACCATCTTTACGAAATCAAACCTAATATTATGTGACAGTCCCCTCTCCCCCATCTAATATTTTCATGATCTTCTTACAGTACTATCTATAAGTTAAATAGTCACACCTGTGTCATTGTAATAGAATCGCTATTAGGTACAATAAAAGTAATTATTTTGTGTATAGAATAAAGTAATGGAATAGGCCTAGTGAATAAAAAGCATATGTGGTGTCATCTTTTATTTTTATGATTTTTGTTTTCAGGCACTGCAGAAGACCTACCAGAAGATACTCAGAGAAAAGGAGAGTGCACTTGAGGCAAAGTACCAAGCTATGGAGAGAGCATCTACTTTTGAACATGATCGAGACAAGGTTAAAAGGCAGTTCAAGGTATGTTTGTAATTGTGCTATGTTGATCTAGTCATGTAAATACTGTAATAATAGTTTGCTGTGTTTTTATTTTTAGATTTTTCGTGAAACAAAAGAAAAGGAGATTCAGGACTTGCTTCGTGCCAAAAGAGATTTGGAGGCTAAACTGCAACAGCTGCAGGCACAAGGCATACAAGTATATGATCCAAACGACTCAGACTCCGATGATAATCAGACTACTGTCACAGGTAAGTCACCCTATTTTCTTACTTCTAATGTGCCTTCAATTATAACAATTAACTGGCATACACTCAGCTGCAGGAACTCAATGTGAATACTGGACTGGTGGTGTGCTGGGAAGTGAGCCCTCTATGGGTAGCATGATGCATCTGCAACAGACGTTCAGAGGACCAGAGTTTGCTCACAGTCTAATAGATGTGGAAGGACCCTTTGCTAATGTTAGCAGAGGTAGGTTCTGAGTTAGTAGTAATAACAAAGCCATGATGGTTATCCACTGTTCCCACAGAAATAGTTTCAAATATTACTTTTTGTTTCTAGATGATTGGGATGCAGCAGTGGCCAGTCTCCTTCAGGTTTCTCCTCATGTTCCCCAGGCTTTGTGGAGCAACACAGTGCGCTGCTACTTTATTTGTACACAGGAAACCAAAGATGAGCTTGACATATTTACTAAGGTTGATCACTGTTTTTTATGTTTTTTTAAATTGACTCATGGGTCTGAATACATTTCTAGATTATGCTTGTTAAATTGTTTAATTTGTGCACAGAAACACGCTCCTAAGTTGCGTAAAATGTGCGAGGGTCTTGGACATTTCTACCTAAACATTCGCTTCCCAGAGAACACTGCTGGCTCTTACACTGCTGAACGCAAGCAGGAGATTGAAAGGAGCTCAGTGTGTGTGCTGCTTCTTAAATCGAATGTAACCAGGTATGAACCAATGTGTGTGGAAGATAATAAATTGATTTATGAAGTTTAATTTGCTTATTGAACTATTAAACTTTTGCAGTTATAGGTGATTAGCAGACAGATGACAAAAACACATTCTAGGCACTTTCTTTATATGTGAATTATTGCTTGTCTGTGCAGTGCGGTAGTGGACGACTGTGAAGAAGCTTTTGTGAAGAATCCAGAGGGACATCCACTGGTGCTGTATCTCAGAGCAGACCAAGACCAAAAACTGACCACAACTTCCAGACAACTGCTAGAAAGGATTCACACTGCAGACAAGACAGGAAAAGTCAAGGTTGGTCTTTTCTTTTCTAACAAATGCTTTTCTATGGGCACATTTCACACCTTTTTTTTTTAAAGGTTGTAAATCACTGTGGCTCTACGGAAGATGGAGCAAAACTGATTTTCACTCAGTTAGAAAGAGTCATCAAACAGGTACAAGCATGTCACCAGTAGGATTGTTGTCCTTTAGGCGTTTAGACAATCAAATAGTTGATCAATTTTTTATTTGGATTATAACAAAATAAAAAACAAAAATGAGTGAACCAGCTGAAGATTTTGGACTAACCATTCATCTAAACTACCTTTTTAGAAATAAATACGCTGTTTCCTATTAATTTTCTGTATAAACTGCTGTTTTTGCGTTAACTCCCTAGCATTTTTTAGTTTTCTGAAGCACAGATTTAGTCAAATTTATATAATAATTTTTAGTTCCTTAGCTTTTGCTACACGCCCTTTTTAGTTGATTTTGTTTCATGGTCATGGATGCATTATTCTCACTATTTCTCTCAAATTTCTAAGGAACTGTTGGGTCTTGAAGGAACTGATGAAGACTCAAAGGAGTTTGGGCATGAGGAAGGACGAGAGGAAGATTCTGGAGATGTTCTTTGGGATCTGCATGATGAGCAAGAGCAGACTGAGTCATACCAACAGGCCTGTAGCAGCAGTACTTCTCAGCTAGGATTTCAGAAGGTATTGTTCAAATCTACTTATACATGATTTATCTGAGTGGAAGTCATTATTTTAACAACTGTGTATCTGATGTCTCAAGTACATAGATCGATTAAATGACATGATTGCTGCTCCCCCACCAACTCCTCCTCTGCTTGTATCTGGTGGCCCAGGTTCAGGGAAATCTCTTCTACTTTCTAAATGGTGAGTTTAATTTATCAATTATAACAAATGATCAATTAGTTAATTCAATTAGGTCAAATCATTTTTTTTTTAGGATTGAACTACAGCAAAAACAATCCCCCAACACTTTGTTCCTCTACCATTTTGTGGGCCGTCCTCTTTCCACAAGCTCTGAGCCTGTTCTCATAATCAAACGCCTCACTGTCAAAGTAAAACATTTCACTTGGGACACATACATTTAATTCAATAAATATTTATTAAACATGAAGAGGGAAATAATAAGTTGTTTGTTAAATTCTAGCTGCTCCAGCACTTTTGGTCCATTTCCGGTTTGTCCATGGAACCTATTAAGATTTTAGAAGAATTTCCTCGCTGGCTTGAAAGGCTGTCTTCACGCCACCAAGGAAATATCATCATCATTATTGATTCAATTGATCAAATACAGGTACAGCTTTGTATTTGAAATATTTACAATGTGTATAATATAAACATCTTGCAATTTCTCTACCATTGTTTAGCATGCAGAACGGCACATGAAGTGGCTGATTGACCCTCTGCCTGTCAATGTGCGTGTGGTGGTTTCTGTGAATGTAGAAACATGTCCTCAGGCCTGGAGGTAGTTCAACCACTTAGTTTATAAATATTTAAAGTACCGACTTACTTAATTACTTACTCTATAATGATTGCATTGTTATATTGTTGTGATTTCTATCCAGGCTGTGGCCCACCCTTCATTTAGACCCTCTGAGTCCCAAAGAGGTCAAGAGTGTTGTAAATGCAGAGTGCCAGAGTGTTGAACTGAAACTTACCAAAGAACAAGTTGAGTATTGCTCTCACTTACTGTTACAATTATTTATAAATATAAATGTGGATCTAAGCTGATGTCATTTTTGAACAGGAGAAAAAACTTGAAAGGCACTGTCGTTCTGGATCTACTTGTAATCCATTATACGTCACTTTGCTGGCAAGAGTCATCACAAAGTAAATTTAAAAGAACATTTTGATTGAACATTTTTGCATGACAGTTGTTGGTCTTGACTTTGTTTGCTTTTATAGTCTGTGTTGGCCTTTGGAAAAGAGTTTGGATCAATGCCTACAATGTCAGGACACTATGTCACTTTATCATGTCACACTAAAGATGACACAGAATTCACTTCGAACTGACAGAGAGAGACACATTATGAAAGAAGTAAGCTTGTTAATATGTTATACAAGAATAGTGTGAATAGTAGCTTGTGTTTTTTTTTACCTCTAGATTCTGTGCCTTGTCTGTGCCAGTCACAATGGGGTCAGTGAATCTGAAGTGCTGGACTTCTTCTCTGAGCTGGAGCTTCCAATGCTTTCCTCCTTACTTCTTCAGCTGAAAAACCTGTGCATTTTAACACTCCAATGTGGACTTATTAAGTTCCAACACCTGCAGGTAATTTATTTTAAAACAAGATGAATGTTTCATTTAATATATTGAGTCTTATTGTTCTTTAGGCGTGGGAAGCTGTAAGGTCAGAATTTCTGAGTGGAGGCAACAATACCTCTAGTTATAGAGAGAAGCTGATTCATTACTTTAACCAGCAACTAAGGTGCAATAAAATGTCCCCCATTAGTCATGAAACTGTCTTCCTGTCTGTCCAGCACCTTTTACAGTTTTGCTTTTGTTCTCTCGTAGCCAGGACCATGTCACATGGCGTGTTGCTGACGAGCTGCCATGGTTATTTTTGCAACAAGAAGACAAAACTAAATTGCAGCTCAGCCTTCTAAATCTCTTTGTTTCCCAAAACCTCTATAAAAGGTTTCTTAAAAGTGCATTGTCTGCATAATCTCGCTTAGCAAAAGCAATTATAGACATTGTTGTTGTCTTTACAGGGGACATTTCTCTGAATTATTGGCTTATTGGCAGTATGTAGGTAAAGATAAAAGTTCCATGGCAACTGAGTATTTTGATTCATTGAAACACTACGAGAAGAGTTGTGAAAGTGAAGACAGCATGACCAAGTTGGCAAACCTTTATGAGACACTGGGGCGTTTTCTCAAAGACTTGGGCCTCCCAAGTCAGGTAAGCTTTACAAACAGAACATGATGATTCAACCTTTCAAATGTCAACACACATCTTTATCTTTATTTTTTAGGCTGTTGCACCTCTACAGCGATCTCTGGAAATCCGAGAAACTGCGCTGGACCCAGATCATCCTAGTGTGGCCCGCTCTCTGCATCAGCTGGCTGGAGTTTATGTACAGTGGAAGAAGTATGGAAACGCTGAACAGCTGTACAAGCAGGCCCTGGAGATTAACGAGAACGCCTATGGAGCAGAACATGCCAGTGTTGCACGAGAGCTGGAGTCTTTGGCTATGCTTTACCAAAAACAAAATAAGTTAGTAGCTATATTATTAATAGAAATGTATAAATTAATAAAGGGATTAGAACATATTATATTTGGTTCATTATACCGTATGTAATAAAATTGATTTTTTAAATTATTATTATTATTAGTTATTGATGAGTGAGATGTGTTGGAAGAAGTACCAGCATTCAATTTTGCTGCTAATATAAAAATACATGTAGGCCTGCATGAGTATAAGCTAAAGTATAACTATATAAATAACTATAATATTGTCAACATTTTAGACTAGATTTGAGGTACTAAAGTGTAAATAGAGCAAAACTGAAAGTGTTTTTTCCTCTTTCAATGACAGGTATGAGCAAGCAGAGAAACTCAGAAAACGATCAGTAAAGATACGTCAGAAAACTGCTCGCCAAAAAGGACATATGGTTAGCCCTTATATCATATTATTAATCTATGTGAAGCCTTGGTTGCTCAGATATTAATAGCCTGTTTATATGTTACAGTATGGCTTCACATTGTTGAGACGCAGAGCTCTACAGCTGGAAGAACTGACGCTGGGAAAAGACTCCGCTGACAGTGCCAAGACACTTAATGAGCTCGGTGTCTTGTACTACCTTCAAAACAATCTAGAGTAAGTCTATAACACAATTTATTTGAACTCTTTTAGGTAAATACAGCAGGTTTGTCTCTTTCTTTGTTTTCATCAGTGCTGCCAAGGTTTTCCTGACTCGTTCACTGGAGATGCGTCAGCGAGTTTTGGGGCCAGATCATCCAGACTGTGCTCAATCACTTAACAATTTAGCTGCATTGCACACAGAGAGGAAAGAGTACGAAACAGCTGAGGACATGTACGAGAGAGCTCTAGACATCCGTAAAAAGGCCCTGTCCCCTGACCACCCCTCACTCGCATACACACTCAAACACCTGGCCATGCTGTATAAACGAAGGGTAAGAAGTAGATATTTTTTCCGGAAAATTACATTGAATAAAGTGTAATTTCTTCACCATGTCACAGTGGACAGAATAAGTGGAGGTCTGATCAAGGGTTGCATGCCTTTTTGTTTAGGGAAAACTAGAGAAAGCCGTCCCATTGTACGAACTCTCTTTGGAAATCAGAGAAAAAAGTTTCGGCCCCAAGCATCCCAGCGTGGCCACTGCATTGGTCAATCTGGCTGTAATCTACTGCCAGCTGGTAGGTTTAAAATCCCTTCATTGAATTTTTACACATTTTCTGCACATACAGTTATTAGTATTTATCATTATTTCCAGAAAAAGCACAGTGATGCGTTGCCCTTGTATGAGCGTGCCCTGAAAGTGTATGAAGACAGTTTGGGCCGCTCACATCCTCGTGTGGGAGAAACACTAAAAAACCTTGCAGTGTTAAGGTAGTGAAATGAAGTCACGCCAACATGTCATGAGGATTTTTAATTCTTATTATTTTTTGTTTGTTTAGTTATGAAGAAGGAGACTATGAGAAGGCAGCTGAACTCTACAAACGTGCGATGGAGATAAAAGAGACAGACCCCTCACTGGTGTGTGGAAACGCTCCGTCTCGCCATTCCTCTAGTGGAGACACTTTCAGCCTGAAAGGACCTGTGCCCCTCCCTCAAGTGTCGAGGTGACCACCAAAACCGGTCCTCTTTTGTATCAACTACAAATGTCTTATGTTATGGTAGCTGTAAAGCTTTGAATGAAGTAGTGATGAATGCTGCTTATGAAGCTGTGAAAACTAGTACAGTATTCTTTGTTACAATACAGTATTTATTGATGTATATTCTAGTATATTTTTTAAATTGGGAGAGTATCCACTCCTGCCTCTGAAAGGGATCTAAAATGGTAACATTATAACAATACAAGTACACTTTTGGCATACACTATACATTTATTATTTAGATTCAGTTGCATAACAATGAACAAAGCTAAAACATCAAATGCTTCATTTTATCAAATATGTATTAATATACAGTATTTAGTTTTTATTTTTACTTTTACTTAGAAATGTGACTTTTCTAATAACAGAATTAAACTGTAAACAATTCAGAAACTGCTGCCAACCAAAGATAATGTGCATAATGTGTTTTGTGATTGAACAGGAGTTTCTTTAATACGTTAAACTGTGTAGTATTATACAGTATCTCCCCACAAAGCCATATCTTGTAAATTAAACAAGTACACACCAAAACACAGTCTGTATGTTTTGAATTAAGTGCCAAACTGTGAGGAAAACATTCTATTTCATGCTTTCTGTTAATAACTTTATCTCCTTCTGTAATGCAGATCTTATTTATTTGTTCGCTGCCTTAACTTTTAGTATCATAACCAGTTTAACATTTTAAAATAATTAAGTAACAGCATAATTGCGTTTAGAAAGTCTCTATAGATTCCTCATTTTTGCCATAAGTTCTTCTAGACTCTGATCGGCCACATCCACCGTTTCTCCTTCAACAGGCGCCTAAAGACAAAGTAAACATTACTATCTAGAATATAAAGACTGTGATCAAAAGATGTACACTGACCTCAGATGGAACTGTGTAGGCTACGGTGATGCCTTCAGGGAGGTCTGGCACGGGACCTGCAGCGGCCTGGAGATCCGCCTCTGTGATTTCTGACACCAACTCAATACCTACAGCAACAAATACATCAGAAGTCCCACCAAAGTATAAACAAGCCAGTGCTGACAGAGAGTGGTTTGACTCACCCCATTCATTGTCCTCATGCACAACTTCTTCCTCTTTCTCCACAATCTCAACTTTGGGCTGTGCTGCTTCTTTTTTCTGGCAGTTAACATAGAAAGAACCATGTTAATAATGTCTTTTTTGATTTCCAAAATTATAAAACAATAATAATCCATACCTTATATTCCTCTTGTTGTTTCCTGCAATAATGGTCATTACACTGTGGATTTGCTTTCATTGCCATCGATGGGAAAAAGTCCTGCATGGCGTTGTAGCCAAGATAATAACTGACTGTGCCAAACTTCAATAAATACCTAAAACGTTGAAATGTCAAAAGATACATAATTTAGTTAGGTTTTAGCTTTTAAATATTTTAAATATAGCTTGTCTTACTTAAGAACGTTCTGTACAAGGAGACCTGCAACTACACCCATTGTGGTTGGCAAACTAGCAGCACAGACTCCTTCCCTTTTTAATGTCTTTTCATCAATATTAGCCGCCACCACCAGAGGAGGAGCACACTAAAAAAAATAATTAAACAATAAAACTTTTGTACCAAAGTTAATTTAAATAAGTCTAACATTCATTAGCAAATGCTCAAAACATTATTTTACTTACAGCAAAGCAGGCCGTTTCTCCTGGAATAATAAGCTGGATGTGTCCTGATACAGCGTTCTCACTGACCCCAGACTCCATCCAGGTCTGTCCAAGCTCATTACAAGCCTGTACAGATTTGTTGTCAGGTTTATTCGTGTTTTTTTTGTATTACTTGATAGGAGATTAAAAGTAACACTTACAGTATTAATAGCCATTCTTGCTTCAAAGTTGTCCACACAACTCAAAACCAAATCAACTGGCTTCCCCTCGTCTAAAGCTCCGTGACTAGAAGGATGAAAGTGCATATATAATGTTTTTTTTTTAAATAAAACAAAATGCACAAAAATAAAACAATCATAAAAACAGTGTAAATAAATGTTACCTAATTCTTTCCATAAAATGAGTAAAATTTTCCATTGTGGTGATATTGTAGTTGTAAGTCTCAAAAGACACGTCTGGGTTTATATTTCTGTAAAAAAAAAAAACTAATGTGAGCAACAAAAAAATAACAAAATATATAATGCAAGACTTTAACTTAATTACCTAAGAGTGTGTTCTGCTGCCTCCACTTTACTGAGGCCGGCTTGGTGTGGCTGAAAGAACAAACGGTTCATGTTGGCCAGCTCAACCTTGTCGTAGTCAAAAAGAAGCAGCTGTAATGTCAAAAAAGACGCAGCATTAAACAGGTGCAAGCGCTAAACATTATGAGGGACAAATGACAAATAGAGAGAAGTTTAATTACCTTGCCAATACCACACCTAGTAAGCATTTCAGCTGTGACACTACCCACTCCTCCAACCCCAACCACAGCAACAGTGTATGTCCGGATTTTCTGTTAACACATCGGGAACTATTACTAAATGTGTAATTTACAAGACAACTGATATTTTATTAGTCATTTTGAAATACTCACCTCATAATCATCCACTATTCCCATTCTCTTCAGAGCCATAAGTCGACTGTAAAAAATATACAAGTTATTCAAAACCGTACCTAGTATTTGACGTAATTCAAAACTTACCCATTTGCTTTTTAATAATATTATAATTAAACCCCAAACCCTAAGATTAGTTACCAGATAGTAGGACATTAAACATTGAATCAATACAGACATGTTGAACAGTAAACAATACAAATCAATGAGTAACATTCAATCTTTTTCATAATAAACATCGTATCTCATAGATAAATCAAAGTTTTGCTTTCTACTTTACAGAAGCAACATTTTGGATCTACAGTGGTAAATTTTGAAAAGAGGTTGGCTGGATATAAATGTTGTGTAATTTTTATTTTTTATTTTTTTTACTAACACAGAATTTGTAAGATAAAAGCCAGTCATTTTCCATACATATTTCTCACCAGGGAGTCTAGTATTCATATTATATCATTTATAGCCTATGTCTTGTTACACTAAATAAATAACAACAAATCTGCATTTATACTGTGAAAGGCTTGCAAAACGTGGGATCGGCATTACTAATCCTATGTATTAATTAGATTATATACATAGCTAAGCAAAAAAAAATAAATAAATTTAAAAAGTGTTAGCTTTGTTATGAAAAGTGACTAGTTTTTTACTCATACTGTAATGTTTTGATGCCAGTTTACCATATGGGATAAATGACTCATTGACAGACAGACAGAGGCGTGTCCCTCATTCTTTATGTGGGATTTAAAAAATACCTTTATAGAAAATGTGTACCTGTATGGATTGGAGTCGACCACCTCGGCGCTCATCTTGTCAATCTTTGCTCTGTGAACAGACAGGTTTGGGCATCCTCCATGGCACACTGCTTTTGCTTGCACTTGATTAATTCATTTTCAAGCTCCCTAACTCGCAATTTCAACTCCTCAATTGTCGTCATGTTCAAAATAAAGATGCTGTTTCCGCAGTACAAATATCAGGTGTAATAAATAAAAATAAACGCATAAAAAAAGAGAAATTAGAGCGCACCGTTAGTACACGTCTCCACAACAGTCAGCTGTGAGGATCGGTGTTCCCGAGAATAGCGTCCGTAAAGAAACGGAAGTGTGCGTTTTGTTCCACAACAAACCCAAGGCTAAAAATGTCTGTTACCATGTATTTGATAAGTATTTTCGGGATAATTGTTCAATGTATTTTGGCACACTAATGTACATGTTTAGGAAAGTGTTCTTGCGCTGGTTGACAAATACAGAAACGGAACGAACAATATTACAGCGTTTGTAGTGTGCACACCGCTAATCTATCCGGGTGGATTGTCAACACTGTTGACAACTGTACTTAACTTTTACTGCACAACAGTTAATGATTAATATGATTTAGACATGGACGATCAGACTACTTCTGTGCGTGAACCGCACATATTCAACATTGACAAACTTCAGAAATATCTTTCTGTCAAGTCATTACTTTCTAATAATGACAAAGTGACTGTCGGGCAGTACAGGTAAGTGGGGAGAAGTAAATTGCAGTGAGACAGTCTTTAGTGTTAACACACTAGGGTGTAATGCCTTCTTTGTTTTAGTTTTGGTCAGTCCAACCCTACGTTTTTAATCCAGTCTCTAAAAAGAAGCTATGTGCTGAGAAAGAAGCCCCCAGGGGAGCTGCTGCCAGGGGCACACAAGGTGAGGACAATTATTAAGGTTTCTCCGACAGGGGGAGACTAGTGCATTATGTACATGTCAATAATTTATAGAAATGTGATTTATGTTCACAGGTGGACAGAGAGTATCGTGTACAAAAGGCCCTGTTCTTGGCTGGCTTTCCTGTTCCCCAACCTTTACTTCATTGCACCGATGTGGACATCATTGGAACTGAGTTTTATATAATGGAGCATGTAAAGGTTAGTTCTAATAATTGCCTAACTACTGCTTTAAGTGGACAAAAGAAGTGTTGCTACTCCTATTTACTCTTGCAGTTATGGCACAAATTGTGTGTTTTTAATATAAAACAATGTAAATCAAGCCATTATTAAACTGAATAAACTTATATTGTATTTAAACAGTTTGTGAATTCATGAATCCATTCTGTAGCCACAAAATAGTCATCACAAGTCTAACATCTGCATTAGCTGTTCATAGTGAAACTCTTCCTGCTTACTTAAAGGTGCACTGAACCTAACATAGTTTCATCAGTATACTTGGCACTTTGTGTATGCACAGCTCCATCTTATATCCTGACTTATCTTACTCACAACTACTAGCTTCTGATCCGGCACATAAACACTTGTTTGTGCCAACATGAACATATTCAAAGTGACACTGTATGCTTCATTGTTTGTTGCAGGGACGTATATTTCGAGATCTTCGTCTTCCTGGACTGTCTGCTACAGAGAGAACTGCTCTGTATGTGGCTGCAGCTGAAACACTGGCAAGCTACATTCTCTTCCAGTGGCTTCTTTGAAACTTGAAGGATATGGAAAAGGATCCGGGTACAGCAGGAGACAGGTACATCCTAAATTACATACATACAACATCAAATGTAACTCAAATAATACCTGACTGTGTATATTTGTATAACAGGTGTCCACCTGGACAAAACAGTACCGTGCAGCTGCTCACAAAGACATTCCAGACATGAACAGCCTCTCAGAGTGGCTAATCAGAAATCTGCCGGATAATGATGATGAAGTTACTCTTGTTCATGGAGATTTCCGGATAGACAATTTAATATTTCATGCTAAAGAGGTAGTTTTGCTGATCGTGTATTTATCTAGTCAATAGTGCTGCACAGAGTGAACAAATCAATCACATAACATCATCCTCAAACAGAAAAAATATAGTTGATGGTAATAATCTGAATTCATTGTTTTAGGCTCGTGTGATTGCTGTGTTAGACTGGGAGCTTTCCACCACTGGCCAACCAATGGCTGACTTGGCCTACTTCCTTATGCCTCACTTCTGGCCCAAAGACTTTAACATCATTAGCTCAATGGGCAGCTTAAAAGAAGTAGAAGGTCTAATATAACTATAGTTTGTAAAGTCAACTTTAAAATGTCTTGAGCTCATATTATTGTTGCCAACAGGTATTCCATCTGTGGAGGATCTGATCTCCATTTATTGTAATTGTCGAGGGATTCCAGCCTCAATACCAGATTTGAACTTTTATTTGGCTCTTTCTGTCTTTAAGATGGCAGGCATTGCGCAGGTTAGAAATCCTCACAATTTATTGTAACATTTTGACAGTGTAATCAATTTGGTATTAATTGAAATTCTTTTATTACCAGGGCATTTATGCTCGCTTTCTGCTTGGGAATGCCAGTGCCCCAAATGCTGCTCAATTTGGCCAGTGTGTGGAGCCACTGGCTACAATGGCTTTAAAGATTGCTCAGAGGTCAGCTTTGTGCTTTTCACTCACTCATCATCATTTGCTGCGTATCACAAGTTTGTTTGTTTTTTTCTTTTCATTTTTTTTACCAGGACTCTATCCAATCCAACTAAAGACATGGAAGACCCATTGTTTCGTCAGACAGTGAAAGGTCATACTGTTCTCCAGCAGGTGAAAGACTTCATGAGACAATACGTTCTACCTGCACAGGAGGTACAGTATCTAAGTCCCGAACAAAGGCTGTTGTTTTTAAACACAAAAGGGCACTAGGCTCGCAACAGTACTTCATTCATCTGAATAGATGAATTTTAAGTGGATTACTGAGCAGTTGGCTAACATCCATGCATTGAGTTGCACCAAATTTTCATCAACATGCCTATTATGTGCAAACCTTTTTTTTTTTATCAAGGAGATTCAAGAATATTACATTAAGCATGCACAGTCTCCACAGAGATGGCACACTCCTCAAATTATAAAAGATCTCCAGGTAATACTTTTATGATGAGTGGTTATAAATGTATTAAGCTGAAAGAATGCACATTTGACTGTTCTTATGCGTAGGTGAAGGCACGTGCAGCAGGACTGTGGAATTTGTTTCTGCCTGCTGTCAGTGGTCTGAGTCAGCTGGACTATGCTTACATCGCAGAGGAAACAGGGCACTGCCTTTTCGCTCCAGAAGTCTTTAACTGTCAGGCTCCTGGTAAAGCTACAGTTGTTTTCCACCTTCATTCTCAACAAAACAACATCATTTCAAATATAAATCATACTAATAGGCTATAATCACATAAATGTCAAACAAAAACTGTAACTATGATACTAAATGTGTTTCCTCACAGATACAGGAAATATGGAGGTTCTCCACATGTTTGGCAGTGAGAACAGAAGAGACTTTGGCTGCAGCCTTTGCTCAGAGGAGAGATTCGATCCTGCTTTTGCATGACAGGTAATATCTGAATAGCTTTATCTCTCCACTGTTTAACTGAGTGTCACATAATTAATTATTACTTACAATTGCTCTCACCACTTTACATTACTCAAAAGGTCTAAGAAATTGCAAGATTCTTTGTTTTGATTTCATCTGCTTTGCCCAGTGCCTCGAAACACAAGTGAACGTTGCCAGCAGCCATTACACTGGGTGTGAACCACACATGGTTTACTCAACAAAGATTACCATAGCATAAGCTGAGCGATATGCTCTCTAGGGTAATGTCTTAACAACGATCTGAACAATGATGTCAGACGTTTTTGACTTTAGGATGCAACAACCATAAAGATGAGCAAAACCTATGTAATAAACATACATTGATTTGAACAAGTTCTCCCTTTTCTTTAGGACTATTTTTATTTAGTAACTGCAGCTTCATTGAGATTATTGACATTATCTATTCTCAGAACCCGATGTTGCCTCCAGTGATGCCACCAACATAGAGTGCACTCTAGACAAAGATGGAGACAACTACATCATAAACGGCAAGAAGTGGTGGAGCAGTGGTAGGTGAATCTCTACATTCTTGAGAAAAAAATACAAGTTTATTATAACTAACTACAGTAACACACGCTTTACTCTTAAAAGTTTGTTCTCTTCTCTTAAAATTTCATGTTCAATTTTATAGTGTTTTTGTTTGAAATTTTGAATACTGCCAAACCATAGCATTTGTTTTTGTTCTATGAGTCATCTTCCAAGAGGTCGAAATAAAAGTAAGACCCAATGAGCAATAACTTGGTTAAAAAAAAAGAAAGGATGTTTTCCTTCCCTTCTCCATTCACTTTTTCCATGTGTTAAGTAAGAGCTCTGCTTTGGCCTGTTTGTTAATGTAAAATGGAACTGAGGTCATTTTAAATACACTCAATGTCCATGAAACCCCCTTAGTCATCCAGGCAATTTGAATAACTTTGGCAATGCAAACTTTACAAAGTCCAGATGTCACATGAAGATGCATTCACACACGTGCCATATAAAACATTCAGACTTACATTTTGCGGTTCTTTGTTGCTTGAAATTAAAATAGTCTGAGTCAGTTTGGTCAATATGGGACTTAAAAAAACATGATCATAAAGCACCAATGTCCAGACTATTTGTAGGCCAGAGTGGAGCTCAGAACTTGCTTGTTCACCTGCTACAGATCCCTTCCTTTGTGTGGTGTCCACTGAAATCCAATACACACTGTTGTTTGTGACACACCTTGTGAACTATTCTTTTCCAGTTCTGAGCTGGAAGCGGTTTGAGTGAAACAGTAAACTGTAACTGCAGAGATTGGTAAAGTAACAAATGAAGTTTCATG
Organism: Mugilogobius chulae; assembly: GCA_038363315.1. Taxonomy (NCBI): domain Eukaryota; kingdom Metazoa; phylum Chordata; class Actinopteri; order Gobiiformes; family Gobiidae; genus Mugilogobius; species Mugilogobius chulae. The sequence continues at coordinate 20,415,840 of CM076416.1, forward strand.
TTCATGCCATAGCTTTTAGCACTTGATCTGTTCCATATTGGTCCCACTCACGACATGCATCAATAAAAAAACTATCATAATTTTCTGATCAAAGGAAAAAGTCACGTTGACAATCGCTGATGGTTTTAGTTGGTTTCAAAATGTTTTGACTAAATAGACTTCCCTTTGTGCAACTGAACCACATCTTTAACCAATGGGAAATAAAAAGCAGATGATTAGACCAGCAAGCTTCAATATTTTGAATATATATATACATTTTATTTTACAAATATTGTGTTTATTAGTTTATGCGTATATTTTTACAAGAGAAAATACAAAAACATATACTACAGCTCAGTTGATATGAAATGAGACACAAATGTAAGGTGCAAGTAGTAAATTGTAGATAGCACAAGTTTTAGATGGTGAAAGTGCTGGTGTCCTGGTCATCAGAATCAGACTGTGACTGCACCTGTGAGCAGTTTTTTAAGGCTATCTCCACTGTGGGCTCCTCTGGCGGGTGTCGTGGGTGACTACCCAGGTGCTGACCCAGGCGTTTAACAGCCTTCAGGATGTGTGGCCTAAATGATGAGCCCATGAAGGCGTAGAGCAAGGGGTTAATGCAGGCATGTGTCAGGGCCAGGCTCTCCGTCACCTGCAGAGCACGATCCAGGCTCTTGCTGGCATCACAGTCGGTCACCAGCATGTAGATAATGTCCAGCGTACGGCACAGTTTGACCACAGTGTAGGGCAGCTGTGTGAGCAGAAACACAGCCACAACAGCCAGCAGCACACGCAGGGCTCTCCACTTCCTCTGTCTGCGCCCCCCTGCTGCTTTGCTCAGAGTAAAGCCCACCCAGCTGTAGCACACCACCATCACCACAAACGGCACCAGGAACCTAAGGATGACTTCCAGCAGCTCCAGGGCAGCTTTGGCAGCTCTCGCCATATGAGCAGGGTACACATCTGTGCAGGACATCCTGTAGTGAGAGTGTTTGACTGTGGAGAAGACCAGCTCAGGAATGCTGAGGCAACTGGCTGTAGTCCACAACACAACACACACCAGCAGCCACTGTATTCTAACGTGTGAGCTTATTCCCGGTCGACCCCTTGTTACCTGGGCCACCGCTCTGTACCGATCCACGCTGATGCAGGCCAGCAGCAGCATACCACAGCTGAAGTTAGTGCTGTAGATGAAAGATGTGATCTTACAAGCCTCAGAGCCCAAACGCCAGCCGTGAACAGCATCTGCCGCCCAAAATGGGAGTGTGAAGAGCAGCAGCAGGTCTGAGATGGCCAAGTTGAGAATGCACACGTCTGTCAGGGTGCGGAGGCGCAGGCGGGAAGTGTAGACCACCACCACCAGGGCGTTTCCTGACAGGCCCACCACAAGAACCACAGCATACATGATAGGCAGGAAGACCCTGCCAAAGGAGCGCACTGATTCTTTGTCACAAACGGTGTGATAGTCCTCCCCATAGTCCTCCTCGTAAGTCTCATTCAGGTCGTCTTCAAAATAATCTCCCATATTTACTGCCAAATAAAGAATGCACAATTAGGTAAGATAACTTGATATATTAAAAAAATTACTTTGTGTTGTTTTGATGCATTCAAAAAAATCTTTTTTTTTCTGTTGCTCTACAAGTTTTCAGGACAGGACAGCAGGGCAACCTTGTTTGGACCACATTGCCTCTGTACTTATGATTTGAATCTAATCTGCCCTTACTGCGATCCAACATGTTCTACACAGAAAATGTTATGTCTACATAAGCAGGACAGATACGTACCAAAGTTCACGTATCTAAAATACAGTAAAATACAGTTAAATTGAACTTTGCAGAAAAATGTATTGTATAGACTAGAGGCTTGTGTTTATTAATACTATTTATTTCTGGTGTTCCCTAGAAGTTGTCATGAAAAATAGTCTCCAGATTTGTTACGTCACGTGTCATTATCTCCCACATGGGCGTAAAGGTTTCCACAACAGATGTTAAAACATTTAGAAAAATGTTAAGTATTCCAACCGTCAACACTTGGGCCTTATCTACATAATAATGTATTACTTTGGGCTACAGCAACAGAAGCAGAAAATTAGAACATAGTAGCATTTGTTAGTAAATTAAGGGATTTAAATCTCCTTTAAATTATCCTATCTTATACTGTACTTTGACACAGCTTTACTTTGCTTTAGAAACTGCATCCATATGAACAAACATAATGCACAAGGAAATATAAACAAGGGCAAACAGAATGTACAATGAAATGTTATCTCACTGCAGTTAAAATAATGTCATAAAGTAATCACTGAGCTTATGATTCAGAAAAGAATTAACCTTTGGCATTACCAATTCACACGAGGCACAAAAAGTAAATGTTTGAAAACAAAATATACAGTTACCTTGGAAATCTAGGAAAAAGTGAAAAAGACTCTTCTTACCTTGTCCCTGTGAGCTGCTCCTTTGCTTTAGAGCTGGAGTCACGTATTATGGAGTGGCTTTCACTGTGTTGCCATAGCCCGCCCAAATCACTGCACTTCTGACACCAGAGGAGGGCTCTGCACTGTGGAAGTATGTTATGGGTGTGCATTTTCACTTTATATTCAACGGCAGATGACTAAGAGTGCTCCATGTGAGGCTTTAATAAGTACACTGTTCAGATAAGACTTGTTTTATAAAGGCTAGATGGTGACTGAAAATGACATGTTTTTAATTTTTAATATTGTAGTGTTCATTTCTCAGCCTCACTCAAAGTAATTTACAACCCTGTTATGATAGATTTGTATTAATATTAATCTTATTTTTTATTTATTTTTTATTTATTTGCTGAATTTAGACTCAATTGTATCTTCATTTTGGCGTATTTCTTGTTTAGAACTAGTCTGGCAATAATGTTTATTTCAAACCTTTCTGACTCTAATTTAGACTTGAACTTTCTTTAATCCCGGTTGAAATGCCTTCTTTGCTGGTTCTTGGTGGTACTGGGATAGATGTGATGTTTATTTATTTAACATTTGCTTAGATTGAAATTGTCTTGTGACGCAACATTCTCCGGGGATTAGTACACAGTGTGCAGTTGCATTTGTCATATTTGTGTACAATCATTATCATGACAACACACAATAATAAACTGACAATATTTGACTTGCCGAGTAACCTTAATTGCCCAGTATTTGTATAAAAAAATGTTTGCTATGTTGTTCTGAGGCTTCATTCCAGCAGGGGAACATGTCTGGGCACAGCTGGGTTCTCCTCATGGTCCATCATACTTACATAAGAGTTCACGTGAAACAGCCTTCTCCCGGGGCAAACACAGAGACGTTTGGGTGGAGCAGTCTGGGATTCCTTCTCCTTTCGTACAACAGTTACCACGCCAGGAAAATCAACTTTGTTTTTTTTTTGTTTTTTTTGTTTTTTTTATCAAAGCAGAGTGAATGACTAAACTTGGTTTACTGAACTGATGATCCCATCTGGGGACGTCTGGGTTCCAAGTGTCACATTCTTTGGGGACAGTTTTACCAGCAAAATCTGTATAAACAGGAAGCCAGGCCATTTGTCATTCAGTCTCTTTCCTAAGGGACTCAAAGAATAGATGACAATGAACAAAATTTGGGGGAAAAAATCTGTTGGGTTTCTGTATTGTTATTACAGTTAGACCTGCCTTATTATTTAAAAAGTTAAAAAAGATTCTGTCCAAAGTTCACATTGTAAATAACTCGAGAAGCAATCACATTTAAGAGAAGACTGAAAGATGAACTGATAAACTAATACAAGAATCCTATACATTTCAGAATGCACATACAATTTCAAAAACAACAGCTTTCAACAAAAATACATTTGCAGAAGAATTTGAGTGATTGCATTTTTTTATTTTGTACAATAAGCTATGCCAACTCAAATGATAAAGCCATGAGCCAAGACCATGTTTTAATATTGACCCAAATTTACTTTATTTTATGTTTGTATTCACTTGGAAAGTTCAAATTGTATTCTGAGAATTAAATACATTAGATTATACGTACATTTTTGTTTTTTAACAAAAATGGTACTTTGGAAACTGTAAAAAAGGCTTTTTTTACATTGATGACTGGATCTTTTTGTTTTATTTGATAGAAGAAAACCTACGGCATACCAAAAATGGCACCAAAAAAAGTTAATCAGAAAATCCCGATATTTCTTTAAAAAATGTTGACATTGTTTAATCGGGTACATTGTACCAGATAATTACAAAAAAGCACCACAGATTATTAGAGCTTTTCTGTGTCTAATGCCTCTGAGGCTGTCTGTTCACCCAAACATCCAACATGATCATTTCCTCTGGAACAGCTCACAGTGTTTCCGCTCTTGTGTGGGTCATGAAAGGGTTATGGACATTCAAATTCATCAAACTGAGCTTCTTTAGAACACTGCACTTTTCTTCTTTTCCAGGTGCTGGTAATCCTGACTGCAAGATAGCTATCGTCATGTGCAAAAGCAAACAGCTGGACACAAGCAGCAGGTCAGAAATAATAATGTTGTGTTATAATGATATTTTTACTTTTATATGTTTTTGTTTCCTGTCATTTTAGACATGGCCTCCACAGCATGATCCTTGTTCCTATAGATGCTGCAGGAGTCATTCGGGTCAGACCGCTCACTGTGTTCGGACAGGATGGTACTGTGTTTGTACTTGTGTTAAATCAATGTTTTATTTAGTCTTCTTTAAAACTCCTATTTCACTCCATATTCATAGTAAGCACAAACATGTTTTTATTCCAGATGCAATTCACGGTGGTCATTTTGAAGTACATTTTAACAATGTGACTGTTCCTGCATCAAACATGATTCTAGGTAAGCACAGGATGAGCTTAGTCAGTATTTTAAATAAATGATCTGCTCCACAGATCTCACCTGTAAATGAGTCTGGTGATGTCACGTGTTTGTCTCCATGAAGTAGGTTTAATGCCATACTGAAGAACATTCTAGATAAAGCATTAACATCTCCATGGAGACAAAGAGGTGGCACAGCATAAAAGCACCTTCATCTGCTTGAAAAAAAAAGAAGCATGTAATGCTTATGTTTTCCCCCCCTTCCTATTGTTATGATGTCTTTGTACGTAAATGAAAACTTAATTTTTTCCCCAGGAGAGGGCCGGGGTTTTGAAATAGCACAAGGTCGTCTGGGACCAGGCAGGCTGCATCACTGCATGAGGGCAGTGGGTCTGGCAGAAAAGGCCCTGGAGCTGCTATGCCAGCGTGCCGCTTCCAGACGCACGTTTGGAAAGACTCTGTACCAACATGTAAGAACACAGAGCCATCTAGTGGACATACTGCATATTACACAACAACTGTTGAATGTTTAGGAGGTTGTGGCTCACTGGATCGCGGATTGTCGCCTCATGATAGAGCAGACCCGTTTGCTGACACTGCACGCAGCCCATGCACTGGACACAAAGGGCAGTCGAGCTGCACGGAAACAGGTAAATCCAATGTAACTACTTTATTCGTTTGTGTTCAATAGTGCATCATATTAACATGTTTTTCCTTCTAGATTGCCATGATTAAAGTGGCAGCAGCTAGGATGGCCTGTAAAGTGTTGGACTGTGCCATGCAGGTTTACGGAGGAGCAGGGGTGTCTGGAGACTTTCCTTTGGCTCAGATGTGAGTCTATGCAGTTTTTGAGCACGTAAAAACTAAACTACATAATACCGTTCAATTTTTTTCTTTCAGGTATGCGTATGCACGCACGCTTCGCATTGCTGATGGTCCAGATGAAGTACACCTTTCTTCTATTGCTAAACTGGAACTGAGAGATCAAATGAAGAAAGCTCAGGCCAAGTTGTGAACTAATGACACATGATTGTTTTGTTTCCTTTGTCCATATGCATTGTTCAAATGTTTATAATGATGATTTTTATCGGTAAACAAAGACGCTAATGTAAAAAAACCCATCATGTTTATTAGGAATTTTTCTAATGTAATCTACAAAACGGAAATTGACAGCTTGAATAAAAGACACCTGTCATTATCGCACACTGTGTGGAAGTGGTTTGCCACAATTCAGATCATTTCCACTATGACGTCAAAGGGACATCCAAATCAACATTTACATTATTTATTTTTACAAAATAAAACAGTTACAGTCCTATCCACCGCTGATGGAAACTCATGCAACACCCTGCAGTGATCTGTGTCTGTACATCTGAGGAGCACAGAGGTGCACCTAAGCTCCAAAAGTCACAAGTCCCATGAAATGTCAGTGTTTACTTTTTTTTGACTTCTTGTGAGACCGATGAGGAGATCTGGAGCGAGACTTTGATCGAGACTTTTTGGTGGATTTCTTGGGTGATCTAGAGCGTGACCTCCTTGAGCGTTTAGGTGTGCGAGGAGATGGAGATCTGAACACACAAAAGATCATGCTCATCAGGAAATGCATATATACTTTTTCCTAAAAAAACATATTTCTCTTATGCTCTGTATTTTAGCTCATGAACCGATTACACTTTCTAAACACAAACCCAGATGTTCTTACCTTCTAGAGGATTTTTTACTCGAGCGTGGGGAGTCTTTATAAGAGGAGCGAGAGGAAGTGTCTTTAGAGTAAGAACGATCAGAGCGCTCAGATCTCTCCGAACGAGGTGAAGATGAACGTCCTCGTCTGCTACTGCTGCGTGTTGGACTGGGAGAATTACTGTGATGACGCTTCCTGGAATCAGAATTTATTCTAAAGTTAGAATAGAAAATGATTCTAATTACTTATGCCTCACTCTGTACAAAGGAGTAGTCGCTGGAGTGCTCCCATACTTGCAGAGATTAATGCTAACAAGCAGTCTACATGTGACTTGAACATTGAACTTTTTGTTTTTTAATGTCAGAAAACATTTTGTCAGCCTGTTAAAACTTGCCTTGTATTAGCATGGAGATCCCATCTTTAAGAACATGGCATTATCTACAACGGAGACAGTGTAGTTTACCTGTCTTTCCTGGTGGGTGTGTCATCTTTGTCCTTCTCCTTCTTCAGCTCTTTAAGTCGAGCCTCGGCTTTTTCCTTTCTTTCCTCTCACGTTCTTTTTCTCGTTCTAGTTTCTCCCTTTCCCTTTCCTTAAAACACAAAAACAGTATGAAATGCTGCCTTTCATAACTGCAATCCACCACTCTGCGACAGGTACCTTTTGTAGTAATTTGTCTCTATAGTGTTCCACTTGTTCCTGAATACTCTGACCAGCTTTCTTAGGTCTTTTTCCTGATTCCAGCTCATCTTGAAACTTCATAACTTTTACCTGTTGCACAAAAAGAAGTAATAAGTGTCAAGCTCAAATATACAAAGAGAGAAGTCGTCATACATTCAGTACCTCAATCTCTCTGAGCTTTAAGCGTTTCTCTTCATTAACTTTGTAATCCATGTCGTCTCTTGTGGGGTTGGAGTAGCTCTGTGTGTCTTCAGAGTTAGGGCTCTTGTCATCTCCGTTCCTTAAAACACAAGTATGAAATGCTTGTATCAGTTTACCATTGAGTGAAAAACCAAATGCAATATATAGTGGTCTTACTTTTTAATTCCCTCAGGTTGCTCAAATATTTCCCATTTGGATGTAGTCACAGCTGAAAACATAAAAGTTAGTCACATACACAAAGCTATTTGGAAAAACTGAAATCTTTTATGGAAATCTCACCTTGAGCTTCCAATTCAGACTCATCAACTGCTTCCCATTTCGAAGGTGCAACTTTGAAGGCTGCCTCTTTAGACTGATCAACTGTGAAATAAAACATACAGTAAGGTAAACCCCTTCTCATTGTCATATTCTCCATCAGCGTAACTCACAAGGAATTCCATCAATGTCTTCATCGGCATGACGAATGGGAACACCGTCGAGGTCGTCCAGAGGAGCTCCGTCGAGTGGGGCGCCATCTATAGGTGCTCCATCTATGGGCATGCCGTCAACATCCTCTGCACACTCCATATAATCCACTATAGGAGCACCATCCACATCATCTGCAGCTTCACTCTGACCAGAACAGATGGAGACATTTTTTAAATGAACAAATGTCTAACTCTTACAAATCTGATAGGTGAGAAAGATATCAAAGACATATCATTTACCTCAGGCAAAAGAGCAGCAGATTCCTTTTCTGCGGACAGGTTGACAAGACCGAGGAAAATGTTCTGGAGCTTGATAAGGAAAGGGTCCGGGTACACTGCCCATTCTTCCCAAGCCCGGAAACATGACATGACTCGTTGCTTGAAAAGAAAAGCACAAAAGATTTGAAACCTAGCTCTTATAAACTGGCATATACATGATTTCCCCCAAACTACCTTGAAGTTTTCACTTTGTAGATGGCCTTGTATTGTTTTGTATGTTGCATTTAAGTCTGAGAATATCTGACAAAGTTTTGACTCAAAACTACAATGAAAAACAGAATAGTTTATTAAACAAAACACAATGCAAGCTATACTCATAATTTTTAAGACTTACTATTTTCTATAATAGGATGCATTGGCTACTTTGGCAGAAGAGTTGTATAACACATCAGAAACCAGATATAGCCGAGCAATCTGTGATAAATAATAGAAAGGTACAGTTTTATCAATGCTAGTAATAATAATCAAACACATTCATGAGTCTTACCTTTTTGGGAAGAGGCGTTTTGAGGATGGAAAGAGACTCTGCGATACACTCAACAATCTCTTCTGCAGCCTCAGCGTGGTTAAGACAAAACAGCATAGCTTCACCCACATCTCCTCTCCGCGGCGTTAGACCACGTAACATCTCCTCCAATTTGTCTCGTTCGCTGTGCAAAAGTACGGCAGCAAAAGTTTTTAGCATAATATGCTACAGTGCTGGTATGTGGGCAGAACTAAAATCTTACTCTTCTTTCAAAGATCCCTTCTTGCTCCCCTCTTCATCTTCCTCCTCATCTTCTTTGTCATCAAACGACCCATGTAGGTAAGGGTTTAGTGGAGGTGGACGCCAAAGTGAGCCATTCTTGAACATCCTAAAATCTTCTGTTCGCCATTTGGATGGTGATTCACCCTGTAGGTGTAAAGTAGATTCATTCAAGTAAAATAATAAATAAAGAATATCCCATCATACCAGTGTAGTGTGTGCACAAATACCTGTAGTATGGAATAAAGCTTCCATCTGTAATATACATGGGCTGGACTCTGGTTCTCAAAAAGAAACCTGCATGAAATATTAGAAGAATGTTAGCAATTCATTTTAGAAACTTACAACGTAACTATAGCATACACCAAGCATTTGTCCTCACCTGTACATGGGATTGTTGATTTCTCGGTTCATAATCATGGCTTCAAACATTGGCCCTTCACGCACCACAAACTCGATCATACGATGGATGAGAGAAAGCAAATTCCTACAAGAAAAGCACAGTTAAAGCAAATGGTTTCAGACGACTGCCCTTTGAGTTTCTGTTCAAACATATGCTTGTTTAACACTCCTAACAGCTCTGCCAACATTTCAAAATGTAGACATGTAGGTGTTATGTTCTGTAGCATAAAAATAAACCATTTATGAAATATAAATGCCTCCTCTCCTAACTGACAACTGTGAGGAGTTTTAAAATCAAGCATTAAGTCGGGCTTAGAGTGATACAAATTGTTGTGTGACTGTTAATATTTAATATTGAGGATTTGTTCATTTTGAGTGATAAAAATTTATGTTGTTGAAACTGCAATGTATGCAAATTTATTACGTTTTCCCACTGGGTCCTTTACATTCTCAACTTAAAATAAAAGCTATTACTTGTGACCTACTATATAACTTGTGAAAATGTCAATTTATAGCCTCTAATATTGTACTACTGCTAAATACAATAATCCTACAGTAGTGAACAAGACAAATGTATGTCCTTGATTAAACAACACAGATCACATTTACTTGTATTGGAGGTGATCATACCAATGGCGGGGTAAAACTCTGTATACTTTCCCAATCCATCCCATGATGCTTTTCGGATCCCTCGCTGCCGCAGACAGTTCAAGTTGTGCTGCTCACCAAGGCCAATGTCAAAGGTCTTATGGACTAATGATTCCAACTTAGGATTTGTTCACAGGAGCCAGAGTTACTGAGCTCCCAATGGTGACAGAGGCCAAGAGGAAAAACTGTCTGAATGAGCAATGGTCAAAAAGCAGGATTCACAGAAACAGACCTATAATCAGCAGACAATATATAAAGTGTGTCACTAAAAAAGAAAATCTAGCTGACGTATGGGATGGAGCTGTGATGGATATATGGCGTTTCCTGTTAAGCAGCATAGAGAAAGTATAATAACATATTTTGCTCAGAGAATATGGGTTATGTTGCAGTTGTTATATACTATAGTATAGGATTATAAAATGTCTTTATTTCTATCTACTAGTATGAAAACATCATACACAATACCATTGCTCACCCACACAGACTTTCCCCTGTAGCATGCAGTGATCAATTGATCAGTATTTTTTATTAACTTAACTTTTTATTATATGGGATGTCATTTTCTAAGTTTGTACACCAATTTATAAAGAAAAAAAATGTACCTTTCTGTTGGGATAACCACTTTGACTATGGCTTGCGACAGAGTCTGTATATGAAGTCACATCAGATAATAAACATAGAACGTGAGTAATGTTAAATAACAACAAATCCAAAATATAAAAAATGCATTTCAATGTGCACAATTAACTTTTCTTAACTAATTTAAATATTTCTAACTTCCTGACACTAAAGTGACTAAAACACCCTTACACCTGCCATTGAACTACATCACTACTATGACAAAATCTAGTCTTTTTCAAATTTATAAAATAAATATCAAAACTATGTATGACCAGCACAGACAATCATTTGTAATCAATGAGATAATGTTCAAGGTGGCGTGCTAAATTACCTTCTCAAACTCCTCCTTGTTTTTAGGTGGTGGCAGCAAGGGTGCGTTGGGGTTCTTTAGCCTCTCTCGGGTCTGAGCGTTGAAGGGCAGGCCGGAAGGGGAGGGGGCAGTGTGTGCTCTATCATGGAGGGAGGGATGTAGATGGGATGGGGAGGTATGGGAACGCCTTTACCCCAGCCCAATTTCATCTCAAAATTCATTATAGTTTTTCCTTTGGAAAAAAGCAGTGTTAGTTCAAAGATAATGTTCACACATCTTATGTAACATAAGCAACATTCAGTCATACCATTAAGGTTTTTAAGAGCACGTTCAGCATCCCTCCTGTTCATAAAAGCTACAAAACCACAGTTCCTCTCACGAGCTCGTTCTTCGTCAGTTCTTGGCCACATGATCTTGACACTAGCTAGGGGTCCGAAACGCCCAAACTCCTGACACAGCATTTCTTCATTCATCTATAACATGTAATAAAGGTTAATGACTATTGTTGAGTCAAAGCTATTTTTAACAGCCAGTCTACCTGTGGGTTGATGTTTCCTAAATACAAGTTAGTAGTTGAGGGGTCTCCTACGTCATGCGAGCCAGGTGCACTGTCATCTAAAACTGTGAAGACAAAGCAGAGAAAACAATTCCTACAGCAGACTGATGAGATGACTGATGATCTACTATACAAAACATTATTTTTCACAGCCACTATATTAAGTCAAATTTACCACTGGACGGACGGTTTCTTCGTGAAGAACCATCCGCTAAAAGAAGCAGAAAGCAGTATAAATTTTGTTTCAGGGTAACATGGGTGAAGGGGGACGCAGTGGCACGAAATTAGTATGAGTGGCTTATTTTTACACTACACTGATGGCAGCAAAAGGCCAAGTTCACAACACCTACCTGAACGTCTTCCATCCATTCCAGAGACAGGTTCAAACCGGCTAACACGGCCTTTGAATTTGTGTCTTTCGTCTCTCTCCTCTTGAATTCTGCAAAATGTTTACGTTTACATATTTAAAAATTCCAATGCATAGTGCACTGCAAACGCTATTATTATTTCAAGTGTGAATGCACTTACTGTTTAAGTTCTTCTTTAAAAAGCTCAAGATTACTTTTCTTCTTTTCCTTTTCATTGTTTTTCTTCAAAAGCTAACAAAAAGTCAACAGTTTACTTATAAGCTGAATCAAGCAAACATGAGGTTTAGCTGACAATATGCTTACATGTCTTCGATCTAGAGGTAAAAACTGAGATGGTGTTTCCAAAGGCAAGATGCTTTTTGATGGAGGCTCAAAACGTGATTTGGGTTTGTACAGCTTTCCTTTTTTGTCATCAGCCGTAGATTCATCTAAAGCAATGCAAAATCATGTTATGCATAGCATTTGCAACTAGAAATTTTATAATCAAAACAAACACACACACAGGCTGATCAATTAAAAGTTAGTTAGTCCAGTATAAAGAAAAATACCCTTAGATGCATTGGCCAGACCCCCTCTGACAAATGTTTGACTTTTCCTTCTCCACCTCCTTCAAAAGCTGCAAGAAATTCTTCATAAATCTCTGCTGCAGCTCTCTCATCTTCCTGTAGAAAATAAATCAGGACGAGTACTAGCATTAGTATTAGACATTATTAGTATTAATAACTAAAGTGGTTCACAGTTGTATTTATCTGGCAAGTTGCGACACCTACCTTTTTCTTGATTTCATCTTGCTCTTTCTTGCTCAAAGTGCGCTTCGCTCCTGACATTTTCCCAATGCTGAAGGACTTGAGCTTGCTCTCAAGCAGCGCCTGTCAGTGCACACCACAACAGATTTACAAACTATGTATGCTTCGCAAAAGTGACATTTGCTTCATATGCAATGTCAGACTGCTATATGAGATATATGATGGAGAAAGTAATTAGCGTGCATATCCAGAGGGAAGCCTTCATAAAATCATCGCGGTCCTACAGCAAACACACCGCTAACAGGTTGCACTGAGGACAAGGGCCTGTGTGTCCCACCACCTCAACTAATATTTATGACCTGTGGATTATAAACAGTGCCACACATGCCAGTGTCTTGTCGGACGAGCCCAAAGGATATTGTTAGCTCAAACTGAAACTTCATATTGGCTATATTTACAATGAACACACGGATAAAGGTTAGCTTTGCGGCGCTGACTAGCATTAGCTAGCCTAGCTGAATACCGTCGCGCACATTTCTCACACTTTGCATACACACATCGGCATTCTATGACAACATTTCGCCGGGAGTATTTCAAGCTATAATTTAGTGACAACAGCAGCGTATCAAAGCAAGATTAAATAACCGTAACTGCAATATTACCTTAGCGCTCGCTTTTTGAGGGCCGCCAGGGGTTCTGTCCGCCATCTTTTGTGGGGCGAAATGATCGATAATCGATTACATAGCACAACAAACGTGACATTTAGGCCGCTGAGTCAACTACCGAGTCAATGATGCATAAAGCATCCACGGGTGAAATAAAAAATAAGCCCTCGACAAACTCAGTAATTTAACATTTTATCATTAAGCAAAGCAAGAATAATGCAGTCGGTAGCTACCCGGCGGGGGGTTCTTGTTTGAAAATATTCACAGCCACCGCGACATTTAAATGAACATTTTAATCTACTAATTTAGTGCTTGTTTCATTTCATTTGTGTGGTTGCGACCCTGTAATTTACCAAAAAAAGTAACCTCTGCCATTTTTATATATATATATATATATATATATATATATATATATATATATATATATATATATATATAATATATATATTATATATATATATATATATATATATATATATATATAATATATATATAAATATATATATATATATATATATATATATAATATATATATATATATATATATAATATATATATATATATATATATATTTATTTATTTATTTACTGTATTTTATTTTACTATTTTTCCTTTTTATGACTGCCACTCTTTGGTACTTTAAACAATATAATGAAAAAAAATTATAAATCTTAGCTTTAGAAAATATTAGACCTCTCATGGATTTTATTCAAGTACGAATGAGTGCTCTGTGCACTCCCCTCTTCTCCCCGCGCGTCTACTTTCTCCCCATATTTTGCTCCGTCCCTCCTCCTCTTCTCAGAACAAGCGCTATATTCATCAGCGCCAGTCAAAGTGCAGTTGCTGTAACTCCCCTCAGGTGCTCCGGAGCGGCCGGGCCGGGTACTTTCTGCCCCTGTCTGTCTGGCTGTTAGTCTGTCTGTCCTGTCTGGGCTGTTCCGCACAATGCTATTCATGCCACGGTGCCACATGAGGAGAAGCGCCATGTGGAAGACGTGCAGCCTGTTTTGCGCATGGTGTCTGCTTTTCTTATCCGAAATTTGTGCGCAGTCTCAGCGGAGGTAGGATACATTTTATTAACACTTGAACAAGGTGACCCCATGTTGCGAGTGAATTTTTGTCATTCAGATGCTGCACAGGATTCTGGCGCATTGGCGAAGAGCTTGAATTTGCTGTCTTTTTGAGACATAACATGTTAACCAGCTTTGTTTTCCAGACCCAGCTTCACATGTGGAGGAAATATCACCGGAGACTCTGGAGTTATTGGAAGTCAGGGATACCCAGGAGTTTACCCACCTAATACCAAATGTGTGTGGCGGATTACAGTGAGTGACCTAATAGGCTACTTAAATGATCTTAATAACTGTGAACATTTTATGAGCTGGATGAAAAGACTACATCCCATCAGACAGTTAAGAAGCCTAAAGGACTATTATAGTGAACATAAACTTAACTATTGCTGATCAGATGAACTGATATTTAAGCAATATCCATTTGAAGCCAAACAGGACAAGATTTGACATTCCTAGAACACTTTTGAAATGTTCTTTAGCCCCCAAATTATTTTGTCTTGAAAACTATATTTAGTTAGCAATAGGGTCCTTTTACCCTTGAATTGTTATGTTAGGCATATACTTGTAGGCTCAGCACACTAAACTGGAAACAGAAATAGTTTTTGGCAAAAAACTGAGATGTTTCAGGGACCTATTCATTAATAATATCAAACTGTACTCATTCTTAATTACTCATTCAGTCTGTTTAGGCAGCACAGCATGTGATGTACTCATGATGCAAACCAGATGTGCATTTCATCCCAGGTGCCCGAGGGAAAGGTGGTGGTCCTGTCCTTCCGCTCCATTGACTTGGAGAGTGACAACCTCTGCCGTTATGACTTTGTGGATGTGTACAGTGGTCACATGAACGGGCAGAGGCTGGGACGCTTCTGTGGCACTTTCAAACCCGGAGCCCTGGTTTCCACGGGCAACAAGATGCTCGTGCAGATGGTGTCAGATGCCAACACGGCTGGGAGTGGATTTTTGGCAGTTTTTTCCTCTGCACATCCACATGAGAGAGGTAAGGTGCATAAATCTCCATTCTAGTGGTGAATGATTTGTACAAATATGACCAAATATGATCAAAAGGCCTTCCTGAAACATTATCCAGGTTTTGTACTGGCACAAGGAGGAAGTAATAGAGAAGTAGAAGTCTATAAGCCCAAAAAGCGATGATAGTTTGACTGTTATTGACTACAATTTGCTTGAACACCACACTGATCTAAAGTTTTCTTTATTATGTTTCAATTTTAGAATTCTGTTATGATTGGTTTAAAACCATGTTATAAAATGTTCACATAACATCAAATTTACAATACATGACCTCTGACCCTTTTAATTGTCCTGACAAAGCACATGATTTGTACAAAAATACAAACGACATCTCAATCTTTCTGTCAGTCAGTTGTGGAATTTCTCACTGGTCTTTCTGCAAACTGCCCACTTGAATTCACCTATTTCTCTAAGTTTTACAGTCTTATCTGCTCTTTTCAGGGAATTTTAATCACTGGTCTGTTGTTCGTCCTCAAAGGCTTGACAGTTATAATTGATAATGACTGCTTTGCTTACATAGACAATAGACTAGAACTGTAAGTGTAGTCAGAGCTGTCCAGCAAAACCGCCAATCTTTTTATCTCTATTTTTGTTGTTGTTCTACCGCTTAGGGTTATTATCAAAGAGAAACGCCAGTCTAATTATCCGGCATTCAAAAGTTATGCCAAAATCAACCATTACAAGTTACGAGTGTTTACTGTGACAAACTTGACAGAAAACGTAAAATAAATAAATACAGTATTTTTTTTTGTTTTTACAGGTGATCAGTATTGTGGAGGGAGGTTAGACAAGCCATCTGGGTCTTTCAAAACACCAAACTGGCCTGAGAAAGACTACCCAGCTGGTGTTACCTGCTCTTGGCATATAATAGCACCCAAAACCAGGTAAGGTTATTTCTATTAACAAGGTAATTATTCAATTATTGTATTTGTGTGTGTGCCTCAGATTATAGAAGTCAAGTTTGAGAAGTTTGATGTGGAACGGGACAACTACTGCCGCTATGACCACGTCTCCATTTTCAACGGAGCTGAAATCAACGATGCAAAGCGGATTGGCAAATTCTGCGGAGACAGCCCCCCAGCGTAGGTGATTCCTGCTTTAGTTTCCTGACAGGACGCTCCCCCTCAGTGGCTCTCATGTTACCAACAGTCTCCTCCTCACAGGCCGGTGTTCTCTGAGGGGAACCAACTCCTGATCCAGTTCCTGTCTGACCTCAGCTTGACCGCAGACGGCTTCATTGGACATTATAAGTTCAGACCCAAGAAGTTCCCCACCACCACCATCACACCCACCACTACCACACAGCCAGTCACCACCAGGCCTATACGTAGGTATCAACTTTCATTCCTAACACAAACTTTATTGCTTTGGGTAAACGTATTCTTCAGCCTATGGGATTGTGATTGTTGCTTGTTCCCGTAGTTCTGCCAAATTATTTCTTTTTATTTACAATTTAATGCAATTTTGTGACAGTGCTTCGATTAAAGTCAATAGCAATAATCAGATACCACTACAGACAGCTTATTGGCTGTTTTGTTTACTGTTTCATTGTTCTGGCCAATGTATCTATGACTTGTTAGATTTCCATTGTAACTGTGATCATCTGACTTCAGCAGCCTATTCATGAGCTTCAGACAAAATATTTCTCCCTGTAATGAAAGAAGTAGCCAGAACCTTTCCAAAGTCAAAAGATGTATTGTTTTTGATTTGCTAAATTCCTATGGTCAAGATCTCAGGAATATTTTACACATACTATGTCGTCTGCCATTGCTTCTATAGTTATATTTATCAAGCAATTGCTTTTCTTTGTGAGAATATTTTCCCCTCGTATAACCCATATTGAATTTCATGTGAAAAGCAGATGTGGACTGGTCATAATAATGTGTTACTCAACAAATCACTGTGCGTTGTCTTTTTCAGACGGCATCGATGGGCTAAGACTTTAGCTCAACTCTGTATTTAGGTTTTATTTCAGAAACTACTTGTACCAGTAGCAACAAAACAAAAAATAACAGAGCACTACTCATGTTGATTTAATATGATTACAATCACAAGCCTTAGATTGGTTACATTCA
Source organism: Mugilogobius chulae (assembly GCA_038363315.1). Lineage (NCBI taxonomy): Eukaryota > Metazoa > Chordata > Actinopteri > Gobiiformes > Gobiidae > Mugilogobius > Mugilogobius chulae. Next base: position 20,433,172 of record CM076416.1, read on the forward strand.
AATACCAATAAAACAGACCATTATCTAATTATTTGTGCACAGTCTAAGCTGGGGTAGTTGATCTTCACGCTCATAAGCAGGAAGTAATATTTAAATCTGTCATACACTTCCTTGCTGTCACAGAATCTTGGACACATGGTCAATATCTACATGTATTCTTTTTTTTTCACTGCAATTACAGCTTGAGAACAACTTCTTACAGACAGCCAAGTGAAGCTGGAATGGGTCTCCTCTACTATTATTTGATTCAAACAGTACACAATGATCAGATTTTATCAAAATATAATAATTCTAATAATAATTCTAACTTACTTTTTGGAAGGGTTGCTCGGTTATGATGAAACAATAATGATAATTTAAATCATAATTAAAATCACGATTATTGGCCTAGAGAGACTTATCTCTTCAATTTCTACATCCCTTAAATGTATAAATGAATGCTTTATTTTTATAGAACATTTACACAGACAGATGTCTTCCAAAGTGCTTCACACAGTAACCCCTCCTCACTCAGTGATGGCAGAAGCAATTCACCTAAACACCTGGCGCCTCCAAGCAATACCAAGTGTTTTCTAACCTGCATGTTATTGGTTGGTGGGGAACCTGAGTGCTCGGAGAAATCATGCAAACTCCACACAGAAAGGCCTGGGCTATGCGGAACCCGCAACCTTTATGTTGTGAGAGAGGAGCGCTATCCGCTCTGCCACCATGCCGCCAATGTAGAGAGTGAAGAGATAAAATGAAGTATGTGACAAATCTCACAGAAATAAACGTAACTGTATTCTCAACCTACTTTTCATATAAAAAAAGTTAAGAGCAGGCTATAAGTTACGGTCAATAATCACGATTACTCGATAACACACTTTCTGTATACGATTATTGCAGAAATTGTAATTGAAATTCAATTTTATAGATTAGGCATCCCAACTTTAAGCTTTCAGGTATACATTTACAATGGTATTATGCATGAGAGGTATCAAATTTGAATTCTTCATTGTAAATTTAGACATCTTAAACCTTTTGTGAGCACTTGGACAATGATGAAGAGGAGCGTCAATCCTTAACTTTCCCTGATTTAAAATTTGATTTGTGTACCCACAGCTCTCAAGTACTCAGTCGCCTTGTGTCAGCAAAAATGCAAAAGACGGGAACACTTGAAAGCAACTACTGCTCCAGCAATTTTGGTAAGAACAACATTGCTTAATACTCCTTATTCAGAGCACTTACAATTTGTGGCCATGGATGCACTACAGTATATTGAGCTCTTAATTGTTTTAGTTATTTATGAGCATATCTCAGTCTAAAAACAGCAGATATTCCCAACCCTTTGACGTCAGAATGGAACTCCCTTATAAGATGTGGTTTTGTCATGGTACTATCTTTGCCTCTTTGATTTTTCCACTGCATATATCAAAGACTTCCTTGATTGCCTGTTGGGAAGTGGAGTGGACTGTACAGTGGGATACAGTTTTTCCCAATGCTAAACACATAGACTGTCTCTGACTGACTGTAGATAATAAATGTGTTGATTCAGCCTTGGCCTTTAAAGTTTCCTGGTAAAGTTGTTTACCACAAACATCACACTGGCATTTCAAAGTGTCGGTTGCAGCAAAGTACGAATGGAAAACTTTGCAGCACCAAGAGCCAGCAGGACACAGTTACATCACTTATAATGAAAGGCTTAGACGGTGGAATGAAAATACTTTGTCTACTAATCAGACTTTTTTTCATTCAGTAGTGGTTCGTAGCTGCTATTGCTTTTCAGACAGGCTGTGGTCTGGTTTGTCTCATCTGTGTCAGGAAATGAAATTGGCAGATGTGAGGCTTGGGCATATTGGTAGTGTCATTGTTTAGACAGAATCTAAAGTGATTCCTGAAAATAACTTTTTTTTAGGTTAGATGGCTCAGGGAAATGTAATGTAAAGTTTTGTAAATAAACCTTTAACTTATCTACAATTAGTCTTAACAACTTAGTACACAAACTAAGGCTTGTGTATGTTCACTTTATTTGTCTTATAATTATAAATGTTCTTGCCATTCACTTCATTTAGAGGTTGCCACAGCATCAGTCATTGTGGGCATTTTTCCAATTTTGCAGATTTTGCAAAATGTTGTCAACTTAACACTGCATGAACAAAAGTGTAGGTTTGCAGCTGTCAGTTTTTAATCTCATCTAATACTAAAAATATATGTTGATCGGATCCTCAGTCCAATTCAAGTTGACCAGCTGCTTGTATGCTTACAGACTGTTTCCCTGACTAAGTCACAGTCATCACTACTAGTCACAACCAAAACCTGTAGCCTATGTAGTCTACTTATGTTTTCCATGTTCTCATTACAGCTGTAATCTTTATTTATTGCTCTATTAACCTTTTCACTTTTCTCCTCAGTAATCACAGGCACAGTCATTACAGCAGTGGTCAGAGGAGGAAGTACATTTGCAACGGTCTCCATCATCAACGTTATAAGGAGGGCAACTTGGCCATCCAGCAGGCCGGCAAGACCATGAGCACCAAGATCATAATCCTGTGCAAAAAGTGTCCTTTTATCCGAAGAGGTAAGTGGAATTCCGATGGATTTTGATCCATCTAACATGGCTCTAAAATATATAGTGCAGATTTTGTTTAGAAAAACCTAGGGCTCTGAGTTTACCACTGTTGCTGCACGATTGTCTCCTGAGGTCGAGGTGAGCGGTCAAACTCACTGTCCAAACTGTCAGAAAAATCCTGTATGTTCATAAATATGTATAAATGGTACATTAATGTGTGTGTGGAGATTCTGATACTCGGCCCTCCTGAATGTCTCTGCCGTCACGTCGCCACTGCATTCAGGCTTTGTGTGTGTGACCCTGCTAGGCTTGAACTACATCTTCATGGGCGAGGTGGACGAAGAGGGCCGCGGGAAAGTCGCCCCACACCATTTTGTAATGCCGTTTAAGACCAAAAACCAGAAAGGACTCAACGGGCTGAAGAACAAGCAGTGCTGAGTCTCCTCCACTGGACCGGTGTGTCGTGGGATGTAAAAGCTAGGTTAAAATGTAAAATACTGTTTATATATTTTGAGTAGGCTATTTATTAAAATGAAACCACAATTAGGTGCATGTTCAGCACTCTCATCTCAGTTTCTCCTAGGCATTTGCAGAGTAAGTTGATTATTTGGTTTGGGTTGCTAGAGCTTTAATTTGGTTATAAGATGTGCAATATTTTAATACAAATTTAACCTGAATCAGCACTTTGTTTTTTCACAAATAAAATATTGTTCAGAACAATGGATTTGTATAGTTAAGTGACTGTACTGTTGCTTTACACATTGCTGTCAAATGATTTTCAAAATGAAATATTTTCATATGAAAAACAGTCTGTGAATATTTATATTTTCACTTTCATTGGCCCAAATAAATGTTAAATATAATCTTTGTCTTCTTGTCCTTGCTTGAACTATGCAGAATATCAAATACTTTTATTTTGACCCAGTGTAACACACAAGGCCAGAGCACACCAGCAGTTGCACATTATGAGAATTTATCAACCTACAAAATGTAAATAATTTAGTCAGAAACAAGAGTTATAAGCATACATAAACATTTATTTGCATTTCCATTGTAAAGAATGGCTTTCTTTATTTACAAAAAGCTGAATAATACTTAGAGGCCTGAGTCTGGACACTTTGGTAAACAATACTGTATAATATTTTGATGCCGTTCCAAAGTGCCTCTAAATCAAAGAGCTTTGTGTACATGCTCTGGTCACACAGCATCCCATATAAAGAAGAAAAAGCATGGATAGAGTCAGTTTTTAGCTCCTGGGGTAAAACATCGCATATTTGGACGTCCGGAAGCCTAGCAGGTCTCTCATCTCGTTGCGAAACTTGGACAGATCTTGTCGCAAATCGTTGAGGTTTTCCACTGTGGCCTGGTCCGTGCTTTGCATCTTTTGGCGCGTCGAGGTTAAATAGCGGTGAACCAAGCAACACATGATCTTCTGGTAGTTCTCATCACGTTTCTGCTTTAGGTTTCTCCATTCCTTAAAAAAGTACATATGCATTATTAGAAGGTAGAACACGTGTTAGAGAATAATGATTTAATCCTAATGCTATTATGTCAAACTGTACTCAGGTCATACTGTGCAGTCAAAATATGATACTTTATCTAATATGATTCCTACATGTCTCAAGGATAGTCTTGTGACTTATTAAACATAATATTCCAATCACCTTCAACACACTACACTAAATGTGGGTGCTTGAATAGACAATACTGTGTTTGAGTTTTTATGAAACTGCTACAGAATCCAGCTTGTCTATTTTTGAACAACCTGTACTTCTACAGAAATATCTCCAAGTGAATATAAAACATAAAAATAGGTACAGCTGATAGAAAATGTATTTGCTTGTTGCTCTGACCACCAGCAACCTTTCACACACACCACATCTATACAGGTATTGTGGATAAAGTATCCTGCTGCCTAAGAACACAACAACAGTTTACTTTTGCTGTTCCAGACCTCGCAGCTATCCAGGCCCAACCTGCTTCTGAGATCTGACAAGATCAGGCACTGACAAGTTGGTATGGCAACACGCTTACGTTTTCATGAAAAGCCACTAGAGATTTGACAAAAGGCTTTCCTCTAAGTTTTGTGGGACAGAACAAGTGACCACAGCCAGAACTTAATTTCCCATATACACTGTTTCTGAAATAAATTAGGAAATTATTAGTAATCAAGACCAAAATATGATGATTAGTCCAATGCATTAAGCATGTGCCTATAAATCATAAGATTTCACATCTTATTTAGTAAACATATTGTTTTGCTATTTTAGGTACCTTGAGACTGTTCTGTCTTTTGACTTTGCCCTTGGATGTGTGTGAACAGATCCACTTCCTCATACTGGTTACCAAGTAGCACACAGTTTTGGGAGAGGGGAGGATGTTGAACGGTGGAGGCAGGGTGCACTTGTCGTCAAAGTAGCTTAGCCACAACTTGGCCCTGGCAAACTTCCACTCCTTATCCTCGTGATTCTGCACACAAGAGTCCAAAAATACCTGCTCAATGTACCTGATAAAATTACTTTATGTTAAGTAATTTTACAGATAAAATCAAATAAACCATGTCATTTCACACTTTCCACTTACAGCGATTTGCCTGAAGCTCTTGTGCAGCATTGCGACTAGCAGTTTGGTCAGCACAATTACCACCACTATGTTGTAAGTGCCGATGATCATGGCTCCCACAAAGGAACGCAGCTCCTCAGTGTAACTGATCCGCGTGACGAAGAGTGCAACATGGGCCAAAGAGAAAATGTACCAGAACAAAGCATAGCAAGTCCCCATAAACCTGTAACATAAACAGTAGATGGTAAATGGTTTTAAATGGATGCCTTATGTGGAATGTGCAGAGAAAAGCAGGATATTGTTTAAAGTACAATGAATTTTAGTGTTGAGAAGCAGTCTAAGTGGCACACTCACACATCACATGTTAGTAGTTGAACTATTATAAAAGCCATAAAGGGTCAAAAGCCAACAAGCTTTTTATGCCACAATCAGCAGTCCGATATTGATTTGTCCTGCTGTTGTGGCCAATGCATGGAGATACCAAATGTAAGGCCACACACAGAAGTAAAAAAACAAACAAACAAATCATCTATTTTAATTGTGATAAGAATAGAATGAAATTAAAATAATCTTCTAAATAATCTTATTTTCTTTATGATTTCTAAATGATGACAAACTGAGTGTTACACTTAAGTAAACACAATAATAATGCTCAAATATCACCAATAACTGATAAACCAACCAAGTGTACATACTTCTGATTTGTCTTATACTATTTACTTGTGCCAGATAAAACACTTTACAATATCAGAAAACAGAAAAGTATTAAGTTTGTAGTACTGTATACTGTAGTATAGGTTAAGTTTTGAATGCATTGATGCAACATTCTTAATGTTAAGCCTTGAAATTAATCGTCATTTATTATTAGAAAAAAAAAAAGGAGTGGACATTTTTATGTTATAATGCCACTGAAATGTAGGTGTAACCTTTTGGTACTTTATTCAGATATGCAGTGTTTAAGTACTTCTATGTATGACTGCATGGTGTAGACTCAAGTCCCTTACGTGTGGAAGGCGTCATTGCTCTGCTGTTCACAGAAGATACCCTCACAGTCTTTGGACTGGTTGTTTTTATTTTCTTTCATCTCAGTTCCGTACAGCTGGGTCATTCCAATGGTAAAAGAAAACAGCACCAACAGAAAAAGGCCCAGGAACTTCCCAAACTCTTGCAGCATCTGGCCCATAGAGATCTGTCAGGACACAAGACACTCTCTTAAAAGACATTTAATAGCACGGTGCGCACTGCTCAACAGACTGACTAAAAGCTTGTTTTCAGCGCGTGGCCTTGTAAGAGAGTGACCCTTTGGGGAAAGCAAAGAGATTTATTTCTGCCTGAGGTGAGGCAGACAAACATGGAAGACACACAAGTCTCTCCACTTCATTCCAAAGTCTTATTTATGGACACAAAGACGTACAGTACTGAGCTGCATGCACAGACAACAAGAACATGCAGGTATATTTAAAATGATCAAATATTAATGCATTTTTTAGTCTTTTAGGCACCTGATTAAATTAAGACTTGAAAATTTAGACTGGAAAATCTAAACTAATCTTTGTATTATGACAGATTTCTAGAATTTTCTACTTTCTAATTTTCTGCTTAAAGGAGATAAGTACACATCCTGTAGCTTACTGGCAAAGCGGTTACTCACTCAGACCATGATCAAGGCTGACCAATAAGTCAAGTAGGTGGGATAAAAACATTTCATGTCTAGATCCTCAGCCTTTCTGTTTACAAGACAGTGTACTGTGTCTAAAATGACCGGTCTATCATTAGTTCAATCCCCCTGGTTATCCTGCTTTGCAGTGACACAAAACTTTTTGTACTTTCTGTTTGTGTCACATTTGATTTACGGTCTGAGGTTGTCCAATAGAGTCTGACAGCCAGGTTAAATCGGTACTGTACAAACACAGAGGAATGTGGAAGGTTACAGCTCTTCACCTCAGTGACGCAGGTGATGTGACTTGTTCAAATGGCGCCAAAGAAATTTCCGTATAAGAAAGACCACTTTTTTTGTATCTTACCTTCTTTGTTCAATGTAATAAAAGCAAATAGTAGTAGCAAAGCTGCCCCTTGTTCCAATAGTGGTTCCGATAATGATATTGACTTTGACCCGTCTATTGCTGTTTTTAGACTGATCTTCAATGAATCAACAAAATCAGTGGAAAGCATTCAATCAGTAACAATGCAGTAACTAATAGCAGTACTCAAATGGAGAATATATATATTTACACTAGCTCAGTTGATTGACATTTGTTGATACTAAGCTGTGGTTGTAAAACTCCTGAATATCTCAACAAGGACACTCATAATCATTTTTGCAGCTATAACTTTTTTGTCATCCAACTGTTAGAGACTAACTTTACCGGTTCGTCTGTCTATTCACTTCACAGTCGTGGGCTGCTATGCATTCCTCATTATATCTCAGCTTGTCTCCAAGTTGGCCTTCTCAGCTACTTTTTAAGCCTCATTGTGTAGAAGCAGACTGTTTGGTTTGAATAGCTCAACGTGATGAGTATTCAAGTCGCCGGGTTCTGACAAATTGTAAATAAACTTCTCCTTCCTCCTGCCTTTCCTCACAATTCCAACATTTGTTAGGCTTAGGACATTTCTTTTCCCCTAACATCAGGCATTTGTGATCTAGTGTTGTCACAATGCATTTCAAAATGGATTTTAATACTAAACTACAAAATTATACAGATTTTATCACCACAGAGATAATGAAATGATGAAATTTATAATCATTTTTAGTACAAAATAATTGTGGTAAAATAATTCCTTTAAAAACTTTGAAAAGTAATAATTTTATGAGAAAAGTCATAATTTTACAAAAACAAAGTAATTTTACTGAGAAGTCTGAAAACGCAAAAATTTTTTCAAGATTACCTTAATTAGAAAAGCTTCAAAATGAAGTCAAACTGTTACATAAAAGACACACACAATCAAACTTTATCAAAGTCACACTTTATCATTTTGATCTTAACAATGTTGCGTACATTCGTGACTAAAATTAGAATTTTAATTTGTAAAAATTCAAGTTTATTCTAGAAAAAAAGGCAACTTTATTCTTAGAAAAATGCTACTTTTTTATTTGTGAAACTTCAAATTTATTCCCAAAAAAGTTAAAATGCCTGACTAAAATAATCTAAATTCAAATAGAAACTGTTTCTGAACCCTTGGAGCACAAACAATTAGCTGGTCTCTTTGTGAAGCTGAGACTGTGTAGTTTTAGCCTCAGATGTCAGAATGGCTCTAGTTTTAAGTGAGAACAAGCTCTGCACAAAAGAACATCAAGTTTTAAAGTTCGCCTTCGTTTATTTATTTTTGATAAATATATAAGAAGCAGTATACAGGTGTCACCAGCCCGGGGCAGAATGACACTAGATTTGGTATATTTTCGGTTTTGACTATTCCTCTTCAAAGCTGAAGCTATTTTGATAAACAATACGAAAAAAAAAAAAAAAATACATTTTGGGGACTTTTTGGAGTGTTTTTTATTTATAACTTTAGAGTAAAAACTATCCCAGAATGGTTGATTTGACAGCAAATAAGAGGGTTCCAATTTTATTTTTATCTTTAGCATGTCAGGAGCTTGCAAGTTGATTTTATTAAATGAATTAAGTAAAAAGTGTGCGGTCCCGTGCGGGGGCCATCCACCTCATATGGTGTTAATCTCGAAATGTTTATTCCGTAGCTCAAGCTTTTTTTGACTTGTCTCTTACACTTTGTCATATAATTGTGTTTCTCCAAAACACCAATCGAGGGCTGCATCGGGCCCTTGGGCTGCAGTTTGCCCAGGTCAACTTCTGGGTTAATAGCTTGGATAAAGCTCCCATTTGCTCTTTTCACGTGATAAAAAGATACTCAAATTAGTATATATAGTACAGTAGTTGCAGTATAAATAATTGTCTGGGTTTTGATACCTTGGGCATTTGTATTGTGATTACAATGCCTGCAGCAGCATCACTGTATATTTATATTTTTCTCATGCCCAAAAAAGATTCTGAGCATCCATGGTTTACACTTGCCCCACATAGGCCTGACTCATGGTCTGCTAGCATGTGTCGGGCTACCTTTCACAGCACACTCTTGTCTCTGTACTAACATACGCAGCCTCCTGTGCACGAGTGGGTGTGTCGGCCATGTGACTGTGGCGGTGGATACACAAGGACACATGTATTTCCAACAGCTAATCGTTTTTCCATCGCGGTAGGCCAGACGGTGATGTCACAGTGCCCGTGAGGAAAGGGGAAGGGGGAAGGGGGAAAGAAATAGAGGGTGGCCGAGAGGATTTCAGCTAAAACTCCAAATTAACAATCTACAGCTTCATTAGAAAGTTTTTATAGAGAAACCACTAATAGGTTCTCCGGTTAATGACAGGAAAGAGTCAGATTTTAAACTGAGATCATTGCATACTTGCACACTTTCTTACTACACAACATTGTAAAGAAGATACATTTCTGTTTTTGCCTGGGGTGTGTCAGTTAATTTTACAACAGTTGATAAATGAAGCTCAAAAGAGACGTGAAGGAGGCTAAAGTTAAATTGCATCTGCTAAAGCAACAGCTTCAAACATGAAAGTAGAAGAAAACATTTAAACACTATGCTTCTCCTCTATAAAACTTTTGTTTATACCAGCATACCAACCACAAGCCATAATCATTGCAATATGTATTTTTCTTTGGTAAAGTGATAAACAGCTACCAGGATGTCTTTGTAGTAAATTTAGTTCACAGATGCTGTGAACAGGGTTGCCAGATTTTCAGAGAGCAACAAGCGACCTAGCCTTTGAAATAAAGCCCAAAACAAGCGACCTCAGCCCCTCAACAAAAAAATTAAAATAATCAACTAATTAAATTTATGTGTCACAGCAGAACAAGGGTTAATGATTTTGGCGCATTTTAAATAGTATTTGATAATTCATAAATGATTTAAAGCATGATAATATGCTGAAAATCTATATTTTCTGTCATTAGTGAGTATATTTTCTTAAATCAAACAGGAAAAACGGCTATAAATGCTATTGTTTATGACGTCAAAATGCCCCTAAGGAACAAGCCCAAAAAACTGCAACCCGCGACCGTCAAAATTCACAAGCGACTTTCCTAAAAAAGAAGCCCAAAGTCGCTATAAAGAAGCGGACTTGGCAACTCTGGCTGTGAAGAATGCTGTGCTAGATGGGTTTGTGTATTCTATGTGTTTACCTGATCTTCTCAGAAATCAACATCACAAGAACTAAAGGTGAGAAGTGTCAGGCCTTTGTATAGTTTGCTAATCAACACGTTGAGACCTCCCACATGGCATTAAGCCCGTCTCACAGTGAACATGGAGAAAAGGGGAGGTAGCAAGGCTCTTATCATGTTTGTTAATAAAGGCAGGAAGTTTTCGTTTTTGGCACGGCAGACAATTAAAAAAAAAAAAAAACACACAACACGATCATTTTAAATGACTTGTGATCCGACACATCTTTTCTCATATTTCCAGTCTCTTAATTATTCACTGTGATATGTTTCACAACTTTAAGAAGCCTGAGCTGGTAAAACTAAAATGAAAGAGCGCAGAGAGAACAAAAAAAAAAGCATTACAATAACAAGCTGACAGCGCAATCTCATTTTGACCCTTAACAGACGCATTTTTAACATAATCATACTGGAGTTAAAAAAACTGTGTTCATCTACAAGTACAAAGCTGTCAGTACAATCATTAATGGATGCTATAAATTACGAGTTTCTGATACACATATAAAGTGTTGGAAGTCACTGAAAACATGGAATACCTTCTTTGAGTAACTGTATTAAGTTACAGTTTCTCTTTTATTATGTAGTATTGGGAATAGAGTTACTTTTAAAATCAGAAGAATACATTTTGTAAAATAATGCTATTAATTATTTGGAATACAGTACTCTGACTGGAACAATTAACAATACAACATTTGAATTCAGTGTTCTGTATTCTATAACTAAAAACGTGTCTTTTGAGAGCCACAAAGTCCTTTGAGGTCAATAGTTCACCACAGATTTTAAGTCGTCTCCTCGCTGTCTATTGCAGTGGTAACAGACTGTAGTAATTTCTATAAGTGACCAAAACCTTCTTGCTCTAGATTGTGCACGTGTGGTACCTGCAGCGGCCCCAGTATGGAGCTGGTGGTGTACATGTAGAAAAGTCGCAGGTAGCTGAGAACGTTAGCGAAGGCAAACAGACCCTCGGCCACCAGGATGGGATGGAAGGCGTCCCAGTTCTTCCTCTCTGTGTCCGCCGCATTCTTGAACTGTAACATCAGGAGAAAAGGACACTGCAATAGTTCCACTCAAAAATAACTGTGCTGTCGAAAAAGAAAAAATGTTTATTTCACCTTGTGCTGCATTTTAGAAATAATTTATATAGGAATGCAGTTTAACAGGAATGTTCTTCATGCCTAATTCAAATGTATTTGTGGGTTATAAAGCTAAATGTTCAACTCAATTGCCTATTTTGCATTATGAAAGGATTTTAGCAGCACAGTTAATTATATAATGATTATCATACATATTTTTTATATTTACTGTAATCTTAATATGTTCTCTTCCGTAAATAATTACTTTCTTTGTTTATGAATTGTGCTGAACCATTAATCTTGCTTTGCATTAACACACATACAAATTAAAGGTCTTTATCAAACAAAACGGACTCCTGTGAGATTTTAGCCATGTTTAACTCTTGTTGCTTCAAAAACCTATAAGGAGTTGTATTTTGCTTCTTTCACACATATTTGAGTAATCCTGGATTTTCAGGCTACATTTCTAAATGTTCAATTTCACCCAGTGATGTCATCAAGTGGTAGTTTTAAAGTTAACTGCTTGTTTTAGCCTAAACAAATCGACAATACAGTACAATAAATTTAGTTTTAACTTTTGTGTGTATGTATTTTAACACTTGATGACATCACAAAGTGTAGCAGAGTGTTTTCAGATCAAGAGCAGAACAGAGCTTAAAATGGCAGGATGAGTGACATACTGTATGTGACTGAAAAAAAAACAACAACTCAATAATCTTCCCCAGATTAAAAAAAAAAGTAAAATATAAGTTCTTTAAACATTTTAAGGAAATTACTTTTTACACCAACTTATTGTACTAAAACCACAATAACAAACTGAATTTACTCATTCACAGAAAAATATAAATGCATGTATACTTGTGATGCTTGATGTGACCGTGATGCTTTTAAATAGAAATGTCTGTGTATTCTTCCATATACCATGCATTCACCAGTGTGTTACCGCCCCAAACAGATCGTTAGCTAACCCTTGCTAATAGCTTGTGTGCGTGCTGATACCTTGCTGTGGGCCACAATCCTGAGGGCAAAGGTCGCGAGGTAAAGGGAATTCATGACGAAGCTCAACTGGTTCCTAGATTCTTCCAGAAAATCTTCCAGCCCCTCGTACCACAAACGCTTCACGTCTGACCACACCATGCCTAAAGCCCAGATCAGACAAAAGCATTTACAGTCAACACTTTGGCGGCTTTGGAAAAGACACTTTACTATCATCTAAAGAAAATAGGTTCCAGATGCATCAAATTGTCTTATTATATTGAAAAAAAAAAAGTCCAAGCTAAACAGGAATGCACACATGAAGCAGGAGATTATTGGGGATAATATGTGTCATGTGTGGGATAACTGAGATGTCTGAGAGGATTTTGAGTAAATAGGGCAAGAACATAAAAAATGTATCGTAATGGTTGTAGTAATATGAAAAAACAAAAAACAGTAGCAGCATATATTCACATTTAGACAAAAAAGTAATAATTGCTAATACTAACTCTTAAATACCTGGTTTAGGTTAACTTCTGATGTAATAAACATAGGCACACAAGAGAGGTATTGTTTGACTAAGTAAAGTTTATAACATAATTGCCATTAAAATAACAGTTTTAGACAGGGTTCCCAACTTTTTAGATCAGAGCCCCGAAATAACCACAGAACCAATTGTGACCCCCACAGTAAAATTAAATAGATTAGTAATTTAATATAATTATTGTTAAATTATTTATTTTAGTAGTTTATTGCTTCATATGACCAAACTTCAGTCAAACATGATGGTTCGAGTTTTAAAAAACTGATAAATTACCAAGTCATAATTGGAAATTACACCATCAAATCATCTTGCAACCCCCAGTTTTGCTTTGAGCTCATCTGAAGGGTCCCAACCCCTACTTTGGGAAACCACGGTTTTGGATAAGCATTAGCTACATTTTTTCTACATTTGGCATAACACACAATTATACTATTAACAAAACCTCAACTTATTTGTAAAGCAAAACTACTACTCTATGTTCTATTCTCTATGCAACTCTATGTCCTATTCTTCATGTGTATTTCTATTATAATATCGTTTGTAAATATTTATGTCAGTGATGTGGTGGTGGTTAATGCTTCACATGACTACCTCACATGACTTGTATTAAAGCCACCTGGTGCTATTTCATTCTTAAGCCATGATGAAGACCTAGACGTGGTCAAAAAGCGCTGCTTTGTCCCAGTAGCTCAATAAAGGTGTGACTTGGATATCCTTTTCGTCTTCTTCTAGTATTTTTAAAAACTTTATATTTCTATAGAATGGACTTTTCCTCCAGAATGCAGTGCCTTTTTAATATTATTTAGATCTATACAAAAGAAAAGCACGGTGAGATAAACTACTGTAGTAACATGCAATTACATCCAAACTGCATGACTGTAATGAATAAAAAATAATAATAATAATAATAATAATAATAATGAAATAAAAAGAATACATTTTTAAGGTCGAACAAAAGTCATTCTGATTCAGATGGAAGTGCTATAAAAAAATTGAATCAAAAAATTGAAATTTCAATGGTGCAATGAGCAAATTGTATTTTTAAAATGCCATTATTTCCTTCACAAATGTTCTTGAAATGGTTTATGTGACTATTTTATTAATTTGTTTACTCAAATATTTAATTTTATCATACTGAATCACAATCGGAATTAAATATTTACCTAAAATGTGCAACACTGCAGTAAGTTATTGTATTGGAATTATAAAATCTGAAACTCTGACCATAGTCTAAGCTGAAAATGTACACAAAATATAACTTTGAAAAATCTACTGTTATATCTACAGTATTTTTAACTTCAATCAAACCTCATTTGCGTCTTTGGAGCATCTGACTTTGATATATTCTAGACTCACTGCAGCTCTCACCTGCTCTGTTTTTCAAATCATTCGCTGTTACATCACTTTGGAGGTGCTACAGATCCGAATCGCTCTCTATCTCACATTTACAAGGAAAAACAGGCATCCAGGAGCATAAACACACAGATGCAGAGACGGTTAGAGTCTGTTTTCCCATTTATTTGAGACATGTTTCTCTGGGGAAAAGCGAGGAAAGAACAGCACGTTGATGAGGCAGTGGGAGGACTGACACAAACAAACGAAACCAACATTTGTAAATATACTGGCTCGCTTTGCTTTCACACAGGTTCTGGTATTTTAGTATAAAAAAAAAAACAATTAGACTGTTTCACAATGACCTGCTGTACAGCTCTTAAAACGCTTCATTTGGAACGATTTGTGCTTTAACGTGATATTTGTGCAGTGATGTGGAGCTGGAGGAGGATGCTCTCACAGCTGTGCAGAGAAAACAGGGCCATTACAGCCATTGACGCTCAGGCTAATGGTTTCTTGGCAGAGGAGGGAGGCAGTCGGCTCCTTCCCCAGAGACAGATAGATTTCTGTTCAGCCAAATCTGTGAAGATGGCCTGTGTTCTACAGTAGTCTGAATCCTTTTTGTTAAACGTAGTATTGTTTTCTACGTGGCTTGTTTTGATTTGCTTATATATTTTGTACTTTTAATTATTTTATTTATACTGCACAAATTTTCTGTTGTGATCACAGCTTCTTTTTCGTCTATTATTGTGCTTGACAAATTTCACTAGAGCCAAGTTTCTTCTAATGTGAAATTTGTTCACTGACAATGGTAAAACACTTTTTTTTCTGATTCTGATTAGAATATCTTCATGACTTAAAATATACGAAAATCAGGAAAATATATCATCATAAAATAGATTTTACTAATATGTGAATATCTGACAATAATACCGACGTAATTTATTAAAGCCATAAGAAAAAACACTGTCATCACAGTGGCAGAGCAGATAGCACTCTTGCCTCACAGCGAGAAGGTTGTGGGTTCAACTCCACTAACATGCGTGATGGAGTATCTTTCATGGCAGGTACCTCACTGTCACTGA
This sequence comes from Mugilogobius chulae, assembly GCA_038363315.1. Taxonomy (NCBI): domain Eukaryota; kingdom Metazoa; phylum Chordata; class Actinopteri; order Gobiiformes; family Gobiidae; genus Mugilogobius; species Mugilogobius chulae. The sequence goes on from CM076416.1 coordinate 20,448,531, forward strand.
TGTGAGTCTATATGAACCCCCTAAAATGACTAATAAATACCTTACTAAAATGCTTATGAAACCAAATGGACTGGCCAGAGCTTGGTTCTGAATGTAAATTTTACATGCATTTCCCCCACAGGAATTAAACAAATAATATAAAGGTTTGAACTTTTTTCGGGCAAATAGTGACCATAAATTGTAAAGTTATTAAAACATTTAGCATTTTAAGCCTGTTTTTTTTTTCCTCTGTTAACACGTTGCTCCACTAAACTTTATTTATTAATACCACTTTTAGTACTGGGCAAATAAAAAAAAAACTATGACACTTGACAACAAAACTCAATCTTACTATGTACCAATATATATAAAAACAAAATCTTCTGACCTATGATCCAGAGAATGAGCAGGTAGTCGATCATCTCCAGCGCTGGGCCCATGGTGTTCTTCATGCCCTCGTTGTAGACCAGTGAGTACAGGTTGAGCAGTAACAGGAAGGTGAGGTAGGAGGCGCTGTGGATGATGAACTTGACAAAAGGTGTGTGTATGATCTGACCCACACGAGAGCGCGGCACCAGGAGGTAGCACACGGACAGCAGGGGCCACAGCACTGTTACACTCAGCACTGTGGCATCTTCAGACACGTGTGCTTCCGACGATAACTGGCCGTCTCCCCAAACCACACAGTGTTCAGGAACTGCTGGCAGTTGGACTGGGCCACAAACTGCAGAGAGAGAAGTCATATGCAGAAATTGTATAATGACAAACTAAAGAATTTGTAAAATATTTGTTCTGTATTGCTGTTTTCTTTTTTGTACATCACAACAGCAGAAACAGAGCAAAAAATGCATAATATTTTTACTTTAAGGTACATATAAAAATGCCTATCCGTGGGTTTTAAAGTCATGAAAGTTTGTTTTTTTGCCATTGCAATCAACAAAATGTCCTACCCTTAAAAATGTGAAACATCTTAAATGTAGACATATAATTAGTTTTCTTTTAATGTTTATTAAAGCGGAAGCTGACAATAATTATCAAAACGTATGAGCAGTGAACAAAACAAAAAACATTTAAACAGGCATACTGATACAGACACCACAAAATGAACACAACAGCAGAAAATATTTCAAGTCATCCAATATAAAGTAATTTTGTATTTACTTCAATGTGTGCAGTCACTTTTTGTAGTTTATTACTTGAAACTATGTACCTAAAGCTAATCTCTAGTTTTCAAATCAAACTAATGACTATTTTTGCAAAGAAAACATGGCTAAACTACAGCCTTCTCCTGATAAATGAGTTGTACTTTTCACACGGAGACACTCCAGCTGTACATTTGACCCTTTTACTTGAGATAAGTTGATGTTTGACGGCTGTTGCCTGAAGGGCTTACAGCCATTTCTGCCATGTACATATTTTAACTTAAGTATGTGGGTGAAGTACAAGAGCAGATGTGTACTCCACCAGCCAATAAGAGGGATTATTCTGAGCACCTTCTGCCAAGGTGTCAGGCAGGTAATCAGCAAAAAGTAAAAAAAAATAGGCAGGTGTGAGGGACAAGTTCAGGTCAACTAATATACTGTAAAGTGTAATTAAGGTCTTTTTTCTACACTGCTAAAACAACTTCATGAGTTCAAAAAGTTTCTGCAACTTTTTATTCTGAAAATAATAGTAAAAGCTTAGATCATTGTGCATTTAATGAAATTCTAATTTAATTATTACAAAATGTTCATTATTATCAATGATTTGGTTATAGAAATAATTATAACTTTTTGCATAATTGAAGAGCATTACTACACAATGTGTCTCTGTTTAAATATTTTGTCTACAGTTTTGCAAAACAAAATCATATTCTGTCAACTGGACAAAAGCTTCATGAGTCCAATCCAAGTTAGCTTTTTCAGTTCATCCGACAGAGAACTGGTGAGTCACTATTTCTCTTGGATGACTCTTTGCATGACTGGTGAAACTCCTTTACTCTAGAGAGACAGGCAGTGACTCACTAGTTTGTCAGAGAAAGTGAAGAAGCTATTTAGATGAGTAGGAAAACTTCTGACCAGTTGACAGAATGTTCTTTTATTTACTTATATATTTATTTATTTGTTTATTTATTTATAGCTTTCAGTCAATAATGAATCATTTATCACATGCAATGAGTGGGTCAAGTCAACTCTCCACAGATCTTGCTCTTTAGCTGTTACCTGTTTCCATGGAGATAAACTTAATACCATATCATGGAATATTCTAGGCCAGGCATGTCCAAACTGCAGCCCTTAGACCAATTTTTTGGCCTTCAGATTACTACCACTACTACTACTAAATTGTCTCATTGTACAAAAAGTAAACATTTTACTGTCAAATTTGAACTGTTCAGATTCCAGTATTGACATGGCAAACATTTTGATGTAAAATAAACCTAAATGTATGTGTAATGCTTTAATAAAATTGTTGACGGTCTATCAAAATAAATTAAATGTAAATTTTGAATGATTTACTTTATTTTTACGCATTATGTGGCCTCCATAACCATATATGTTTCAAAAACGGCCCTCTATTGAGAAGTTTCGACACCTTGTTCTAGACAAATCAATAATATCTGAATGAGGGCAAAAAGATGTCTGACCCTCCTGAAGAAAGTTACATAGTACACTTTTAAATAATAACACTGAACTTAAATTGAGTATCTTTAGGCATTTATTGTCATTAGTACTGGTTGTTAATCACGCAAACCCACTGTAAAAATAAACACAAAAAAGGTTTCACCCATAAAATGCTTCACCCACTACTTCTTATCTGATGTTGGTCCTCACACAGGTCCATACACTCCAAATAGTTGCTGAGTTAGTGAAACCGCTCTATTATCTACAACCCTGCTTAGGACTTTGATGGTCTCACCTCTTTCTGATTGTACTTGATGGCGAGTTTGAGGCGACTCAGATTCATGCGTTCCTCCAGCAGGCCTCTCTTGTCCACGTGATCCTCGCTGGAGGTGTGATTGAGAATGACTTCCAGCTCTCGGGAGTTGCGGGCCTGAGCCAGCAGATCCTTGGCAAACATCTTGCACTGCTTTGCCAGCTCCTCATAGTCGTTCCTGCACACGCCAAACAAGATACAATCAGGTTTACACATGGGATTGGGATTGTATCAGTAGCAACGGGGGATCCATTTGTCCAGCGATAAGCACAGAGTCTTGAGATGTAACAAATGACTTATTAACATGACATACAATTATTTTGTGCAGTTTGCTGACTGTAATTTTATGAATAATTGATCTAAGGTTTTCTCAATTCTGTGCCGATCTGATATTTGGTGAAATCATCACATCATGATTCAGTAATAATAATCTTTGGACAAAATTAAATATCATTTAAAGAATGTCAATTTCTGGAGATGAAATACACCCCATGAAATAGAAAGGTAAAATAATTCTATCTGGCAATTTTCTCTATGAGTACAAGTACGTTTTATGTCATACTGTGTGATTTTTTTTTTGCTAAAAAACAAAACAAAAAAATGGTACTACTTTATATTAACTACACCTTAATTGGCCTTAGTAAACCATGCATAAAGCATGATTAAATCCTTAATTATTCATGAACTTAATTACTCATGAATTAATGAATGAAAAAGTTTATTAATGCTTAGTAACTACTTAACTAAGGAACTAAGGTTAGGATTTAGGGTTAGGGGGCAGGAATCGGAGTAATTAAGTTACTAAGCATTAATAAGCTTTTTCTTCTATTAATTAATCATTTGTACATATTAAATTAAGTCTTTATTGATGTGTTATTATTGTTTTATTAAGCCTAATTATTTTGTGGTTATTCTAAGGTGTTACCCAAAACAACATTTCCAATAAAACAACCTGTAGGACCTCCTCCAGGATTTAGAAAAGTCAATTTTGGGGAGTTGCAAGCCCATTCAATTATGCCTGTAGTCCAGCAACAAAAAACATGCTTTTATTCAAGCTGGCTAAATAGTTACACGATGCGCCTTTAAGATTAAGGTGCCTTCAGACAAGATTAGTCACTCTTTGCCTTAGACTAGGACTAGTTTATTTACGTATTTACTCTGACAAGGCATTTGAGTAAATAATCATCAGAGTACTTCATTCTTCCTGCATAGTTTTGTACTAGATTCTTCTTTATTCTATGTTGTAAGCATACAGACATTATTGAATACATGTTACAATTGAATTAAGTATTATTTGATTGGTCACCTATTTATTTTTTTTAAGTAGTATCAGCTAGAATTTGAGTGTTTTTGACCTTATACACACCTGAACTCCACCTCCACCAAACTCAGCTCCTTCAGATCAGCACTGAGTTCAAACGCCCTCAAAATGGGATCCTCCTCAGTCAGCATGATGAGTGAGGGACTGGACAGACAGCGGTAAATGTCCAGGCGAAACCTACACAAAAACAGCAGGTGGCATTATAATGTGATATTCTAATAGTTCATATAAGCATAGAGACAGTGTTATTTTTATAAGCTGCTGCAATGACCTTGGTGTTGTTTACTGGGAAAAACTGACTCATTTATCTCACTGTGTAGGAAGCACGCAGAACAAAACAGCCCTGCAGAGGAGATGAGTGTCTACTGCAATGGCTTCAAGGAGTGAATGTCTCTCTTTTTAATGAAATATATGTATCTTTTACCAACTTTCTAGCAATAAAAATAACTTGTTGAGGGATTGATGTCATGCATTCTTGCAGTTTTTCTATGTTTATATTAGAAACTAAAGCTATGTTTATTAGGACAATGTACAATTACATTAAAGTGCAGATGACATGATGACACAGTAAACATGAATATATTTAAGACTTCATCAAACATTTTGCTTGTTTTTACCTAGATTGGCTATTGTTGAGGTTTGTAGTTGTATTTTGTCCAGCAAGTATGACATACAGTATGTAGAGGGAAACCCACAACTGTTACCTAGCAACTGTGTTGTAAATGTGGGCCAAAACTGCTTGCCACTTGTCAGTTTTGTGTAAATTGTCTTTGCATTTTAGTGCTTTTGATGACACATGTGGAGGGACATGTTTTTAGTGGTAGGGAAAATCTGGAGTACCTGGAGGAAACCTATTCAGACACAAGGAGAACATGCAAACTCCACATAGAAACCTTGTTGCTATGAGGCCACCCCATGCACCACCATGCGCATCTTAAACAGATATTTTCACGAGACGAGCATGTCAAGACAAGCATAAAACTGGATTAAAAAGATATTAAAACTTAAAAGTAAGCTTCATGCCATCAGTAAAATGTATACTGTAGAAATGCTGTGCATAATTATTCTGTCTGAATCTGATGTCTACCTGTTATTTCTTCTTGGGCCATGACAGTTTGGCAGTGTGCTCCCATAATAGCTGGACTCTTATGAAGTAATTTCTTGCAGATTATCATCAGCAGACTCATTGTGTGTATAACCACTTAAAACAACTAGCATTATCATTAATCTGTTACAGGCTATTTCTCTAATAATAAGCATAAGTAAGTTAAATGTACAGTTTCAAACATAAGACCACCATGTACCTGGAGTGACGTAGACTGTCCTTCTTGTTTTTGGCGTTGCAGAGGGTGCACTCACAGCCCACGGCATGAGGTCTGGGCAGAGAGATGTCCTGTTTGAGCAGCATGGTCAGGATCTCATAGTTGTTCCTGTGAGCTGCCAGGATAACCGGTGCCACATCCATAGTGGTCGAATACTCCGGGTTTTGAATACGCTGCATTAGTTTCTAAAATATAAAACAAAAATAAATTAGTGTTTAACTCAAAAATAAAAAATAAAAATCATTTGTTCTTAACCAAAGGTGCAAACAATTGTTTGAGAATTGTATTATAAACCATGATTTTTCAAATTGACATATCAGTTCCACACATCAAATGAACACTTCATTAAGAATAACATCATAAAACAACAACATAAAAGATGTGTATTATGCAACGCGGTTTTTGATTGTCTGATAAAAAATGACTAATGCAAAGACAATACATCTGAGATAGAGCGGATACATCCTCACTATCAATTAACCAGTCTTATAAACATTAGGAGCAATAATACATTATGTAATCAGGCTTACAGAAAAGCATCGATGGAGCCTGTGGTTCTAATCAGATGTTTTACTGAGATCAATGCAAACCATGCAATTGCACTGCACCAATAGAAAACAAAGTCATTTCCTTTTTGTAAAGTAAAGACCACCCTCTACTGGTAAAGTCTCTGCGGGAAGAGATCATTGTTTTATTACATTTTGAATCAGTGTACAGTACACATATAAAGGTTTGGGCACTTAACAATTTACTTTAAGAGGCACATAGGCTAAATCAACTTTTTGAGTTTTCATGTTCTAACATGACTTTCTGTTTTATCTTTGAGATAGTTTTTATTTCTCCTTGAGACTCAGAAATCATTGTTTTGAATGCCCCCGATTTGTGATGTCATAGGGAGATCTCTGAGATTTTCAGCAGTTAAATCATTCAGATTGGAGCAGTTCTGTAGCAATATAGCACACATTAAATCTAATTTCTAATAGTATTAAGTCTGATGGCTATAACATGAACAATAGCAATGTGTAATCTACCGGGTTGAATTATCCACTCAACAATTACAAGGGATAGAAAAAAATGTATCCACAAAAAGCATAATTTATGCTAAATTCTATATAATATATCTGTAGCCAAAATTGTTTTTTTCCTGATTAACCAACTTTAGTTTCATTGTCCAATAGTGTGTCTTTGCTGTGTCACTGTAACTTCTGCCTGTAATCGACATCTCCAAAACATAAACCAAATCTTGAGGGTCGAACTGAATAACAAGGCACTGACCGCAATTGACGGTTTGGAGGATCGTCTGGGCCTGTGATTAAGCAAGATGTCAACTGCTCCGACCACCTCTGAGTCTATGGCCACCAACAAGGCATCCGTGGCCTGAAAAATAAATACTTTAGTTCACTAAACAACAAAACAAATGAAAGATTTTAGGCTATTTTGCTTTCATTACCTGACACCCGTGGTCAAGCAACAGCTGCAGTATATCCAAGTTCTCATTTTCAATTGCAATAGTGACCGCATCTCTGCCCAGAACGTCCACACAGTTAATGTTGAGTTCCCCATGTCGATTCTCCTCCAGTAGCTTCTTCACCATGTAGTAATCACCTGTTGAAAGAGAATAATATCATTCCTGACTTATTTTCCCCTCTGGTAATGTGATACAACAATACCCCGTAAAAGGACACTGTGTTACAAATGTTTAGACTAACTTTATATGGTCAGCGCTCCTGCTTAGTGTCTTCACTTATCAAAGTCATCCCTGCACTATCAAGTCATGTATAGTAAGGCAAATCTGTTCTTTGTCTCACATTGTGTCTCCGGTAGTATTCATGTTGTTTACATAAAATTGGACTTGTCTGGTTGGAGAGAGGAGGCTACAGGCAATTTTCTACTTTAACAAATGGAGCTGTGAAAGGAATTTAGACTGAAAAATGTGGTGCATAAGGATGAGTTGAAGGAAAAATCAGCAAGCAATTCTTATCTTAAAGGAGACGCAATTATAAGCGATCAATTTAGTTTATTGTAAAAATGGCTTAAAACAGCATATAATTATAAACAGGTTCATTTACGTCCTGTACAAAACTGCAGAACTGACAAGCCTTGGATATTCAGCAGATTTTTTTCTTTTTGGAAAGTAGATACAGGATCATTTTTAACCCTATGAGTAAATACAGATGAGTGGGTGGAGATAGGGGGTAGATTAAAACAGATTTTTTTTGGAGCCCTCAGAAAGGTTGCTCAAGCATACATGAATCAATAATCCAAACCCAACTCTTGAATGAACTAATGATGACAGAGCACATGACTTGGTTAACAACAAGGTTTAGCCTTTAACCCAGTGAGACAAAAACACGATCAACACTTGCCTTTTTCACAAGCCAACAGATACAGTTTCTCGTCCAGCGTCGTTTCCTCCTTCACCTCCCTCACGTCCTTTAAGGCCAGAAATTTATCCGGAGAGGAAGCGTCTGCGCCTTGGTATAACGCTGCCATTACGACGGAAAGCGAATACGGACAGACACTGATGTGCATCCCACTACAAAGCCGCAAACATCCGACGAGAAAAGTGTGCAGACATTTAGGCGAGCCCGGACATTAGCTTTCGCCTTGGCGCACAGGCTCCGAGCATCGTCACAAGCAAAAATCACCTCAGTGTCGTCGCATCACTGCGCCTTTCCGGGCTCCAAAATGGTTGTCTTCGTGCTTTCGCGCCCTTTCTTCCGTATGATCACAAAGTAAGCAATATCTCACTGAATAAGGACTAATAAATAAGCATGTTCTTTTGCGTGTAGCCAGTCTATCCGCACCATTTTGTTGCCTGGAAGGATCTTAATGGATCTTTTGGTACTGATGCTGCTGTCTGATGATGAAGCCTCCAGTGCGCATGCTCCCCGCCTCCCACCTGCTTTTTCTTTTCCCTCTTTGATTACATAACATATTTTCAGTGGAGCTGGAGCATGATGTTGTTGCAGAAAATGATGAACTTCTTAAGGTTTCAATTTTTTATATCCTAATTGTAAAATTAGCTTATAAGAAAGAATTTTTATTTGTGTCCTTTTTGGGGAGTTTTAGTCCACTTTTCAGCATTTTTCATTTTTTTTGCTGATCCACTATTGCTACAGTTTTGGAGATATTCCAATGATATCTTGTTACAAACATCTATATTCTATCTGAAGAAGAATATCTATCTATCTATCTATCTATCTATCTATCTATCTATCTATCTATCTATCTATCTATCTATCTATCTATCTATCTATCTATCTATCTATCTATCTATCTATCTATCTATCTATCTATGATTTCCTGAGGTGGTTAAAATATGATACAAAATGGGCTATTTTTTTTAAATAAAATGTGAATCTAAACTGGATTTGTTTGCACCTTTTTTTCCAGTCTTGGGCATGTTAAAAATCAGTCCCAACTTTGACTTTAATGATTTTGTAGTTTTTGTGCTGAAGCAGTTTGTAGTTTTTCCCCCCTCTTGTTCTGTTGAAGCCATTTTCCCCCCACTGACTTCCATTGTAAACACTCTTTGTTTATTGTTCTGACAATACTCTATAAAAGTGTGATTTCCCAAACATTTGTATTTGTTCCTTTTCAGAAGAGCTGAAATGTGTCATTGATGAATTGTGTGTATTTTCCATTGAAACAGGCCTATGAATAGTAAGCCACAGTTTCTCCTATGGAGCTCTTTTTTTTTTTGTTTTTGGTTTTTGTTTAAATGGACTAAAGCAAAAAAAGTTCGTTTGGAAAATACATGTTATGATTTCACAGTCGTCTAAAAAAAGTGGAGTAAATGGGCACTAACATGAGATTATGAACTTCTTTTCTAACGGGACACAAGGGACAGGCTATATAAAAGTGTAGTATTATTTTTTATTTATATATATATATATATATATATATATATATATATTATATATATATATAATATATATATATATATATAATATATATATATATATATATATATATATTATATATATATATATATATATTTTTTTTTTTTTACATTGTAATGGATTAAGGGGCCCTCAACTCTATCTTATATTATTATAAATAAACCAATACCAATACAAATAAAATACAAATACAAAATAGCCATAACTATACCTCTAAAACTAGTTTGAATGTTTTGTTAAAACTCACATCTGTCCGTACAAGATTTCTGCAGCAGGGGGCGGTGTGCACAAAGCTTTGAAATAAATGTGCTCTGAACAATAATATCCATCTAAACAAAAGACAATACACAATATAAAGAGTAGCCCAAACACAGTATAATAATCACTGTCTGCATATAGAACAACTTTAGTTTCAGTTCAATTGTTTTAGTGGAATGCAACAGAATACGTGCAACAATAAGTAAGAAATCATAAATAAAATTAAAAAAAGTCACTAGATTAGAACATCATGCAAAGTTGTAGCCTCACCTCGGGTCAGATGCTGTGTGCACTTTGATTCATAATAGCATTAATCCATTGAGGAACACTGTGGAAAGCGGATTTCTAATAAGTGTAGCATGTGCTTTGCGCTGTTCTGGCACATGATCGCTAGTTCAATGGGATTAGTCACTTTACATCTGTCAGACCTCATCTCTAGGCCTTTATTTGCTTCAACTTGACTGGAAACTGCAAAAATATAGTTAAATATAGCCAAGTTATTGCTGGTATGCATTATGTCTTGTATTGTTTGACAGGAGTTCAGTGAGGTCAAACATGTTCAAGCACCAGGGTCACATTTATTTTAATGCGTTTTACGGTATTTGTGCTCAGAGGGACATGACACATAGCTTCCGATGGCCCTCAATGGAACAAAGAGCCTGAGGGCATGTTTGGATTGAAAAAAGTGAAAAGCTCGTACATTTGGATGGGTATTACGCAGCCTATTTGCGCATAACGAAATGGGTAGAAAACACGCAAAAACACAAATAGAGAAGCACTTGTTTCTAAAATACAACAACAGCATCTTGTCCAGAGCGTGCACGGGCTCTTGGAGCCACAGAAGTCTGCTCGTGAGAGAAGACAAACGATGCGTAAAACCAATGACGCAGCTCCCTCGCGCACGTAGCCAGAGAAGTGACCAATGGTGAGCAGCGATAGGCGGGCTTTCTCTTCTATTCAGATTGAATCGGTCCAGTTACTGTTAGTTGAAAGAGCCGAGGAGCCAGAAAAAAGGAGAAATCTTTGAGAAAAGCGTAAGTGTGGATGGCGTTGTTTTTGCCTTTGCTTAGTCATTGTTTTGTAGAGAGATTACGTGCGTACCAAGAAAGAACGCGAGGCTGTAAGCGATGCTCAGGCTTCGCGTTTTTGAGGATGCACTAGAGGAGAAGTACATAGAGATGCCTCGGCTGAACGTGGACAAACAGGGCGTCTGTTACAATGATGAAGGCTCCTTGCTTTTTGTTTTGAATGCGGGCCAGACACGCAGGACCACGGCACTGTTTGGTGTGGACTTAAAGCAACGTCGTGGTGTTTTTCTCTTATGAAGACCATTGCGCAGTGCAGGGAAAACGGGACGTCGTGTTGTGGGTTAGGAATCAGTGGTGACTATATTAACCAGTCTACTGCATCTTCTGTTGGTCACCTCTTCCCCAGGACTGCTTCTAGACACCAGCCAGGTCGTGTGCTTGTTCATGTCACCGTGAGGGGCTTGTGTGCAGAGGGAGAGCCGCTCTCTGAGGGAACAGATGAGAGGCAAACAGTACCATCCACCACTGAAGTTGTCAGCGCCCTGGGAGAAGGATGCTGGCTTTGGGAGGAAGCTCAAGACTTACAGAAATCATACCAAGATAATAGCACAGCCTGGGATCGTGATGAAGGTCCTGCGCAGGAAGAGGATCGTCTTATTCATGGCCTATTTCCTCCTTCTGGTCCTCACCATGCTCAATTTGGCTAATTATAAATGGACTAAAGAACCACAGCAGTGTAATCACCAGATGAGGAGCACCACATATCAGGGCAGATCTGACATTCGTTTCCTGTACAGGCCTTCACTGGCTAAAAAGAGACAGCTCATCTATGTGCTGACCACCTGGAGGTCTGGATCGTCCTTCTTTGGTGAGCTTTTTAACCAAAACCCTGAAGTGTTCTTCTTGTATGAGCCCATGTGGCACATATGGCAGAAACTGTATCCCGGAGACGCTGTGTCGTTACAGGGCGCAGCCAGGGACATGCTCAGCTCCCTGTACCGCTGTGATCTGTCTGTCTTTCAACTTTACAACAGCCCTGGGGGAAAGAATTTTACCTCCCTGGGACTATTTGGAGCCACCCTTAATAAAGTGGTGTGCTCCTATCCTCTGTGTTCTGCTTACAGAAAGGAGGTGGTGGGTATGGTGGATGATAAGGTGTGTAAAAAGTGCCCCCCTCAAAGCCTTAGACTGTTGGAAGAGGAGTGCCTAAAGTATAACACTATAGTCATTAAAGGGGTTCGCATTTTGGACATTAATGTTTTAGCCCCACTCATGGAGGATCCCTCACTGGATTTAAAAGTTATTCATTTAGTTCGAGACCCAAGAGCCGTGGCCAATTCCCGGATCAAATCCAGACACGGCCTGATCCGGGAGAACTTACAAGTGGTCCGCAGCCGGGACCCTAAACTGCGCCGAATACCCTTTGTAGACCCGGGTCACAAGGCCAATAAAAAAGATGGCTCCGATTATCACTCTATAGGAGCCATGGAAGTCATCTGCGATCGCACTTCGAGGACTTTACGGAGTGCTTTGAACCCACCCAGCTGGTTAAAGGGCAAGTACATGGTGGTGCGTTATGAGGACCTAGTAGAAAGCCCGGTCAAAATTTTGCGAAACATCTACCGCTTTGCCAACCTCTCAGCCAACCACGACATAGACTTTTTGCGCTAAACATGACCAGCGGGTCTAGTTCATCTTCCAAACCGTTTATCGTGTCATCCAGAAATGCCACACAAGCCGCAAGTGCATGGAGGACAGTTTTGAGCATCCAGCAGATAAAACAGGTGGAGGACTACTGCCACCATGCCATGTCCGTGCTGGGCTACGAGAGGGTCAGAACAGCCGGAGAGGCCAAGGACTTGAGCAAATCACTACTGACACACTCCAAACTGTGAACCTCATCACCAAAGACCTTTTAATTTAATATCCATTTTACATCGAGTGCCGTTTCCTCTTATTGTGGATTAAAGCTTTATGTTTCAGTGTCTGAGGAGCTCCACTGGCTCCACTGGGAATGTATCTTTTCATTTGATGGGACCACCGTTTTTTACTGGAATACTGGATGTGTTTGACATCGCAAGGCCTCCAAAAATGACTTGAATATTGAGGGAAACAGCAAAAGCTTATGATCATAAAAGTGGATTTCTGAATGTCCGAAAGCTTACTAAAATGTCCCCATTCTGTCTGTAAAAGTGAAACTAGTGGATGAATGAAAACAAGCTCATTGATGATAATGTCTTATTTGTGATACCTGGTCAAAGTCAGAGACAATCAAAGCTAATACAATTGTCAATGTGCCATAGATAGGATCAGAGCAGACGTCATGCTTTCTCAAAACACATGAGGGATGTTTTTCATACTTGTCACCAAATCTTTATAGGGTGACTTCATGCACTGTGGACAATGTCAAGAGCTCTACAGCTGGAGAAGTCTCTATCCAGTGTCACCGTGTCAGCCATCTCCAATGTTTACAATTGCTTGCTCTTAGAAAACTACATGATTTGGGATTACTGCATTGAGTAAAGTTCACAGTTGAAGTAAGCTCTTGTGATTTGTCGTTCATTTCACCATTTCTCAAAAAAAGACATGCTTAATGAATTGTTAAGGTTCTGTAACATATTTACAGCAAAAGCATCAGACAGTGTGATTTTAGCTTATACAGCAGGAAAAAGAAGATTAGGAGCAGACATTTTAAAGTTTAAATTTTGAGTTGCGTCACATTTTTTTGTAGCACAATAACAAAACCTAACTTTTTTGGGTAAAAAAATGACAAATTATGTTTATGCCACTTTGCACAGCTCATTAGTCTTGTCTTTAGTGATAGATTGCTTTTTTGTGTTAGAGGTGTGTTTAACTCCAAGATAGTGAATAATCAAATTAAAGCACAATGTGAATATACAGTTTTTTGAGGCACTGTTGAAAATTAGGATAGAGATTGTGTGCTAGGGCCATTTGCAGGATGTAGTGAGCTAAAGAATATAAAGAAATCCTCTTGGTAGACATTAAAGCATGCACTTTGCATCAATTATTCAAATAAAAAGTTCAACATTATTGGAATCTCATGAAAAAAAAAAACACTTTATAGTTTGATTCATTTGTACAGTCTTACATTTTACATAGCTCTGCACATACATTAATACAGTATTACTTAGTAATGTACAGAGCCCAGAAGCAGCAGCCTGCAGCATTAGCTTATGTGCGTCTGAATATGCAGATAAGTACTTGCACTGGCCAGATAAAACTGACCAGTAACTCTCAAAAATGCCAGCTAACACACTTTGTGCATTCTCCTGTCTGCTGTTGTGCATTCAAATCCTCACTGACAAAATGCCTATAGCCACAGAAAAGTGCACTATGTATGTATTCTCTGTAGTGGTAGTTTATATTAGTATTATCATTACATTTATTGAGGTTTCCACTGGCTGCAATAGCGGTTACATAAAATATGCCTTTTGTTGTGATGGATTCATTTTTAAAAAGTGCATTTATTAATAAGCACGTCAGATCGCATAGAAGCTTTGATATGGAGAAAGAAAAGAAATCTATTTTTTCTTTGAATAACCCGTGGCATGAATAACAACACAATGCCAATACATGCTTTAATTACTACATCCCAAATTGCTTCTGCCTCTGTGGTATAATTTGAGTCACTTAGGAACCGCATTTCAAGGCAGCCTTACCACCAGCCAAATAAAAGAGAATAAAGCAAAATGTCTTAAAAGAGGCTTGTAATTATATCAAAAACAAGGTCAGGCTAATATTTTAAAGGCCATTAATTCAGCGCCACGCAAAGGGGTTTGGTAATAGAAAGTCTCCTCGGTACAATTTGTAAAAACAAGGTTGCTGAAGAGTTGTGAAACACGGTAAATTTGTCCTAGTTGCCATTGAAATAGCTCCAGTCAACACATCTCCGGGGAGCAAAGATGACACAGTTTAAGATTTGCAAATATGTCTCAAGTGTCACTTTAAGGGTTTTTTTGTAACGTTTCGAGTGAAGGATCATGCATTTGCTTGTCGCCATAACGCTGCTTATAGACAAAAGAGAATGAAATAAGTTCACTAAGATGAACTCCTCTGTGAAAAAAGCACTATTTTTGTTCAGTTGGAGAATGTGCTAATGTCATAAGAGCAGAATGTGGGCAAGAGTCAGTTTTTGTAGCTACTATGAAACATCTAAAAGGTAGTTTACCAAATTTTTAATCTGGTGATTTCTTTTAATGACTAGACTCATTCCCGGGTAATGCTTTAATAAAAGATTCATTAGTTAAGTAGGCTATTAATAAGGCATTAGTAGGTAGTAGATGCGTTTACATCTGGGTTAGTGGAAAAAAGTATAACAAGCAACTTATATATAATAATGCTCTTGTAAATAATTTGTTCATAGTTTATTGATAAGATATTAATATAATATAGGCTAATATACAAATACTATTATGTAAATGCGCAATACTTGATTTCTAACAATTAAATGACTAAAAATCAATTTCCCCACAGAACAGATATCTTGTTGTGTATCTGTTCAGGTTGAAATAAGTTGCACTGTCCTGTCTACAACTAACGTTTGTTTACCAAACTCTACTAAGTTTGTTCGGCTGTTGTTGTTAGCATTGTGGGTAACTGCTGTTAGCGTACTGACACATCTTGTTCCTAACAGCAGCCTCTAACACATTGTGGGAACAATTTAGAAGCTCAGAGTGCATTAGAGCAAAACATGTAAACTAATCGGTTTTAAAATCAATTATTTCTGTTTGTTTGTATTTATAAGGAAGCAAAAATTGGCTATAGCACCTTTAATACACCATAAAAATAGTTTACAAAGGAACCTTATTTTAAAGGGTTACCAAAACAATCTTAATTTAAAATTATTGGCCTTTTTTGTCCCAGTACAAACATTTTGTCAATGTCTATTCAGATGATAATGTAATAAAATGTAAATCAAAAGTGATACTGTTAAAATACAGTATCAAACTGAAACATCTTTTTGTAAAAGAAGAAGCAGGGCTAGGCAATATATAAATATATTTCGTTGTCAATATATTAAGTGAATAAGATATTCATTTGGCCATATTGTAAATATTGAGATAATGTAATTCTAGACAAAAACACAAAACAATGACAGTACAAAAAGATTAATTCAATTTTCTATTTATTGCAATATATATAGTCAAATTATAAACCTGTGTTAGGCATAAATTTAGTTTTTTGTTTTACTCAGCAAAAGGCACCACCATAATTAATTTATTGAAGTAAACTAGCATTTATACATTCTGATCATCTAGCTAAAAGCCTGGAAAAAAAATCACTTGGATATTGAGATATAACCATAAAAAGGGTTCTTTTGTTTATAAGAAGAAGTAGAAGTACAGCTGACACATTTTGAGAAGTCTTAAAAATAGTTATTATAATAATTGTGATAATTTTGATAAGCAAATGCTAAACTTATTTGTATTTATATATTTTTGTTTGCACTCAAAACCTTTACACAGATTGTCACTGTGAATGTGCTAAAAGAAAATTGAGCCATTTCAAGCTATCTCATATAACAATACTTCAGTCTGACAAAATAAGAAGCATCCACTGGGAAAACGACCTGAGTAAAGCACACATAACTAAAACTGTACTTCTGAACTTCGACTTTTGCACTGCGTGACTTTCCACCGCTGCATTTATTAAAGTTAACAAAGCAGAAATCATTATAATTTCTGCTGTAGCTCAAAAGTGCGTTCCAAAGATGCAATCATGCATGCATAACATGTCCAAATGAGACCCTGACTCCAAGGACAGAGGTTAAATATTACAAGGAACAAGTCTGGAGCCATGTAACCTTCGTAAACCACATTTGTATATTTCAGCTAAAGGCAAAGGGTCCTTGAGATTTATAACGATGCACTCGGCGAGCAACAGAGTGCGTGGCATAATTAAAGAATCTAATAGAAACCTGCTAAACATGCTAATAGTCATTTTTGCCCAAACACTGTTAATATGCCAGTAAGTATTTGAGAGGCGCGCTGAATGATAAGGGCCAGTGGTAAGTGGATATGAGTGGTAATAAATTCAGTCGAATACATTTGGAATCCGCTAAAAGGGTAGTGGGAAAGAAAGCAACAATGTAATAAAAGTTTTATAATGGAAGAGAGAGAGGCAGTGCAGGCTCAAAATCTGTTAAAATTAGTATAAGGGAAATGCTTATCTGCAAAGGAAGTTATGCAACAAATAAGAATGAAGGCACTTCCTTTGCAATTATTGCTTAATCAAATCAACAAATAACAGCATTTCTGGAAAGTTAAGAAGTTAGAAAAGGATTGTAACAAAATGTGTATACTGTAAATAAATAAATGTGTGTGTGAAAAGTCATTTAGTAGTTTAACTTTACATGGAAACAAAGTGTTTCAAGTTGTGGCTCATGAACTTGAATGATTTATTTGCAGGGAAAAGGCAGTGCTGTGAGAAAAACTACAGTCTAGGATGTGCATTTGTTTATGTTGTTAGCACTCACTGTCCTCTGTTTCCATACCAACACGGCTCAGCTTGCACTGGCTTCTCAAAGTTGTGAAAAGCAATTCTAAGCACATCGTGATCGACAATTATGAAGCTTATTATGCATTTGGTAAGTAAGTAAATATTTATAACTATTTCACAGGTTTTAGAAAGTGCTTTACAAAAGGTAGACCATGCAATAAAGAGGAGTGAAGGTAAGTGACAAAAACATTTGACTGCTGTAAAAGTTTAAAGTTAAAGACGTTTTAAGGATGATTAAAATCAGATATTTACAGATGAAGTATTATGATTTTTGAACTAGTCAATATGACAGTCAAGACAAAAAATGCATTAATGTTGTTGTCAATCAGTTGACATGTAAAGACTTTTTTGTGCACATTGAAGGCCTCAAAGCCTAAATATTCTGATTATCTGAAAACATGTAAACAAAGTTAAAAACAAGCACAGAAATAAAACAAACTTTCGTATCACACACTCAAATTAAAAAGCACACAAATTAAGTTTTTATTTCTTCTTGTTTTTGAACATGCATTTTTAAATTTCCATTTGTGTTTTTGAATTAGAATTTTAGCTTTTCAGTATTTGTAACTGAATTTTGTTTTTGAATTTGCATTTGTGGTTTTGATTTGTGTTTTTGAATTCACATTTGTGTTTTTGAATTCACATTTGTGTTTTTGAATTCGCGTCTGTATTTTATATTTGTGTTATTGAGTTTGTATTTAGGTGCATGTTTTGTTTTTTATTTCATGTGCATGTTTTTCTTTCAGGGCCATTGTATATTTTTGAAAAATCACTTAAATAACTATGAGCTATGAGGCTAGCAATGTGCTTGTTTGGAGCTAGGATCGGAATTTTAAATTTGAATCCAGAAGACCACCCTAAATGTGCTGAGGTGAATTTTAAAGTATAGTTTTCTGCTCTGAAATGTGAAGCAGTATATTTTATCCACTCTAAGTAAAGTAGACCTATACCTACTTTCCACTAGTATTGAAAATTACTTACAATGTATACAGTAACTTCATGTGTGGCCTCTCTGTAACACAATGACATTAGAGAATCCTTCAAACCAAGTAAAGCTACAAAAGAGCAGTTGTCTATGGGAGCACCATCCTGCTTCGTGTGAGTGCAGAAGGGGCGTGTGACCTTTCGGGGGCGCTGCTACTAGAAAGAGACAGGCACATGACCCCGGTCGCGTTGGGAATCCGGCCCTAGCCCTGGGGTGGCCCGTACTGATAAGCCAGGGGTCAGAGGTCATGGGCACTCCTCCGGTCTTCCTTCAGCGCAGACATTTCCAGTGTGCGGTGCAGTCGATACAGCTACGGGCACTGTCCGGGCTCATCATGGAGGAGCTGGATCTGAGGAACCAAAGAGAATCATCGTTTATTTGTAAATCAATATTCAGTACTCAAATACTATTCAAGTAGAGGGCACTTCATAAAAATAGTCTTCTACATTATATAACAGGCTTCTTCTTTGAGACAAGCAGATGGCAGACTCTGTGTGTCCTAAGATTTTAATTGTGACTGGAAAAACATTCTCATTTATTCAGTGGTGGAAGAAGTTGGAATTCTGCAACTTAAATTAAAGTATAGAAGCAAAAACAAACAAACAAACAAAAAAAACAAACAAACAAAAAAAAACTACTGAAGTACCAGTTACTTAACAAACGAGAATTGTAACTTATTTAAAACAATACTCACATATTAATATAATACTTAAATACTTATCAAGTACTGTAAATAGGTTACTGGTTACTTCTGGACACACTAGAGTTATACACTCAAAGCACTTAAAGTATGTTGTTCATTCATTGATGAGCTGCTGCTTTGGCCACAGCTGCCCTGGGGCAAAGCTACTATAGTCCACCAACTCTCACATACACACCATTTCCATAGTAGTCCTTGCTTTGTGACTGAAGTGTCTTGCCTAAGGACACAACAGCAGTTCTGTTCAGAACTCTCCAGCAGCTACAGTCTCGCCTTGTTTACTTAGTGGGATCTGATGTTATTAGACACTGGCATGTTGAATAAAAATACAATGTGTACTTTATTTAGTAGGCTTTGAAGAATGGGTCAAATACAGACGTCTAGCTTAGGGAAAAGTGTGATATGACTCAATGTGTGATATGACTGAGCCATATCACATATTGTACCTTTACTGCAGTAATAATAAAGTAACTTTACTTTTACTCATGTACAATTTTTGTTTACTTTCTCCACCTCTGATACCTTACAAAGCAAAGACAAAAGGGATGAACAATGAATAGCAAGGAGTAAAGTAAACGTACTGTTGTCATTGTAGCTTCAATGCAGTGTTGAAATAAATTGAGTAATTGTTGCAGGTTTTTATTTCTACATTTATTGAGTCTGTGTCTGCTTTTTGGAGTCCAGCCATTGACCCCCTTCAGTCTGACAGGGAGGCTCCACTCCAGCCCCAGAGCGCGTTGGACCAGGCCTGAGAGATGTGACCTTGATAAAAAAAAGTGTGTCCAAATGTGGAAGTGGGAGAGGGATAGAGAGAGAGAGAGAGAGAGAGAGAGAGAGAGAGAGAGAGAGAGAGAGAGAGAGAGAGAGAGAGAGGCAGAGAGAAAGAGATGGGAGGGAGAGCAGTGAGGAGGAAACCTTCGCTTAATGTGGGTCACGCTGTTTTCATAGAGTCAAATTCTGTAAAGCAGGAATGTCATAAACGGAAATTCATTTGATTTGACAGAAATGCTTGTAAGAAAAATACATTTTATTTTTAGGTTTAGAATACACACTCCCATAATGTTTGATCTGACTAAAATAAGGTTATAAAATATAAATAAGAACCACAGGTATGTTCTTGATAATTATAATATCGTTACCCATACCCAACAGGTGGCAAATCTAGTTCAATTCAGACCAGAACTGCTCCTTTTATTTAACAGGGAACATTTTTGGAAAAATTTAAATTTCAATTCTTTTTTGTGCAATCTTCTTCATCTTCATAAAGATCCAGTCATCTGTTGAACAATTTCAGAATAAATGGTGGCTTAATTTAGTCAGGAAAAAATAGGCCTTCATCTTAAATAAACCTGATTTCAAAATGGGATGATTTGGAGTCAGAAAACAATTGCTTCATTACAAAAGCAGCAAACATTTAAATAAATAATTAGTTGCAATTAACATGTTTGAAGACTATTACATATATATTTAATTTGGTTTTGTATTAAATTATGCTTTCAAAAACAACTCCTGAACGCTTCTCTGTGTGTTCTAAAAGCTGATTAGCGACTTCATGGCACGATTTGAGAGTGTTACGACATCAGACCAGGTTAATTACAGCATTTCTTGAGGCATTTACACTTTGCTCTCTCTGAAGTGAAAATCTAAACCGGCCCTTAACTATTTGGGGCTGTAAGCAACCTTTGAACCTGCGTGAGGCTAAATTATTAATGTGAGAACTGGCTTACAATGGAGCCCGGTAGTGTCATCACACGTATAATCCGTGCAGTGACTTTAGCACTTTCTCAAGTTTATTAATAAATGTTCCAGTGGGAGGTGAGGACTGTTTGTGGCCTGTTTGTGTCCGTCTGTTCTGCTGTAGTTCAGTACTAGACAGTGATGGTAATTCTAAGTGCTGCTCCTGGCCTCTCTCGTACACGGGGGTATTAGGTTTGCCTTGTATATGAGACAACACGCTGAGCAGCACTAAGAAGGGGGGAAAGCCTGTCTGCATTTGAACGCATCACTTGCTCCGTAACCTTTGGCTGACCTCTTCGGGCTACGCACCAATTAGCTTCGAGCGTTATAATAGCTCTGAATGCAGCACCTGAGTCACGCTACAGTGGAGATGTGTATGTAGGTGGTTTTATATGTTCTGTGGCAGCACTTTGGAGGTCAGCTTCACACGAAAACAACATGGTCATAACAGCACGGCATAACTAACTTTAACATGAAAGTTTTGCTGTTTTTTCTTCCAAACAGAAGTATGGACTCAGTATATACTACAATATAAGTCATGACTTGTACCTGAGTCAGACTTGAGTCACTATTTTGATGACTTGAGACTTTACTAACACTTCACTCTGTGAAGAAAAAACTTAGATATACAACAAAATGTCAAAAACGTACAATAAGCACGTTTTCATGCCTTTTTTTTTACATCATGATGTTACGAAGAACCAAAAGGTAAAATAATCATCAATTTTGGTCGAAACCACGTGGCAACATCTAAGCTTAGGCATCAAGTTACTAAAATGAGTAGGTTTAGAACTGGGGATTGGGGTAAGTTAAGATTTAGTTAGTGGTTATTTTATGTTTTGGATTTTCGTAACATACTGATGTAAAAAAATGTCGTTGTATATCTATGTTTTCTTCAGCTACTGGGCTGCAAAATGGACTTGGGACTTGACTTGAACTTGAAGGTCAGTGACTTGAGACAACTCGATGCTTCTTCCAAAAAATAAATTCTTTTTTTTTTTACATTTACAAACGGAAACATGTTCCTCTTAGTTTTTTTTTTATTTTATTATTTTTTGTGACCAGAAACTAGTTTCAAATTGGATCATTTACAAGGATCATTTACGTTGTAGAAACACAAGATGTATTTGGTAGTTTGATTCAAAGATTTGAAAAGAATGAAAAGGCTCTGACTTGACTTGGACTTGAGGCAAAAGACTTGAGACTTACTTGAAACTGGCAAAACAGTGACTTGGTCCCAGACAACATTTTAAACATTTTATTGATCTTAGCATTTATTTTGTGTAAATTACCAATTTTTTTTTTTACACTTTTATTTTTATTTCCTAAAAATTTAAATCGAGACTTGTCTGACTCATGCCTAGAACAAACATTTGGAGCACAAAAAGCTCCTTCAAAACTTGTGATGTAGTGTTGTGTGCCAAGTTGAACATTTCAGAGTGTCCTTTTATTGTGGCCAGCCTAAGCACAAGTGCAGGCTCTGTACAGTTGGCTTGTTTTTATTTAAAATAGTACATCCGTACATACAGCTATTTCCTGTTCATACATTTTTATGAGGTTTTCACTACATCAGTTTAAAACTAATAAATTCTCTTTAGATCAGACAGTTGTGATGAATGTTACTGAAAACATGTTAAAGACTTAAAAAGAGACATGATTGTGTCTAAATGCTAACGCTAACAGGAAATGGTTGTATGTACAGAAGTTAGCATTTTTAATGTATACAAGCCAACTGAAGTTCCGTGCACAGAGACAATAATCCATGTTGTCTAATCAGTATCTTGACATGCGAGATTGACTGGATTTTCTCGACAAAGGAAAACACATTTTTGTTCACAATATTTAGGTGAAATTTGTCTTTTCAAAATATATTTTTTATTTTCAACTTTCACTTTTGTGTGTACTTTTCACAATCTTTAGATAGAGTTGCATTGCAAAACTAACAGCAATGCTAAGAATAAACAGAAACTTGACACAAGCAGCACACAGTGTCAAAAGGGAAATGACACTCACATACTGAAGTGTAGCTTTTTTCTCATGAAAACCCCAAAGCCTGATGGGTGCAAGACAGCCTAATACTGGCGAATCACATTATGACAATTAAAGCCATTATGCAGCATGTCCTTTTTTCTTTTTACCGTTTCATTATTTTTAAACATAGTTACAGTGGAATCCGAATGACATAAACCACCTAAACCACCAGCTGTCTGCCCTGTGCCTCTTAAACTCACGACCACTGCACCAGCCACTTCCACCGTGAGATCAAACCAGCTTTGATGTCTCTCAGAATCGATGTTTAGAATAGGCCAGCCTGTGCTTAATGAATCCAAATCCAGGCGGAAAGAGGCACGACCGAAAAGGCTGCTGAGGAGGCCACCACGGGAGAAGTACAATTATCCCAAGAAGCAGGCAGGGGCCCCTCTCACCTGGTCCACATCAAAGCACAGCTGTAATGGAAAACATAGGTCTGGAAGTGGCTTTTATGACATGGTGACTATGGTCTTTATCAATCACACAACAGTACAACAACTTTACGTTGCACAGTGTAAAACATCAATCACCAAGACATAAGCAGGTCAGTAACATGAATTATCTTATCATGATGCAGGAAGGATTTCAGTAGAGTCTCTGAACTTGCTGAGGACCACTGCTGCTAACAGACAGCAGATGAATGTTTTTTTCCTCCATAAATAGTGTGCATGAGAAGAGAGAACTAAAATACCCTGCACCTGCAACACATAATGTTTATAACCAGTGCTTTAAATTCCAGAAATTTGGTAAAATACATTTCAAAACTCAAATGTACAATATGCGGAGAAATAATCCACACTCTGAAACACTATGATAACAGCAGCGAATAAGTTATTTGAAATGTTTGGTAGTGAATGCTGGGATAGCAAGAATCTATTAATTGTACTGCTCATGAGAAAGTGAGTCAATTTACTTTTTAGATATTTCATGAAAATGCTTCATGAAAATGGCTTTTGCCCACCATCTGACTTTATGACTAATCTCCTTCCATACCAGCTTGCCAAAGCTGGATCCTGTCAGATCTCAGAAGCTAAGTAGGTTGAGCCTGGGCAGTGCTTGGATGGGAGACCTCTGAGACTTCAACTGCCACAGTGGGATGAATAGAGTGGGAGAAACTTGTTGTTATGACCCTGGGCAAGAGACTCACGTTCACATTCCCTATGAATGGATCTTCAGTGTGAATGGTTGGTGGTGGCACAAGGCGGTGATGGAGAAAAATTGGAACCTTGCTTCTGTCAGTCTGCCTCAGGGCAAATGTGGCTACAATGGTAGCTTACCACTGCAGAGAATCATTCTAGATCAGTGGTGCTTAAAGCAGGGCTCGGGGGCCAAACTCGGCCCTCCGGTAGATTACTTTGGCCCACAAAGAGGTGGTAACATTTGCTAGGAGTGTGTGTCTATTACACATTTGTAGAGAGTGTCAAAGAACACCAAATATATTCTGCTTAAACATGCACACACGCACACACCAACTACAATGTATTCACTATATTACGGCACAAAAAAAATGAAGACACAACACAAATTAAGTTTTGTCTTCTGTGTTTTGTAAAATCATTTATAATGGCCCTTCAACAAAAAAAAATATATACACTTCGGCCCGCTGAGGAAAAAAGTTTGGGCACCGCTGTCCTAGAACACGAACATTTGATTTGACAATGGACCATTTATAATTTCAAAGCAAAAAAAAAGTTTATTAGCAAAAAATGTAAAAAAAAAAAAAAAAAGAATATTACTGTGGGGTTTTGGGGTCCAGTTAAAGGTATAAATATAAAGGTTAAACTTTACTATTAACTGCCAATATCTTAGATGAACAAAACAACAAAACAGTCAAGATAAACAGCCTAAGCAGTGGTATTTTTCATGTATAATTCCATTGTGTAATTCTATTGATCCTGTCTTTAATTGGTCTTTGGATTTCAAAAGTGCCATACCAGTTCAGTCTATATTATACAAGTTGTTTAGCCTGGCGTGTTTTGGCCGCTTTTACAGTGCGTTACCATAGCGACACAGATTATAGTGTTTTGCTGGAATTGCCCATTAATGAATTGCCAGTGTATTATCAAATTGTTTGGGTCAGTGCTCTTATTTAGTCGGCGTTTTAAATCCAAAGAAAACAATGTTCTTGTGGGAATTATGAGCGAGCACAACCAGGCCATGTTCAGATAAGGGAATTAATGCAACCAAGTCATGTGCCTCTGCTCCACCAAGAAGAACATGAAATATTGATTGAGAGCTTTGCAACAAACTGACCATTAAATTAGAAATGCTCAGCTTCATTTACTCCATTCAAAAGTTGTGCTTACAAACAGACAACAGAAAACAATAAATAGATTTCATTAAATTGGTGTGAAAAATGTATTTACAGACATGTTTGCAAAAGTCTAATTAACAAGTAAAGTGGCATTTGTTGGCTTTATTGAAAACAAGACGAGAGCGTAGTTTGGAGGCAGACGGTTTCAGCAGGAGGAAGCAAATGCTGGAGACTGCACAATAAAAATGCAAATGTGCTGGAAAAATTGTGCTGAAGAAAGCATAAGGACCACAACAATATATTACTTACTGACAAGAGGTATTTTTAAAAAGGTGCCGGAAGAGAAATCAGCTAAGCAAATGGTTTTATAGAGATCTGTTTTAAATAAATAGTTCACAGATATGGTGGGATGACAAAAAGAGTGTCAAGTGTAAAATCTACTTTCCTGTGTTTGTGATGTGAGTTAGTTGACACAAAGTTGTATTTAGATTGATTTATGCATGTTTATTTTGTATTGTCCTGCAACAAAATTCATATTTTCCCACTTGTCTGTATAATAACAATGCATTGGATTTATACATCGCTTTTCAAGACCCTAAAGAGGCTTCAAATTGTGCACTGTTCATTCCCTCCACACATGGTGGTGATCAACTATTGTAGCTACAGCTGCCCTGGTGGCAGACTGACAGAAGCGAGGCACCATTTTGCGCCATTAGCCCTCTGACCACCAAACATTCACACTCACACCAGATCCAGACTAAGCAATGTGGGTGAAAAGTCTTGCCTAAGGACACAACGGGAACTTTTCCTTAAGCTTCCCCTTGGGTCTCCCATCCAAGTACTGCCCAGGCCCAACCTGCTTAGCTTCTGAGATCTGACGAGATCAGACGCTGACAGGCTGGTATGGCCACATATTATTTACATAACCCCCAGCCCCCCCAAAAAACAAAACACATATTCATGAAATTACTTTTCAAAAATAAAAACAATGAAGTTAAAACCTGACGCTTAAAGGGACTGTATCTGATTTATGCATCCTTAAAAAAAAAACAGAAATAACAAATTTACTTCTTTCTTCAGTCTACATGATTTGCTTGGCTAATGCATTCTGAACTTCAGAATTGTTAGCAGCAAGGTGAATCTCCATGCTAACAACAGTTAGCCACAATGCTAAAAACAACAACAGAACAAACTGGACAAAAACGGATTTTATTGACCATAGGTAGGACTTTGCGGACTAATTTCTACCTGAATAGATACATTAACAAAACATCAGTGCTAGGGGAAAATAGTTTTTAAGTTATATTGTTGCAAAAAAATTGAGTATAGTCCCTTTAAGTTTTCGGCAGTTTTGAGTAAGAAGTCAGTGGACATGCTCGACAATTTTGCACGTGGAAAAAAAAAATGGAAATAGTATTTAAAGGAGTAGTATATCAAAATAAAACTATGTTCTTTACATCTTTAAAAAGAACAAATGTATAGTACTCTGGGCCTCATTTATTAAACATTTGGTCAAAAGCCTGCTGTCTCAAACAAACATTATTAATGCAACATTTGAGGTGGTTTAGTGGAATATGTTGCTTGTGCATCTGATAAATGAGGCCTTTTCTCATTCAGTATTCTTTATGTTTAAGATAGAAAACATAATTTCAAGTCTATTAAACAGTTGCCATTTCCAATCATGTAAAGTTCAAGAATTTCAAGCACATGTACAGACTCTGCACAACACTGCTCAAGTTTAATGGTTTATTCTTGAATGGATTTCTACTTGCAGAGAGCCCATTAGACAAGCTATTTTATATTAGGTTCACCAGAGTTTATACAGTAACACAGAAGATATTACATGAACAATGCTCCACACTGCTTGTATATCCTTGTGGATTTTTCTTTCAGCAGATCCAGACCTCCTCCAGACCTAAGCCCGGATTATTGAACACAGCACAGGAAACGAAAACAACAAAGCTATGGAATCTTCAGAAAGAGATTGTCCTGCGCTTGTCTGCGAGCTTTTCTGGACAGTCTTTTTTCTGTTCTTTCCTGTGCAATAACAGAGACACAGGGCCCAATCTTGCCTTTATGCAACAATGAATCTTAATCTTATAGTTCAGTGACAGATAAACAATAGGACTATGTTCCAAATGTAACAAATATTTTCATTGGTTTATATATGTTTCATTGATTAAATGTCAAATATTTCAAAACAAATATTGAGGTAATCCTGCTTTATTAAACTGATGTGAATAAATGGTGTTTTGCAGTTTTATGGTTCGTCTGTAATTACTAAACCTATTCACACGACGCAAAAACTACACGTTAAGGTTCGAATGATTGCTTATTTAATTAACTTATTATTGTGGGAGCTCGGGTCACCTGTTATGAGCTTTTTCTCCAGGCTTCGGTGAATTGTTGCTCGCTGAACATCTGGCAACCCGGCGAGCTGATGCTTCATTTCACGCTACATAAAGTCGAATGTAGAAAGCCACGTCGCGAAGACTCTTAACACGGCCGTTCCCACATACTTGTCCACCTATTCTGGTAAATGCAGTTAAATTGTTTAGCAGCGGAGAAGCAGTAATGTCTGTCCAATCCGCAGTGGAATTTCAGCAGGGCAGCGTTAAGTTACAGCTAATCTAATTTCGGCACTTAATGGCCATGTGACCTGGGCGAGCGCTGAGAGAAGACGGTTTTATAGACCGTCTACACTGCACAACAATAGGCCGTCAAAATAAGCACGGATAATTGTAGTGTTGGCTTTCGTCGTTTGTTTAACTGTTGATGTTTTGATTGTTACCAGAAATAGTTTTACTTGAGTCGCTTGTAAGTAAAACACACAGAAATGCAAGATTTACATTACATGGGGTAGGTTTTCTATCAAATATTTATTCATTCACACGTTCTGCATGCCTGGGGTCTATGGCACGGTTTGCCAGTCTTTTTAGAGATGTCACACTTTTTCAGTTTTATGGCACAAATATCCTGCAATTTTTAGAAAACGAAACATATTTAATATAGATTTGCCAAGTCTGCTTTTTTAGTCTGACTTTAGGCTTCTTTTTTTTTTTTTTTGAAAAGTTGCCTTGTGATTTGTGACATTGTGTTTGTGTGTGTGGTTGTGTTTGCATCTGAGAGGCAAAGGGATACCTTTTCCTTTTTTTTCCATTAACCCACTAATAATTGACAGACTTTAAGCATATATTCATTAATGTCAAAAACACTAGTTCAAATGTCTGCAACCTGCGGTTCGAGAGCCACATAAAGACTCTTTAAAGACACCAGTACGGCTCTTTGAGATTTGATTGAGAATGAGAAATTAGACTAAAAAACATTCTTTACTATATCATTCTGTTTAAAGTATGTGTAAAGTATGTTTTATTTTAAATCAGCACCAGTAACCTCTACTGGTTATTTAATCATTTCCAAATGTATTGACAGCTGTAACTGGAGTTCACCTCTATCTCTCTTAAAACACAGGTACAAGACTTAAAGAAATGAAGTGTTTAGTGAAAGAAACTTTGCCATCAATCTGAGAATTTACACAATGTTTTATTTTAGATACATTTGCAGCTCTTACTGACTTTGATTTGGTTTGAACTGACCCTCTTTTGCTGTTAAAAGTTGCAGACCTCTGCACTAGTTGGATGTGGTCAAATCATAATTTTGAGGCAATGCACAATAAGGATTATTTTATTCACTTTTTGTAGATTTGGGTCACTTCTTTTTTCTAAAAGCTTGGTCACTTGTTTCTTTCTGAAAATCTGGCAACACTGAGTTAATGTTGTAAATATTGAATTACATTTTAATGTGTTCCTTAACTATTAATGGTTAATGTTTTGCTTCTTTGGTAAAAAAAGTTGTTCCAGACACTTTAAATTGTTAAATATTTCATAGACTGAAAACTGATGATTTTTTCAAGTTACATCTGGCAACATCCAGCACACTAGTGTTCCATGGCTGGCACACTGGTTGAAATAACTATATTACGGTGATGCTTTGGAAAAAGGATACAAACTGTGAAAAGGCTCTCACAATCAATCCCTTAAAGGGACTATGTTCGATTTTTTTTTTAATGAACCACCTTAAAATCATTTTCCCCCAGCCCAGAGATCTTGTTAATGTATCTTCTCAGGTGGAAATTAGTTTGCAATGTCCTCACTACATCTAATGGTGCCCAATTTAGTTCGTAGCACCTTGGCTAACTGTGTTTCTCCCAACAGCTGTGAAAAAATCTTAAAACACATTGTGCTGTACAATTCGGAGACTCAAAATGCATTAGGTAAGTGAGCAAAACGTGGACTGATGTAGGAAGCAAAAATAGGGTTTGATACCTTTAAGTAAAACACACAGAAATGCAAAATGTACATTACACGTGGTGTTTTTCTGTTATATAAATTTCTTCATTCACACATTCTGCATGTCTGGTGAAACCCACTCTGAAAAAGGCTACAAACAGCATCTATTAGACCAGGGTGCCCAAACTTTTTTCCTTGGTGGGCCAAAATTTGCTGATTCTTTCTTTGCGGCCAAAATGTATTGCATTGAAGAGTGCCAAGGCCAAACATAATTTGTCCGGCATTTAAAAAACATTTTGAGAAGAGATGAAGATTAAAATATCTTTTTAAACATGTTTAATAGATTGCACATGAATTTTGTAATTTGACAGTCGTTTCAACACAAAATTGAATCAAACAGTTAGTCCTAACAAACCTGAACAACCTTCGCGGCCAAATTGAACCATCTGCGGCCGAATTTGCCCCCGGCCCCACTTTGGCACCCCTGTATTAGACCAATAAAGCATCTCTGAGAAGCAAGCCCACAGACTTAGCCACTCTGATCATTGTGAGTGAAAAGAACAGTGTTGTGTCTGCTCCATCCCATAAGCCATAAGAACCCCTCTGTTAACTTCTCTCTTGGGTGGGATTTGTCCAATGCAAGCCTGAAAACCTGCACCCCCTCCGGTCGACGCGGGTCATATCCGATAACCTCCGCCAGAGAAAGTAGACCCCTGGCTTTATGCTAAAAAACGTGATCACAAACCGAGCGCTTGTTTCTGCCACACAAAGGCCACGCCCTCACCTGCCTGTTTTGCACACATCCTGGGCCAGATTAGCATGAGAAAGCGGGCCGGACGTTCCATCAGTCTGCCGCTGCTCCGCCGGGATCGACCTCAAGCCGCGCCGAGTCCACCTTTCTGTGCCACCATTGCACCTGCGGCTACAGTCTCATTCAGGGTTTAGAGATAAGGCTAAGAAGAAAAGAAAATCACTGTCTGTCTGGCTTGTACTGGTAGAATGAGCAAAGGACTTCTACTTTAACTCACTTTGAAGTTATAAAAACGACACAGCTAGGATTAAAAGGCGATTTGTGAGGAAGAAGCTAATTCCTTAATAAGCATTGCCCACAAAATGACTCCTTGGACCATATAATTTAGTCGGTTGTCTAACGATATGTTTACAAAAGGCCAAAAGCTATGTGTGAATTCAAACTGTGGTGCTTACATTTCATGATAATAGTGTAAACTGGATTTTGATGTGACCACTTTATAATAATGTCAAAGTGTTATCTTATTGTTTGTTATATTTGATTAATTTAAGACATGGAAGCTCTTGTGAGAAATTAAATCACAGATGCATCATTATTAAGACCTGGGTTTTCTGAGGGAAAAAAAAAATCAAATGCTCTAATGCACATTTTTATGCTTATCCAATGGTGTTACATGGACTACAGTGCACTGGAGATGGTATAAAAAACAAGTGTCTCTAACTGAACCTGTACTCTTGTGTACACAAGACGTACATTATCAAAGAGCAACTATAATGAATGGGAAAAAAAAAAAGCCCATATAAGCACCTTTGCTCTTCAAAAAAGCTATATGAAAAAGAATGTATTTTTTTAAACATAACACCTTTAAAACATAAAATATGCTAATACTCTGTTATTTTTTCCCCTTTTTTTCCTTAAGTGCTGCCTTCGAGCCACCCCAAAGAAATGCAAGCTGCAATTCTAAAATTCACCAGTGACTTTCCAAAGAAAGAAGCAAGAAGCCCAAAGTCGGTATAAAGAAATTGCTTTGGCAACTCTGCTCTTAGCCTGGGGTAAATAGGTAGTTCTGTGTGGAGGATGTTCTGTGTATTTTCCAATACTAAATTGGATACAACACACTCACAAAAAGCACAACTATTTTTTTTCTGTTTATACTGGCAATTTAGCACCGCTATTTTTAAAATTAATAATATTAACTTTAATTCAGAGTGTTCAGTCAAAAATAAAAGGAATTGAAGGCGTTTACAATAATTGCACGTCATGCTGTAGGCCTCGGGTTTGTGCAAGAAAAAACATAGGCTTGGGAATCAGTGCATTAAAGGTAGAACTTGATTTAAATGCCTAAGAAGACTGCAATCACTTGTGTTTATCTGTTCTTTGTCTTTTCTTCACATGTGGTGCTGTTTGTATAATCTACGTGTTACAGCATGTATCTCCCTGTCCCCAAGACAAATTTCTTTCAACGGGAGACAATAGAGGCGTAGCTTATCTTATTATGATACTGTACCTTTTATTCTGTTAGTTTATCTCATAGAAAAGCAACGATCACTGCCACATTTACGCTCTACTTCCTGGACTACAGAACAACCAAAAAGTAGTGATTGGAAAAAGTCCCCGCCTCCTGTGAAGCGAACGAACCCCAATGATGTGATTTCAATTTCTATAAAGTGAAATGAAACTAGCTGGTGCAACAAGATACTAAGTAAATGAGGGTCTTGATGTTTTTTTTTTTTTTTTTTACAGTTTGAAAGGAGAGACAGATCATATTGAGCAGATACAGTGTTGAAGTAAATTCTCCAAAGTTTTTAAATATCACCTCAGAAAACCTTTCATTACAGTTTCCTGATGTCCACACCCAAAGACTCAGTCAGTGAATCTGAGCCTGACACAGTTTGCAGCTGCAGTATCAGTCTCAGGTATAGACATAACTGACACACATACTCTGTAGTGACATTCAGACCACACATGCACTCACTCAACATAGGTTTGTCAATATATTGTTAATCATTATTGTTACGACAACTGTTAGTGTCTGTTTGTCAGTCTATTCTGTTGTTTATTCAACTTATTTATTTTTTTTTTTTACAAAATAACATACCCCAAGTTATAATAAATAGATAAAATGAGAATAAAAAAGTTTACAAAAAGTTTCAATACAGTTTTCGCCAACAAATTCACATAGATTGTGGATTGATGGAATCTGTTCAGAATTAAATCAATATATTGTTAAACAATCTCTAATCTAAAGAGCTAACTAAACTTTTTTTTTGCAATAAAACTATATATGGCGGCCATTTTACAACAAACCAGGTCAATACAGTAAAAAATGACTAAAAAGCAGTGTGCTTTCCACAGTGGTGAAAGTTATCTGACATCATGGACAGCGCTGATTACTGCAGATATCTGTTCTGACCAATCACACGCCTGCTTATGCCTCTTAACTCCACCCCCTCTCCAGCACTACCTTGTTTTGACAGTTCTGTGTCTGGGCAGATGTTGGTTTAGTGCACCTTTCAATGTCTACTGACATTTTTGCCTGTGTTAATGCTTTAAAATACATAAAATCATGTCCCATGAAAAGGTTGGAAAATGTTGTAATAACACTGTAATAATGTACTACTTTTAGCAGCTCAGACATAATTCTTTGAATAAGTTGGTTAAATGAATTTAAATTTAATTGAATTACGTTTAAAGCCACATTGTGGCACATTCCAAGTAAAGCAAAAGCAAAGGCGTGGCAATGTACAAAAACTAATATCTGACACATTGGAGGAGATAGGGGGTAGTTGAAAACAGAGATTTTCTGAGCACAAGAGCAACAGCTGCAGAACAATACACAATTACTCAAAAATGAATAAATCCAAATGCAAATTTGAATAAAGTTCTGATAAGAGAACACAATTATCTCAAAATTCCTCTTTAATCATGAAAATATCTGTCAAAATATCACAAAGTTTGACTTCAGATCCACGTTTACAGAACATTTTTGTTATTTTAATCAGCTATTTAACTCTATAATCTATGCTATCCAAACCTAAAAACAACATCCACAACATTATGTAAAGTGTATGCATCGAGACCAGCAGTTTAGGAAGTTCTTTTATTGCAAACCACACTTGGAAATGTCAGCAGGCCAAACCTCTGACGACAAACAGCAATGCAATTCCGCTATACACAGACTCGTCTGTAATTATGAGTGTGGAGGTGCGGACACCACTTTGCTGCGGGCGAGCGACAGCATAAACCCCTCTCTCTCTCTCTCTGTGCAATAAAGTGATTCAGCAGTGTTCAGTGACAGCTTAGCCAGCTCCCTGATCTAAAAAAGTGCACACATCCTTTGGACCAGCATTGCCTTTATTGACCCCCCTCAGAAGTGCAAGCATCATCTCATTTGGTTTGGGTTTAAGCAGTTGTAGAACACATGCTTTATGTTTAATGGAAGGAAATCTATCCATAAAATATAGATTCAAATTAGGAGAAGTAGTAGCAGTACAAGAAGTAGAGAGAGTGGAGAGAAAAAAGATGCATATGATTTTTTATTCCTGTTCAATGTAAATACGCCTTCCTAAATCTAATGTTAACTGACATTGACAACTTTGTTCTGTAAATATCTGATCTTTACTTTCAATTTAACAGCAGAAGCAGCTTTAAACATTTTGTCAGGGGCTGGAGGCATTGTTACGTTTAAGATAAGATAAGATACGAGCTGTCAACAGTAATTCCCACAGGTCCACAGTGTTAAGTTGTAAACTGAAAAACCATAGACAAAACCAAGACAAATTATGTCAGTCTCACTTCAACAAAACAAAATATTCAATAAAGTTAAATTCAGCGTTGTTGGCAATGTTCTCACTGATTAAGACTCTGGAATTACACACAGTTGAACTTATCTCTCTTTCCTTAAAAAGTCCTATACTGTAGGCCTACCTGCATTTCTCCCAAGACAGACAAATAAAAAGAAACCTAAAACCTTGAACATCACTCCACATGTTTTGCTCACTTATCTCATTCTGAGTCTCCAAATTGTTCATCACAAATGTGTTTTAAGCTTTTTTCAGAGCTGTTAGGTGCGAGACGTGCCAGTATGCTAACAATGGTTAAGGGTCTTTCACACCAAGCAAGGGTTGTTGGTCTGAACCGGTTTGGCAACTTTTAGCGACAGGCGCTCACGTGCGTTTGGTGTGAATGAGATTGTCGGGGTCAGTGGAGCACGGAGCAGGTCGTGGAGGCGAGGTTTTGAAGACTTGCTTGTAGAGTCGGTGTCACCAGTGGTCGACCAGTTGCCGCATATGCAACTGTTTGATACGTGGCTACAGGAGAACCAGCGAATCAGTGCGCAGGACAATCGTGACGCTTACGGAAAACAGTATTTAGTGGAGGATGAGTTGTTGTTATTTTCACGAGTTCAAAAGGGACGCAAGTCTGGAGGAGAATGGCTACTATTTGGTCTGAGAAAACAAGTAGTTGCAGCAACCGCAGTATGAAGGCTGGACCGTAGCATGAAACAGAAGTTGAGCTTAATCTGTGAGGTAAGATTAAAAACATCGGTCAGAGTTTGACAACTACTCGTGTGCAACTTACAGTATGTTTCATGGTTTTCTTCAAGCATTACATCACACGCACGTTTACTCAGCAAAAGTTTGGCGACTGGTGGCTGTAACGTGTTTGTGTGAATGTTCTTTACATTGATTCGCCCCAAAGAGACGGTAGAACAGTGGCTGCGTCGCTCTAAAATTGAATGTTGTAAAAAATCTCCAGCTGCTGTTAACAAACAAGGAGGTTAAAATGCATATTGGAAGATTAATAAGTCTACTGTATCTAGTGTAAATATAAATGATAGTTATAATCAGGGTGCAATTTGTCAAAAAACAGAAGGGGGGATAGAAAATTACAACTCATTCTACACATGCACCACGTGCACGCGCACCACTTACACGCGCGGCACTACAATCGCGTCTCTACCTTCCGTGTTCATTCCGTTTCTTTTCCACTCTCAACTAACAGGCTTCTGGCGCGCACTGGCACGTTTCCTCCCAAAATGAACTGACTCCATTCAGTACATAAAGCTCCGCAGCTCTAGCCCCGGGTTGGTAATGCCTCTCAGCGCAGCTCTCGCGGCACCGGGTTCTACAAACAGGAGCAGTGCAGTTCGTCACTTAATACGAGTCTTGTCCTGCTTTGAATCGCATTGCACATCAACATTTTCGTGTCTTTGTTCCTGACTTGATTTTCCCGCTCTGCTTTGCGCACAGTCGTGAATTAAACACTGATCTCACAGGGCAGGTGACAGAGCAGCAGCACAGTGGCTCTGAGTGACCAAACCCGAGTGACAGCGCTGAGAGAGAGAGAGAGAGAGCGAGAGAAAAGAGTGAAAGACAGATCGGCGCCTATGTTCATTATTGAGATCTGTCCATTTAAACTATGCTCGTGCGCGCCGCGAGGAAAAGTTAGAGGAATCGCCAATCAGAAAAGGACTGTGTGTGAAAGTGTAACGTTATTGGCTGTTATGAGAGCTGCCTGTTGAGCGAAGGAGCAGCACCGATAGAAGAGAAAAACCTCAATGAGACTATGCTGGGATTGATAGAACACTTTGCTATTTTTCATCCCCCCCTACAAATAATACAAGATAAAAGCAGAAGGAGGGATGGGGAAATTATAAGCAGAGAGAGGGACAGACAAACCAGAGGTAGGGATAATCCCTCCCATCACCCTGGTTATAATGAAGATTTTCCATTATATTTTACGCATTTTATTCAAAATTAGTAGTTTTTTTAGGTTTAAAGTTTACTTTCCTGAATATAAAGGATGAAGTCACCTGAAAATCATCTTGTGCACTGGACAAGAACTCTCAGTTTTACACTGTACTTCCAGCTTTTTTCAAAATTTTTTTTTTATCTTTTCTTCAAAATTTTATTCTTGACTCATGTTAAACAGTCATAACTACATTCTAGTGAAACAGGTCGTCCAACCTGATATAAGTAGCCGACTCTGCACAGTTGCCATGACAACTGAAAATGTACTTTCTGTTTCCATTTAAGTGAAACAAAAGCTGTGTAATTTGTATAGCCACTGCGACAAGATCTTTCCAAGTTTTAATGACTCTTGGAATAAAACGTAATATTTTGCTGTAATTTTCATTTCAGCTATGTTCTAATTAGTAGAAATGTCCTCGAATAACTGCAGAAAAGTAAAAAATTGATGAGGACAAAGCTGAAAATGTGTGTCCTTTGTTTTGTATAACTGCATTTGTATTCTCCAATAAGAGCGATGTGTTCTTCCATTTAGCAGCAGGAGCAGATAACCACTTTATGCTCCGAGCGCTGCCCAGAGTAAGCCGTCAATGCTAATTCCCACAGGTCAGCCGCTGTTAAACTCCAATAACCCAGCGTTTGGGCTGCAGGCTTTCTCTATCTGGAAAGTGATTTGAAACAGCTAACATCTCTTACATTTGAGCACTGCAGAGAGCTGGCCACGTTTTAGTCTTGGCTCCCTTCGCTTCATAAACAACCCTGTTTTCCTCTCTCCGCTGTGATTCAGTATCTCTTTAGAACCGCTGTCCGCCTCTCCTTCTGTTCGTCACTCTCCTATTTCTCTTACATTTCTCGCCTGCTTTTGTTGTGTTTTTTTTTTTCTTCTGTCTTTATGCAGTACAATTTTGCAGCGAGCCCTTGCACCTGTGCTGTGAAGCTGCCTCTTATTTATCAGCTAGAATGTGGCGCTGACAGTATTCCACTTTGTAATCAATGTGATTTCCAGGGCAATTTGTTTTGATTTTCTCATTTTGGAGCACCTGGTTTGTGAGATAGTCTGTGCAGGATTCATATTTCTTTACAGTATCTTTGCTGTGTCTTTTCTGAGCTTCTACATTATTAGTTATCAAAAACAGACCTGGGTTTCAGATGCAGTTTTTTATTTGGACAAAAAGTGAAAAACAGATGTCTCAAGTGAATAGGTGTGGTCTGAATTTCAATGAATAAGCCTGATAAGAATGTTCCTGTTATGGGTGACTGGAGATATCAGGAAGTTCTGTCACTTGGTGTTAAAGGCAGTGGGGGTAGTAAAAGTACTAAGTACAGTTAAAATTACAGGGCAGATTCAAGGTCTTAATTATAAAGGTCTCATGAAATAATATTAAAAGAATATGCAAGGACCCAAAAGCATTGAATTCTACAAAAAACGTTATTTCACATTTTTGTTATATTTGGTGTTTGTATTTTATGATAGAATGCAACTAACATAAGCTAGATGCTAGATGTCTTAGTAACCTGGATCTTAATCTTAATCAATACCTCTTAAATTATTAATTTAAATAGTCTGTTGTCCATGATGGGATTAAATTTGACACGTCACATTACACATCTTAATTTGAACATGTCATCTTGCCAAACCTGAAGCTAAATTGTAGCATCATTAAAAAAAAACTAATTTTCCAAAACCATCACAATAATCACATGGGCATTGCAATACTAATTGCATATTAAAAATGTGCAGACCAAGTTCAGATATGCTTTATGATTATAAGGTATTTATTGAGTCTAAGAAATAATAAAAAACTTTACACATTTAGTACTCTCTACACAATCAAGCATAGAATACATTTTAGTAGCACTTAATCCCAAAACCATATTGTCATATATATAAACTGTTTCAACATTTAAGAATGTTGTTTGCCGTTATTCTAAAATAAACTTGAAAGTATTGGTAAAACTATTTGTGTCCTGCAGGTGTGTCCAGTTCTTTTAAATGCAAAAACTCTGAAAAGAGGAAAGGGTTTCCCCTAGAAATGAAACCTAAAAGTCCCCAGGGAGTTGAGGTCCCACACAACAGCAGGTAGAAAACGCTGATATTTTTGGAGACTTTTTCTCTCATAAGTCATGTCGGGCTGTTTCTCGCTTACCCAGACTGCCTTCCTAACCTCCTACTATGCCTGCTGCCCACACATGTCCAAAGAACAGCCAACAGAAACAGTGGCTTTGTCAGGGCCGCTTGGCAGGACCGGCTAATGAACAACACGTTGTTTGGTGTGTGTCCGAGGCAGGCTGGGGCAGGCAGGACGCATCACCCTGAGCTGCTGCCTGAGAGTGCATTCCAGCGCCGCGGGAACTGTCACCAAACTGTGGACGGAGGAAGCACGAAAAGGTGTCAGAGATGGAGAGGACAGGCGTAAGACCAAAGCAGAAAAAGCGCGGCGCTGCTTGGTTTGTTAAGCGTGGAGCTGTGATGTGGCGCTGACAGGAGGATGGTGTTGCTGGTTGGATGAGTGTGAGAGAGAGTGAGAGATGTGTGGGAGAGGAGACAGGACAGGAAGACGGAATGACAAACAAGCAAACACCAGGAGAAGATAACAAGGCAGGGGGCTTCATGAATATGGAGCTGTCACACGCCTTGACCCCTGAGCAAACAAAGCTAAAGCCACTCTGGCAAATGTGCTGCACTTACACAGTGGTCACAGGAAGTCCCAAGGACTCAGCGTGTTTTATGCATGCACATGTTAACAAACGATCAATTATTGAAATGAATACTTAGTCCAATAATCATATTATATTCTAGTTTACATGCTGAGAAGAGTTTACTCCAAAATAACACTAGAAATGTGGAAACTGTTTTTAATCAAAAACGTATTTTGTAAATACTAAAAGATCTTTAAGCAAAAACACTTCAGTTGAGCTTCAGCTCATTTAAATTTGTACAAAAATCTCATATTCACAAGCTTTTATAAATAACTAATTGCACAAAACATTAGCAGTTATAGTTTAAGCAGCACAGTGGCTGAGTGGCTAGCACTCTCGCCTCACGGCAAAAAGGTCCACTCCTAGGCCACCCCAGGAAGTGTATGTGTGTAGGTTAAGGTTAAGGTACACTTTATTGTCCCCGTAGGGAAATTTGTCCTCTGCATTTAACCCCTCCTTCAATGCCTCTAGGACATCTCCTCAGGAGCAGTGATCGCCGCAGTGCAGCGCTCGGGGACCCATCTCCAGATGTTGTTGCTAGGCTTGGTCAGGACTACACTAGCTGGAGGTTATTACCCTAACGTGCATGTTATTGGTTGGTGGGGGAAACCGGAGTGCCCGGAGGAAACCCACCCAGACACGGGGAGAAACATGCAAACTCCACACAGAAAGGCCCGGGCCTGTGCGGGAATCGAACCCGCGACCTTCTTGCTGTGAGGTGAGAGCGCTAACCGCTCAGCCACCGTGCCGTAGACATGTATCTTTGTCTCTGCGCTGGATTCACCCACCAGCCAAACACACAGCATAGATCAAATCCTCCAGCTGCAGTCGTCCTGACCAAGATTTAGAGATGAGTCCCTGAACTCAGTGGAGTTTCACTGACAGGTTCTGTTTCTGACAGACGTCCCAGCTGCACCGAAGGATGGATCAAATGTAGAGAATGAATTTCCACACTAAGGAAAAATACAGAATACTTTAATCTATCTGAACTGTACTTGACACTCAAAGCAGTTCAGAACTAATTGTTTTGTTGTAAAATCTTGTGTATGATTCAGACCGCTGAGCCATCTCCTACTTTCTACTTGAATACAAAAATGTGTTGTTAAGATCTTAAATGTGTGTAGTGTTGCCAGGCTACACTTTGGTCACATTTCGGTAGCACTGGCTGCACTTTAAAAACCTGGAGCCACTGAAACATTTCTGAAGAGTCCCTGTACTTCTGAAGCAGGTGAAGCAGCTCCATGACAGGGCGGGTTCTCACTCACTGGGGAGGCAGAAGCTTTGAAACCGAGGGCTTTTTTATATTAATAAAATCTATGAAATTCTATCTGTATAATAAAGATTGAGAATAAAAGAATCCGTAGAAGTGTAAGAGAATCTAGTCCTGCTGTGCTCTTCTCTATTCATGAGCTCTTTAAGTGCAGCCACAAAGGCTCACATGACAGTGCACATTTACACAAAGACCAGACACTACAAGGCTTTTCTCAGCTCAGCTCGTCGTCTGAGCTGAACAATTAATGCAGCACTGTAAGTAAATATGCAACTAACAATTAACCATGCAAATTACATCACATTTAAAATAAAATTAAGACACTTAGATCAAAGTTATTAGCTTGGCATAATAATATATCATTTTTTACTGCTTGTGTATTTATATATATTTCAATAATTCATGTAATTTTTATAATGCATTTGATTTTTAGGGTGATGTGTGGAAAGCAGAAGAAAAGCTTGAAGACTAATTCTGGAGCATTTACAGAAAAGTTTTCTAATTTGTATAATGCAATCTGTCAAAAATAAATAATGATAAAATAATGATAACAATGTATACATTCTTTCATTAGTTGACAGCTTGATTAGTATTCTGCATAATTATGCAAATACATTTTAACCGAAAGAAGGTTGAAATGTTGACTGAATGCCTCTAAAAAGAGATTTATGCAATAGTGATTGAAATCTGAAATTATTAGTTTTGAAAATTTGATATGTAAAATGTTTTTGTTATAAAACTTAATTTATCATGTGCTTGAGAAACAATATTTACAAAAACGTCATGATTCTTGATGATGATTGGCCCTGGTGATTATTTTGATTAAAAAAAGCAGATTTGGTCTAAAATAGTGACCAATATCTACATCTGTACAGCAGAGTCTGTTCTGTTTGTGTATTCTTGGACTGGAGAATGAGCGGACTTTGACAAACTTGAACTGTAACATGATCGGAGTTAAAAATCTGTGATGTTGTGTCACAGCACAAAGAAGAAAACTGCAGAAAGCTTTACAAATCAAAACCTATATACATGTTTTCATTATTTAAATTCAGTATTCTCAAAGGACTGAATATGTATGAAATTCTTGTTACTCTAATTTGTGATATTTACTATAAGGATTTTCAAACCAGATCATATTCTTGACTCAAGTAATAGTGTAGTTCCTCTAATTATAAGTCATGGGTGATACTAACTATAGGAATGCTAAAATGGATCTTATCTTATGTATTAGTAGTTGGCTATTTATTGTCCTTGTTAGGAAATATGTTTTGTTGAGTAAATAAAATGAATGAATGAATAGATGACACATTATGTAAACAACACTGAAATGAAAAGTCAGGCTATAATCATAGTTCATTAAAGATTGGATTAATAGTTAAGCAGAAGCGTAAAATTATTATTTTTTAACGTGCACTGCACTATGTAACTTTTCTGGAGTGTGGTACCTGGAGTGTGTTTTGTCTTTGTGAAGAATGGTTTAGTTTCATAAAAAGGTTAAAAAAAAAATAAATAAAAAGGTTCATAGAATGGGACTTTATTGTATTTTATGGAGACGAACAGGTTATGCCACCGCTCCATGTCAGAGATCAGATCTGTGAAGAGTTGAGCTGACTCACCATAAGAATGCATGTAATTCAATATGATTTTGTTGCAGTAATAACAAATACAGACTGATTAAAAACTAAAATAATCTCTATTGGAAACAAGAGGTGCCAAATAACCACCAGAAAAGCCACATAGTATGCACAACATCCAGTCCAAATGTGTTGTTTTTATTTTAGTACAACCTAGTTTTGATACACGTTCACATATTGATCGCAGCCTTTTTACTTTATCAGTCCATTGCAAACCCAATACGATCAACAGGCTCCAGCTGAACACACATTTCCCTCACCGCTCTTTCCTCTTCTCATCACTTTGACAGAGAGCGAGAGCAGAGACGAGAGGGGAAGGCAGGAGTCTCACTGGGACTACAGCTGAGTTCGGATATGAGCCTATAAGTCATCTTCAGTTTCCTGTTTGTCGTTCCCACCGGGCTGTCTTTTTCCCACCAGAGACACGCCGTCCCCACATTTGACACCCGGAGATAAAAATGTGACAACAGGCTATGTGACAAAACTGTAAAAAAAAACAAAAACACACGTGTTACACAACTGCGGATCTAGTTATAGGAACTGTCACATCGCACTGCTTATTATCTGTACGTAAACAACAGCGACGCGCAATCTCGAAAGGTCCGACATCATAAGGGATTAGTCACATGACAGGGCCTTCGTTCGCGGTTCAGAAATACACATAGCTGAGGTGGAACAATGTGCCTCGCCAAGCAACAAAGACGGAGCGACAACAGTAGTGTACAATGACTCAGACGGAAGACTTTGAGATCGCAGCGTGCCGGAGTGAAGTGGCACCAGAGAAACGACACACAGATGAGAAGGGCTCAGACAAGCTCCAGTATTTCTTTCAAAACGGTGCTTTTAATAGTCGCAAGGTCTGTTCAATTCAGAAGTGTTATGGACTGATGAATTAGCATCTCCGGGCTCTCAGACGTAATTAAATCTGTTTCAGTTAATTACAATCCCAGAGTAAGTAATAAATAAAAGTCTGTGTTTTGATTTGCAATAAAGAAGCATTAGTTATACTCCGACCTCATCACTTCAGATTGGCAAATATCCAGTTGAAGGCAAACTTGTCGCTTGTTGTGTGCTGTGAAATCTCTAAAGCAGTGTACATACGGGAACACTTACCAGGGGGTATATGCAGTGGTTTCAGACTTAAAAGAAATGTGTTTGTGTTCAGCTTTGAATATTGGGGAGATTTTGAGCATACATTTTATGAAGGAGCAACTGACAATATTCCACTAGGAAACTTTTTATTTACCAAAACCCCAAGTTAAGGCATACTTTGCGTATGGCACAAAATTCAGGGGTAAGTTGAGAATCACTGGTCTAAAGCTGAGAAAGGAAATGTAAAACTATAGATATAAGTATGATTGACCCCCTCTGATCAGGCCCATCCTCTTGTGGGACAAAAGCCTGGTCAGAACAGAGTCCTTTGGGGAATCCACTGCATGATCTGTCTGTCTGTGACAAAAGATTCACGATGGTGTGCAAATCTAGATTGACTCAAAAGCTTTGGTCATTGTCTCAGAGTGAGCAGGACAACATGTAAATTTAGACAAGCTGCAACTAAATGAAATGCATCTGATGTTTTCAAATTCTGTACTAGAAAGAAAAAGCAGTCACTTCATTAACAATTGATCTTTGTATGTACAAAATGGACAAACAACAGCACACATCTATTTATTTCACTTTCATTTAGTAACTTTTACAAACACAAAAGCACTAACTAAAGGTTTCTGCGCACTACA
Organism: Mugilogobius chulae; assembly: GCA_038363315.1. NCBI lineage: Eukaryota > Metazoa > Chordata > Actinopteri > Gobiiformes > Gobiidae > Mugilogobius > Mugilogobius chulae. Next base: position 20,491,613 of record CM076416.1, read on the forward strand.
GGAGTGTTGGCCCAATTTTAAGTCCCAAAGCATGGCTAGAGTAAGGATTTTCGTATGAGTTTTAGTTGTTTCTCTCCTTATGTCTGTGCGTCACTGCGACTATTTGTCAGGGCACATCATGGTGAGGTTCACATGCTGCAGGAGTGGAGGACCTTTACAATAGACAACATCTGGTGCATCTACCTTGTGACGCGTCTCTTAAAATGCAAAAAAATGCCTCATCATCTGTAAATAAATGTAACGCTTAGTGCACGTATCAAAGTGCTAGTTACTAGATAAAGTTACCAGACTTTGAACATGGCCAACACTTTCATTTCAGCCTTACAATGCGTCAGTGTAACAGCTCTTTACCTTTAATGACCCTCTGCTCTCCTGGGATCTTTATAAACCTGCTTTAATCCATTGACGTTTCATCATTGCGCACACTATAGAAAACACTTTGTACTCACTCAACACGTGACTCCGGCACTGTTCTCCGCTCACTGTGCAGTCAGCTTAACAGGTAACTCTGACGACTTTTACCACACGAAGCCAAGAGCCTGATGTTCACTGAATCATTGCTATGACTGACTGTGTTATGCATCACACAGGATGACTGCAACTGTCTTAAGGCTTAAATCATGCTGTGTGACGTCCAGAAATCAGAACTGCTTTATCTTAGACGGACAAAATCATTCAGCGAACACCTGGCTAAAGCAGTCTTTTATTGTAATACACCACTTAAAAAAACACTCTAAAAACTACTTCTCTGTACAATCTTTTCCACCAAATTAAGTTTTTAACTAAATTAAACAACGCATACCTTTTGAGAACTAAGAATTTCCATTACAGCAGCTTTAACCAGCAGGAGCTTAGCCGGAACTCTGACTGCATGTGGTCTGTCATGTACGAGGTGTTCAGGGGCTTTCATCTGCAGCGAGTACGGACCAAACAGTGTGCACTACGGAGACAATGAACAATGTAGCTCCACTTGAGTTACTGCTGCTACAGAAAGAGCTTTATCAGGCCAAGTCTCTTACTGACTGCACTATTTAGGTCAAACTCCTAATCACAGCCTCTCTCTTCACAGCTTTAACCTCATTTTCCCTCCATCACTTTTGCAGAGAATAAAAATAAAACTGGCAAATGGAAAACCGTCTCTGTTCCGTGTGGACTTGTGGATATATTTTGGCCTTTGTCGTTAAGTTATTGACAATCTGCTCTGTTTTCTACAAAAAGGATAAAGATTCTGCCCAAATTTTGTGACAATGAACACGCGCCCCCTCAACAGATGTCCAAATACCAAGCCATCATTTGTTCTAATTAAAGTGAGCCCCAAAAGAGTAATATTCACAAATTGGCGCGCTGTCCTGAGACCAACCGAGACATGGCACTAAAAAGAATGTTTTCGACAAGTACGTTTCTTCAAGTGGCAGAATCAAAGAAACATTTGATGTTCATTTGATGAATTAAAGAGCATGTATTATTATTCTTTTTGATCAAGAAGAATGACAAACTAAAGTCAAAAATACATCTCACGCACGATTAAGATATTAACAGGCAAAGCTTTATAAAACTTTGAAGAAGAATGAATAACTTGCGGGGCTGTATATTTTTAGCTTGTGGCTAATGTTAGACTCAAAACATCCAACTATGATTACAACTGTAACAAAGACGACATACATTCAAAGCAATTCCAACTTTAAGGAGCTTTTAATCTTGATACAGCAGTGTTCAGCTTCATTACTTGAATCAAAATAGTCTTTGAATTGATTCTAGTTTGTTTAGTTAATCCTGTATTGTCTTGCTTTGAAGAAAAAATAATGTCTAATTTTAAGGCCCTTAAAGTTGGGGTAACTAAGTTTTCAGGCATAGATTAGCAAACTATATGTTTTCCACTAATATGATTTTGAAAAATTCATTCTGTCTTCTCCTTAGTTTATCTTTATTTTTCTTGTAATAAGACAGTTGTAATAGGTTAGGTGCTCATTTACCTGACTGGAGGCAGGACTTCCGCATTTGTCAGAGGTGACGTATGGTGTTGTGATGTCTCTCTTATAGAATCTTCCCAGATGTGACCAGACAATGGATATGAGAGGCTATTGAGATCAGGAAGCGAGGCACAAAGACCATCAACAGAGACGAAGGAGCTTTTTCTTTGGCTCACACATGGGACTCACTTCTCCAGAGACCACCAGGCGGGGGCAGACGTGGTCAGTCCGACAAATCTGTCAAACTGGCCACATCTGGGAAGATTCTATAAGTCCTGCCGCTGAAACTGTCAGGTAAAAGTCTCATTACAAGAAAAATAAAGATTCCACTAATATGTCAATTATAAATGCAGCACTTTGTAACAAAATTACCAGTAAACCCCCGAGTACTGTTTGAAGTTATTAATAAAGAATTGTAGTTCTTATCTGCTGCCGAATGCAGCTCTCTGATTGGCTGTGCTTGGGTGGTCCTCTCCCGTTTCATTTTGTTGTTTATCTAAAGCTGTCATTGCAACCAAAAAGGAAGACATGTTGATATTAACCATGTGATGAGAGATTTATGAAAGGAAGTAGTCGTGTATAAAACTTAAATTATTATTGCAGTGTAAAAATCCGCTACCCCACCTTTAAGAATGTCTGATCCGATCTCAGAAGATGTGTTCTTAGCTATAGACACTTTGCCTACCTTGCCTATGGGGGTGGCCATAGGAACTGAATGAGTAGTGCATACATATTCATTGCATTGTGATGATTGCATACAGTTTGTTTCTTTCTGGACAGCTTTCTATAAGTGGAATTCACGCTGGAAGGTAAAATAACAAGTAATTATACTATATTTACAGTTCATCTTTTTTCCATATAGAAATAACCATATTAGTGCATCACTGCAGCAAACAGTCTGTCAGCCGGTTAGTCAGACTCTTCAGCTCGGTGGATGCCTGGGGTGGGCTAAAAACAGCTGACCCATGGGAGCCATAGATATTATTATCACTCTATTCACTTGCGCCAAATTCACCTGGATGTCTCGACATGACACAGGCAAGGGACCTAAATTTAGTTTAGCGGAGTTCGCTGCCCACGGGTAGTGCACAAACTGGCCGCTGGGAGGTGGATTACTGTCACTGCCGGAGAAGGTCGTGTTTAATACCCAGCTATGACATCCACTGTTATGAGACTGCCTTAATACAGACAATATTCAGGCAGGCTTAAGAGTTTGGAGCTATAAAATATACCACTTAGCAGATGCTATGTGGTGGCTTCCTGAGGAGAGTTAGCATGATTACTCCCGTGTTTGAACCTGTCTTTCACCAGATGGATATGTGTAGCGTTCTGAATTATTTTGACTTAGACATTCAACTCCTGTCGCTGAAAGATGCCAGGAAAAAGCCAAACGTCATGACGAACATTTGAAGCTGACTGGTTGAAACGTACAGCATGTTTGTCAGAAAGAACAAGATCGTGGACAGAAATGGTGTAATGAGTTCTCTCTGCAGTGGCTGGGTGCATTCTTAGAAGAACTTTAAGCTGCTGGTTCTTCACATCTAGATGAGTAAGCAGAGGAGGCTTGTACATCTGTTACTGATGCCTATAGGACATAGACATGTCCCGCCGGAAAAAGAATCCAGGGAAGGTCAAAGACATACTGGAGGAACTGTCTCTCAGCTGGCCTGGAAACACCAGGGATCAAACTGGAGGAAGAGTCTGGTGGGAGAAAACTCTGAGAAACTGTGGATAGAGGACAATTTAGACAATTTGGGCGAAATGAGGTTTTTTAGTACTTTTTAAAGTTCAAGTCCTTATTTTAGGTGCATTCACACAGATTAGGAACTGTAGGCTAGGGCCACACTTTTTTAGCTCCCGCTCTCTTTCAGGAATCATCTCGAGACAAGCACATTTATGTTTTATATTTATATATTCTGACATTTAGACAAACTTTCCTAAACCTCGAAAAAAAAAAAAAAAAAAAAAAAATTAAAAGCAGTAACTCTCAAAATAAAATTTGTTAGAACCAATGAATAATTGTGTTCTCTGATGAATTTCAGTTATGTTTTTAGCTAATCATATTTATGTGTAAAAAAAAAAAATGTATAAGACAACTTAATGGCAATTGAAATGTTCCCGATTATGCAGATGCTAATATTAACTGTTGCTGTGTGAACGCAAACTAGTTCCTCTGACTAAACAGGGGCTAAGGGAATGTGGGACTTAGATCTTGGTACTGTCTTGTTCAAAAACGCCTTTGGTTGGGCAGTGGTTAATGCTCTGGTGTCATAGCAAGAAGGTTTTGAGATCAGCTCCCAGGTGGCCCGGAGCCTTCCTATGCGAAGTTTGCATGTTCTCTCCATGTCTGCGTAGGTTTCCTGTTCAGTAAAGCCCCCCCTTTCCCCTCCCCCTGGACTCCTCGGAAAAAGAGACACTTAATCTCAGGGGGACTTTTCTATTTGAATAAAGGCATTTATGATAGACATAGAGATTATTAAATCAAGTTGTACTTGATTTTAGGCATAAAAGAATACCTTCATGTTCAAAAGTTCCTACAACATTTCAAAGCATTGTGTCCTAAACAGCAAGCATGCAGATGTGAATTCATATTCTGTTAATGCTTCACTAATTTGCAGCAGACGGACCACCCGTCACAAGCCACGGAGGTCTCTAACAGGGATGTGCAAATGGACTTTCTCCCCAACGTGTCTCCCACTGTACACGGTCCAGGCCTAATGATTCAAAAACCTCAAGCTGTTTAATAATTGCTAATGACAGGCAGAGTGTTTGAGTGAAACTACAGTGAAAGCCTGTTGCATTACTGTGCACTGATGAATCTGAGGCTCTGGGAATCATAATGAAAAGGGTTTCAGTCAGTAAAAATCATCAGCTTTGGGATAAATGGATTGGGCTAATGGCTGGAGAAAGGAAACTGCAGTATGTAATTCACATGATTCAAGTTTTTTCATCGAATGAAAATGTCCTTATTGTGGCCAAAACAGAGAAGATTGGATGACGTCTTTGGGTAGAATAGTGTAGGAGGTTTTAAGTTGTTTTCAATAATTGTAAATCAGCGATGTCATCACATTCTTTGAAGCTGACTTTAGGCTGACTCCACAATATGCACACTCAACAAATTAGTTTATACTGCCCCATTTACAGAGCTTTTAGTTCACTAAAAAACAGGAAGTGTGCTTGTTATTGTTGTTAACTAGATTCCATTAGAAAATTGACAAAGCTTTGGTTCCATAGATCTGTTGGTTTAGCAAAAAGTATGGAACAGCGATTTTAGGAAACCAAAAGTGCTTGGATAAGTAGATTATATTGGGAAAAAAAAATCACTTGACTTCATGGCATCACTGCTTGTTCAATGCCACACTGTGGGACATTTCAGCCAAATTAGTAACTCTTACGTGAGGTCAATATGGTGCCAGCTTTAAATAATATAATCTTTTAAAATCAAATAAATGAAAAACCCTCAGGTGATCTTTGGTCTGTTCATTAGCATTTCCCTTTTCTTCAGTATTCTACAGATCCGCTCACACGTACATGCAGTGGTGGGCTCAGATGGACAGACACTAAATTATGTAACTGTGACTGACAGTTTGTGTTAACGTCTTGGGTGAAGACATGGGCAGAACGGCCAGAGCCTTTTTCTTTCACACATCCTACACTTACCTCACTGTGTAGAAGCTGTAGAATGCCAATAAAGACAACTTCCATCATCACAAGATAGTCCCAAAAGAAACAAACTGCCACGTACTTACAATTGTACATGCTTTCGACATGTTTTTGTCATTATATCAACTTTATCATGGTGTCAATTTTTTATATTGTTAATGACCATCAAATATGTTTTCCAATGCATTATTTGCATTGTTTTCTGCTTTCAAAGGAATGCTACAGACAAGGACCAATAAAAAAAACGTATTTCCCACATCAAGAATTGAGTTAGAGCTCTACTAACTCTACTTAGGCATTATCATAGGGTAAATAATCAGACCAATCTTGCCTGATATGCTAATGCTGCAGGAGTGCTCAACGAGTCTGGAATATTTCTGACTCAGAGTACATCACAAATTTAGGACATTCAATACCTTCTGAGGCTCAGAGGGGAAAGAATAGTTGCTCCAAGACAAAACTTTAGCTGTATTTTTTATAAGGAAGAAATGCTAGAGCATGAATAAAGCAAAAAAGAAAAAGTTAATTTGGCAAGTTATACCTAAAGAAATTCATGCCTCGAGCAGTCTGTGTTCTCAAGCTCCAATCCGCCATACCGGTGACCAGTGTTTTGCCTGAGTTCTCACCATTACACACCCACTGCTGACTCTCATAAATGTTTTTCAATATTTGTAGAAGTTGTTTTTTAAATCAGCTCAGTCTCCAAAGAAAACGTAGATATACAACAGTATGTCAGAAACGTACGTCAATATGCTACGAAAAGCCAAAAAATAAAAGAAGTTTACTGTAGGAGCTTAGGCTTCAAGTTACTAAAATGGGTTAGTTTAGGACAAGGGCTTGAGGTGCGTTAAGATTTACCCCTTAAACCCAAAGACACTGTCACCATGTGGCTTCAACCAAAAATTTGTGGTTATTTTATGTTTTGACTTTTTTTAACAGACGTGAAAATGTGCTCATTGTATGTTTTTGACATTCCGTTTATCTAAGTTTTCTTCTGAGACTTTCATGAGGCCAGAGGATAGGCTCATTCTTAAAAACAGTGTACATTGCTATGAAATATCTAAACGGTCATTTCACACATTCTCAATCTAGTCAGTACTAAACTGCATTTAAACAATGTTCATTTTACCTGCCCTCCATGTTTATTAAACGATATTGATCTAAAATGTTAATGTCATGTAAAGAAAACCTAGTGCTCTTTAAAATGTGTAAAACAAATGCAACGATCTCAATAAGTACGTTTCTAAAGTACTAGATACTAGAATTCCTTATAGTTTTCATGGTATTTGAAGTAACAACAGTCTAACAATCTAAACATTTGCCACAATAATGGAGTGCATTTAAGCACATTACAGCTGTGTTACGGCTGTATCACTCTCCTCCTGCTATCTCCCATCTGCTCCATCATCTGCTGCCTCATCGCTACATCTCTCTCTCTCTCTCTTTTCCCGCTTTCTGCAACGTTTCTGTTCCTTGCACTGCCGAGATTGTTCTCTATATGTAGGTGCTGATGAAATTTTGAGGGCGCGCTGTGAATTATTTAGAAGGGAGGATTATGAAAGCAGCTTCTTGGCGCGTTGCTGGAGGGTATAAATCAATATGAGACATCCCAAGCTATCCCCACCACCACTTTCCCTCTCCCCTCGGTCCCCCCTCCCTCCTCTCATCTGAAGTCCAGACGTGGGGCCACTACAGGACAGGCGGAGGGGCAGATGCGCTCAGATGAACTACACTGAAGTCTCGATGTGGAACTAGCCAGTGTTGTTTTGCCAATCGACACTGTCCACATCTCTGGGAACAGATGGCTTACTTTACGGCATGCCAAGTCCAGTCTGCTTCTTCTTATGCTGCTGTTAGAGCGGCCCGAGGCGGTGGTCCACAAGTTGGAACAGAAGAGGTCACCCAGCAACATGAAGGCTGTCGAAACATCGGATTGTAGGTCTAAATATGAGCTTATTGTCCTGATTGAATAATATTAGGCCTGGGACTCGCTGTTACTTCACCATTCAGTGCACATTACAATGGTCATAAAGAAGATAATTTTCTTACTCACAGTATATTACCTACAAACACTGCTGTTTATGCATAAAACCATAGATATATAATTAGTAGACACGCAATCAGCAGCCCTGCTCTGTTACTACACACGAACAGCGCCATATTCCTCCAGTGGAGGTAAGGTAAGGTATACTTTATTGTCCCGTAGAGAAATTTGTCCTCTGCATTTGACCCATCCTTCAATGCCTCTGGGGCATCTCCTCAGGAGCAGTGATCGCTGCAGTGCAGCGCTCGGGGACCCATCTCCAGATCTTCTTGCTAGGCTTGGTCAGGACTATAGCTGGAGGATATTAACATAACATGCATGTTATTGGTTGATGGGGGAAACCAACCCAGACACGGGGAAAAATATGCAAACTCCAAACAGAGGCCCGTGCGGGAATCGAACCCGCGACCTTCTTGCTGTGAGGCAAGAGCGCTAATTGCTCAGCCACCGTGCCGCCAGGTGATGACGCAAATCAATTAAATACAATGACAGAAGTTTCACTTTTGGATAAAATTAGCTAAAACAAGCAATTTCAACAAAACCATGAGCAAAACGGACTGATTTGTGTCTTATGTAGCTTTTTTAAACAACTTTGGCGGTGTCAAATTATATTTCTCAAACTACAGTACTATATTCATAGGCTGGGACTCCATGAGTTGCTGATGCAAAAGACACGCCTCCACATGGAAGTGAAGATATAACTTTTATTTGGAGTTATTTATGTAATTTGTCTGCTGTGCTCACTAGTGACATGTAAAAGCAGACGTTTGGTGGTCTTTGTTGTTTGATCTTTTGTTGAAGTTCGCTAGCCGCTGGTTTTATACACACATTTTATCGACAATAAAATACTAAAAGGTTTGTAAACTCAACAATAAATTGTAACAAGGCTCTGACGATTGCTAAATGTGGTCGGTAAGTTTGTACCAGCTGACACTCTCTGGATCTTTCATAACTTGCGTTTTTTTTGCGGACTAATGCTAACGGCTAAAGGAAAACAAACAGTAGAAGGCTCCGGACTACCTCAGCACAGTTATAATGCTCAAGTAAGACAAAGTGCTTCTAAACACATCTTTGCTGAATAATTTGAGGTTAGGTAAAACAGCAAAGTATCTGGACTTACGTAAAATGTTTCAAATGAAATAGTTTAGTCTTTGTTTACTTAGGGTTTTAAAATCAGCTGATAGGTAATACTTTACTTACCAATTACACATATATTAAAAACTTTCTATAAATAGTAAAGATAGTTAATTATAATATGTAAACATTTTGTATGCTCACCACAGTATTTCTAGCCTAATCTCATTTCACTTCATGGAAAGCGCCTGACATTGCATCACCATGATCGTTGGCTTCACTCCTGTTCCCTGATATTTTGTATGTTTGTGTTCTTAAAATGGTCAAGTAAAAAAAAAGAAAATCTAAATGCTGAAAAAGATCTATAAGTTAATCAAGTAAGTAGGAACACACATTTAAAGAGAAAACCAAGGCACTCTTTTTGTAATACCCTTTTAAAAAGTCTGTGATTTGTCTAGACTAAGTCATTATTAAACTGATCCCGTTCCCACGCGCAGCAGCTCTCAGAAAAAGACTCTTTAAACTCTTATTAAATGAAGAGTGCCTTGACTTTTTTTTCTGGCTAATTGTTGGATGAGGTCAAAATCAGAAGAAAAATAAAAGAAGTAATAACACATTTTAAATTTTCTGTTATTGAATAATTTTGCCTGCTGCTATAGTTTAGTGCTATCTCTCAAAAAAATAAAGTAACAAAGTGATAATTAATAAAGCAAAACATCTGGATGCAACTTAAAACGTATTGCACTTCTCCTCCAAAAAAATCCAGATATGGAGTTAAATACTGTAGGGATGCACCGATCCAGCTTTTTCAGTTCCGATACTGATTCCAATACTTTGGCTTTAAATATCTGCCAATACCCGATATAAGCCGATACAGTGTAAGGACTGAAATGACTTTTCTTTCTTATTAAAACATAAGACATTTTGTCATTTAGTTTTATGTAGCTGTTGAAAAATCCAAGTTACAACTTCACAACTTAATCTGAATAAAATGTCCAATATGAGACTTTCTGGATCAACACCAGCCAAAAATTAGTCTTTTTATGTCCAATTATAGACACAACTATCATATCGGCTGAACCGATATTATGGAGCCAATACTCGATCCATCATAATTTCTTGGATCGGCACCGATATCTGATCCCAGTATTGGATTGGTGCATCTCTAAAAAATATATATTTTTATTTTCTGGATGCCTTTCTTTAAAATATCAGTGAGTCTCTGCGTGTTTCCTCATGACACAAGTATGGTGAAAAGACAGCTGACAAATGCATAAAAAAATCCTGTAAAACTGCTAAATTGCAAAATCTAATTGGAATAAAACATGACCTAAACTTAGAATAAAGTCTGGATTAAACCAATAGTCTGAAATCAATCTTGTATCGAATTATGCAAAACCCAGGCTAAACATTCGGACACTCTACATTTTGTCGCACCTCTCACAATGCACCAATTACATAACAAGTCTGCTTTCCGAAGAACACTGGATTGTGCCAATTTGATTTGCACGGCGCCAACGCTCCGGGCCTTTGGACGAAGGATAAATTATCATCTTCAAGCACTCAGCCCTGCGTCGGACTAGATTGTCTCGTCGTAAGTTAGACCACATCCATTTTCTCCAGCGCGCCCGCCCCGACCAGTAAATCGGCCCTTCTCCTCTTCTCATCTGTGCTTTGGGACTTCACATTTGGTCAAGGCTGTTGTTCTTTTGTGGCCAATGATTTTTTTCCCTTCCTGCGAGAACAAGCTTCAGGGAGCAAACAAACCTGAGGGAGCAGGGATTGCAGAGAACCGATCAAAGAACAAAAATGGGGTTTCAACCTCGTTCAATCTTTTACAAGAGCTGGAATGCTATATGTGACTCCTGAGACTGACACCAGGCACTCTTCTGACAATAGCGACGAGGTAAACAAAAGCCATAGATCGGATGGCCCACAAAGATTAGAAAGCATTGTGGACTTTTCACAAGTTTGATCTAGTTGTCCAAGTTCCATTGACACTGAGCTGACACATTTAAAATTAAACGAATAGATATGATTTTTAAAATTTGTTTTTGCTGTCATATAGACACTGGTTTCAGACCTAAGAAGCCTTTTTACAGAAATTATTACGTTAAAACTGCTTGACTTTAGGATTTAAACCCTAATTTCAAGCATTTTGAGTCATTCAGGCTCTATTTGTTGGGAGACAGAGACATTTCTTCTTTTTTTGAGCCAAAATATTTGCCATTGTGTTAAGAAAATTGTTCTTATCAAACTGGTAAGTTTTTGTTCATATTTTAAGCCAAATTCTCTTATAACTAGAGATAGACCGATATATCGGCCAGCTGAAATTTTGGGCAGATATTTTTTTTTAACATATCGGCCACATCGCCCATCTGCCTCATTTTGGCCGATATTTAATCAGGCAGTTGTTTGAACAGTCTTTTGCAAGATAGAGCTACACTCACAGTAATCAGCTCAGCCCCAAGTTATTTTTAGAGACAAATTATACGGTTTATTCCATATACTGTATCTCAATTTTGTTGTGTTTTGAAAGGGTGCACTTTCTTGAATTACTTTTTAGAATGTTCTGTCATGTGCATAAACATATTGTATCATTAAACAATGAGACAAAACAATAGTTTAGATTAAACTTTTTCTTTCTTTTGGATATACTATCTCAGCTATGTTTTTAAAAAACTAAAACAAGAAAATCGGCCTAAAAAATCGGCCTTGAACAAAAAAAAAAAAAAAAAAAAAAAAAAAATTGATATCGGCATCGGCTGACAACATTTTTAAAAATCGGCATTGGCCAAGAAAAACCCATATTGGTCGAGCTCTACTTATAACCAGTTAGAGACGCCTTGAAACACAAGAAATATTACATAACCAATTAAATCTTAACCAGTTAAACTGACTCAAATACAGATCAAAATCTGAATCCAAGTCACATTAAGCTCGTTTAGATAGCTTAAAATGCCTCAGTTCATTTCTAGACCATAGAAATAGGGCAATTCCTGGGTTTTGGGCAACAAAATGCTTAGAAATAAACAAAATCCCCTTAATCAAAAATACATACTTCGGCAGAATAAATGTGATGCAAAAATTGTATTTAAAAATCCGGTTCCTGGGTCCACAGCGTATCTGCATGCCACAGTAGAGTCTACATTTCAGACTGGAAAAGTGTTGAAGACCACAGCTGAGATCTGTACTTCTGACATTCTCACACCACCTTTAAAAGCCGAGTGTGTTATTTTTAGCATGTGTTAGATTGAGAGAACATCTAGTGCTTTGAGTAAACTAAGACTTAAAAAAGACTCAACATTTTAGTTCAGACGTTGCAGTTGAACAAAATCAGCACAATTCTTTCAGATGCTAAGGGAATTATGAAAATGTGTGTGAGTTAAACCTAAAAGTACATTTTAAATCAGTATTTTTTTGCTCCGGTATCTACTTTTAGCAACACTGTATATTGAATCTGAATATCACCACAGAATAAATGCCCTGACAGGAGAGTTTGAAAGTGCTATTTAATATTTGGGATCCAACTTGACGGCCTGTTTACATTTTTTAGCAATACAATGATGCTTGCCATTAAATAAAAACAAGATAAATATTGTACGAAATGTCAGATAGTAGAAGACTGAGTCAAAGCCAGAACATAAACATTGCAAATTGTGAAAGACATCTAATAAAACATGACATTTACTTTATCTGATTCTTTTTTCAGAAGCCTATATTGCGATCAAATTAATTCTTTTAGTAAATGTTTTATTTTAGAGCAGAATGATGGATTTTTAATATTTTCCATTCTCTCTCTTCTTCCCATTTTGGCTCTTGGCGCTCTATTAGCTACTTCATCAAGAGGCCCACAGGCTGAAATTATAGAGGGCTAAAAATAATGGCTCTATAAATAAGGTGGAGCCTTTTGAAAGTGATTGAGAGGTCAGGTCTCTAGGCAGCTGGGGGATGCTGCCGAGTAAATTCACAAAGAGTAGCCTTCACCGTTTCCACAAAAGTCAGCTTTACTGTGGACAGTCTACACAAGGTCGTAAATAGACCTCTATCAACAGCATCAAACTTCATTTTCAGTTCCCTCGAGTTTCAAAGGAAACATACTCTACTTTTCATGCAGTACTGAACACTTTTGGATTTGCTCAGAGTTTCAACATTTTCTACAAATAGATCTGTCTAAATCTGTGTTATGAAGATGTGGATTCAAAAGTCTGAATATTGCTCGGTGTCCTTCTAGACTGGCCTCAACAAAAGAACCCTCTGAAATGTTCAGTTTTAGTACACTGACACAGATTTAGTGCACAATTGTCATGTGACTGCAGGAATATGCACCATAGGTGTTGATCTGCAGTGAATGTTCATTTTAGTTCAAAACAACAAAACTGATCAGCTCAGTCTCTTCACAATAACATTTTAATGTGTTCATTTTTGATGAGTGGCTACCTGATAGTTTATGACATTAAATACATCATATGAGGTTTTATTATTTTTCAAATTGCACAAGTATAGATACATCTGAGATTGGCATCAGAGGCCACGATCACAAACAGTTAACATTGAGAGTGAATCAGAACAACAGTTTTATCACTCACTGCTCAACAACTACAACAGCAAATGTGGACATAAGGAAATGTATTGTGCCAACTATAAATACAAAGACATGGAGAAGAATAAAGCGACTCAACGGCCCAAGTTTGTGAATATATCCAGTACGGCTGGGCAATATTGTGATCAAAAATCAAATCGTGAGCTATCTCTGTAACAATGTCCTTTTTGATGAAATCGTCATATTGTGATCACCTCTCTGTTCAAACAGCCTAGTCTTTGCAACCTACTTCTCTTAGCCTCAGAGTTGTTAAGAGGGCTCCTTTTTTAAAGTCGCATATAAATTTTGTGTCGTAAAATACATGATTTTAGCAATTTTTCAGGTGTGCTTTACAAAAATGTATACATTTATGACGGAAACATGGATTTTTCATGTAGAAACGTCGTTATGAATGTAAGAAAAACTCTGAAAATAAGGCAAAAATAATAAATACTTTTTAGAGGCACCACACAATGTTAAAAGTATCAGAATAAAAAAAAAGTTTGGGGAGTTTTTTTTTTTAAAGCTTGGTTGCTTGTTCCCTCTGAAAATCTGGCAACACTGGTCAGCCTTTGTCCTTCTGTGAGCCAATCATAGTGAAGTAGAACGTTTTTCAAAAGTAGATGACTTTATTTACCTCAAAGGCAACAGAAAAAAAAAAAACAATCTGGCGCTAAAAAAAATTGTGATTAAAATTTTTGCCATATCGCCCAGCTCTGACATCGAACAATATTAACTAGATGCTAGCATGATGCTGACGTGATGCTTGCGCCGCCTGGCGTTTTTAATATCGACAGAACAATCTGTTTACTTTTTTGAGATAAAACCACTTCAACAACATCCATTACGACTTGGCAGTGACACCACTTGAAATGTTTGTCTTTCGGAAATGTCTCAAAAGAGCGAGGAAAATGCAGTTCTCCATGAATTCTTATGGATCTTTAACCATAACATTTCCCCAAGCCACGCCCCTAATATAACGCATTGCTGACTGTATCTAAAGGGAAAGGGATGGTTGTGGGGTATAAAAGAACAAGGAAATTTCTATGTACTGTTGTGGATATGCAAATCAATCCATTTACAACTTTGAGCCATGTTTGAATGTTGCTTACTCAATAAAACATACCTGTTTTTTCACACATATTTTGAGTAATCCTGCATTATAACTCCAAACCTGAAAACTCTGTATTCTGTTTTAGTTTTAGCAGCCCACTCCAGACTGCACTATAGGATAACCTTGAGGTGTTGTCTTTTTGGGAATACTAAGCACTCAATAACATCACAAAGTAGAAGACGATGCTTACAGTTTGTAGAAATACAAAACTAAATTAATACATTAAGCAACACAACTTTAGCCTTGTTTTTAATGAGCAAGCGACATCATAACATACTGTGCATTTCAATGAATCTGTGTGTTTTTAGCTTGTATGTGAGGGAAAGAGAGCGAGAGGATGGGACGCGGAGAAGCGGTCTGCAGCAGAGGAACCCAGTGCGTTTTATTATTCATACTCATGTGTGGATCAGCTTACAGCCCACAGACACCTGCCCGAGATCCACGACACATACTGATATGAGCTGCTGCTGCTCCAGTCTCCTGCCTGCCTTTTTCAACAGGGATTTGGGATTATTTAACAAAGAAAACAACGTGCAAAAACTAATGGGTCTATTTGCATAAAAAATTGAAGGCTGGAATTAAATAGAGCCCGAAGAGAGGCTGAGTTGAAATGTTATTGTCAGAGGACGTAAACAGCTCCGAAATTGTCTCTTCTTTTGCTCGAAAATGCAAAATGTGACTCCTTCCAGCAGCTGTGATTTATAATGTAACAGTTTAACCGGACTTTGCAGAAAAGTTAAATAAAGGTGACAATAAAGAGGAAGCAGTTTCTTGTTTACACCAGCCTGAGCCTCAAAGTCACAGCGCCACAGACTTGCAATTGTCTTTTTGTGAATGATTGAGATCGACACCAGGAAGAAAAAGCATAAATCAGGTACAAATTAGATTTTATTTTTCTAAGAAAGCATGTGTATTGTGTGAGTGATGTCAGCTGCTCATGTGGTAGACCCTTGGGATCAAGAATTTGCAGTAGAAATACTCATCATCAAATAAGTCTGGGGGATCTGGGCAAATGGAAACATGGCTATAGGGATGTTCAAATTTTTTCCTCAGCAGGCCAAAAAGTATAGTATTTTTGCTCGAAGGGCCAATATAAATATAAATTTTGTAGAATGTAATGTAATTATTTGTTTCGTCAAAAATGTTTATTTGCAAGAAAATAGTGATTATATGATCATAATTTAGCAGAATAAAACTGATTTGGTTCTTTTTAGCTTAAAATGTAATCAGACAGACATTCTCACACCTCTTCAGGGGCCAAATTAAACCCTTTGGTGGGCCATGATTTGCCCCTGGGCCCCTCTGATCTAAAGAAAGATAATCAGATAAAAATCAGTTAACTTGAAAATGTGCTTGTAAAAAGAGCTAAAGAATAACACAAAAAGGTAACAACCTTTTTAAATTTTCTGACTTTTGGAGTGTCGTCACCAATTTATCTCCATACAGATGTTGTTCATCTGCCTTGAGAACGTTCTATGGTAGGTATCAAGTAATGTATCCACATGGAAACAAGCAGAGGACTCCGTCATATCCAGCTAAGGATACGTTTTATTGAAAAGTAAACCCTACTCACTCTAGAATGCATTTAAAAACAGTGATGGGGAAAAAGTATTGAAAAAGTAAGTAATTACTTTTTCAATTCTGTAATTTCTGCCCTATTGAGCGCACCTGAATATAAGCCGCACCCACAAAGAAAAAATGATAAAATACATATAAGCCGCACTTGTTAATAGTAAGTCTGTGAGAATCTATAATTTTGCTGCATTGCCTTATAAGCCGCATGTTCAATTTTATGAAAAAAGTAGCGGCTTATAATTCAGAAATTACAGTAGTTTAATATTACTTTTGACTTTAAAAAAATGTAATTAGTTACACTACTTAGTTACTGCCCCAAAAAAGTAACTTAGTTACATTACTTTGTGTGTGTTATTGCAAACATCGATTAAAAACAGGATCTAACATTTTAATATGGCAATTAAAACCCTAACAGTCGAAGGCCTCCTACTTTTCTTTAAAAATTCAATTTTGTTGAGTGTCTGAAAAAGCATACTATGAAGCACAGGTTAAATATAAAAATCACATTGTATCCCTTTTATTTAGAGCAAAATCAGCCATTCTGGGATGATCCAGACTCAGATTTCAGCTCTAAGCCTCCAAATAAAAAAAAGTCCTCAAAAATTCAAAAATTTTAATAGGACTTTAGTATTGGCTCCGCCTAAATTTTTTTGAGTAATTTTTGGTCCCTAAAACTCATTTTTACCTCAATTGCCTTCAGCTTTTACAGAGGAATTGTCAAAACCCCAAATATGCCAAATCTAGTGTCATTTATGTCTCAGCTGTCAACACCAGCTTTACCAATCCTTATATCTACCAAAAAAAATTTAGGCGGAATTTAGATTTTGTTTTTCTTTTGCTTGGAGAAAGTTCTCACTTCTGATGAGAGCCTGTTGGACATTAGAAGCAAAAACTACAGGAATACAGCTTTAAAAAGACCCCAGCCATTTGCCTGTGCTCCAAAGGGTTCAGGAACAGTTTTAGTTTGAATTTTACAGATTTTAGTCAGACGTGTGAGGTAAAAAAGCCCGCATGAGAAGGGTTAAAAAGAAGTAAACAACAAATGAGCGGCTTAAACAGGCTCAAATTAAATAAAATCAACATCAAAACTGATCTGGGCAACGTCACAGCGGCTTATCTGTGTCTCTGAGTCGTTTTATTGCACGCTTTTCTAGATTTTTTGTACTTTAAAGTAACTACAAGTATTTTGTTAGTAAATTAATTACAAGTATTTTCACAGTAGCTAATACCACATTCATGTGGTCCTCGGGAACTCTGAAAAATGTTGTTCCGAGTTAAAAAATGCACGTGAATGAGCTCAGCACCTGATGTCACTGACACATGGAGACTGATGAAAATCAGTTTGAAAATAAATACTAGCAACCTAGGATCAGATCTCACTGTTACGCCTATTTATCTCTGTTAAAAGTGCTGTGTCAATTATTTATATGGTTAATGACAAAATCCAGACTTTCTGAAGTAGGCTGCATATGAATGCAAACAAGGTCAGAACCGCAACCTCTCATCCCGGTGTTCTGTCCAGATGTGACCCCCTCACTAGCTTTTGTGACTGTGCGTGACATACTAATCTTCCCGCGGTAAACAGTTTACAATTAATTCGGCTAAGATTTGTCATAATTCGAAGGCTAAGTTTGGAATTGGGGCTTGGGTGAGGGTTAGCAAAAGTAATTTGAAAATAAAAAAAAACATTACTTATTTTCCAGCACTATCTTTAGACAAGGGGGTTCCAATCTTGACGGGGAGTGCATCTCGACAGATCACCGGAAACACAAGCACCCGAGGACCACATCAATGCAGCATTAGTTACACTACAAGTTATTCAAAAATGTCATGTAAGTACAGTAACTAAGTTACAGTAATTAAGCTATTAAATGACTGAATGCAGAAAAGATCAGTCTGCTTCCATACTGGGGAACATTCCACACTAAACAATAACATCTCTATGGAAACATACCCATCAGAAAAGCTACATAGTGCACATTTAAATGGTTTAAATTGACAAAATGAAAGTGGAATGTTCATATCTTTTTATCCCAGCTCTTTATAGTGTTTGCCCTCTTTTAAAATATTCATTGGTAATACATTAGTGTATTAAGTTCCTCTCCAATTATTAATTCAGCAGTCATTTGTAGGCCTGTTAAACCTAAGACAATTTATATCTACGTTTATTATGAATTTTAGAAGCATATTTTCAGAGGAATCCGTCTACTGCTCACATAGAAAACACCTTGCATTTTCCATCCAGTATTGTCAACTTCATCTTGGTAAACCCTGAGGAGAAGACACCACACCTCCTCATATTTTATTGCTTTGATCCACTGCTTAATGGCCTTCCTCCCTCTCGCTCAGTATTGACGTCATAGCCATTAAGCTGTGCCTTTGGGTATTTTAGTGAAAGCAGTGGCCGACTTGGATGTTAGGAGTGCCTCGCCAGAACTCAATCTTCACCTGATAAAGCCGCCGCATTGGTCCGTCTGACAGGACCGGTTAACAGTGCAATCTGTCTGACCCCTGCGCCACCACTGTCAGTGTTCAAAGAGATGTGTGCGGAGGAGAGGAGAGGTTTAAGTGGAAAGTGGTGACATGAGCAGAACATGTAAGGGTTCACTATCAAGTCAAAGGGTTAGGCAATGTTGTTTATTTGATTTCATCCAATCTGCAGAGATCAGACAAAGGTAAACTTGGTATTAGAACTAAACTGGGCCAGAACTGGGCTTTCATTTTGACACAAATTGAATTCTGGTTTCTAAATGACAGTACATCAAATAGTTCCTGAAGGGTAGAATCTGCTTTTGAAGTGTGAGTCAAGAGTAATGATTCAGAATGATTTTTTTTTGTTAGATTAAATTACAATTTACAATGAACAATTTTGTTTTATTTATGGAAAGTCACACTAAAATCAGAATCAGACCAGAGGTGAGGAGCCTATTGTTTTAGTAATAGAGGAAAGAGCACCAGAGATATAACACTTGTTTTCAGATCCTTTCTAACCCTGTCTAGATATAAAAACAAAAGGCACATTTGTATCTGTTTTAAGCTATAATTGATGGAATAAGACTAGATTTGCTTAAAAATCTTGTCAAGAGAACTTGAAACTAGCATTTTCTGCTCAAAACAACTAGGTTGGTCACATGTCTTACTGCACTGGCAGATTAATTCACTGCCCATTTTTTTTTTTTTTTTGCAATGTGGAGTCAAACTCAGGACCTTCCTACTAAGAGGTGAGCACTAAACATTGCCCAGTCTGAATTTATAATATAATAATATCAAATAATACTATGTCTTATGGTCTCTTTTTACCTTATGCCTTAATTCACTCAGTGTGTTTTACATTATGGAAAACGCATTGACACACACACTAACATATTGTACATACAGCAATGAAGGTTAAGTGTCTTGCACAAAGGCACAACAGCAGTGTTCATCTAAGGAGCTGCAACCTCTGGGTCAATTGATCTGACGCCAACTAAAGAGCAAGAATCAACCAGCCAAGCTTTGGATCGGAGAACTCCACCAACTAAGCAACATGCAATGAATAATGTATTAAAATTAAAATGTAATAAATCTTCTCCTTTTCTTGTCTATTGTAAAAAACAACAAGAAAAAACATTAAATTTTCTCCACAGAACAAAACGGAACAGAAAGATTTCTTGTCATTGTCACAACAAGGTACAATGAAATTATGTCTGCAGTGAGCCTTCGGGCCGCTGCACTTTTTGGGCGCCGCCACTCGCACTTCAGAACATGACATGCAAAGCAAACATACACATTAAAAAAAAACAAATAAATAACATATTAAATGGTGATGGAACAGTAAAACGCAATTATGTGCACAATATCTACAATATTAACTGTTTGGCAACACTTTATAATGACTACACTTTAATTTGCCTTAATTCATCATGAACAATAGAGACAAAATAAAGGATGAAAACATTTATTAAGGCTTAGTAACTATGAAATTACAGCAAATTCTACCTCTCAATCTTAAATCCTAACAAGTGAGTGGTTACTAAGCCTTAATAAACTTTTATGCATTAATGGACCATTTGTGCATGAATAATTAAATATGTAATCATGCTTTATTAAGACTATTAGGATTAAGGTAGTTAATATAAAGTGGTGCCAATTGTTTAGACATGCTTGACTAAAAAATAGCTTTTTAGAACATTTTAAGTAATGGTATTTTGAAATACTTTTATCAACAAGTATTCATGAATATCATTAGTGTGAGATATTTATCAAATCGACTGGATGAATACATGATTGTACAACTCTTCTATGTATGTAGAAGTAAACTTGTCAGGCCTATCTCTGCAGGACAAAACCAGGATCAAACTTTAATCAAACCAGGACTAAACTTAAAAGCAAAAAGTCAAAGTAAAGTCAAAGCAATGATAGGCATCACTTGTCACTTGTGCAAATTAAAAAACACAGCCATAAACAACGTCACTTCTCATTTGATTGGGGAAAACGAATGCCTGCTGTTCCAGACTTTGAATCAAGACCTTGCCACTGAGCTTAATCAGGTTTTTGAGATAATATCCACTCATTTATAACAATTTCCTTCAGATTGCGACAGATAGGAGTCCAAAGTAGGCCACCTTAACCTTTACTTTGCTCCTTTTGTAGTCCCCTGTTGTGTGTCTGGCACATGGCACACAGATCAAACATCAAGTCTCATACCGAGGCTGATATATCTGCATCTGCTGCTACGGAGCATCACCCCGGCATGTTAATGTGAAGAGATAATATTTCACATCCGATCAGCATCACAATCATAATTCTCTCCTTCCTCTCTCTCTCTCTCTACCTTCTTCTCTGAGTTTGCCGCGGTGAAACACAAAAGACAGGCTTCTTAAAGGTACTCAATATGGAAACAAAGTGTCAGTAACACCCAGCAACACCTACATGTAACAGTGTGGCTTCATGAATATGGAATGAGGAAGATGAGCAGGCCAACACACTGAGGTCAGACAGTGCTGTTTACACGCACGGTCAACTAGTCATGTTGTGTGGCTGGTATTCACACCCAAAGTTCACACTGACATACAATTAAAATAAAAATATGTAAATGAGTTTGAATTATATACAATGGATTAGATGAAAAACAGCAAGGTAGTGAAGACTGAATCTATAGTCATACATCCTCTTCTCTGATGCACTTTAATAATTCTTGTTGAACATACATACAATATCTAGAAGTTGAAGTTCTGTTTAAAGTGAAGCTAACAACTTAAATTCCACCCACAAAAACGTTTTGAACAAAATTTTGAGCTGCAAAAGATAAAAGGAGGGACTGAAGGTGAAGAGCTGCAGGTGTTTGTGATCAGCACACAGCTCAAATCATTGCTGATGTCTCATAGAATCTAGAACACTGATTTTTGCAGTGAGACACATGAGGTTTGTGAGTGTTTTGACCTGAAACTTGCTATAATGCACATAATGCAGTGCTATTTAAAGTGAGGCTGAGTAAACATGTGGTCAGAGACTTACTTCGCCCACAACTGCACTGCAAACAGGCTTGCATAAGTGGGAGATGCCCGGAGGCGTGAACAGACATTGATTAACAGCACCAAATATGGACGATCCTGATGTGCGGTGAGGTTTACTGCTGTGAGGCTGTGCAGCACAAGTCTAGCTGCACTTCAAGATGTTTTTTTTAATAACTGTGCACATGAGCTCATGCGTGTATTATCTAAAATTGAGAATAAAGAAGCACTGGTGCATGTCTTGAACCTACAACCTTCTACTGACAGCGTTTGACCATCATGGCAGCACAGTTGCGGTTTTTACACACAAAAGTGCAAAATGAGCGAGTTAACACAAAAATGTCCAAAAAAAGACCTGGAAACAGTAGATAATTTAACTTTAATATACTGTATAAAAACAACTGCTCTGCATTTAGTCCATTTAGTCAGAAGTAAAATAAAATCCTACGAAATAAAAAAAAGTTTTTTGTTTTTTTTTGTATTTTACCCAAAATTTGGTCAGTCTGCAAATCATGGCTAAAAATGATAACAAGTGTATAGAAATATAAATCTTATCTGACTAAGGAGTGCATGGTAGCAGAGTGGTTAGAAATCTCGCTTCCCAATAAGGAGGTCGCGAGTTTGACTCCCGAGTCGGACCATATCAACATCACATGATCTCTCTGGGTGGAGTTTGCATGTTCTCCCCGTGTGAGCGTGGGTTTTCTCCGGGTACTCTGGTTTCCTCCCACCTCCAAAAACATGCATGTTTAGGTTAATTGGGCATCACTCTAACTGTGTGTGAATGTTTGGCTGTCTAACTCTGCGACAAGTTGGCCACCGCCTAAGGCCCAAAGTCACTGGGATAGACTCCAGTCACCCGCGACCCCATCGAGATTAAGCGGTAGAAAATGAAAGAAAAAAAAAGAATCTTGCGACTATGAAACCAAAAATGAACTGAATGCAGCAATTTGCAGACAATTTGTCCAAACTTTTCTAGGAATGACAGTACGCACAATATAATATTGCAACGTGATGTGATGTGCTGCAATATAAATCTGGACATAAGGTAAATATGTTATAGTTTTATATAGCCCAATTGCATATTTGACCTGTGATCGATTTGTCCCCAGCTCCATTTAAGTTTCTTAGCCGGCCAAATTAATTATTTTTTTCCTCAAAGGGCCATTAACAATGATTTTGCAACAAACCTAATTTTGTCTTGGATCTATAAAATGTATTTGCAATAAAATGGTGATTTAACATTTTCTAGCTTGTTTTAGCAGTATAAACGTGATGATAAAATCTTAAAGCGCCCTGTACACAGCAGTTAAATAAAAGAAAACATGTTTTATAATGGACAAGTTGCTTCACTCTAAGGATGTCCAAGAGCCTTTTCTATTCTGTTTGTACTTTATATTTGCTGATGGCAACAGATTTGGTTTCTCTTTTGTATTTGAAGTTTTTTAGGGCATTCTCAAATGGTCAGTTAGTATCTTAAATATATGCCTAAATCATTTTCACACATTGAATATTACAAGACACACTGGTTAAAAGGCAAAAGGATAGACGACGGTGCAGTGATTACAACATCTAAATACTACAGGCTGGGAAGTGAACTTCTCCTTTTGTTAGCTGACCTGAAGATATATATTTAGGTCTTTGTTAGTATGCTGTAACTGTAATTGAATTGGCTTTATACTTTGAACGTGTGTATTGGAAATGTGTTGAGAATTATTAGCTGAAGGTCAGGCTGAATTTAATTTTGATTGCATGGCTTGAGAGAGAAAATCTGTCTCAAGTGCTGGAATAAGAAGTGGTTTGTCCAATCTTCCAGGAACATAATCAATGACCAGAGCAGCTAAGAATCCCCATCCAGAGTGAGGAGTGAAGCCGCTGTTGTAATGAGAAATGAGACTTAACTTTTGGGCCAGAAAATCACCTAAAGACGGAAGATAGAAGGACTTCAAGTTGTTTTGACAAATAACAACCGCCAGACACTTCTGGGAACAACACTAGAGCCCCAATCCATCAGCGCATCATCAAGCCACATCAATAATGAATGTGCGTTGGAGACATAAATGTCCACAATTCAACGCAATGCACTTCGCCAAACAAAAAGAACAAACAGTGAACAATCGCTCCAATCCTACAGGACAAAAAAACAGGTTTTTGAAAGCTTTTGTAAAACGCGCACTGTAATTTTGTATTTGATAGAATAGCGTCTTTGTTGCGTTTCTCAGAGGAGATTATTAATTTACATAGTTTTTTTTTTCAGCAGATTTCCAAAACAAGCAAGGCAACCAGGCAAAAATGTGGAAAAAGTCTAGATTAAGGTTTGTTTAAAGTGCTTTCTATGCGTTATTTGTCTCTTCTCCTTATCAGAGGGGACATACCCACGCACAGCAGGGCCATTCATCTTCGTAGCCTTTTGAAGTATCTCCCATCCAATCTGCCTGACGGCTTTTTATTATGGCCAGTGTATCGGGGAAGATATGTGGGTGACTTTGCGTTCCCCTTCAGCGAGTTATGATTATAGACGTACATAAAATATAGGCACAGGGGGCAAAGGACAGTGAAGATAACAGGTCAGTGGGCATAGGAGATAAGACACAGGGAAAATGGCGGATAAACAAACAGTGATTAGTCCAGATGTTTCTCTGTATGTGTCGCTGCGGACAAATTAAATATGCATATGAGGGCAGGGAACATGGTAATGCACTACAGGAGAGTGGAGGCTCTTGTCAAGGCGTGGTTTTCCTATTCAAGTGGTTCTGTGTAGTAGAGAAGACGTTTTAACGGTGATGCTCTTGGTATTGTAGTTGATAACATTGGTGTCGACTATCGTGTTTCGACTGGCCCCACCCCCCCAGACTACTAGACCATAATGTGATAAAAATCTAATCGTGAGCCCATCTCTGACAATCTGCTTTTTTGGTGAAATCGTCAGATTGTGATTTTTCTTTTTTGATGCAAATACATAATTTTTTCCAACGTATAGTCTCAGAGTTGCCAAATCCAAGTGTTTACAGCAACTTTGGGCTTCTTTTTTTTTTTTTTTAAGTTTGTTTTAAACTGCACATTTAGCTCATAAAGGAATTAATTTCAGCAATTTTTCAGGTTTGATTTATGAAAATCTATCAATTTATTTGATAGAAACATGGATTTTTAGCATGTTTTCATGTTTAAGAGTCATTACAAAGGTAAAAAAAAAATACAATGTTTAATAATTGATCGCTTACTTCAGGGGTGTCAAACTCAGGCCCGGGGCCAGATTCGGCCCTCAAGAAGATATTATGTGGCCCTGAGCATGATTTCAGATTATTATTGATAGTGGCCCCTTATATTGCTAAGATGTGACTATTAAATGTAATATGCACTGGAATGCAGCAAAAAGCAAACAATCTGTCCAAATGAAATGTGCAATGAATTATGTACAATATAATGTAATGCAACATAATGTAATGTGACACAATATAATTCTGGATATACAGTAAATGTGTTATATTAGCTTTATACTGCCCTATTGCCATATTTGAATTTAACACAGAGAGACCTATATTTTAAAATGCGGCCCTCGATCAACTCTAATTCTGATCGATTTGGCCCTACCACCATTTGAGTTTGACACCTGTGGCTTACTTTATTAACTTTTTATTGCAGGGCTGAGTTTGCTTGTTTCTCTCTGAAAAACCTGACAACACTAGTCAGATTTTGACAGCTGGATTTAGTTCTTGATAGTGAATTGTATCTCAACGACAAGGAAAATAAGCGGCCTACAAGAATAAAAAATTATAAAATTAAAATCTTGATCTGGTTCCAAAAAAAATTGCGATTTTAATTTCTTGCCATATCGCCCAGCTCCAGTTACAACATAAATGTGTTATAATGTGTCCTTAAATGTATTAGTTGAAGTTTAATTATCAGACAAAAGTCAAATGTTGGTCAAATTAATAACAAAAAGTCCAGCTATTTCGCTTTATGCTCTTTTTTTTTTTTTCACTTTGAATTGAGCTGAACTGTGCTAAACAAATGATCTTATTTTGCCTATTTGAAAATTTACAACATCACTCAGTAATTTTTATTAAAGGTGGAGC
The DNA here is from genome assembly GCA_038363315.1 of Mugilogobius chulae. Taxonomy (NCBI): domain Eukaryota; kingdom Metazoa; phylum Chordata; class Actinopteri; order Gobiiformes; family Gobiidae; genus Mugilogobius; species Mugilogobius chulae. Next base: position 20,517,203 of record CM076416.1, read on the forward strand.
ACTTGACTTTTATTAGTTGTAAATTATTAAACTTAGTCTTTTCTACTAAAAGTATATGACATAAGGAGCAGTCTGTGACGACATCAGATCACTGTTTACTGTCTAAATTTAAAGGCATTTTATTTCTCTTTAAAAGCCGAATGCACGGTAGCAGAGTGGTTAGAGCTCTGGCTTCCCAATAAGGAGGGCGTGGGTTCGACTCCCGGTCGGACCATATCAACATCTCACGATCTCTCTGTGTGGAGTTTGCATGTTCTCCCCGTGTCACCGTGGGTTTTCTCCGGGTACTCCGGTTTCCTCCCACTCCAAAAACATGCATGTTTAGGTTAACTGGGCATCACTGTAAAATTTCCCTTAGTGAGTGAATGAGAGAGTGAATGGTTGTCTGTCTAACCCTGCGAACGAGTTGGCCACTGTCCAGGGTGTTCCCGCCTAAGGCCCAAGTCAAGGTATAGGCTCCAGTCACCCGCGACCCCTAACGGGAATTAAGCGGTAGAAAATGAATGAATGAGCCGAATGCTGTGCTTGAGTGGTCACCTCCAGTCTCATTTTGCCATTTAAAAATATGTTTTTTAGGTTTATATCATATTCATATGCAGACAAAAACTGTACGTGGCAAATACATTGTGTTGAAGGATTCGTGAGAGTGGAATTGAAATTTGTTTCAGGCTTTGCGGTGCGAAAATCAGTTTAAGTAGCCTTGTTTGCATCTTTTTACTACACAAAATATACAAACAACATACTTAAATCTGTTATATTGCTCACTCCTAATACGTTTCAAACTTGAAGGTAATCTCATGATGCTGTGGTTAGAGCTAGCATATTGTCTAATCAAGATATTTACGCACCTGGCCAATGTTTTAATGTTTCTAAATCATTCATTTGGTTTGGATGATACCAGATGCTTGTGCACTGAAGAGATAATATTTTTGATATTTGATTGTGTATGATTCTCTGAACTAAAAGGGCACATATAATTCAAACTGAACTTAATCCTATTCTGACATTGCTTACTCCTCAAAATCTCAGCTGAAGATTTTGTTTTCAAGATGTTTTTCATTCCCCCCTGAGCCTCAGTAAACACTAAATAGCGGCCCGCTGAACAATTTGATGTGGCCCACCATGGTAAAATGGGCCATGAACTGGGCCACATTGTAAAGAAGCCAGGGAAACAATTCGTATCATATCAGACCATGTTTGCTTCCCTTTCTGTAATTTCAAATAAGGCATCATATTTATCCTTTAAAATGATGCTTCCTGGCATCTCTACACTGTATCATTTTTCTTCATTCACTTTACTCAGTAAGGGTTCTGTGAGGACAGTTTGATTTTTTTTCAGCAAGATTTTGAAAAGATGAAGCACATTATGCAACTTGTCAAAACTGTCTGGCTTTGCCCACACAGCGTTCCAAATGCACCGGTTTGTCTGAAGTCTATTCTTATTTATTTCTGTGAAATAACACTGCTTGGACATGGCCAGATATATTATAACTCTAATAAGTGAGAAGCTTGTTATGTGCTTAGAAAAGTCAATGCTGCTTTATCTTTTCTGTCATAAAAGCGCAGCTAAGCTGAAAATATGTATGGCTGTACATTTTATGAAATAACTTGAAGAGAACATTTACCATCAAAGTTATTTAAAGGTGCTTATCTTACTTTTCAGCCTCACCTGCTCGTCTCCATGGAGATGTTATTTGCACTGTCTGAAGTCTTCTACTCTACAGGATGGACTTAATAGTATTTGTACTGTGTTTATTCAATCACAGGTGTATTTGTTTGATAAAACATAATTTTTTACCATGAGCGATAAACTCTTCATAATCTAACCTGGCTTGCTTGAGGTATGCTTTCTATGTCAGAAATTGAGTTAGACCTTAATCTGCGGAGGGAATTACAAAGGAGCTTGCCCTCAACAAACAGTTATGCAGCTGTAACAAACTGATTTAATGGTGGAATTATTCAGAGCAAGTCTGATTTATCTGTCAGAGGGAGAAGACCGACTAAGCAGCACTTATCAAACAAGGTGAATGGAAAACAACTTAGCGTGATATGTGTTTCTTATAGATGTAACCTTTAGTGCAAATTAGCATAAATGTAGGGCGTTTTTTTTTAGCAGAACCACGCCCCTGCCGTTCTGCAGACCACACCCCTGCAGAACCACGCTCCTGCTGTTCTGCAGACCACACCCGTTTAGAACAACCACCGCCCACCGTTCTACAGACCACACCTCTGCGAACCATGCTCTTTACCGTTCTGCCAGACCACACCCCTGCAGAACCACGCCCTCACCGTTCTACAGACCACACCTCTGCAGAACCACACCCCCTCCGTTCTGCAGACCACACCTCTGCAGAACCACGCCCTCACCGGTTCTGCAGACTACACCTCTGCGTCACAGGAAGCCTTCTTAGACACAGCTCAATTATTTTTAGTTAAACAAAAAGTTTTTAACAATGATGAGAGGACAAACAATATACATTTGTCTAAAAAAAAAACTTGCTGCAAATGTCTGGTACGGCCGCTCCATAGTACTCACGAAAAAAAAAAAAAATTATCTCGTAATTACGAGATAAGATCTCGTAATTACGAGATAACTTTCTCGTAATACGAGATCGTTTTCTCGTAATTACGAGATATTTTTCTCGTAATTACGAGATAATTTAAATGGCTTTTCCCACATTCTGTATACCCCGCACGCTTCGTATAGGCTAAGCTAGTGACTTTATCCACAACGAGTAGTCTTTTCTGTGCTAGCTTGATGTTTCTAAATAGCTAAGATGTACTTGTGGATTTCGTTATGTTAAATTAAGTGCCTGTGGTCTTCACTGCAATGTTTACGGTCGACAAAAGTATGAAAATAGCTTATAGCGTGATGTGAACTCACGCTACAGTTAGCATGCTATTATAAAGACGGCCAGTGTGTGGAGCTGTTCACCCACCAGAAAGAAGCTAGTGGTAATAGGCAGGTTTTTTAAATAAAACTCGATCTTCTTGACTGTTGACAGTCAGTCTCACTCATCCTTAGAAATGTGCGCCAGTTTTTTCTGTGGCTCCAGCGTCTGGTTTTCAATTTATTTGGCCAAAAAGAAGAGAAATGCTGCACATTTGCTACACTTCCGCATGGATCACCCAGAGTGGGCGGGTACTGCAAAAATGCCCGTATGTTGCAAGTCTGTTGCAGCACTTCTCTCCTTTATGGCCAATAAATTGAAAACTAGACGCTGGAGCCACAGAAAAACTGCCGCTCATTTCTAAGGATGAATGAGACTGACTGTCAACAGTCAGAAGATCGAGTTTTATTTAAAAACCTGCCGATTACCACTAGCTTCTTTCTGGTGGGTGAACAGCTCCACACACTGGCCGTCTTTATAATAGCATGCTAACTGTAGCGTGAGTTGACAGTCACGTTATTAGCTATTTTCATACTTTTGTCGACCGTAAACATTGCAGTGAAGACCACAGGCACTTAATTTAACATAACGAATCCACAAGTACATCTTAGCTATTTAGAAACATCAAGCTAGCACAGAAAAGACTACTCGTTGTGGATAAAGTCACTAGCTTAGCCTATACGAAGCGTGTGGGTATACAGAATGTGGGAAAAGCCATTTAAATTATCTCGTAATTACGAGAAAACTATCTCGTAATTACGAGAAAGTTATTTCGTAATTACGAGATCTTATCTCGTAATTACGAGATAAATATTTTTTTTTCGTGAGTACTATGGAGCGCCGTAGTCTGGTAACATTGGAAATAAAAAAAAAACCCAGCAACTTAAGTTTGGATTGAGAAACCATATGGATCACTTTCCATTTATCCACCCAATTGTCTCTCTGAACTTATGATCTCAAAAAGTTCTGAGTAAAAATGTAAGTTCAAAATTGTCATGTGACCACCGTTACCTGTATATGAAACGTGAGACTTAGCGATTTTAAGCTGTTTTTGATCAATTTTATGCTTTACAATGGACAAACTGTCAATTGCCGATCTATCTGGTAAAAAACAGAGTTACAATTTTTTTTTACACAGCTACACAAAATGTGACTCCATGTGTCAAATTACAACCCACTACTTTATCAGACTGACATAACGCTGCTGAACTGAAGAGGACATAACAGGCAGCGTTCAAAGCCACAGACAGCTGAGTGCGACGGGGCTGTGATCTCCCTGGAGGGGGTCCTGTCACCGCTAACACCCCTCACAGATAAGAGGACACAACCAGGCTGAGAACTGCTGGCACGGTGGCATTGTGCGGAGGTCGGCATCACTACCACTCTATTAGTGGCTGAGCATGAAATTACATGGGCTCCGGAGAAGACTGAAAGAGCACAAGGATGGATTAGGCTCAGTGTAGCATGGTGTCATGAGTTACACATGAACGCCGGCTCTCTCTGTCGGAAAATGCTTACCGCGCTGTGAGCCAATTTCATTTTCGTATGCAAGTTAGTTTGGCAGATGAGGTGGTAGTATATTGTTGCACGCTGCTGTGAAAATATACAAAGTGGAGAGAAATGCACGATGACAATGAAAATATAAATGAACAAAAGTTAAGTATTTACGATGCACTACGAGAATGAGAGGACGTTTTGAGCATTTTGTGCAATGGGTTCTGCTGACATCACAACTTTCAATGAGCCATTAAAATGGATTCAAAAAGAGAATGGGTCTAGTCACTAATAGAAACTACCAGATTGAAAATGTGTGAAATTACTTTTTAGAGATTTCCTGGCAAAGTAAAATGGTGATCGTTTTGCAATTTGGGCAACAATATTTTATTGAATGTTAGAGCCTCTTGAGATGTACGACTCACCAGTGGTTACGCATTTTTTGGCCAAAAATGCAAATACATGTAAAATCTTACAATGATGTAAGATTATTCAAAACTGCGTTTTGAATAATGAAGAGTTTTATTGTACAGAAAACTGCTTTTGTTATGCATTTATCTGCATAACTTCTAAGTTCTGCGGGACCCGCACCGAACTCACAGTCTGTGTACATTCAGGGTTAGGCTTTTAACTCGCTCACATCACTTCATTAGAAAATCTTTGCACGCATAGATTTCAAAATACTTTTATTTGTTTTTAAATGTCTTTATGGCTTGATCAGTTTTTACTTGGTGTTTCTAAAACAAGCTCTGGAATGAGCTCCCTTTGAGTCTCAGGCAAACTTTTTGATTTAAGCCATCCTTGTAAACACACCTTTTTGTTTTGATTTTTAGCCTTTAGTTTGAAATGTTGATTTTGGTTGTTTTTGTCCTTGTTCTTGTTTTATTGTTTGTTTGTTTCATTTTACATTGCTTAGTCATCATTTGTGTGTAAAGCACTTTGATTGACTTTTTAAAGTGCTATATAAATAAAGTTTGATTGTTTTGAGAGATCCAAATCCAAAGAGCCAGATTTAAATGCATTGGTTCATTTATTTTACTACAAGAATGTATTTATTGAATTTTGAGTATCTTATTGAGGGATTATAGTTTGATGTCGCTACCTGCTCTACTGTGCATGCCAACTGCAGAAGGATATGCTATTTGTCAAATAAAATAGAAATATGCATTATGTTAGCTGACAACAGCACTGGGTTGCTGCAGCTTGTGATAGTTAGCCGCGGCTTTTTCTGCTGCATCCCCAGTGTCGATAAACAAATAATCCCTTTATTAGTCTCTTTGTTTTGTATTTTAGTAAACTAGAACTAACTAAAATAGGCTAAAATACACATTTTGACAGCTGCTTATAAAACATACAGAATAAATAAAACAAGTATAGAATTAACAATATCCAAGACAGTAAAGACAAAGACATCACTTAGTGTCTCATTTTATTTTATCATATTACAAATACTCCAAATTAGTATTTTGAGGCATTTATTTCCACGAGGTTGTATTCAAGTAGACTAACTGAGCTTCGTGTAGAAAAGGAAAAGAAAAATTGTATTATTTCATCTTGTCGACATAGAGCGTAGATTTACTCACAGTGAGAAGTGTAACCAAATCGAATAGTTCTGTAAAGTACTATTGCTTCAAAGAAAATACTCCAGTAAAAGCACACTTCTAGCACTCTTAAAGTAAATATCTCTGAGCAAACTGAACACCAGCACCTGTGGTATTTAGCCACTTCCCAACACCGTTCATAATTGATGTATTGAATTCCATCCTACACAAATCTTCTTTTCAGCGCCTCCAGCAGCTGATATAAAGCTGGTGGCACAAACATTGGCACGGCTCCACTTTCATCAGCCAGGTAAGTTTTTCCACCGCAGGCCTGTTTAGTTATTTAATGGCTTCAAACAAGATGGGTGGAGCGCTGCATCTGGGCGTGTGGCATGTTGGAGCACAAGGCAGTCTTTCCACAGAGCGCTGAGCTGAATACAAATAAGTCTACTGTATCCTCCAGCTCCTGCTACGGCTACTTTACACACACTGGGCCGCATTCATTAAGCACCGATTATGTAGGAGTTTGAGGGAGAACGTCTAGAACAAGTCAATGTGATTATGCGTAATTAGTTCAGCTGTTCCAAAATGTGAAAATGAGCTAAAGAATACTGCAGTATAATGCCAGTATGGACAGGCTGGTTGTATACAGGATTTTCATTTGTTTTTCATTATCATAGTGGAAGTTTGAAATAGCTGTTTAGCCTTAACTAATGGTAAACTACTACAAGAATGAATAATATGGAAACTACTTAAACATTCATCAACAGAGAGAACAAGACGCCTTGTTATCTATTGGTCTGTTAGCTTGTCAATCACTCTCAATATATGTCGCACTTCGTAATGCGTCAGGCACTGCTATTCACTCCAGCTCTGCAGTTGTTAGCAATCTGATGCAACTGTAGCTTTCCTTCTATTAGCAGTAAGTGTACTACAATGATAAAAAAAATAATCCAAACCAAAAAACTAAATGATCTCCAGCGCTAGTAGTGACAAATTTTTCGGAACAGATTACTTTTATTTATATTTTGAAAACGTATTTGATTTTCATAAACTTGCAGATGTTTTGAATGAGAACAGCTCCGAACAAAAGGTTTAGTATGTGAGCATTAGTAAGGAGGAGGCAGTAGGTTTTAGGGAGCGGTGGAGTAGAGGAAGTGTGATGGATGTGCATCATTTGGAGAAAAAAGAAAAGATGAAAGAACTTGTGTACACCTTAAGTTGTACGTTTTTTATGGATTTTCTCATAAAAGCAAAAATAATTTATGACTTTTTAACAGACAGTAAGTAAGATTCCTGATGGAAACAAATTAGTCATCATATTAACAATAGAAAGTCTGTATTATTAAATGAACATATACTAGGAACATCACATCGCATTCTCTACATCGAAGCACCTAAAGTGAAATAACCTAAAACATTTTTTGGCAGCTAAACTGAGTATGTGATGTGTAATAAATGCATTGTCTACTTTTCCGAGTAATTTTTTGGGCAATTTTAGTAAAGAACTGAGCAAATTTCAGGTTAAAATAGTCACAAACTGAAAGGCCAGTGTCATTTCTAGACTCTATGTGACATCACAACTGCTGCTTTCTCTTCTCTAAGCCCAACGTTTGCACTTTCCCCAATGCTTTTCAATGATCGTTGTGTTTGTGGGTGGAGTTTAGGGGTGAGTTTCACTTTAAGCGGGAGAATCAGCCTGCCTCAGAGCAGTATTGTTCCTACTTGTGGCCATTAAATTGTTCAACTCCTCTTTGGACGAACAGTGGCATATCTGCACATCTTGTCCTCACTTGTAATTCAACTGCAAATCACATTTATTCTTTTTACATGCCTTTTTAAATGTCTACGGCTCCTCAGGCACAAGACTTTCTGTCGAGGTTAATAATCATATCTCACATATTTTCATTGTTATAAAGAACACTGCACCTACAAATAATGAAATGTGAGAAAACGGCCTCTTCTTCATCGGAGGAAGAGATGTGCAAAGTGGAACAAATAGTTATTGGCAGAGCATCCATATGATGTGTAATGAGGCAGAGATAATTACAGAATCAATGGTCAGTGGTGTGAAACTGTTGGTATGCTGTAGGCTGTTTTTCTCCATGTATTTACCTGATCAAGTGAAGACACACTGACCATGTCTGTGGAGGGATTTTTTCAAGTTTTAAGCATTTTATCCTTTCAGTCAAATGCAGGTTTGATTTCGTAAAGTGAATGTGTATAATCTGGTTATTGAAATCAGTCCTAAAGGATGATGAGCAGGTTTATGCACCAAGTAACTTTTCTTGTATGTATGCAGTCACCAACTTCTCTCATGTAGATTATGGCTGTGATAAAAAATATCGATACAGCAATTCAAAGTCCTCATGGCAGTCAGAGGTCTAACCACTCTGCTACCGAGCTGCAACTACCATTATAATGGCGTGAAATCCAATATTTTCTGACCCTTAGTGGTTCACATGTTCAGTTCAATGCACATATTTGTAAGAACACATGCTCTCTTCATTCCTAAGACAGCGTAAGAACATCCTCAAATGAAATACTGTGAGAAATATTGATTATATGCAAAATACAGTAGGGATAATCTCTGGCTTGTGGCCCGGGCCGATTATGCCTCGGTGCTCTGCAGGTTCAGCTCTCATCACTGGACAATAAATTTCACATTTTACACTTGGACGCTCATGCTTACACTGGCACTTCCCTGTTTGATCTGCCTTATGCAAAGTGACAGTGCCTGATGGAAAATGCAATGCAAATGTCTGCTGAGGTTGATTTGAAGCAACTAGTGTGGGGCTATGTAAATTAGGAAGGCAAGGAAGACCTCTCTGCACTTTCTGCCTGTTGTTTGTCTGTTCTATTGATAATTACCGTCAATTGTGCAATAATGGCTTCATTTTGCAGCAGCGATATGGCACCCAGCGAGAATAATACACCTTGAAATTGAATCTGAAATTGCATCTGAGAGAAGTGAAAGCAGACATAAGGCATACTTTTATTTTAATGGTAGCACTGCATTTAACTATGCTTTCATTTGAGTTTGAAGTAGTCTTGTCTCAAGTCTCAATTACAGTACAAAGGTGAAAGTGCTCAGAAAGTGCAAATGTGTTCTATCTAAAACTATTTGAGCTTATGAGCTGCTGCCATTATAAGAAATGTGATGACACTTCAAACTATGATGTTCTATTGTTACGGTTAATCTTCAACCTCATGCAACCGTAGTTTGACTTTTTCACTTCCTCACTTGGTGATGGTAAGATAATTTCATAGCCATGGCTGCCCTGGGATAGACAGCAGATGTGTGGCTACAAATCTGTGCATTATACATGATTGCAACATTCGGCTGATGAGCTGAATTCAATTTTTGTAATCTGCACTTGTCGGAGTGGAAGCTTATAAAAACTGCCAGTTCCGTGTAGAGCTATGGTAATCATGACCAAGTATAGCAAGAAGAACTGAAGAGAGGTCTGTAGTCCTTTTTCTAGTGTAGAAACCTTTTTACAGTTCCTAGTTCTTTTTTTAAGTTCCAGTCCTGATTTGAGTGTGTTCACACAGAGCAAGAACTATGGACTGGCGCCACACAATAGGGACTTTAGCTCCTGCTCAGGGGCAGGATTTTTCAGTCAGACCTTTAGTGACAAAAGCACATTACGATACTAACTTTGTTTGGAAACATGTTTTATACATTCTCACATTTAGATAAACTTTCCTTATATTTTAAAATGATTTAAAAACAGTAACTTATAAAATATCTTTATTTGGTTGCATACTAGGAATTACAGGACATCATTTTGTTTCATTGTTAATTTCAGTGATGTTTTAGACTTGTACATCATAGTTGTATGTGAAATTGAAAAAGACAAATAAAAAAAAAGTGTTTTCCTAACACCACTTAATGACTTATTTAAATGTTCCAGACTTTACAGATGCTAAAGCTAAAGCCAGTAAGACAAACTGTTGCTGTGTGAAAACAAACATGAAGACAGAGAAGTTATTCTGAATAAACATAATCTGGAGGAATATTGGGACTAGTTCCTAGTACTTTTATGAGCAAAAACACTTTTTGAGCACTGACCTGTGGGTCAAAAACTGGGAACTGAGAACTAGGATGGGTCAAATGTAGAGGACAAGAGACAGTGTACCTTAATCTTCAAAACATATAGTAAAAAGGAATATTTTAGGGCCAGCAGGTAGATATATCAATAGAAAGTGAAGATCTGAATGAGTCCGTTCACTTATACAGCCTGTGCTCTCCTATAACGTAAGACATTGACATAAATTTCAGACAAGATAGATGAGGTGCCTCGCTCAAGGACACAACATCAGCTTGAACCATGGATCACAACGCCAACCTTTGAGTTTGTGAGCGATTACTTTAACCATGAAGCCACTAGAATCCAAACCCCAACCTATCCTACTACTACTACTACTACTACTGATGTGATTCATTCTGCATTTGTGAAAGTTCAAAACATTTTTAGTGACACAGTTTGTACTACTTAGATTAGTTTTATTAGTTAATACTACAGTACTTGACCAATTTCGTGGTCCAGCTTGAAAATACCAACAACCTAATACCCAGTGAGCACATACAAAGAACACAATTTTAGTAAGCCAAGTGTGCCTGTTCTTTCTTTTGTTCTCGTGTACACCTGTATAAATAGTCCCGAGAATATCTCTATTTTCTCTGCTCCAGTGACTGTCTTTTGTGCACGTTTCATCTGCGAATCCCTCCACAGTGTAACAAGCCTTGAGGGCTGCCAGGCCTCAGAAAATCACTCCGTTTCTCCTTCTCGCTCTCCTCCGACTCCCACCTCTATTTGGTGTCCTTCATCCCATTGTATGAGCAGCAACAGGGAAAACTTTGCCAGGCTTCATTGTGTGAATAATACATTACTTTCACGTCACCTGGAGCCAATTGAGACTTGGTTCGCTTCTTGAAACATTTCTTTTTTTCTTTTTTGTGGTTATTCAATGGTGAGGACAATGTTGAAAACTGGTCCTATATGTTTCCCCCTATAGCAATCTCCGAAGACTCTCAATAACATCAAAGGAAATTGAGCTTTCAACTTTTTGTTCCATTTATTCAACACATTTCATATTGGGTCCAACTGTGGGTCTATTATATGAACTGGATGTGACACTCCCCTCTGTCCGCATGCACAATTGATTAGCAGCGGATGCTCAAAACTAGGATTGTACTGAGATGGGATATACTGTAGGCACTGATCCATGAACTTTAACTAGATTGGGCATTATAATGTCAGTTCTTCCGATTAAACCCCATGTCATATGTGGAATCTAGTTTTTATCACCTTCATCTTTTAACCAAAGTGAAACCTTTTTTATCTTCAAAGATTGTGAGCAGGTTATACACGCATTTGTTTCTACTTGTCTAGACTACTGCAATGCTCTTTACAAAGGAATAAATCCAAATGCACTTTATCGCTTGCAGTTAGTTCAAAACTCCGCAGCCCGGCTCTTGCGTCGTTGCACTGGCTTCCTGTTACTTTTAGAATTGATTTTAAAATTGTATTGTTTGCTTTTAAAGCTTTGAATGGACTGGCACCATCTTACATCTCGGACCTCATCCAAATCTACACTCCAGCGCGGTCTCTGAGGTCCGAGAGCCAGCTCCAGCTTGTGGTCCCTATAAGACGAGGCTTAAAACCAGAGGGGACAGAGCGTTTTCTGTGGTGGGCCCTAAGCTCTGGAACGCTCTGCCCCTTCATGTCCGATCTGCCCCTACTGTGGAGTGTTTTAAATCTTGTCTTAAGACTCACTTTTATTCTCTGGCTTTTAACATCGTATGGTCCTCTGTTTATTTTATTACTTTTTAATTGTGCTTTTATTTGTATTTATTTCTTTATTTATTTTTAGACGTTGCACAGCTTTTATTTATTGGTTTTTAATTCATGTCTTTTTGATAAATTGATTTTATTTATATTTATTTTATTTTGCACTTTGGAAACTATTTTGTTTATAGAATGCTATACAAATGAAATTGGATTGGATATCATATTTAGATCTTTCATTTTTAACAATTGACTGCAAAAAGATTATTTACTGACTGATTTAAACTAAAATTTTGTACTAAGAAAATCATTCCGCTGTTACTTGAATGATAAAGTTACTGTTCATAGCACGAATTGATCCATCAGTCATTGGTAAACAACTCTGCTTGTTCTGCTTTCCTCTCGCTTGACCGCCATTGCGCTAATTGGTTAAAACTGGTCACATGGTCACTTATTTAAAGTCACGATGGTGTATTCGTGGAAGTAACATATAAAGAAAATACAAAGACAAAGTAAACTACATTATATGCCACTGAAAACAACACATTGCTATTTCTAGTTAATATTTCAGTAAATATTACAAATGTGCACAATAGAAGAGAGGTTAGAATTCTGATTTCCCAATAAGGAGGTTGTGGGTTTGTCTCCCGGGTTGAGCCAAGTCAACATCTAATGATATTTTTACTCTCACAATTTATTTGACAATTTAATACGATTAACCTATCTTTCCCGCTTAAAAGTCAAAAGATCCAGTCTGTCTATTTATAACAAACTTAAGACACGCCACAGAATAACAAATAGGTCTCCCAAAACATTTCATATTAGCAGCTGGAAAATTGCTGACTTTATGATTGCCTCTCAGTGAGCAAAATCTCTTTTATCTAAGCCTGAGGAAAGAATGTTTTATTGGATGGGTTCAATAGCTATAACATAAAAAAATGAAATGAAACAAACAAACAACAACAACAGGGGATTGAATTATCAAAGCCAATCTGCAATTCATTAAACAGACGCGCTTTGCTAGCTTTGGTCTCGTGGTAAATTGCTTCATTGTTTAGCGATGGGAGAGGTCAATGTAGTGTCCGCATCAGTTGGCAGTGAGGACTATTAGAAAGAACGTGTTTGTGCAGAAGGGTCATGAGTGGTGGGAGTTGGATAATCAGACAGCTTTATTGTCCGGAGAAGCACAGACAAAGAAAATTAAGTTTGTAAGTGAATAGAACAACACAATAAACTTTTAGATCATTATATTGTAGGTTTTCTGTAATAGGATTTGTGATTTTTCTACTTTCCTCTTGCATTGATTCCTACGGCACTAATCAAATTCCACAAATTGCTTTCATGTGCAGGTCACCAGTCAGTTAAAATGGGAGATTCTTCTACAGCAAATGAGCTTGTTCAGTAAATCTGTGTTTATGTCCTTTTGGTTGGATGCAGAAACTAACTCTTTATAATAGAATCTTGTTTAATACTAAATACATTCCAACCTATCTATGTATGTATGTATTCAACTGTCTTTCCTCCACCAGAAATGTTCAAAAGAATTTCACTTCAAGTCCAAGCCAAATCTCAAGTTTTTTTTTGGTTCCAAGTTCAAAATATAAGCCTCTAAGAACAGGGACTACTACTACTTTCTCTTGCATTGATTCCTACTGCACAAATTATATTGCACTAAATCAATTGCACAAATTGCTCTCATGTGCAGATCAGTCCTTTAAAATGGTACACTTTTCTACAATAGAGGAGCTTGCTCATCAAACCTGTGTGCAGCGTTTATGTGATTTTGGTTAGATGAACACAGCCAGAGGCGTCGGTAAAGGACAGGCAAACCAGGCAATTGCTTTTTTAAACGTATTAAAACGTACAGATCAACGATGTGTCAGGAGAGATTAATTGGATTTATAACTAGAACACAAAGTTAGAACAGATCACGTCTTTGAGTTTGGACAGTTTTGTAAGAGCTTTTGCAGACAAAAGAGGACATTTTGCTTGTTTGTAAGATTTTCTGAATGCATTTTTTTTTTTTTTTTTTGTTACTGTGATTACTTATAGTTAAAGGATATTTAGTGGTACTTCATTCACCAACCCTTTAATAATGAGCTAAGAAACCTTTATTAGAATTTTAGAATGTTTTAATTTAAATAATACTATATACATTTTATATACTACTATATAATTCATGTTTTTGTCACAACAGTTTGTCTGATTTCTGTGTTATAATCCCCAAATTATTTTTCGCTTGATGCCCCATGGTACCCTTACAACGCCACTGCAGATAACACACTATTTAAACTATTTAGAGCCAACAGAATAAGCTGTAGTTCTTCTAAGGTTCTACTTAATTTCATACAATCTATCTTAGTCAGTTCTCTTGCCCTCCATCGGAGATGTTCTATTTCAATTCAAGACCCAATCAGGTCTAAGCCTCTAACAGGACTTAAGTAAGAATCAAGTCCCAGTCTCGAGTCCCCACCTCTGCCTTCCACCAAACAAACATTCATTATGTCACAACTGCGCTTGTCTGTAATGTTAAATCCCCACTTTTGTGACTTTACCTGAAAGCACCACATTTTAAGAGCCTAGCTATATATGCTTGACGACGCATTTTTTTTTTTTTTTGCCATTTTGCTCATGTGCTTCACAAGTGTAATTTGCACCAACAGCTATTTCACATTATTAGCTATAAATATATGTATAATTTCCCATTTCGCCTGTTAAAAGTTGGACACAATCATTTTATCTACCAAAATGCAACGTGAGTTTGTAGAGTCTGCAGTTTAAACAAGACACTTCTTCAATCTCTATCAATATAAGACGTTTTTTGGACACAAATTGCTTGCAAAATGACTTTCCTGTTGTTTATACCACACATTTCTGTCATAAAACCTAAAACAGCCGTATATTTCTTCTTGATATGGCATTAAAACATTTCAACAGCAACACTTGGCTTTTTATGTCGTGTGATTAAAAGTGGTTTATGATTAGCTCGGTTTATTATTCTTGCGTTAAATGATAGTTTGTTAAAAAAAAAAAAAAAAAAAAGCTAATCTTCTGCTGGATTTTCACAGACCAAAAAGCTAGCACAGATTTAAAAGCATGGCCTGGACCAAAAAGGAAAAACAATCAGTGGGAGTCAATTACATAGCTGTGATCAGGGCCATAGATTAGCCTGTAATATTATAAAATATCTAATTACATCCTCCTGTTCTTCACGCCTCTCCCTCCCTTCATCATTATCACCCACTGACCTTGGAGATAGCCCAGACTTGGAGAGGATGAAAATAATATGTGCTAGACTCCTGTTTTGTACTGTGTTCTAATCTTATCTAGTAAGTAACACGCTCCCTGGGACTTGTGGAGGGTTGTAAACGCACTAATGGAGAGTGAGGGAGGAGGGCCACGGCTAAGAAAAGACAAGGGAGTGAGAAGAAGGTGGTCAGGTTCAAATCAATGGCCGGCTTAATCATGACATAAATAGAGTATTTATGACTAGACCAGAGAGGCTACTGTAGATGGATCAGGCTGCAAGGAGACGAAGGTTCTCTATACATTTATTGTGACTTTGATTTTCATTTGAACATAAAATAGTATATTTCATTTTAAGATGGCCTTTTCTGCCTTTGAGGTAAATACAAGTTTCTGCTTTTCAGAAAGTTTTTGCTTTACTGTTAATGGCTAAATCCAGCTGTCTAAAGCTGACCAATGTTGCCAGATTTTCAGAGGGAAAAAAGTAATTTGTTTTTAGTTAGTGAAAAAAAACAAATGACCTCAATCATTCAAAAAAAGTTATTAAAATAATCAATTAAGTTGAACAGCGTGCTTCAGTCGATTAAAAATCAAAACTTAAAAATGGCTAAAATTCCACCTCTTTTAGGACTTGAAAGTGCAACACAAAAAAAAACACAACCTTCAACAAGACTTTGAAAAAAGAAGCCCAAATTCACTTGGACTTGGCAAATGTGACCTAAGAGAAGTAGGTAAAAAAAAAACTGTCTGTATTTTAGAAATGGGAAATCATAATACAACAATTTTAATCACGTCTGCCCAGCCCGTCAGTCCATGCTTTGTTACTTTTTGAGATTTTAGAAAGTCTTCATAACTTTTAGATGTGAACAGAGTTGGTATGCTAACAACATAAGCAAGCAAAGGGAATTTTGGTACACTAGATGTGGACAGGATGCTGCAAATCAACTATAAGGCAATAAGCTCTCAAAACGATATGGGCAGATCCTCTATACCAGGAGTCTCGAACTCATTTTGACAAAGGGCCACATTGGCATCTTGATTGTCCTCGAAGGGCCGGTTGTAACTAAAATAAACTTTACTAATCTTTGACGTAAACAAATAATAGTTGTATTTGTTTATTGTATATTTATTTGAACGGACATTACTGAATAAACATCTGCATTAGTCTGAAAAATGACTTACTCTTTAAGTTTTAGACAAGACACCCAGATTACTTCTGGCAATAATATAAAATTTAAGTAGACCTTATAAGACCTTGAGGCCAAATGAAATGAGGTGGAGGCCGCATCTGGCCCCGGGCCTTGAGTTTGACATATGTGCTCTATACCATACAAAACGCACTGACAAGAGTATTGATTTTATGCTGTGATTAATAAAACCTACTTATAATTCCCAATAAAATAATTGTAACTCCATTAATCAATTACTGAAGGCTCTAATCACAAAAACTGTAGCTTTACCTTACCTGTGGTTACTGACGCTTTTAAAATTTGTTTCTAATGCAAATGAACTTTCATCACATCTTCAATTTGTTGGTCCTTTTGACTGGATCTCAGTCCTTCTGTGGTTCTCCTCAAGGCTTCCTCTTTGCCCCACAGTTGTTTTTAGTGATTATCAATTAGCTTATTTCACGTGTGTGTTAATCATTGCATGGTATAATTTTATTATTGCTCCCAAGGGACTGCAAATGGAAACTAGCTGCTTAACTATAATCTGGTGCAGATAATTGAGCACTGTGTCTCTATATATGTACTTTTAAAAAAGACTCAACTAAACTAATCTTTCTTTTTAAATGCTTTTTCCTTGTTCTCATTTGTAGCTTTCTCTTGGTAAAACCAGAAATTTTCTAAAGCTTTGCGAGAACAGAGCTGTTCTGAGTCTGGACTACCAGAAAAAAATTTCAACAGAACTGAAAAAAATTGACTGACAGACATGATTTTTAGTGAATCAAATGATAAAAAGCAAATGTAAAAAGGCCAAGAAAGCTTTATCAGAATAACAATATTGATTTTATATGTGTTAACTGGTATACTAAGTGCTGCTTCTGAAAATTGACAAACTCTGACCAAAAGTGGTTTAGAAGAGTGAAGGTAACTTTATAGTTATTTAAAGTTCAAGAGCAACCCACACCCCAGATTTCACTCACACCTCTTCCTGTCCCTATTGTATTTATTTATTATATTTAACAACTTCCTCTCCCTCTTCTCGTTCATGTGCCCTTTCGCCTCCTCTCTTTTTTTTACTTCCCTTTACTTCTACCTTTTATGTCTGAAGGGGAAACACCACCCAAGAGCTCGTCGCCCTTTAGCCCCAAACAGGTTTTAAAATATCACTGTCTACAGATCATATCTTCATAGTAATATATTCATTTTTACATTGTATTCTGAGTTTGTAGTTCTTACAGGTAAAATAAGACACTAAGATATCACTAGATTTTTCATGAGATATAGATAATATTTGTATCAGTGGTGAATGAAGTACTAAGTTTGTTAAGTATGAATAAAATCTGGTATTGGAGCAAAAAATGATTCAAAGAAAAGTCAAAGTATAAAAAATATGTATGTTGAATATGGCAGTTCTCTCTCAGTCTGTGTAGGTTTCCCTACAACATGTCCTCTGCCTTAAACTCCTCTGAACATAAAGATTCAGTGGGACTTTCCTAGTTAAATAAAGATCAAAGAGAAGCTGCTAAGGCGTCAACCGTTCAGTCAGGGACTTTCCTGTTTATAATAAATAAATTATAACAAAATAAAAAAACAAAATAACAATATAACATAAAACAGATGTTAAACGTAATTTGTATTTTTGTTGATTTTTGGTCTAATTTGACAGTTCCAATCATCTAGTCAATTTTTATTTTGAATATTTTTGTGACTTTTTTAAGTTCAAAAGTACAAACTTGCAAATATAGTGAATTAAAAGTAAAAAGAACCCATATACATTTTACTTGAATAAAGTACTTTTAATTTTCTACTTCCACACTGATTTTTATCACCATTTTGCCCAGGACACAAAAGTAAAAAGCAGAAGTCACCAATAAAATTTAAGCCTAAAAAACTAAAAACTCTTTGTTTTTCACGAATCCCTAAAAATTCTATTTTATAATAGTTTTCTTTTTAAATGATTTACTCTAACTCTAACCGGTGCTGTAGAGAACAATACTGCATTTGCACTTATCCAAACTGAGTGTCTGAGTTCTTTTAAATCTGTTCTGTATCACGTCTGGCTCTGTGTCCCACTGGTCACTGAGTGAAGTCATGTGATTGACTTATTTACAACAGGACACACGCGATAACCCTCTCCATGTTTACGCAGTAGAAGGCACACAAACAGCGCTCTGTCCTGCATTCATTACACACATTTTTTCATGTTGCATGCAGGACATTACATTGACTTACATTCATTTCAAGAACCCTTACCCTTACTGACTACTTGTGTCTACATTTAACCTAATCTGATCTTATAATGAAGGGTTTACAAATGGGGACATGCTTTTTATCCCCATAAGGATGGCAGGTCCCCTTAAAGTGAGTGTGTATACAACTTTTGATCCTCACAATATGATGAACACCCGTCGACGCACACATGCACGCACATACAACCATGTTCTCTAAATGGAGCTGCACAGTGAAGACCGCCCTGGTTCCGGAGAGTTTTGCCCATGTTATAGTGCCATAGGCTTTTCGAAAAATTCAAATATTAAGAGTTAAAGACATACCGCGGCTATCCAGCTATGTGCTAACTCAGATCCACAGCGCGGTGTTTTCAGTCTAAAAAGCACATCTAGAACTTAAAATTCGGCAAAATGTCGTAATAACTTCGTAGTTTACAAAGCTGAAAAACGTTTTTTAAACAAAATGTAGGTCTTATACTCGTGATTCACCACATAGCTGCTTACCCAGGACGTTTTCAACTTTTAATATAATTTTTATCGATTCCTATGGCAATTTAACATGGGGTTCGAGATTTAGGAACCAGGAGTGGGCGGTCACTGTTGAGCTCCATACAAGTATAAATCTGCAAACCCAGAGACTGCACTGCATCAAGATGAACTGCACATTTCTGTCTCTTATTACAAAGCTCTGCACAGCACTTCTTTGCAGAATAACGTCTACATTCTCCAGCCTCTCTGTGAGTTTTTCTTGCCAAACAGAGAGGTCGGAGTGCAGCATGTACTGTCAGGGTGGCGCTTGAGTCTGGATCTGGATCGTGACCAGGGCTTTAACAATTAGAAAATAAAGATAACTCTCTTTTGTAATATGTTTCGAGTAGAACACACTATTCTTCCACCATACTGTTTTGCTAACACAATAAAGTGAATGTATGAGAAGTATGCCTTTGTACAAACCAAATGCACTTGCTCAGACTCACCTGTTGCTCAGATTTTACAGTGGAAAACCACAATCTGCACCGACTACCCTGCAGCGGTGAAGAAGTCAGGAAGTCCTCGACACTTTGTGGGCAGATGTGATGCCAACTGCAGAAGGGAGAAGAAGATGTATTACTATATAGAAACAGTTAGTTAAAAGTAAATACATCTGTGCAGAACGCTAAGCTGCCCTGTAAGATAACCTATGCATATGGCACTGTAGTAAAAATACGACTTAAGGCAAAAATACAATTCCCAAGCCAGTACAAATGCTGAACAGTGAGGCGAAACATATGGGGGAGGTGCGAGTGCTGCTGCTGGTAGTGATACTGTAGAGGAAGACTGGAAAATAGCAAGACAAGTGTTTTTTTTTTTTTTTTCTCTACAAAGAACTACTGTTATGTAAGAGGTAAAGTGGGTCATGCAAGCACAGACGTTCTACTGCTGCTGCTGCATCACTTCACTTTGAGGACCCACACTATCAAGAGGCAGCCATTAAGGACCAGGCAACAACAAAAAAAGGGTTTTATTTAGCCTGCCTCCTCCAAATATACCGGGACAAAAATAGAAAATGGTTAAAAAAAAAAAAAAATCTGGGATGTGGACAAAAATGGGATTACACAAGGAAGAATGGTTAAAAAGATGTGTCAACAGGGCTTTTCAAAATCTAAAGAATTCGAAAACATTTGATAGGCTAATTCTTCAGCAAAGTGGAAAAACATTATTATATTCATGATTTTCACCTTGTTTGACTCTTTTCAGGGATTGTACTTCTTGGTTGTAAAAGCGACAGGGTAATGAATCTACAAGGTCTTTCTGTCTGCTTTATAAGTCTAGTTTACAACAAAAAACACTCTGATCCCAAATGTTATTATGAGCATCACTGTTTACCAGAACAATGAAAGCACAGAGCAGTAGGCGTGCATCTGTGGGGAATTTAGGGAATTTATGGACTGACAGCAATGGCAATTCGTCTACTGGAGAAAGTGAGATTAGTACAAATGTACATGAATCATAAGGGCTTCTATTATTTATAAAAAATGAAATAAATGTGATATTTGTCAGATATTTGCATTACTTTTACTGATGGAAGATGCACTAGACAAAACAGATATTCTCCACCTCAAGTTTGGCACTTTTCTTGTCTGTAGTGTTTGCACCCCCAACCTATTTTGCACTTGAGCAAATGTTTGATACAGTAGGACTTTGAGATGTTACATGAGAAGAGGAACAGGGCTAAAAGCTCCTTTGAGTCAGTTTTGCATAATAGTCCTACTTTAAATATACGTATTACAAAGACGCATATTTGCATTTGAAGTTTGAATGGATTGTTGGATTGTTTTTACACACGTAATAATTAAACACAAAACTCAAGAACCAAAATGAGAGATGAATTAAATGTACAGAACTTTAGGCCATGTGTTGTCAAATTAAAGCCACTACAGCTTAATTCAGCCTGCGCTGTAGTTGGGCTTCACAGACTGCAGATGGAAAGTAGCCTTCAGCTAAATCTGGATCGATGTACGTTTTCTTTGTAGTAAAGCTGCTGACGGAGGGAGATATTCACACAATGTATGAGCTTTTGTTGGGTCTTGACAATCTAAATCTAAAGCCATTTTCACTAAACATGAAAAGGTAAATGTAAATATGTAAGATGCAATGCATATCAAGGGCGTTTCAAATGGTGTGAATTTTAGGCTTTTTTTGTTTTGTTTATTTGTGAGTAAGATAAACTGATCCTGATTCATCCCAGAACAGTTGATTTGATCGAAAATAAAAGAGTTATACTTTTGTGTTTGTGTTTTCAACAGGAGCTTTAGAATTGTTCCTTTTCATTGAATGGTGCACACACAAAAAAGAATAAATGAAGACAAAAATCTGAGGTCTCTGGTGATAAGAAGTTTTGAATAATGCATTATAAACTTTGTAATGAAAGGTACAGATATAAGATGTAGATTAATTGCAGCTCAGCTGTTATCCTGGTTGGACCTTTACTTGAATGTATTTAAACTGTTTCATGGCAAACGTTGTCCCATGTTTGAAATTTTAATCACATAGTTGTCCAATTGTTATTTGTGTGAAAAATAAATTACTTAGCACGATTTGATCAATTAATTATAAAAAAGAATAGCAGAAGAAGAGCTAGTATTCTTACATTATTTATTTATAGAATTAGTTGAAAATCTACAGCTCAGTCATGATGCCAAATATATAATATTTTTTGATGCAGAATGTTGCAGAAAAGAGCAGTGGCGATGTCACTCAAATTTGCATAAATCCTTCTAAATACAACTTTGCAGGAAACAACTATGGCTAAACCCAACCAAAGAATGTCAATTTCGCAACGGCGTCCTTTTTTGAAGAGGTGAAGATATAATTTTGATAATATTTTCCTTCTTAATAGTATAGTATTTGTGTCATTTATTGCAATATTGAGAGACCATAAAACTGCCATTGAGGCTTGAATCATTGAAAGCTGTGAAGTGCAATTTATTGAAGGCATTTATGGGCTATACTAAGAGCTGGGGCCCCCAGCCACTGTCTACCGTTGCCTAATCATATCCTATATGTTTCAAGGAGGAATAAAGTCATTTTCAGTTCTTACACTTGTATCATTTGGTATTGGCTAATAATTAAAGCTAAATTATGGAGCTCAACAGTGGAAGATCGCCCTAGGTCCAGAAAAATTCGATTTTAAGAGTTTAAGACATATCGCAGACTAGTCAGTGCTAACACAGATCCACAGTGTGGTTGTTTTCAGCCTAAAAAGCACATATAGAACTTAAAATTCAGCAAAATGTTTATTAACTGTAGTTTATAAAGCTGCAGAAACAGATTTTAAGCAAAAATGTAGGTCTTATGCTCCTGACTCACCACATGCCAACAAAATCTACAGAACGGTATTTTCCAGGCAAACACAAATGTACCACAAAGAAACATTTAAGTCACTTTTAAGTCAAGGATGCTTATTAAACTGCCTCACTGCACCACTCACTCAGTTTGTGTTGGCATTAATGCATAATGTTTTAAAGATATTACAGCACGTTGCTTCTGCTCAGGGGGCATCTTTGTCATGACTCACCGCATGGGTAAACGTGCGTACAAAATATAATGTCCTTTTCATGCTATAAAATACATGACACATCTGTATCTTCACACCGCTCCTACAAACACACCAAATATAATCAGATTTGTGTGTTTAGGATGCAAACAGAGCAGTGTGGCACCACGCCGAGACTCGGAGCCAATCAGGCCGGTGCCAGCTGTCTCTGCCCTGCGCACACACTTTGATGTTTCACATAGAATGGAAATGAATGCTAAGTGTCCACCAGCTATTCAATCATAGATGGATGTGGCGACCTCGATACATGTATCAGCCTTTGTCGTACATCCAAGTCACCACAATCTAACCCCCTCTAACCTCATATATAAATAAGACTGTCTATGGCTGGAAGTCCTGGGCTGTGGTGGCATTAGTATGTAAGTCAAGGTTATGAAGCCAGGCGGACGGGGCTGGAGGGATCAGACAAACCAGACAAGCGTGCATTTTCAGTCCCGCTTTGGATTTTTGTGCATGAGATATCATAGGTCTTTCTGCTTTGGAGCTCAGAGAGTATTCAAATGTGAAGCAGGAACTGTAGGGACTCAAATTGTACATAAATTGTGAAAGTAATAGAATAGCAAGATGAGTTGTAGTCAAATCAGAGGAACAATTTGAATGTGTGAGCAAGAAACACAGCCTCCAGCGATAAACAACCTCATGTTTTGTGTTTGTCTAATATGGAGAAGGTGGAGACTGATTGACTTAGGATGTGATGAATCCCTTTTAACCCAAAAAGCAGATTTTTAGCCTAAACTATTAAGCCATTTTAAATGTTTAGTGTTGGGCTTTTTTCTATTTTCAAGTTTGACTTTGGTGGTTTATCTGTTGTAAATATAGATAAGCAACTGCAGCGCATCACACTGGGGAAACTCATTCCAAAACTTAATTACATAATTTACGCAAATGCAATACATTTTTGCCTTTTAAACAATTATTAACAACATGCAGGTTTTTATACACATATATTACTTCTCTCTGATGTTGGAGGAATCATCTACTGCAGTGTTTCGCAACCAGAGGTACGTGGACCTCAGGGAGTACTTGGGATGATTGCAGATTTAAAAGAAAGGTAGAATTGCAAGTATAGAAAAGTGTGTTGAGAACATTTTACATGTTAAGAGGCAATTGTCTGACATCAAATATATTAAAACATAAAATGCAATAGTTATAAATGAAAATACATGACATAGGTTAGAAATCAAGTTTGGGGGTACTTAAGACGAAAAAAGTTGGGAACTACTAGTCTACTGTATGAAAACAAACATGGCTGCTTACAAGGAAAAAAAAAAATCAGCAATTAAAAATATATTTTGTGAGATGAGTGAACTTGGATTTTCTTCTAAATGACAGATAACCAATGAGTTCTTTTGTTTCGCGAGTGTCACGCAAATGACCTAGTTTAAATAGACAGCTCGTGGTAGAGTTCATTTGAGTACAGAGGGCTGGTGGTGACCAGACCCACTATTACAGATGGCCTCTGGATCTGGTTGCAGTAGCTAACAGGGACTCCAAGTTACTCTTTTAAGTGATGAAAGAACTTAAATAAGTGACTGTAATGTACAAAGACACATTGATTCAGACAATCTCTCTTTCTCTCTGTTTTGTTTCTGCTTACTGTTAGTGTCTTTTATTACATTAAACTCAACCATTGTTATTGACTGCTGATAGTACTGTCTATTCTCCTGGATTTCTTACAGTAAATTGTAAGAATACAGTAAACCCATTCACAATAGTTATTCTAATAATTGTTATTAGATTTTCCAATCGTGATTAAAACTTTTACTTCAAAGTATGCAGAGTGCTGAAAATAAATGGTCGGAACACATTGAAAAAGTTGAGACTTGAAACACACACAAAAAAGGTTTTAATTGGTGTTTTAATGGGACTTTGGAATTTGAGTAAAGAAAAAGTGATGAATGTAATGATTTTCACAAGCCTTGAGCTACATAGCATTACCAGATCATTTTGTGAGATTTTGGAAGTAAGTTACATTTTTCTTGTTTTTTTCTGCTTTAGGGGAAAAGTATAAATCCAAATAGGATGTTTTGAAGCATCACTTTTGGAGCCAATCTCCGACAGGCCTATTATTAAAACAGAGCTCACGATCGATAATATAACTCAAGCAGCCTATGGATTTTTAAAAGCAATATCCTGCTCCGAACGGCAGCCATTTCTCTGTATCATAGGCCTGTGAGCTATTTCTATGGAGGTTATTAAGTACCTTCATCACACGCCTCATTTCCAAGTCCCTCTCTTTGTCACTGGCAAAGGCAGTGAGCTCCGGCAATTAAAATCTCCTGCGTAACCAAAGAGTTATTAACAGGGCTGAATCACCGCTTATTTCATTTTTATAGACACCTTTAGCAGCCGACAAGAGGAGTCTGCACCTTCGCTTGTCCATGTTTGTACACTGATCTCGGAGCTGATGTAGCTTAAAATGATTTTTTTTACATGCATGCATACATTTACATGGCTTTGTGCGTATACTTAAAGATGTAGCGTATGAATACTGATAAAACAGAAAAACGGATATCTCAACATGGCACAGCAGCAAATGAGTAGTCTCCTGTTGGAATATTTGTTTTATGTTGTGGTAAATGTGTAATGTCTTTGGAAAAATCATACTAAGGAGTAACTTGTCTAAAATATATATTTTTTAACTAGTTTAGTCTAATTTCAGTGCATTATGGGAGATTAGAGCTGGTACTCCAAGCCAAACACTGTGTACTGTGTGTTTTATGTGTTGTGGAAGATGAATTTCCTTTTTTGTTTCATTGTCCACTGAACAACAACATAAGAACCAATTTGTTTATATAACAGAGGAAAAATACTGATTTATTTTGGATGCCTGAAGAACATTGTGTTGGTTATTTGAAAAAGAAATATTCTGTGTGGCGATATTTATTGAGACAAAATGCTTTGTATTCAGAAAGGACTTGACTTGGTTGTGATTTTTTATTACTGTAAATGAAAAAAAAAATGTGCTGGCTACTCTTCTCATTTTGAAATCAGTGTCATATAAGCCCATGTGGGCTGGGCACTTGGGTGCATGACACTTAAAGAAAATATTCATTTATTCATTCATTCATTCACTTTCTTATGTTGATATTGCTGCCAGCCAATGTGTTTGTCTTTCAATCTATTTGTTTGGATTTAATAATAAGTTTAGGCTTCAAGTCACTAAAATGGGTAAGTTCAAGACTGGGGTTAGGGTTAAAGGTCACCACGATGTGGCTTCAAACAAAATTTGCGGTTATTTTAGGTTTTGGCTTTTCGTAACATCAATGTAAAAAAAGGTGTAGAAACGTGTTATTGTACGTTTTTGACATTTTCTTGTATACTGTATCTAAGACTGGGCTGAGGATTAGATAAGCACAAATAAAAAGAGAAAAGCACTGAAAATATGTCCGTACATGCAACTATGCTACAAATGATTTTACATACAGAATGCAAGATAAATAAATCTGCTAAGAATGATTGTATTTTGCAAAATATCAAAATCCAGCTATCACTCAGACATCACAGTTCACAAATGCCAGAAGCTACAAACATAAGCTATATTTAGTCGTACATACATCTGGCAACCCAGCAAATAAACAAAAAATAATCACTTACATTTACTTTTATTTGTAAAATTTGTAATCTGACTACATCAACATTACAAATGCTATCAATAAAACCAACATGTTTATTTCCTCCAAAAATCTATAGCACGATTAGGCAAGTGTGCTGATTAGAGTAAACATTCATATTCAGTATAGTTTAGTGAGTTAAAAATATGAATAGTTTTGGTTTTGTCACGACACTTAAAAAAAAACAACTTCAAAGCAATTCACTTTCTTACATGAATTTAATTTACCAGCTCTCTTCGCTTTCTCTCCACACTTCAGCGAGGATTTTTCTCTATTAAAATACAACGAGGACAAAACTAAAAGACAGCCTGACACCCAAGTCAAACATTTTCTTACTTGCAAAAAGGAATCTGCACTGGCGCCTTCTCCTCCGACTCTTTGACCCTCCGGTGGAAGATAGATTGTAATAATAATTGCGGACCATCTGGGCAGCGGACTGTGAAAGAACATCTCCTTGGAGTGGGGCCACTGGAGTCTCTTCCTTCAGGCCTGTGATGCTGTGGTCATGCCAGCTCTGGGCAAGGACAAACGAACAACAGTTAGCCACAAGAAATAGGACGATATTAGCCCAGTGTTTCTTCTATTGAAACATCTGTGCAGCTCCGTCACTGTAACTTAAACATGTAATGAGTGTCATTAAGGAGATGATGGCTTTGTGATACTGTGGCATGTATTGTGGTTGTTTGATGTGCTGCCGGCGCCGAGACTCTAGTGCCAAGGGAGAAGCTAATGAATCTCCACTGATGGCTTTGTGCTTCTCAGTTCCATCGAGGTGTAAAATGCTACGTTTAAAACGCAGCTCGAGTGGGTTTGAGTTTAGTTTGTCAAAGAACTTCTCCATCAGATTATTTTTGTATTAAATCTACCAATACTATTTTGATTTATTAATTACACTGATGTTACAGTGACTCAGTGGTTATTAAATTGTTCGACCTCTAACTCGTAAGTCAAGAATTCCAGCCCACCATATTGCTGTTGTATCTTAGAGCAGGCAATGACTCAAATGTCACACAGACTAGTAGCCTTGGGATAATTAACTTTTTTAAGCAACAATCTAGTAACCTTTGAGCTTTAACTAAAAATTATATTATAAATGCAGCACTTTGTGAAAAAATTAAATCATCGAGTACAATCTGAATAATAATTTTAGTTGCCGTCAGGAGATGAATGCTGCGCTCTGATTGGTTGTGCTTGCTTGATTTTTACCAATGCAGCACCAATGCAGCCTATTTTGGGTTGATTAGGGAAACCAAAGTGCCCCATGCAGGGAAACCTACAAAGACACATTTTAACTCCGTATATAAGGTCTGATTGGCCTTTGAATCTGATCCATGCATTCTTTCTGTAAAGTACAAGCCCATCTACCACCAGTCTTGCTTTCATCAGTCTGGTTCAGGGCAGCTGTGGCTTCAGAAACAGCTTGCCATTCCTAGATGTATGTAGACTGTATTTTAGTAGTTGATAACAGAAGTTTCTGATTTGTCAAGAAATGAAATTAATTAAAAGGTTGAAATATAGACAGAACTAAAATGCATTTTTCATATATACATTTTAAAGTGTATAATTCTAATCTTTTTTGTCTAAAAAACTTGTTTTAGGGTCTGCAACTATTACAATAATCTAAATATGACTACATTTATATTTTAAAGTGAGACTAAACTCGGAGTCAGAGACTTACTCCGCCCACAGCTGCACCCAAAACAGGCTTGCAAATGTGGGAGATACCCTGAGACCTTCTAAGGGTCGCCCAGTGGGTGTGAACAGACATTGACTGACAACATAAAATATGGATAGTGAGCGAGTTTTGTGTCGGAGCAGTCCTGACGTGTGGTGAGGTTTACAGCTGGTGAGGCTGTGCAGCTCAGGTTAGTTGCACCTCAAGATGCAGACAGGTGTGAAACCCTTGCTTTACAGTTATTTCTAAAATGAAATGAGAAAAAACAAACAAACACTGATGCTATATTTGAATCTGCCACCATTTGCACCTCGCACCACCTGCTTAGCCATCTGAGGCATGTAATGATGTCATTGTATCGCAGGTGACCCCGGAATACAATTCTCTACAACAGGATTAGTTTTTACAGTCCACCTGGGCGACTTGACTGTGGCGTAAACTCCATGTGATGCCGTAGTTTTGCACGCATAACTACAGGAAACATTAGATAATTTAATTTTAACCCCATACACATAGTTAGACAGTAAACAAGAGGTGATTCTGCGTTTAGTTTTACTTTAACAGTCAGCCAGTCACACCATTTTGAGCAAGAATCATATGAAAACTACATTGTGCTTTTAAATGTGGATAGTTACAAACGCCACAATGAGCTCATGGCACCATCTACATCTACATAAACATTCCTCACATACTGTATATACGTAGAAGTCGTTGCCTCTTCACCATGTTAATTCCCTCCACCTGCTCCTCATTAGCCTCGTGTCTCGAGTGGGTTCTGCCGGTTTGTTCTCATCCTACTGTAATAGCTCATCTTTACACTGTCTGTTAGAGGTCGTGCAGCTTTTCTGGATTTCTCTTGTTTTTTGAACTCCTGCCTGCGCCCACCTTCTGTTGTTGCCTTTTGATCTGAGCCCATAGATTACTGTCATATTAAAGTATCTGTGCTGTACTATTCATGTCTCAATTTAGCATCAAAGTCAACATGGAGACATTTTAAAGATGTATCTATTTGATTTACTCAAAATAGTCTGATTTGATGCCTAAATGTTGCTTCAACTGCAATGATCTAATGCTCTGTTCCACTTTGTGATGTCATTAGGTGGTTTTAGAGTTCACAGTTTAGTCTCAATTTAATCACTCAAACTTCAGGTCAACAGACGGACTCACTGACCTCGGGCTGAAGTTACACAATGAACCATCGTGTAATTTAAGGTAAAGAAAATGTTCCTATTGTGTTTTATCTTATTGATCTTATAACTGACTATTCATTCTTAAAATATAAGAATGAAAGCAGTTAAATTGGAGCTAAGCGATATCTGCAAATAAAATGTTGAAAATAATCAAATTACTCCAGAAAAGATGAATGTTTTCAGTTTAAGAGGAGAAGCCGTTTAAGGCACTATACCTACTTTATTATAGAAAATAACTTAAAAATCAATATTACACCAGCACAGACCTAGAACCTTGTATTGATTCAGGTTAAAGTTAGTTTTGCACAGTGCCATCTAATAATGAACTATTTGTCCAGTCAAGTTTCACTTATTTATTTTGTTAACATGTGTTAGCATGTCACTTCTAAAAGTTGTGAAAAGTGCTTGTAGCGAACAATTGGGGGGCTCAGAATGCATTAGGGGACAGATATAAATAGCTTAAAAAGTATTTTTTCTGTTGGACATTTTTAAAGAAGCAAAATGTGTTATTGTCCGATTAAAAATGTGTGCATAAAACAAACCCCAAATCCAGCAAAGCTAAAATAACACCACAAATAGTGTAACATAACTAAGCCATTTCACCTCAACAGCAAAATCACATTTAATCCACATAAAACTTCAGCACTTTTTCCAAACTGGCAAACATCTTCACTGCGCGCAGTCAGACTAGAGAACAGAAAAGAGCAGTAACTATAATTAAAGCCCTATTTAAATGTCTATTTGCGAGGCAAAGCTACAGGCTCCACTGCACTGCGCCAGTACAACCTGCAGAGAAAGTGATCATGGGAGCTCACCGGATCAAACCTGAGCAATTTAAGAGCCCAGGTTTTCTGAGGATTGGGGAAATCACTGCACTGCAGCAAAGATTCAAAACAGGACCAGTGCTAAATGGAACGTACAGAGAGAAGAAGGATTACAGATGGTGTGCACTGACTTCTATTAGTTACACTTTTGGTTCAGAGTTGTAACTCAAACTCTGTTGTAAGCTCAGAGAGTCATTAGATCACATGAATATGATAGTACAAAGTCATGGAGGAATGTATATGTTACAGGCAAAGTTGATAATACATAACTAACGAATGCCTGATGTTTTTAGGCAACGTAGGAAATAAATGTGTTAATATCCGCCTAGGCTTTCTACAGAATATATATGTTAAAATACAACAACATATTGTAGGGTAGATGTGCTGCTGTATGCAGTAAGGCTCTACATTTTCTGTATATTTAGCTATATATAAATACATTTATATTCTTTTTTCTGCAACTTAAATAGTCTGTCTCAATTCCATGATGATATTTACACTATATTTATAGGCTATAGCTTCAGTATCTTTTAAAATGAATGAAACTTGGATGGCACAAACCTCCCAGCGTTGCCAAATTTTCAGAGAGGAGCAAGCAGCCAAGCATTCAAAAACCCAAAACAAGCAATTGGAATCCAACAAAAAGAAGCCCATCAAAAAGTGTTGATTTGCATTCGTAATTCATAATTTTGGTTGTTTTTCGGAGTCTATTAACATGAAACAGTGCTGCCAAAAACCAATAAATCAACCAAAAACCTTCAGGCAAGTGAGACGCTAAAGTTGTTATAAGAAGTGGATTTGGCACGTAACATTCTCTACATCTGTCATGCACAGTGGTGTAGAAAAAGACACTATATTATTTGGATTTAATACTGTAATAATTCAAATTAATAACGTTTAATATAGTTTGCTGAAATTGCAGTAATTCATCTCGTTGATGGTGCCTCACCATCAAATTTAGAGAGACCTATAAAAAGAACATAGAGCATGTAAAAAGGTAGGTTAATACTGTTTATGTCTGACACCAGCATTGTGAGAAAGGGAACTAGTTGCATTATTACATTTGGAAAGAAGTTATTTTTTAATGACCTCAACAAAAATGTTTCCTCTTGCGTAGGTCAATACTTTTATGTGAATGTTCACTGATAGAAAAATAAATAAGTAAATGAGGAAATGAAAACACCCCATGTTCTAAAAAATAACACAAATGTCCCGGAAACTAAGCCAGCTCTGAAGACACGCTGCGTAAACATCAACAATCCATATCCCATGAATCCCATGACGAACATGTCCCTCCGGAAGAGCGAGACTTCAAAGAGCTGCAAATTATAAAAAGGATTGAGAGGATCAGGAGCGAGAAGGTCATCCGAATCAGGGAGGGGCACTCCACACCGGGCCGCTCTGTGCACTGAGTGTACGTGTCAGGGGTAGAAGTGAAGGACTCGCATCATATCTAAAATTGGTAAACAGGCTTAGCGCTGTACAAACATGACAAATCCACTGTTGTTATGGCCTCATCCCGGCAAAGAATGCAAAGTACCTGGACTAAAGCCCATAGGGAAGTTCAAGTTACAACAGGGTTTCACAAACTGTGGTAGATGTACCACTGGTGGTATCTTTGTTAGATTTGGAATAAACTTTTTAATGGGGTTTGGATAGTTTGTTGGTTAAACTATACCAGTAACAAATGATCCCATGTTTGGACATCTCATTTAGAACTTATATTGTTCTGTTTTATAGAACTTGTGGTACCTGGAAAGCCAAATGTTTGGTAGGTAGTACTTTAAAAAAGAAAGCACTGAGAACCACTGGGTTGAATCATGTTATAAGTACATTTACTTCACTTCTCAGAGTAGACTTTTGTTCCTACTTGAATACATTTATTACACAATGTATGCTTACAGTCTATGCTCAAATCTCTCTGAAACATACTGACCATGCAACACTCATGAAACATACTGACCATGCAACACTCATCAACTTTACGTTTCTGTAGGATAATTTATTGCTCTGCATACGCTAAACAACTCCAGGAGCAACTTGTTTTCACGCCAACGAGGGACGCGGGCTCTGGATGCCACTAAGACAAATATTTTTCCTACTTGCTATTCAACCGGTGTGGGGCGGACGCTTTATCACTGTCTTTCTCTTTGAGCTGCAGCTGCATGTATAAATCATAAAACTGTAGAAGTGCCAAGTAAACATACAGCCAATCCTGTTTTTACACACTGGATTTAAATGTGTGCTTTTGCATTTTCAAGGGATTTTCGGAGATAAACAGTTAGCTATCACCGTTCCACAGGTAATGAATAATAAATGCATATAGATGTTCTTGCGATTTACTTCCCGGTGCGTTTTATTCTGTTAGCAGAAGACGGGCTTCTACGTTTGTGGACACCCAACCCGGATAACCGCAACTCAATAATAGAAGTTAATGACTGCCCCCCACGCACACACGCACAAGCATACACACACAGAAAAAGATGAAAAACAGGGCATCAAATGGTGTGTAGGAGGGTGGATGTTGTTTGAAAGCTTCACTGGAGCGGAATAGCCCACCTGTTCAGTGCACTGGAGATATAGAGGTTGTGGAAAGTGAAACAGGCCTGGCTCAGTTCTCCAAACAGCAGGACCGCACAGCACCTAAAACAAGATAGAAAAGCATTACCAGTCTGCAAGCAAGCATAGGCTGGATTCACTTTGCAACATCTGAGAATCCATATAGCTAAAACTTTGGTGGTTTACGTTCAAATAAGAAGTATAGCAGATATACTCTAACAATATTTAGACTATATTAAGGCAAACAAACACATCTAAAAATTAAAGCTATTCATGTGCAGGTGGAAAGCATTAAATGCAATAGTACATTTCAGCAAAAAGCATGTGTAAAAATGTGAATTCAGAAACCTAACTGCCTGGATGCAATGACTTCCGTAAATATTGTGCAACTCAAATAAGTGCCAAATGTTTCTGATGAAATGTAAGTAACCGCCCTATCTTTCATGCAATTAGCAAGTGGCAATGGCAAGTTCAAGGGTCAAACATGATGATAATGTGTGGTGGTGTAGTAGTTAACTTTTGGTCCCAAGTACTCCCTAAACTTGTCCACTCTCTGTGTGCCCTAACACAGAGTTTTCTGTAAAAACATTGGTTTGCAAGTGGTATGTTGTAAATTTCATGAAATTTATGCCTTAAATAACGTTTTTAAATTCGGCTTTAAAAAATGTCAGACTTTGTTAAGTCTAAAATAATTTCAATGACCCCCAGTGGTGCTCGTACTTCTGGTTGGAAAATCTTGTTAAAGACATTACGTACATACAGTACTTCAATTTCAATCTACAGAATATTTGTACATATCAATATGTTTCCAAAACTTTGGAGGGAATTTTTCCAATACCAATACCATTGCTCGATTCTGGTCTAAATTTATGCTTGAAGGCATTTCAAGTAAAGATATGGAAAAACAATGTCTCTAATATTCTGCAAAAGACAAACAGAACAGCTGACACAGATGGATCAGGTTAATTAGCTGCTAAAGAGGTGAAAGAACATCACATGGCTAAAAGGAATAGCTTCTTTTTAATGTTTACACATGCAAATGTGTGTCTTTAATAATTTTTCATACCAATACTCAAAGTCAGCAATGATATCGAAATGTCAATAGTATTAATACTTTATCTCTACGGTCCAATGAAGATTTCAGACCAGAAAATTTAAATAAATGTTTTGCTAATGGTTTGGCTGTAAACACACGTTGTATAATGTATATTGAATAGTTGTAAAGGCAAGATTATTCTGACTAGACTAGGCAGTTTTCTTTTTTCCTACCAAAAGCTTCCAGTTAAAACACAATCTTCTTACAGGCCTGTGCAAGAATGCAATTTAAAAACCAATAAAACATCAATGCCCTGGCAAAAACATAATTATACCCTCGCTATCTCCAACAAAATGTGAAACTGAGATCTTATCACATGCACTGTTTGGAATGAACTACCTGCAAAGCCAGTGCAACCAACAAAGTCAATTATACAGTCAAGTGAATTGGTGCATGAG
Source organism: Mugilogobius chulae (assembly GCA_038363315.1). Classification (NCBI taxonomy): domain Eukaryota; kingdom Metazoa; phylum Chordata; class Actinopteri; order Gobiiformes; family Gobiidae; genus Mugilogobius; species Mugilogobius chulae. The sequence continues at coordinate 20,551,016 of CM076416.1, forward strand.
CTTTGGTGGGCCGCTCTGCAGACAGAAGGGAATTAGACAGAGGGCTGTATCTGATTAGAGCAAATTAAACGTCTTCGTACACACTGCGTTATCCGACAGAGCGAATGTAGATACGTGCTCCTGGGGGCTTTTCATATTGAGGAACAGCTGTGATAGGAAAGTCTTGCAACGATTTTCTGTAAGAAGATGTCGCTCGGCTCAGAAAAGTTCACAGACAGTTTATATTTTTGTTAAATTGTCTTTTTGAGCCTTTTGGGTTTGTATTTTTCATATTTTGATGAAGCCGACTATAGAACATTCCCCTAAGTTATGCCTCGGTGTGTTTTAAATGAACTTCGGTTGAGGAGATTAGAATTTCTGGATTTTGTTTAAATGTCATTTTTTTTGCATATGACATTTACTTTTGCAAATTGTAATAAAGAAGATAATAAAATAGTGCTGGTTTAAGTGGTTTTTCAGATACAAAAGAGCTATCTTCATTTTTAGTGATGATGAGTTGTCCCAACAACTATCTTGGTGTGCAATGACAACGACTTTCAGAAACTGTTGCTGTTTGTACAAAAAACATGGGAGCAGGGTAGTTCTTCTGACTAAACGGAGGCTGCAGGAATTTTGGGACTAGTTCTTGGTACTTTCATGTGCAAAAATGGCTAAGTAACAATTATTTGTGTTTTTAAATTACTATTGATATTTTCCAGTTTTATTTATATGAAAAACAAAGGAATAAATACTTGAAATAAAACAAAAACAGTTCATGACATTGTAGATTGTGCAAATATGAATGTAATTCTTTGCTCATTTTTTTTTTTTTTAGGATCTTTTAGGACCTGGACTTACAACACAAATGTTACATAAGCCCCTTTCACACATTGAACCCATTAAAGTACCGTGTCTTGTTTGCCGGTATGCTTCACCATTTGCCCACATTCACATATGCAAATCATCCCAGAACAATACCGTGTCGTCACCATTCACATCTGGCCCGGCAACATGAAACACAAACTCGCCTATAAAGCACATTTTACACTTTTAAATTTGTTTAATTTGATTTTTTTTTTAACTTGATCATTATTGTTATTTTATTTAGGTTATTTTGAAAGATTATTGGCTTATTAATGGCCATTGTTTGCGGGGAGAAATGCAGGGATTGTATTTGATGTGCGAATGCAGCGTACTACAGCGGCCCGTATGAAACAGGAGGGCACCACATAATGGGGCTGGATGGTGCTAAGCTCAGTCCTGGCACAGTGGAGGAGCCAACAGCTCTAATTTTACCTGCTGTCAGACCAGTTTGGACCTGGATGAACAATGCGCTGAACTGTCACCGCGCGCGCGGAACGAGGATACGGTCCCTGTGCCACGGATCCATGGCCTGTACCGGGACTCGCGCTCACGAGCGAAGGATACGGCTCTGGACTGTCTGTACCGGGACTGTAATGCACGAGACGAAGGAAGCCCTGCAAGCAGCCACCACTGCCGCGGTTTGGCGAACCAGGACCGGAGTCTGGTTTTGGGACAAGCTCGCTCTTTACACAAGATGTCAAGACTGCATTTTAGAGGCTTTCTGGACTTCACTCTGGCCACGCGTACATTCGGTGAGTTTTATAGCTTATAGTAAAATAAAACAAGTGTTTTCTTTGTGACAAGGTCAGCTGATGGCAGGATATATCGTATTGCTTTAAATCCCTCAGATTTAAGGCTGGTTTAAGCGGAGAAGAGCGTGCTCCATTCTCTGTGAGTCTGTGAGTTGTTCTGTTGCCATGGGGATTGCACCGGCAGTCACATTCCGCTTTCACACATGTCAACACGGGACTAGTCCCGCGACTGTTCCCGGTAATATTACTAGATATCGACAAGGATTAAATGCCAGGACAAAATATTCCGTGTCTCCGTTCTGGAGCTTTTCACACTTGACCACATACTAGGAACTTTACCGTGTAAGGGTGTATGTGTGAAAGGGGCTATAGTGACTGATCAGTAGATAATGGTAGTAAATGTCCATTAAATTGCAAAATTACTTTATGCAAGATAAAAACCATAATGTTACCACAAAAATTATAAAATAAAATGTGTCATCATATTGTATTTTCAACTTTTTTTTTATATACTTTATATACATACTGTTTTATATTGTCATTTTATTGGCTTATATGTTGTTTTGATTTAAAACCAACATGTTGTGTCCCATTCTGATTCACTTCTCTATTCTGATCCAGCTGTCCTACAAGACACACGCACTTTTGAGCTCAGAGCAATTTTAACAAAAACTTCTGCAACCCAAGACTGTTCGACTACTGCACACACAGAGCAGTTTTAAAGTGAACTACTGCACTTTTACCTGAAGACAATATGGATACACCGCAAAATAACCTGTCCACTGCTAGTGGCAGCTACAAGAACAATCTTACTCAGGTGAATGATCTAGCGACCAAACACCACCTGCCTATTACTTTTGTGGATTGTCAGGATTATGGCCCCGTCCACAAGAGAACATTTTTTATTACATTACAAGTGGGAACTCTCACTGCTGTGGGTCAGGGTCACACCAAGAAAGAGGCCAGAGCCAGAGCAGCTTCGAACATTCTCCAACCTCTGATGCAAATGTGCCTCTCGCTCCAGAGCAATCATCAGGCCCCAGTGAGAGAGAGGAATACAGATATGCTCTCCAGCAGCACCCCACAGGCTGTGCCAATCCCCATGATCAGACAGCAGACCTTCAGTGACAGCCTTCAGCCTTGTGGCTGTCTCTCTGAAGTGGTCCAGGCTCGTGGGATGAAGTACCCGGAGTATACACTGCTGGAGTCGAAGCGTCTACCCTGGGGCTGGCTCTTTACCATGAAAGTTTCAGTGCCCGGGGCAAGTGCAGTCGGAACTGGACCAACCAAAAAAGCTGCTAAAAATACCACTGCAGCACAGCTTTTGAAAATACTGGGGTTTCAGTGCCCCAAGTACAACCCACTAATAGAAAATCAGGACAATCCCTCTAATCGGCACTCTCAGGAGAACTGTAAATCTTCAGAAGTCTATAATGAAAACAAGGCAATCAGTGAGGAATATGAAAGTCAAGATGACATCTCAACTCCTATTGAAATCATGAATGTTAACAACAAAGAAGTCTTCACTCCTCCAAAACAAACTGAGCCTGAAGACCGACAGGACAAACAGGAGTTGAGTACATCTGACCCTGAACCTACAACTGAAACGGACCAAAGCAACAAAACTGAGTCAGTTACTGAAGAGTGCCAACCATCCACTGAATTAGAAGTAGTGACTGAGGCTGAGATGGACCCACAACTGATTTTGGATCAGATTCATAAAATCAGTGCAGTTACTGCAGAAGAAGAGCCTGAACAAGCAGAAGAGGAGATTAAGCAAATAGAAGAGACCGAACAAACAAATGAGGAGTTTCAACACTCAGAAATAGAGATTCTACAAACAGAGGAGAATCCATCCTTAGAAGAAGAGATCCCAAAAACAAAAGAGGATACTCCATCCTTAGTAACAGAGATCCCACAAACAGAAGAGGAGGTTCAACTCTTAGAAAAAGATATCCCACAGAAAGAAGAGGAGATTCAATTCTCAGAAGAGATTCCACGAACAGAGGGGAATCCATCATTAGAAGAAGAAATCCCACAAACAGATGAAAATCTATCCTCAGAAGAAGATATCCCACAAACAGAAGAAGACATTAAATTCTTCGAAGAGATTCCACAAACAGAAGAGGTGTTTCAACCTTCAGAAGATGTTCCACAAACAGAAGAGGAGATTGAACCCTCAGAAGAAGACATCCCACAAACAGAAGAGGACATTCAATCCTTAAAAGAAGAGATCCCACAAACAGAAAAGATTCCATCCTCAGAAGAGATTCAACTCTCGTTCCAGCAGGAAGTACCTACCCTGGTCCCGTAAGTCGGTCTGAGGTTCTCCTCCAGACTGACCCTGAAGAGAAGTGTGAAATCCAAGACCAAATACATAGTCTAAACGCTCAGATCCCCCAAAAGACTGAGGTGTTTAGTCAGAGCCATGACATTAGAACACCAGGATGTGACCAAGAGTATAGTCCTGAACAGCCTGAGGTCTTCCACCAGGTCGAGACTGGCTCAGAAGAGCAGAGTGTCCATGAGACCCAGTATAAAGAAGCTCAGGTCACAGACTTGATCAGTCTGTCTCAGGTCTTCTGTAACATCCAGATTGGCTCAGAGGAGCAGATTCTGTATAAGACCCCAGACATATTCAGCAATCCACCAGCTGAGGTAATCTTTGAAGGCAGTCCTGAAGAGGCTCCGGCCCTGATAGTCCAACTCAGGTCTTCAAAGAAACTGACATATTGCCTCCAAAATTGGATCTAGTACCATCCAGTGAAACTCATGTCATCACAGAAAAAAAAAAGAAAGAGAGAATGTGTTCTGTTATGTACATAGATTTTAGTAAAATAAAATCTATCAATGAGCCAAGGAAGATAAAAGATAAAAACTCATTTCTCTCAAATCAGTGAAGCTCCTAAACTCAGGCCAGAGCAGAGTGCTGATGGTGATGGGAGTGCTGTAAATGTTTGTAAGTGTCTTATTCTTCATTTCTACTCAATTTGTTTCTTGTGTGTGGCAGCCTGTATGACCAAGACAAATTTCCTTCGAGATTAAAAAAAGAAATCTTGAAGCTTCAAGGATATATATATAAAAAACGTGTGGTAACAATGTGGTTGTTCAACAAGCTGTTTACTCAGAAAGCACGTGGATATCCTGTGTTTGATTGGAGATTGTCATCGATCAATGAAACAGAACAAACAGAGAGACCTAATGAATTATAATCAGAAATAGGTGCATCAGATCCAAGAAAAGAGCCAAAGAACCTCTCTGCAGAAACTTTTTTTGTGGAGTTTGCATGTTATTCCTGTGTTATCTAAAACAAACATAAGTAAGTCAGAGGTTCTCAAATTATGAAGTTTGAAGTGAAACTGTACCAAAGTATTAGTGTGAAAATGTCCTAAAGATGTAATAATTCTCCTACACAATGGTGTTACAATAAAGCTTTTATCAGCCTAATATGTTTTTGATATGGTCACTCTTTAAAATGACTCCAAACATAATTCTTTGCTACTATTCTAACACATCACATTTGTTTATTCCAAACCTTGCTTTTTTAATTGTCAAAATCACACTTAAAATGATCTCAAATCTATTTAAAAGACCAGTGGCTTGTTACCTGATCCCTTTGATGAACTGTGCAGTGAAGTTCCACTCATGTATCCCCTTCTGAAATAATTCAATATTTAGCATGTCAAATTAAAATACAAGGCTAACATTAGTAGCGTGATTTAAAAAGGACTGCTGACCGTTTCTGCTGGCGACACGTGCTAAATCTACACATTCTTCTCTTCTGCTTCATTATAAATAGAAACAAATGAATGCTGGTAAACTTTGGTGGGTTCCAAGACTAACACCTGCAAATTGAAAATAGATTGAAATGACATTATATTCTTCATGCAAATTGTTTTATGCAAATGTGATTATCTTCATACAGGAAATTGAAGGCGGTTTGTGGTGGCGTATGTGACATTACATTAAAGTCCATCCAGAAGTCCAGTTCTTCTCCCAATGGAAATGTTCAATCGACTGTTGTTTTTGAAACACTGGATCAGCTGCAAGTTCTGGACCACTGATTTCAAGAACCTTAGCAGAGAAGAGAGAATAGCTACATTTTATTAACAAGTGACCTTAGAGCTACAAAAATGATGAGAACAAAAAAAATCTTTATTCAATTCAGACAGTACTCACTGGTCTAATTTTTTCAGTAAGTGCTGCATTTACTATAGGTTAGTAACCCCAACTTTAATTAGTTTAATGCTAACAATAAAGCCAGATACTTACTCTTATCACAGTAAACAAATAGATACGTCTGGTAATTTTTACAGCAGTCTACACGTTTTGCTCAATTACTGTACCTAATACATTCCATAATGTTCACCACAATATGTTTGAAGTATTTTTCACCATCATTTCAAGCTTAACCATGTCGGTATGCCAACAATATAAACAAACAATTCTAAATATAAAAACACTCTAGATTTTAGAGGAGAAACTTTTCGTATTTTCGTTTTCATGCGAATAGAAACTTTAAAGATATGTCTATGCTTTAGAAAAAACTGCTTTAAAGTTATTAAAAACACAATATGATGTAGCGCCCTTAATTAACCGCTAATGGGCTATAAAGTCATTACTGGGTATATTGTTGTGAAACAGATCTAAGAAGCACCTGTTTTATGGCGTGAAAGTGCAGCACAGGAGCAATTACAAAAGAACACAACCTGTGGCTGCCAAACGTGTTAGTGACTTTACAAAAAAAGTGTTAAAGTGGTCACTGAGACATTGACATGCTTAAATGTGACATTCAGTGTTTTAAATTTAGTGAATACAAGGTCATATTTAGCATCATTGTTTGCAGCAAAAATGGTGATTTAACTACCAATTCCTATATTTTGGCTTCGTACTGAGGATGCAGTTGTAATTTGATGAAAAGTTGCTAGGTAATCTACCACATAGACTTATCATTTTTACTGAACTAAGCACAATTCCAGGGATATGAGCCTTACTGTCCCCCAGAAAGAATGCACATCATGTTCCTGTATTAAATCCGCCCAAGTCAAGCTCTATCCAGCCACTGCCCAGTCTCAATGAAGTCCAGCTGCACAAACACAAAACACCGCGGCCTGAGCTGTCCAACCCACTGCAAGCATCCTCACACTCCAGACCTCTGCAGCGCCACGCACACCAGGGGCCAGGAAATCTGCAAGTAGTCATCGCAAAACATGACATCACCCGAGCTCGCCGTGCCAAAAGAGTGGAACAAAAGAAGGAAAACTGGCATACAAACTATAGAAGGGCAAAGAAAACAGAGATTAAGTGAGGCAGCTACGAGAAGAGAAGAAGCAGGGGGGCTGGGAGTGAGAAAGGCCCCTGCTGGAAAGGAGCGAGCAGCCGAAAAACTTACTATGTGAAATAAGAACATTACTGCGATGGTGGAAGTGCTTCAGACAGCAGCATATTGAAGATACAACGTGAATTCAAGCACAAAGGGACCACTGAAGAGAATTTGTAAATCTAGTAAAGTGAACTGGTCAAATTTTGTTCTAGTTAAGCATCTTTAGAGTGTATTTTCAGAAGCCGTTTTACAAGGTCTTTTGATCAATAGACATGACAGGAAAAAGGGGTTGAAGAGTGAGGAGACATTTGCAGCGACTAATAGGAGCTGGATATGTTTAGTAATCCAGTTCAAGTCAGAGCTTGGCATTTGAGCTGCAGGGCAAATTTCCATAGCATTACAGACATTTTTTCTTTTATAGAACACATATGCAAAAGTGACTTCAAGTTTTAGCCAAGTTCATAAATCAGCCAGACTTGTTCTGCGGCATTAGCATATCAGGCATGATCAGTTTGATTTATTTCCCCTCTGTAATTTCCTCTACAGTCAGTGGATGGAGCTATAACTCAAATCCTGATGTGGGAAATACTTGACTGCCATGTGTGGTATGTTCTTTATTCTTTATTCATTGTGGTTGGGGTCCGCAAAAACATGATTTACATTTTAAAGTTAGATCGTAATACAAAAAGTAAATATATGCGTGAAACATACTATGTAAAACAGTATTCATCCTACATCACTTTTCTGGTATGTTATTATTTATTAAAAAAAACCCAACTGCTTCATTTTCATTTAAAAGGGATCTATTTGTGATTCATTAAATGTTGGACAGTGAAGTCCAAGCAACAGCGAAGTGGATGGTTCTTTTCAATTACTTTTGATTTTGGGACTGTCAGTTTGCCTGAAATCATGTGGCGCGTCACGTGTGTGGCCAAATCTACTGTCACTGTCACAATGTCACATTAAAAAGTAATAAATGTCATGCTTAAAAGACATGATCCACATATAACATATCAAATGGAGAGTTTTAATATGTTTGCAAAGCTAAAGGTGAGAGTGAGGGGTGAGGTCTGAAGGGACAGTGTTATCAAAATAACCTGTTTGTAATCAGAAACACTTGTGTAAAGAAGAACTTAATCCCTGAACTCACAAATATACAGAACGAGTAGTACAGCTTGGTAGTTTGCTTATTATATTTTTTATCTGTTGTCGGGTCAATACACAAAAGTTGCAAGATCAGATTTCCACCAAGAGGCAGCAGATAGTACAGGTGTGCAACAAATCAAATTTTAAATCAATATCATGATTGTTGTCTTTGAGATATCGAATATATAGTTAGTAGTAAAAAGACAAGAAGACAGTGATATTTGTAAATGTATCACTCATTGGTCCCTTAGTTGACCACATTTTAATTAGTTAGAAAGCAGATTGCAAAGTTATTCTGATTTTTTTTTTTTTTTTTTTAATGAAAATTTCAATAAGCCTTTAGTTTCTATTTTTTTGTTTGGGTCAAATATTGGTCAGATCATTGAGACACTTTCTAGTTTTGCCTTTAGTCGACTAATCCATTGGTAGCACATGTCTTAAGTTGACCAAGAATGCCTACAGTCAACCCAGTCAAGCTCAGTTTTTCATTAAACTTCAACTAATACATTTAAAGAAATGCTTGAGGTTTGGTTTGAAACAATATCGTCTGAATATCGTAAAAGAAAATGTTTGTCTATATCGTCCAGCCCTAGCAAATAGAGCTAGCACATGCTTCTAATGCCCCGAAAATACACATGTAACTTTACGGAAACTCACAAAAACATTCAACAAAATAAAAATGTGAGTTAGTTATGCTTTAAACACTACTACCTTCAGTTCACACACTACTTATTAACTTGTTGCTGCGTGACACTATTGATGTATGTCACTAGTAAATCGAACCATTCATTTTAGTTTAATTTAGCCATAGCAACAGCCTGTTTGGTTTACCCAGCGCTGACACAGCTAACACATCATGCAGTTTGCCCACACAGACACTTGCAAGAGTTTAAGTGGCTCCCCATAATGAGAAGTTGTGAGGGCCATAAGATTGATGACGGCAGAGGTTGGGGTCATTAGGCGCCACCTTCAGCAAACTCCAGCAATTAAGCTCCATCCAGGGAACCTCCATTACCTCCAGGCGCAGAGGACGACTCCCACTGTGCATCTGTTAGCTCAGACAGACCCCCAAAGTGACCGCTCAATACCGCAGGAGGAGACGAGAGGATTGTTTTAGTAAGAGACAGAATTCATTTATTATTTTTACTTTATCTGAATAAAAGTTTCTGTTCAAGTGATTTAGACAATAGGCTAGGGATGATGATGATGATAGTGGTGTCTCTAGAAGTTAGTCGTGGAAAGCAAGGCTGTAAAAAACTAAATCTTACGCCTTATTTTGCATGAACACAGCTAACTCTCAAGTGTAGATCAGTAGTAGAAGAAGAGTAGCTTTTTATTAGTTTGCCAGTTCATGACCTATTGGAGCCCTTTGTCGATTTTTCTGTAAAGTCTGGACTCTTTGCAATCAATACCTGTTAGTTTAAAAATAGCAAAGTACAAACATAAAAGTAAGCCTACAAGTTAAATGTTAAAAGTGTGTATTTACTAAGTCCAATCAGTGCATACTTAACTACATACTTTGTAATTCACTACATCAAGGAAAAGCAAAGAACTATTTGTAATCATAGGGATATCCTGCTTAAAGGTGCATTGTGTAACTTTCTAGAAGTAAAAAGTCAACTGCAGTAGCACTTCAGTAGAAGCAGAAATATAACATTTGTTAGCACATTTGTATTGAGAATAAATATGTTTTATTGTGTCAAAAAAATATGTCTAAAGAAGAACTTTTCCACTTCTTGACCATGTAATAGTTATTTTTGTGGGCCATGCAAGCTCGCTAAAAAAAAGTCATGTATTTATTTAGTGCCACAAAGACATCTAAACCAGAAAAACATGTTTTTATTTAAGTTTATAATAATTTTGTCAAAAGGTTACACGGTGTACCTTTAAGATTTTTGAGTTACAGAAAAAAAGTACAAAATAAAAAGATGATGAGTAAAGTTGCTTCCTTTCACCAAGTTTTCTTCAGAATGACCAGAAATGAGCATTTTATATTTGTGTACTTTGTGTGTATTGTTTGGATCTTCTACCTGAGGACATCTTTAGTAGTAGCACTTGCATTAGCACTTTTGAATTGTTCTTCTTATTATTACTTATTGAACTAACTATTTCATCTGAATGTTGATAATCTCACAAATTTAGTACAAAAGAGTATTTCATTGTTTCTCTAGCCTTGTTCAACACTCATCTGAAGTGTTAGCTAAGGGCTATTTTAATAACAGTAGCTTGAAGTGAGAAAAAGTGCTTTAAAGGGCACAGATACACACTCCGAAGCAGCTGTGATCCACTAGTAAGCAGCGCCTCCCGCTCTGGACCACTGTATACACTGGCACACCTCATAGAAAGGGCACTTGGGCCGGATAGACAAAGGTCAAGCTATTTCATTAAAACAGTCTTTTCCTCCTGCACAGTTCACGGAGCAGCGCCAACAACAAGATGCTCCCATCATCTGCCTCCGTAAGTGGAAATCCTCTGACATGCCAGACAGGAACAACAATGCACACAGCATATTCATATTTCATAACCTGAGAAGAGCACAGTAGTAGTAGTAGTAGTAGTAGTGCCCAGGTCATGCTTGTATTGTGAGCTGCCATAAATCAGACTGAAGAAACCACTTCCTTAGTTTTTAATGAAGTAATCCACACCTACAGGCATAAAGGATATTAGGTAACCAAACTGTAGTGCTGCCGGCACAAACAGAACAGGCTTGGACACGCTTATATAATATAGTTGGTTTTAAAAAGCACGGGAGACTTAATTATATTGATTCAATCTAATTTAAGTTTTACGTGGGAGTAGGGATAGTGTTTCATTAGTGGTCACAAAACTAAACTAAGCGATGTTAATTTGGAACTCAATTTTACAACTAACAAATTGTTCCTTGGTAAAACAGTGAAAATGAATAAAAAAATTAAGTGGGATTGTAGTTTTTGGTCTTAGTATGATTTGTGTCATTCGACATCACTGTAGATTTATTGACCTCTGTTTAACACTGAGATCTGAATTTCTTTTCTCGAGAGAATTATGGCCCCGAGGGGAGGAAGCTTTTATATGATTTTAGTGGTAGAAGAAACCGAAGCACCTGGAGGAAACCTACAAGACTTCACACAGAAATACTTCGTGTCGACTGGGAATTGAAGCTAGAAGTTTCTTGCTGTGAGGCATGAGTGCTCACTGCTGCACCAGTACTGTAGATCATTTTATCCATATTCACAAATGAGAGTCTAGTTTGTTGTCCATTTGTTAATGTGGTATTGATGCCACTATGCTGTTTGTTGTTACGCTGGAAAATATAATATGTTCTGACATCACTTCAATATTATTTCTCTTCAGGGTTTAAAGGAGTTGACTGAATCATTGTAACTATTATCATCAGTTAAGAAATTGATTAACCGCTTTAAACAGCTTTCAAAACATGCCTTGAGAAAAACTCAGCTTGAAGACCCATATGGACAAGACAATGAAAACTACATTTTTATTTGGTCTGAAAGAATACTATGTTTTTATAAATGAATGTATTTCTACTCATACATGTGCCATATATGTTATATATGCCAATAATCTACCAAACTTCTGAACTGTTTTTATCATGGAAAATAATATTTATAGTATTTGAAGTTACAGTTTTTGAGTAAGCTCCTTTATCAGGGCCCATTTCTGGACTAGACTTGCTCTGCAGAGAACCTAATGGTAATGTTTTCTGACCAGTTTTGTGATTGATATGTTTTAGAGATGAAATTCTCGTCAATGTTTACCAATTAAAAGTGGGGTAGCTGATTTTCACATTGCAAACACAATTTAGGTTTTAAATTGGACTAATCCGCTCATAAAACCTTTGACACATGATTGATATCGACATATATTCATCTTGGTTGCAATAATGGCTTATAAACTTGTTTTACAAACAACAAAGTGAAACTGGAGAGGACAACCCAAGCTCAGCCAATCAGAGAGCTGCATCCGGCTCCTGATGAGAGCTAAAATTCTTTATTATTCAATTCAGAGAGGATGGAGTGGTCTCATTTGTTGACAATGTGCTGCATTTATCTGAGACTTTTTAGTGGAAAACACAAAGTAAAAAAGTTAGCTACTCCTTAGGTTTTTTGTTGTTTCTGTCTTCTTTGATTTGTTGATTACAGTCATTCAAATTCTGATCTGATTTGGTTACCCAGTCACATGGTTTTAGGTAATCCTAAAATGTTACATTGTCAAGATATGGATTAAAATAAAACATGTTTAAAATCCAGTTTTGTGTGTATTGTATGTGGACTGTTATGTGTGATTTTTGCAGCATTAGAAATGTCATATTGCTGACCTATGCAAAACATCTAAGGTACTCAGATTTTATATGACATAGACTGAATTTCTAAGTATCATTATATACATTTAAATATAAATTACATATAAAATTGTGTGTTTTTCATATGGCGAGCAATATGTTTGTGTTTTGATGTAAACACAATAAATGCAACTAAATCTTGGATTCAGATGACTTTGTATTCTAATCAACTAATCCATCAATAGAAAAAAAAATCTGCAAACTAATCAATAAAATCATCATTACAAAAGTCAGATAAAAACAATATGACAAAGTACTAACTGCAACTGAATGACTGCACATAGAATCAAACCATATCTGTGAAATCAGACAGTACTGTTTATGAAATACAAGTCTGTGTAAATATCTTCCTCATGTGCAGTTTATTGCGTGGAGGCGAGTTGAAGCACGCAGCAGCCGGGCCTGGGGGCAGACACTGGAGGTTCTGGGCATTTGTATGCTGCCTGACCTCCGTCTGCTGCACTGACACTGACAAACAAAACACTAGTGACACGCAGACAGCTCACCTGTACAGCGAGAGGTCACAGCACAGACAGAAGAGCTGTGACGAGGAGACACTGGACTCCGGCTCTGACAGGTGGATCTGCAATCAAACAAGTCATTCACACGCATTTATTTAGACGTTATTGATCTGTCAATGCTTATCATGCTCTTTGTATAATTGGTTTTGGCCATTTAGGAAGCCAGAATAATGACTTCCATTTTTATGTTAAGCTTAAAAGTGTGGACAAAAGGTTGATGTCAGTAAATTACCAAAATGTTTGTTTAGTTTTTATGAATTTGTTCTCTCCTATCTTGTTAAAATTGAAAAAATGCATATTATTATTATTTTTTTTTTCAATATTAAAAACACACTGTGTAATGTTTTGTAAAAATTAGACCATTATTTGGCAGTTTGGACTGTTCTTTTGAGAAATTAAGATATTCTTACCCAACCTTTTTGAGTCACGACACACTTTTTTAGTTCACATTTTTTACGTGGCACACCACTTTCTCAAATATGGTCAAATCAAACTAAATATTTTAATATTGTCAATTACATTTGAAGGGTCAACATTAACAACTTTGCAGCACCATTCATTTGTATTTGAGCGATAGTCCAAAACATACTTGTACTACGTGTTGGATACGCTGTGTATGTGAACAACAGCAAGCCAAAGTCGGTTTTCAAAGCCAGGAATCTGAGCGTCTTGCTCCTTTATTACAGTCTTCTAGACAGCTTACAATACTGCAATTGTGGCGCGAAAGTGCGAGTGAAACTGGAAAATAAACAGAAAATAAATGTACATTAGCTTTGCACTGTAAAACAAAACTACACCAGTACATAGCTAGCGCCACAAAGTGCTAAACATAAGCTAAACAAGTCATCATTGCATTTTCGTGATCTTTTCATATGCTAATGAGGCCGTTAATACACGTGAATGCAGACATTACTAGTGCTAGGGGAATAGCAAGATCACGGGCACGGGCTAATTCCTGCAGGTGACATGTGCAAAACGATCTCTAAAACAGAGTTTATACAACTTGCAAAGGTAACCAAACACTTTCTAAACTTACAGTCATTGCTTTCGTAAGTGTAGATTAGATTTGAGACACAGAAGAACAGTTTTGACAACAACAAAAGCTGCAAGCAGGTTTTCCTCTGACCAATGGCAGCTGCTTCTAGCCATAATGCACTGTGACCACTAACAGGGCCTTCAACATAAAATACAGGCAAACTCATACAGAGAGCAAAATTATATTTTTTAGCCAAGTGGTGTTTTTTTTTATCACAAAAAGTAACAAATGAATCAAGACATATTTATTACCAAAATATAATGAAATGCTTTTAACTTTTTAACTGTTGCTGTGGGCAGAACAATACTTAATATTTATCTATTTAAAGCTGCTACAGGTATTAACTAGGCATTCATACACACTTTTAATAACAAATCATCAAGCTTCACAAGCCTAAAATATAACAAATTGAGGCCACTGTTCCAATTACAGAAGCTGAAATGACTACATTTTCCTTGTATTTACTCATCTCTTTTATCCGCAGTCCCACAACGACAAGCCTTTTGTTTGTACAATTAAAAATGACAGGTAAAGTATGTGCTTTATGTATAATTATTTTTCCCGCCGCTGTGTCAAATGAAATCCTAAACACAGACCGCACAAAAGAGCCGCTTGTTGCTACATTTAGCTTCATGTAATAACAGTCATTTGATGCTTTGTTATCTAAGAGAGATTCTTCAAAGTAAACAAGTGGTTGAAACCTCTAGCGATGCATATTTCATCTTCAGTGTTGAATTACGAAAAAGATCAGAGAGAAATGGTGGACAAGTGCGCAGGTCGAAACTCCATCAGCCGCTGTTGCCATGATTGACGACCTCTCGGTGACCATTAAGTACTTTAGACTAGCTTTTGTTGATAAAGGTACAGTAGGGGTTTGTTAGAGAAGCAATTACCGCGCCGAGGAAATGGATGTATCGCAGTGAAGGGGAGGTGATAATTGAGTTTGGGGGGTGCAGAGTGAGAAGGGAGGGGCTAAAAAGGATATTAGGGGCCGTTATGACTGTAAATAAGAAGCCCGAGAGGAAAAGGAAGAGACTCCAAGGAAATAACTCACACAGAGGACGAAGCCAAGAGGGTCCACTCAGGCTGGAGGAAGTGATGACACTGCAAAGACACGTGCATAAATATAAATACACACTTAGAGGGAAAAAGGATCTGTTGGACATATAACAAAAAGAAAAGTGCTCAAATAGGCCTATTGGGTTTATTGTATATTATATATCTTCTTTACACAATCTCTCTGAGTTTGCATGTTCTCCTCTTGTCAGTATGTGTTTTTTTTTCTGGGCACGTCCTCCCGCCTCCAGAAATATGCACGCTTAGATTAATCGGTATTATTTGGTTATTTTGGCACTAATAAATGAGAAAGTGAATGGCTGATCCTGATGAGAACAAGTGGAAAATTAGTTACATGCACTACATTTGTTTTATCACTTTTTGTTGGCCTCAGGTCCAGACTACTTCTAAGTAACGATTGCTGAAAAAACAAGCTGAACTGTTTTAGTTGTGCAATCAATCTGTCTTCAGCTTGTTTTTTCATAATACCACATCCATCCTTTTTGTGTGTGGTTACCTGTGAGTTGTTATTATTATCTGAGTAATAAAAAGTATTGCACATCACCATAACTGTTTACTGTCTCAAAGTCTCATGATCTGTGGAGTTGTTTCGAAGCTGACCTGATTCACTTCAAGACAAACGCATAAGTAAAACAGGTTTATATCTATGGCAAAATTGTCCCTGTGCAGGGTGTTTTTCCAGTGCTTTTAAGCAGCACTCACAACATCAAAGTGTCCATTTTACATAAGTATATGGTATCAACGAGGGCCAACGATTTTGAGGCGCAATTCCTGTATCGAGGGGGCGCATTGGGGGCATTCAAGCATTTCGTTTTGGGGAGTCTGAGGCATCTGACACCAGAAGTTGGACTTTAACTTTTGCAAAAACCCATCAGAAATTGTGTTCAATGTACTGTATTTAAATATCCAGAAGTAAAAACCAACACAAACTGAGAGCTGCAGTAGCAATAAACAGATCTTTGCGCCATAACAAGGAACGATAGAATGCGTCTGTAGTTGAATATTGAAACAGAATGAAAAAGGAGTTCCCTGGAGAAAGATCAGTTAGAAGCTTGGACTCTCTGGTAAGACACAACACATTTTCTGACGCAAGTCATGGATACTTTCGGTGTCGCCTGTAACCAGGGTCTGGCTGGGTCCCTGGTGGAGATTTGGTGTCTGTGTGGCCTCCCCTTTTGGCCATGTGTTAGTATCTTGAGGCTGTAGGCGGCTGTCTACTTCTGGTGCAGGTCTTTACCATGACGGTGATTTCTCAACTGGTTCATCATTTTCACACTGCAAACACAATTTAGGTGTTAAAGGACAAATATTATGCATTTTTGTGTTTTTCCTGTCTATCAAACCTGCTCCTGAGCACCTCCATTTTAACCTCTCATGCATCAGAACCAATAAAAACATGTGTCATGTGTTTCCCACATCAAAAATTATGTTTAGGCTCAATCTACAGGCAGCAAAGGAAATGACACAGGGAACACAAACAAATGGATCATTCCTGATGCTAGTGCTGCAGAAATGCTCAAATCGAGTCTGGATGATTCATGGAGTTAGAAACATCACAGATCTATCTCTGACTTCACAGATCAGGCACATTCAGAACAGGGTTTTGGGGGAACAAAAATTTCTCACCGACAAAACTTTGGCATTGTTTTTGCTGAAGAAGAACTTTTAGAATAAGATTAAAAACTCAAAAAGTTGATTTTGCATAATATGTGTCCTTTAAATCTGACAACTTCTTCTCACAAATCCTTTGATACATTTGTCAAGCCATAATTACAACCAAAATTCACATGTATTCATTTTGGTTGTAATTATGGCTTGTGAAACTGAAAGTGAAACTGAAGTGGACCACCCAAGCACAGCCAATCAGAGTGCTGCATTCGACTCCTCATACTTATTAATCCATTCAGACAAACAGTAAACAGTAACCAATGTTTTCACCTAGTGCTGCATTTATCATAGACTTAGTGGAAAACACAAAAGTTGCTAATTCATAGCTAAAAAAAAAAAAGTTAGTTATCCCAACTTTGTTATATCTGTGTGAGTGAGCGAGAAGGTTGCATAGTTTATTTGTGTGAAGCTATTTTGTCATTAGATTTAATACATCTTACTTTGATCATCTCTCCCTTTTGAGCTTCACAAAAGATTCATATCAGTTAAGCAATGTCATTATGAAAAGTACATTATGCATACATTTTGATTGATAGAGCTGTGAATCCTCTTGGGCAATGAAGAACCTTTATATACGTATATGTACTGGATGTTCAATAGGAGCAGTTACCTTCATAAATAAAGCTCCACATTAAAAGAATTCCAATACTTTGTGCATGAAGAATGAGCGTTTCATCTCTGTATGAAAGACGTCATTACAGTTACAGACCTAACTGGAGATAAATCAGGCCAAATTCCTACATTAAACTCCCTCACACGTTACGTCATCTAATTGCACAGCCTTCCTTAGAACTAACATCCTTCTTTGGAGAAAATAAAATCTGCAGACTTATTTTCCCCGAGAAATGAGACGCATGAGAAATAGTACTGTTTTCCAGCAGCGCAGAGGCACCGCATTGGGCTGTTTACATCGCCATAAATATTTACTTTGCGGGGGCAGGGAGGGAGTGGAAGTGGTAGGGCCTCATGGGGAGAGCCAGAGCGGGCGACAGGGAGGCAAGCCGCGCCACACAGCTGTGATGGAGCTGACGGACATTATATTTCAGCTACAGAACACAGACCCTCCCAGATAGTCCCATTAGAGAGGGCTGCTCTAAATTACTGTCAGACCAATGAGTCAGCAAAAGTGCAGCGAAAGTGGTGCGTGGTGTTTTGCTTCCTTGATTTAATGCTACACAGATTTGGAAGGGCGAGGGAGGGGGATGGTTTCGAATTCAGAATTATATTTCAAATGAAAATGTTTCTTTCTACTCGGCGGTTTGGATTCTTGGGCAAAAAGTTTTCCAGTAACTTAAAAAAAGAAGCAGTAACCAGCTGGTCTGTGTTTAAGGGCACTGTTTTGTATCTGGTGAAATATTTTTAGCTTGTGAGTGCCTTTTGCTAACGTAAATACATCTAACAAAAGTGCATAGACGGTGTAATTAGTGCTGAGCGGCTGCAGAATGGAGCACACAGACATTATGGGCTTAACCTGAGCCACATGTTTTAGTGGCATGAAAACGCTGAGCACCTGGACGAAATCAGGCACAAAGTACAAACAGAATCTGCTCCACACAATCTGGGAACTGAACAAGGGACCAAAGGGTGACCATTCGAATAGTTAAATAACTCACAGTCACAATGCTATGACTTGACTTCATTTCCAGAGAGCTTTGAACACAGATTATCCAAAGTTTATCTTCTTGAACTTGAGCATATATTTGAAAAAAAGCAACGTGTTCTCATGGATTGTGTGTCTATACCATGCTAGATAAAATAGGTGTCATGACAAAGCTTCTTCTTATTCTTGTGTGTCTATAGATGCGTCGAGTTCTGGTAGGTGGAGCCAAAGGGAGAAGACAATTTTGCATTCATTTAAACTAGAGTAAACTAGCACGTTTTTTGAGGGACTTTCAAACAGAAAAGCAGAAAAAATGGCAGATTCTGTACAGAACTGTCAGAAAATGCATTGTGACTTATTCTGTGGGAACAGACACAGGCATTTTGTCTCAATACTTTGGAGTGGCTGAAGAGGTAATTTTTACAATTGCTTCAGGTCGGTTTTACTTTGCCAGACCCAAGTGGATAAAATGCTGTTTTTTAACAGCATTCATGTCTTGAAGCTAATGCTAAATATGCACCTTCCGTTAGTGCTTCATAGGCGACGCAAGATTTACAGGTAAGTAAGACTAGAGTCCACCAAAATTGGTTGCTTGTAGCTTTGAAATTAGTCCTTGTCAAAGGCTTTGCCAAAAGCAGGAAATAACAGTCTTGTGTACACAAATTGAATGATTGACAACAATACAGTTGAAATAAAGCAGACCAATTTAAACATCAAACTGCACCTGCACAACTGGGTATAGTCAGGCTAACATTAGACACAAATGTCCTACAGTTTACAATGAAACGACATCTTAGTCACAATAAAACCTCAAACTTTAATGCGTCGGTTATGAGTTCTGTTTTTTTTTTGCCTCAGACTTAAGCTGTGACGTCACTGTGACATGGCATGAAAAGGGTCTATTACCTGCCCATTTTCTTGACATTGTATTGACACGCGTTTAGGTTCAGAGCACAAAGGAGGTTTTATTTGGCGTTAACGGCTAAGTTTAGGTCTAAAGTTATAAGAATGGGAAAGCTGAGGTCTGAGGTTTAGACTTGGTTAAGATTATGATTTAGTAAAGTAATATTGTGCTGAAGGTGTGTTTACAAGTCAACAATGCTTTAAAAAACGTATTCTTACTGAGTGTATTGACCTGGAACAGCCTGGAACACTCCTAGACAGCATTACACCAGCCGTACTGTGGAACAAACAAGACAATGTTCAGACAAAGAGATTAAAAAAGTTATATAATACACCTTTAACCATTTATCCCATTCACTTGATCCTTCTTGAACAGCGACTGCAGGCTGTTCCTGTGTGTCACAGCGATAACAGTCTTGACGTAGTTGCTTTTTGCCACTCGGCCCACACACCAGATCAAATATGCCAGTCCCAATTGTGGTGTGCTGATTCACATTAGGCTGCTTGACAGGAACAGGGCTTAATATTGTTTTTCAGGACTCTTACAAAATATCCCCATCCGACTAACAAATGAGACGAGGGCACATCTTCACTTTTCACACTGACAAGCTGAAATGAGCTCGCACACATTACAACACGCCGTAATCTTTAGTGCCAGTGAGGGGCAATCAATCACAGAGGTTACTAATGAGTTCACCGCACTGCATAGAAGAGAAATCGATTCAAAGTTGCACAATATATTATCACAAAAATACTTATTTTGCAATATTGGCAAATGTAATTCGTAAAATGCATTATTTTTCCATTTGACAAAGCTTAATAATTTTTGTTAATAGTATTTTTGCACACTCTAAGATATATTTATAAAGACTTTTTCTAATGCATCCATTCAATGTTGCATTTACAGTGATTCATGCATGTTTGAGTAATATTTTTTCTCTTGAGACGCATGTTTGCTTGGAAAAAAACTCCTATTCCTAGAAATGAGCACCAAAAGTGAACTGCCACGTTATTTTATTATGGTCATGAACTGTAAATGTCCAAAATATAAAACACGTATTCACAATCTGGTCAATTATTAAAAAGTTATCCAGTAAATACAGAAGTCCAGTAAATACAGAGGACAGCCACTGGAACAGAGTGAGTCTGAAATGATCCAAGCTAAACTGGAGTTTGGAGATGGAAGGCCTTGAATGATTAATGAATAAATCCATTGGCTCTTTTCGCCTTTTTAAAAGGGACTATACAATTTATTTTTTTTTTACAAAAAAAAGTACAGATACAGTCTCTTTCTCATTTATCTATTTAGGTGGAAATTGTCCACAATTTCCTAATTATGTCCCGTTTATCCGTCGATATCCACTAAGTTTGTCTGTTGTTGTTGTTAGCATTGTAGCTAACTCCAATTACCAAGCAACACACTTTGCTCCTAACACTTGTGAACAAAGCTTAATACACATTGTAATTCAGAAGCTCAGAATGCATTAGATAGGTGAGCAAAGCATGTGGGCTGATGTAGGAAGTTTAAATTTAATTATTTCTGGTTGTTTTCAAGGAAGCAAAAATCGGGTAGGCCTATAGGATCTAAACAACTGAAGCTTTGGGCTGCTCCTACACGTGAATATTTGAAAAAATGAACATTTTGAACAGAACAAGTTTGGTATCTAAAATATCACCTTTTTAGTTTTGGCGTAGGGCATTCAAAACGCTAGCTGCAGCCATGGTAATCCTAAACTGTTTTGCTAGTCAAAACAATTCAGGGTTTAGTTAAATTACTATTTTCACCAACCCCCTTTTCCCGCCCACATCCCCGAGGTTAGATGAGAAAATCAGAAAAATGAAGAACTTTGCGATCTAAAAAGTCAGGCACCCACAAAAATAAAAACATGCAAGTGACAATCTGCTGTTTGCTACAATGAAATGTCATTATGAAGGGGTGGAGCTTAGCAGTTGCACACCTTTGACCAGGAAGTAATTGCTATTTCTTGTCTAGCCAACGTGTTTTACATCAAAACTTATACAATGAACAAAACGTACTAATGTTCTTGTTCAACACAATAAAATGTTTTTTTCTTTAATATCTTCAAATTCTAAGAATAGCAATAGATACAGTCAGCATCACTTATGGACTCCATGGGGAAACTTAGCAATGAGAATGAATCAGGACAACAGCTTTACCACTTAGTGCTCAACTACAACAGCAAAAGTGGACTTTAGGAAATATATTGTGTCAAATATAGATTCGATGACATGAAGATAAATTAAATGATCCAGTGGTCCAAACATTTAAATACTGTATCTAAATGCTAACGGTATAGTGGTGAGCTAAATGCTAACGTGCTAGCATCGCTTGGCATGTTTTAAAGTCTTTCTTTAACTTTCTGTGTACTTGTCTGACATAACACTTTAAAACCTCCATTTAAACCTGAATGTGACTTGACTTGAAATAGTTGTGCTAAAATTACACTTAATTCACCAGAAAATGTCTTAAAAGCGGTAAAAGTTTAGCTTCCAATTCCTTAACGTAGCATTTCCAACATGACTTTCTCCCTCTTCTCATCTTGTCATCTGTATCTATAGCAACTCCTTAGAGACAAGTTTTTGGCCCTTCACCAGAAAACGTCACCTTTAGTTTCCCATCATAGCTTCTTCTTCACACCTTATAGTCTATATACCATGTCCATAAAATAAGAACTTCGACGTAGTGTTAGTACATTCAATCTAGCCACTTGTCACTTTCTTGGACTCCCTGAACTTGAAGAGGCTGCATCCGACGCCATCTGTGCTGTTAACTCTGCGGCGCGAAATGTGCCGATAGGAGCGGAACTACATGCGCGGCTGTGCTTGAGTGGCAGGCCGGGTCGGAGCCTGCTGGACCGGCAAAGGAGGAGAGGAAAGCGTATCAGCGTTAAGGGCCGACGGGGGGAAGCTTGTTAAAATTCCAGCACCCGAGACATGGCACGGCTCAGTAATAAGGGCCTGTTATGTGTGAGGGTCGGGTCAGTCAAGTGATGGGAAGATGGGGCGTGAAGACTGGAACAAAATAAACCGGCGCCGTATCTCGCTGTTTGTCCGGTAACACTCGACAACGACGCGGCCAAGTGTGCACACAGATAGTGAGGCTTGTAAGCGTCGCAATCTGTACAGCTCCTGCTCCATCTGTTCGCCTGTCTGAGCTCGTCCCGGTCAGTGGACAATAGGGTGGGTTTGTGGAATATCATAACATCCCAAAACTACAAGAAAACTCAGCTGAAGGGCTAGTTGAGATTTGTATTGTTTTTGTTCTGGTTAGTGGGAAATGTTGTTGTATTTAGTGGGTCTGAGTTCAATTTTTTCTGACAACACTTTTGAAATTTGGTGAGATACATGTCAAAAGAAAAAAAAAACAAAAAACAGGTGGCATTATTCAATTATCAAAAATGTCAATGAATTTGGTTGAGCCATTATCCAAAAGAACACACAAAAGGTAGGCAACCAATTCGAGTCCTCAGTGAAACTTATTGGACATTGGTAATATGAAAAACATTCTAAATCTGGTTTATTGTTGGTAACTGATACTTTTTATGTTAATTTTCACTGAGAGACAATATTTTCCATTTAAAAAAAAGCGTTACAATGTGCAATGTCAAAAGTTTTAATTATATTTTAACTTCCGACTTCGACTTCCAATTCATTTCTCCCAATTTGGGAAGCACTGCTCTTGCCAGTTTTAGCTGTCTTTTTATAGAAAGCTTTAAGAAACAGGAATGCGCCCACACTCCATAGCCAAAAGGATGCTGTTTTTGGTTGTTTATGACACTGTTTCCCAACTCTTTTTTAGTCATGACACACTTTTTTGGTTGAAATTTTCAATGGCACACCTCTACACCACAATGACCAAATATGCACAAGAAATATATATTTAATGTGGCCAAGTTGGCTTTTTTATCCTGACTTTGGGCTTTTTTTATTTCTATTTTTTGAAAAGTAGCCTCGTAATCTTGATGTCTTTTTTACAATACACAATAACTGATTATATATTCACTTTTTGTAGATTTGGGATCAATTGTTTAGCCTTTTTTTTTTCAACAGCTTGGTCACTTGTTGCATTCTGAAAATCTGGCAACACTGATTTAATGTTGTAAATATGACAATTAGGTTTTGACATGTTTAAATGGTGATTGATTTGTCCGCATACTTTGGTTAAAAAAAAAAAAGTTGTGCCTGACACTTAAATTTGTTAATTATTTCACAGTCTGGAAATTGATGTTTTTGAACTCATCTCCTGGCACACTGGTTGAAAATACTGGTTATGAGAAATACAGTATTTTATAATTGATTCAGACACTCACAGCAGTCACAAAATGTTATTTACAGTATTGTTTTGGTGGGAAAGACAAAGTTGACTAATTCACAACAAAAAAGTCAGATTCCCTAGCTTTAAGTCCGGAGAAATCAAATTGATAGTTCTCTGTATTATTTTATCCTACAGCTGATCCACAGTTAAAATGATCAGAAACTGTACTAAAGTCACCAAATTTTCTGATATGCAGTGGCTTGACATGCTAGTCATGCCTTTGCATTCATAAAATGCTTAGTAAAATTGAAATAAGAAGAACAGGCTATGTTTACGATGGAGTCTTTTGCCATTAATCATGTTTGGCAAATATTGATTACAGACGCGGTGACAGGTGGGCTCACTCTGCGGATTAAATTCCAAAAGATCAGACATGCTTGACATAAATCATTTTTGTTGTGAGCTGGTTTTAAAATAGTTTATCTCTATTGACTCCCAGGACAGTCTTTACAAATACATCTTAACTTGTGAATTAGGGCCATCATATTGATAATAGTGATTGTTCAGGTCACAATATAGATCTACAACCTAATCATCATGAGCAACACTTTTTTTTTTTTTCAAATGTTTTTATTATGTGAATTAATGAATGTTATCCACATAGAGCGAGTCCCTTTTTACAAATACATTCATATATACTCAAACCCAATAACAAACATAAACAATGCACAAATATGTACATCATACTTACACATAGCCCTATACAGCATGTACGTATGCATGCATACATACCTACACAAATGGAAAAAAAAAAAAAAAAAAATTATACTAAAAAAGAAAAAAAGAGAAAAGAAAAAAAATATATTATTAATTAAAAAAATCTAAAAAGAAAAAATAAGGAAGAAGAAAAAAAGCTACAGAAAGAAAACAAAAAAGAAAGAAAGGAAAGAGAAATAAAGAGCAAAGGAAAAACGCAAGGAAAAAATAAAGCATGAAAAAAGAAGAAAGCAAGAAGAAAGACAACAAGAAAGAAAGCACTAAAGAAAGGAAGTAAGAGAAGAAAAAGAAAAGAAGAACGAAAGAAAAAACAAAAGAAAGAACAAAAGAAAGAAAGAAAGACAGAAGAAGAAAGGAAAAAAGCCCTAATTTATACAATTTATCACTAGTTTACACAATCACACCATGTCTAAATCTGAACGCTGAGATGATGTCCTTACAAGGGATAAAGATTAAAAATACCCTGACGACTACTTGCTAATATCAAGGTTTCTTGTCCTTTCAACATAAGGGCCCCAGAGTACGTAAGTAGAACTGCTTACTTGAACCCCTGGTAGTACAGGTATACTTTATTTTCTCAAGCTTTAAGTAGTGTAACAGGTCAATCAGCCAATTTGAAAATTGAGGTGGATCAGATGATTTCCATTCTAAAAGTATTCTTCGCCTAGCTATAAGAGAAGAAAATGCTACAATATTCTTATGTTTTTTTTGTTTGTTTTTTCATTATTTTTTTCAGGGCTACACATTCAGAATTCCTGGATATTTTCATATAACTTTGCCTCTCTGTTACAAAGAAGCTGGTCCTTCATATGAAATTTACTTTAAAGATTTACACAAAAGCAACCCATGGCCTATTATAACTTGTGAATGTGTGGAGTGTATGTAAATGCAATGCAAATACGAGCTCTCTGTCACTATCACTGCTGCCCGACTCTTCTATCTTCTCTGTATTGTTGCCATCTGTGGAGTGTATTCAAAGGCTTTGTTAACTGGCGTTTAATAAAGACAGTGGACAATGGCTGCCATGTGTGCCAGCAGGACAATGGTTCACTTATAAAGGCTATGCAAAACCTCTTCTTTCCACTGTGCATTGTAATGACGATGCCGTTCACAGTCTGCGGTACAGTGCTTGTAACTGAAGCGATGGAGACGACATACTTCAAGTTAAGATGTGATGTTCATGTTACACAATGTTAATGTGACTGTTCATTTAAATCTTTTCTTAAATGATTTATGTTATAGTGTGATTGTATTTTAGACCTGGCTTAGACTCATTTTTAGACAAGCAAAAATGTTAAGGCTGCAATTAACCATTATTTTATTGATCGCTTTGTTCTTCTGAGTAATCAACTAGTTGTATAAAATGCACAAGTCATGTGATTGAGATTTATTTTTTTGATTCTGATAAAGCTGAACATCACTTTTAAATCACATGCATGATTTCCCATGAGTCTTTTTTTCCTCAGCTCATGAGTTATTTTGGAACATATGTAGAATAGTATACAATTATTTGATTACCAATGCTATTATATAGTGTAATGTAATGTTAATATTGTAACATATTGTAATTGTACATAACAATGTATGAAAAACTGGCTCTTATATTATTCACCAATTCCAAAATGTGAATGTAATCGGCCAAGGTTCTTGTGCCTCTCCAGAGGTAAAGGGCCAGCTGCATGTTGTGTGTCTGAAGAGGCTTTGGCGGCACATATCATCACCTCTCACAGAAAAGCTGCTAAGAAGGCCAGAAGGCGGGGGGGGTGCTGTCTGCTGGGACGAGGCAGACGTGTGACCAAGTCATTGCTTTGCAAGTGTCAATTAAGTCTCAAGCCTTTGGTCTCAAGTTTGAGTCAAGTCATCAGTTAAAAACAGGAATGTTCTAAGTCAAGGGCAACGAGGTCTCTGCTTTGAGTTTCAAGTGCTAAATTACAGCATGTTGTTGCTTTTTTATGACTTTTGAAACATTTCCAACTTAGGGTTATGTTCAGGTCAAAAATGAAGAAGTGGTATGGAGATGTTCCAACTTGTTCTTATGAAATTAAACACATCATTATTTTTAAGGCAAAACATCATGTTGTCTCAAGTCAAGTGTCTCAGTTTATCAACACAGTGAGTTTGACTCAAGTCAAAGTCTTCCAAGTTTACACTTCTGAAGGTTACTAGAGTACTGCGTGTCACTCAAAGGTCAAGTTTCACTTTTAAGGCGCACTTTTATATTTTGACCAAAAATAGACTTAAATAAAGCAAGGGCCTCCTGTTTGTTTTAATGGAATGTTCCTGGTAATTATTTTTACACACAATTATTCTCATTAAAGAGATTATATTGGATTTCTTTTACAATAAATTTACTTAAAAGCAACTCCCTCCAGCATGCATGTATCTTATCAATGTATCTATTCAGGTGAAAATTAGTATTAGTATACTGGCATGTCTTGCTTGTAACAGCTTTGAACAAAGCTTTAGGTAGCACTTTAAAAGACCTCCACGGTACCTACCAGTTAAGTACCATGTCACTTACTAGTAACTAACAGTGACACTTACTAGTACTTACTCTGGTACTTACTGTGGTACTTACACTGGTACCTAGAGTGGTACTTTGAGTGGTACTTGTACCAGCAGTTACTGGTACATACCACTGGTAGTTACTGTGGTACTTACCGTGGTACTTACACTGGTACCTACAGTGGTACTTTGAGTGGTACTTGTACCAGCAGTTACTGGTACATACCACTGGTAGTTACTGGTACTTACTGTGGTACTTACACTGGTACCTACAGTGGTACTTTGAGTGGTACTTGTACCAGCAGTTACTGGTACATACCACTGGTAGTTACTGGTACTTACTGTGGTACTTACACTGGTACCTACAGTGGTACTTTGAGTGGTACTTGTACCAGCAGTTACTGGTACATACCACTGGTAGTTACTGGTACTTACTGTGGTACTTACACTGGTACCTACAGTGGTACTTGTACCACCAGTATTGGCATGCTGGTATGGTCGTGGCCATACCAGCATGCCAAAGCCTGATCCCGTCAGATCTCAGAAGCTAAGCAGGGTTGGGCCTGGGCAGTACTCGGATGGGAGACCACAGAGGCCACTGGGGCAACTTCAGTGGTACTTACTACAGTAGTTGACAGTCAACTACTGTAGTAAGTACCACTGAAGTACCAGTATGTGTCACTTTAGAACAGGTCCCGTTGTTACTAGTACTTAACTGTCAACTACTGTAGTAGTACCACTGAAGTACCAGTATGTGTCACTTTAGAACAGGTCCCGTTGTTACCAGTAGTTAACTGTCAACTACTGTAGTAAGTACCACTCAAGTACCAGTATGTGTCACTTTAGAACAGGTCCCGTTGTTACTAGTAGTTGACTGTCAACTACTGTAATAAGTACCATTGTAGTACCACTATTTACCATTATGTATCATGGTATTTATCAATAAATGTTGGAATTAAGCTAAGATTGTTGTAAATTGTTTTCTGTTGTTTTGTTTATTGAAACAAATAATTACTTTGGTATTTGTCAATACCCAATATTGTTGTGACATAAATAAAGACAGTGGTGCTTTTTTAACATTTGCATTTTATTGTTATTCATAATTTATAAGCTCTACTTTTTTAATTTAGTACCAATAATGCCACCACTGAAACATATGTGTGTGCCACAAATTATTAAAAATGGTAAGTGTACTAATAGTTACCACTGTAAGTACCAGTCACTGCTGACACAAGTACCACCTTAAGTACCAGTGTAAGTACTACAGTAAGTACCACAGTAAGTACCAGTAACTATCAGTGTTATGTACCAGTAATTGCTGGTACAAGTACCACTGTAGGTACCAGTGTAAGTACCAGTGTAAGTACCACAGTAAGTACCAATGTAAGTACCAGTAACTACCAGTGGTATGTACCAGTAACTGCTGGTACAAGTACCACTATGGGTACCAGTGTAAGTACTGCAGTAAGTACCACAGTAACTACCAGTGGTATGTACCAGTAACTGCTGGTACCAGTACCACTCAAAGTACCACTGTAGGTACCAGTGTAAGTACCACAGTAAGTACCAGTAACTATCAGTGGTATGTACCAGTAACTGCTGGTACAAGTACCACTCAAAGTACCACTCTAGGTACCAGTGTAAGTACCACAGTAAGTACCAGAGTAAGTACTAGTAAGTGTCACTGTTAGTTACTAGTAACTGACACGGTACTTAACTGGTAGGTACCGTGGAGGTCTTTTAAAGTGCTACCAAGCTTTAAAATACATCATGATGAACAATTTGGAGGCTAAAATGCTAAACTAGGTAAGTGAGCAAAGCATCTAGACTGATGTAAGAAGTTTAAAATTAATTATGTTTGTTTGTTTACATTTTCAGGTAAAAACATTTGGTATAGGATCTTTCACAATGTTTCAACTGTAGCTTTCTATTTTGTTGTGTAGTTGAGTTTTCACAAACAGAAAGTATTTATCCTGTGTTCTGATAAAAAGTTTTCAATCTGCCATTTGGTAAAGAATATATGCGTTTATGTATCTTATTTTTGCATAAATCATTTCTGAGGTTGTATTTTGTAGGTAATAAATGTGAAGTTGCTTATTATAACAGAACACCTGAATCAGACAAAAACAGTTGAAACACTATTAGAAAAAGTGTCCCTCCCACACAGCCTCCTCCTTACGTTAGCTCCCACGCTATTAGCCCAAAATATGAGCTCAACAACAAGATTCATGGAATACTTAGCCTACTAAGCCCTGACAATAAAAGCACTCCATTAGACATTACTACATGTAGTGCAATATACATACAATCATTGAAAGGTGAATTAACATAAATGACCACAGAAAAAAGGCAAATATATGTACAGTATATGCCCAATGTGCTTAAAACTCTGTCAAATTCTTCAAATGTAATAAATGTGCAAAAACACCTGAAATGTTTTGTGGGCGCTGAGTTTGAAATGAAATTAAAAGGCAGACACATGTTGAGAGAGAAAGGCCATTTTCTTCAAAAGGCTCATTAAAAAACACTACACAAAAAGGTTGAACAAATTAAAGGTTGAAGGTACAAAAGCCAACGTCTTTCTCAAAGTTTGATTGCGAAATTGTGAAAATTGCAGAAATGCTCCAAAGTCGCTTCAGTAAGAGATAATAGACGTGGCTTTTTGAACACATTATATTCTATCACTGCTTACTGTCACTGCATTTGCATAATCTGAGTAGAATTTGTCTTTAACAACTCCTGCCAAGTGCCAGACAGGCAGCCTGCCAATTAAAATGTTGTCATAGGAACAAAACTCACACATCCTCGCCGTTTTCACAGGATATTAGAGACACTGATGACAGAAGAGTAAATACCTTTATCTCATACTAAAGGTACAAAAAAAAGTTTGTCCGCATCAAACAGGAGAAGTATAGAGATTATTGTAGAGTCACGACAAAAGGGTCCAGGCTAAGAAGGCAGGAAACCGGATTTTAACACGTCGAGCAGAGGACTGAATCAACAAACAACATTTGTGACGCTAAAGCTAAAGATAATACACACTGCCTCAAAAATAATATTTATGTCTGGAGAGGAAATAGAACTCAGAGCCATTTCATGCATCATTTTGCACTTCAGCTGTCCACATTCAATGAAAACTAAAGAACTCAGAGGTATATGCATAATCTTGTATTAATCTATATTTAACACGTGTTTTATACAAAATTGACTTTTCAGTCCTGTCCTTACATTGCTTTCTCGCCAAAAGCACTGCTGGATTTCTGTCTGTGAGAGACTATTCTCTCACCTCTGAGCCTCAGACAGAAACAGAGATGTGAGACACACTTCACCTTGTAAACACTAGAAGTGCTCACTTCTGCATAGTTTTTCTTTTTCCCTGACATTAAAAAGACAAAGACAAGTCGATCCACAAATGTATTTTACAATTGTGAGTTGTTAGCTGCCTCTTCTGAAGGTACAGTACGTTCTCCAGGTCTCAGATCTTTTGTATTGTTTTAAAGTCCATAGTACTGTATATCAAGCTAGATTGATTTGATAAATAGTCTCTAATTTCCATTGCAGCTGTTTCACATTCTAGAATTCTTGTCAGGTAAAAGCCAGTTTGGGGGCAGGAGGCAGTTTGTCCCAATAATAACATTGGACTTCACCATGAAATGTTTCAAAAATAATTTGCTAATTTAAAGTGGTGATTTCTGAGGTAACTAGACCCATTTAAATTTTGTTAAATGGGTCTAGTTTAAATGAACTTTATTTTAGTTGCCCCAATCTGATTGAAATAACATTGGCCTGTAGAATGTGGTGATAATAGATGGAGCTCTTAATCCATTTCTCACATGGAAAACACATTAATACACATTTTTTAAATGCATAAGATAATAAGAAAGAGTTCTCAAGAGCATGTTTAAAAGACAAAAACATTGTAAATATTACATCACATTTGTCTTTTATCCATGAAAATCCCAGTGAGACCAGAGTCCTGAGGCGTGAGAAGCCTGTTGTAAATGTTTGTCTTCATAGTGAAAAAAAAATATATATATACCTGTATATTATTAATACAGAACTAGTTTAGTTACTAACAGGTCCTTACTAACTGTCTGCACATCTAGAGCTGCCTCTTGGCAAACTGCCTTGATTATTCTTTTAGGTAATTCTATATGTATCTGTATAATTAAATTCTCTCAGCCGTAAATCTAATATGCCGTCTTTTAATCAGACTGTGTTCAGCGACACGAAAATCTAAGGTCCATGTATTCACAGTGGGACATCAAATCACAAAATCAGAATTTGGACTAAACCGTCACAAAGCCTTGACTAGGTCAGACGCAAAGGAAGCAAAACATAAGTGTAAACTCTCACAGCAAACTTTATTTTCTGTTTTAAAGTTACTACTTATTATGTAAGCTCTAGTGCAATATATATTCTTATAACAATGCACATAACATCAGATAAACAAACCACACTCCTGTCTCATTATTCAGCTGCTAGAACCTCCATTTTAATTGCTTCTCATTACAATTATAATAGGTATAGTGACCCCTAAGAGCACTGCATCAATAAAGAAATAAGATAATTAGAATCCAACAATAAAGCTATCATATCTAAGCCTGGCATTACCCTGGGGCATAACCCACAACCCACTGAACAATCGATACGGCCAGTGTACATTTATGTTGACAGAAACCAGCCTTTTACCACGTTATTACATCTAATGCTGCGGATAATTTGGTTTCATTTCATTTTAATGTTGAGTGAGCGGGGTATACGGTACGTGGGAGTGTGTTTGTTAGCTGGGGGCACTTTTCACCACTGCAAGAAATTACTACTGCACAGAAACCTGGGAATATGAGGAGGATGTTTAAGAGAGAAAAAAACCTGATTAAAGCGTCCAAATGGTGCCAATTACAGTCTGACATATAGAGTTAGTATTCCTCTGCTGCTGCACATCCCTGGTGCATTTAAGCGTGTAGATACGAAGGATTACACATGATGAAAGCACACAGAATGTCAGCAGGTGAACATGTCAAGCTCTGAGGAGATTACGGTGTCATATATTGCTCATGCATGATAAGCAGCACGGTTAAGCAATGTGTGAAAAAAGTAGCATTAAGTATGGATATTGTGCATATACAGCATTTATGCTATTGTCTCCCTTTGTGGGTTGATTTATAATACTGCTGATGTGCTGATACTAATTCAATTCAATTTAAGTTGTTTTTCAAGTTGTAAACCCCAAATCACAACAACACTTATCATTGATCAATACCAAAACATTAGGAAATCAGAATATAAAATAATTAAATGTCAGAATTAAAAGCACATTGCCAACAACAAATAGGCAAATGGATACCGACATCCGATGTCCTTAGACCCTCATTCTTGGCAAGAAAAAACATCAAAAAACACAGCAGGGACCAAGAGAAACCTGAGAAGAACCACAGTGACCATTCCTATGAACAGACAGGTTATAAACGTGACCAAGACTGACGCGTATTCAATTAAAAATTTAAAGAGAGGCTAATATAAGGGACGCCCAGTGGGTGTTAAAGACATTAACTGACAACATAAAATATGTTGTTGTTTTTTGGTTTGTGACGGAGTGACCATGACGTGCAGTGAACTTTACGGTTGTATTTCAATATTAACTTTCCAGACATATGTATGAAACCTTTCCTTTACAGAAGCACATGAGCTCATGGGAGTATTTTCTAAAACTGAAAACGAGAAAGCAAACACTGATGCGAGATTGAACCTGTGACCCGCACCTCACTCACTGTTTATCCATCTGAGCCATGAGTTCCACTTCATCGCCACAGCAGAGGAGTTTTAATCCCCTGGCGGCTTAGCTCCATTGACATCGGTTATGAAAGTGTTTGACATATGCAGCACAGTCAGTTTTACACAATATTCAACATCTCTATTTCGCTTTCAATTTTTTTTACATTTTTACTGTTTTGAGCACTACTTTTGAACTACGACTTCAATGTTAGCCATTTTTAGACATCTCACAAGATCATTCAACAGAATCTTGTAGCAATTTTGTCTTACGAGATCTTGTAACATGAGATCTTGTCCCATCCCAAGTTGACACTAAGATCAAATATTGGTGCAGGCCTACCAGACTTACGTTATTTATTTTAGTAACTTGCACAATGGGACAATTTACTGGCTGAGCATCTCATAATGTTTGAAACTGATTTCTAATAATAAAAGTTAGACATTTTATTTAATTATTATTATACGTTTGACCCTATTGTGTGTGTCCAAGCCAAATACAAACACCAAAGTTCATGAGATTTGGTCCCATCCCTAATACAGTTTGTAAACTCTTCTGAATATAGACAACCTAAACAAACATTCTTTCATTAATTCACATAAGTCTTCTCTCATTTCACGCCAACGCTGTCCTGTCGCTTCAGGCTAGAAAAATCGGTGGATTATAAATTGTGCCTTGAGCAAAGAACAATTACTGTATATCTGCTGTGCATAATAACCAAACAATAACAACTATTCAAAGGCGGTCTACTTTATAGTATCCCACTGTGGCTTCCTTAGCTCAGTGCACTCCCTCAGCTCTTCTCACCGTGTTGAGGGAGAGACTCCGCGGTGAGTCGGGGCTGCGGTAAACATCTAGTGAAGAGCGAGGAATATGAATGAGGGCGCCGCGACACGTCAGCCCTGAGTGACAGCCACAAAAGCCGGACTGACAAGGAGCTGATGCGCCGTCGGCTGAGCGTCGCGTGACACTTCCAGCAGTTCTTCCATCGGATCCAGGATAACTTTGAGTGTCCGCGGTGTTTCCCGGTGCTTATCGTGGGAATTACACACAAGAGATGGATGACAAAGCGGAGAAAAGCATACAGCTGTAGGAAAAACGTCAGAAGCACTTGTTGTCCTTTCGATATCAAATCAAAATGAGTTCTCAGTGTTCTTTTAGACCGTCTCATTTGTTAGAAATGTATGGACAATGTGTTTTTCTGAGTCAGTCTCTACACTAAGAACTTCTAAAACTTTTAAAGTATTTCCTGATAAATTGTTCAGTTTGCATCTTTAATAGTAAAGACTCAACAATTGTTCAAGATGGAATTGAAATCACAATTTGAATGAATGCAATTGGCAAAGTCATAGTCAAATGGTTAATCCTGTAGTTTAGAACTGCACAAACATGTTCCAAACAGTGTATAAACATATTTCATTCATTTTGTAACTTCTGTGTGTTTAAAATGAACAGAATTATGCTTCAGCAAGTTTTCATATTGTGATTCTTTTTGCCCTGATCAGATGCTGAAAGCGTGTTAACAGTGTTACATAAGTGGAGCACATAATTATAGTCAAAACAACTTCAAATACAGAAGTATTTTGCCTTTGAAGCATACAAATTATTAGTTTGGCTTTTTGGTTTAATACGTGGGGGCCAAGTTATTTTTAAACAGGATGGTCATTTTTTGAAGACAATTTCGAAGCTAGACCATTTTAATTGAATTTGTGGGAAATAAAAGGAATGAATGGGACTAAACAGTTAAAAATGTACAAAAGCATGCAAACCTCATATACACTTTATTATTTGTGCTTCTATAGGCACAGTCAGGGAATTAGAAGAATCAAAAAAAAAAAAAAAAAATTGGCTGACCACTAGGACATTTTTAGACAGCTATGCCAAACATTTAAAGAAATAGGCTCATCCTGCCAAAGTCTGTGTCTCAATTTGATATCAGACTTTTCTTGGTGCCAGATCACCACTTTGGTTTGATCAGAGTTCATGTAAATAATCTGGTTCACACACTGCAGTGGTTAAATCACACTGTCAGTCACTCAGAGCATTACTGAGGCTGGCCAATAGGAAACATGAGGTGAAGAAAGTGACTTAAATGTGACATATAAAGTTGCATTCAATAGTAAATGAGTGGTTCACAATATAATGATATCAAATAGGACATCAGAGTAATGAGATCACTATTTGATTGTTATCACCATATTGCCCAGCCCAGAATCTCAGGTACTGTGTGATTCTGAGAATTCAGGCACATGAGAAACAAGAATGCCTTTGGGATCACACACATGACAAACTAAAGCTTGGTGATTTGTCAAACAAACAAAGAACTATGACAGAAAGTTCTCTTCCACTGACCCTACAGAGCAGTGGGACGAGCAGGACATTGTCACTAAGGCCTGACGTGGTTCAGACACTACAAAACCTACAAAAGAATCTAGCTTCAGAAAGGTGAAAAATATTGTTTTGCTTTTTTTTTGGGGCCTATTTAGACAGTAGAAATGGAAGTATTGTGTCAATATACCAATACTGATACCAGTATGTGTCAGTTAGGGCTGCAATAAGCCAATCAATTAATCACAACTAATCGATTATTTAAATAATCGCCAACAAATGTAGTGGTAGTAGTAGTAATCGAATAATGGTTAACTGGTCTTTCTTTAGGTTCCAAACATGCATGAGCTGTGGAAAAGCTACAGATTGAACTGAAATTACACAGAAAATTGTGTACATTAGGTTTTTGATGTAAAAACTAGTTTGCCTGAGCCTAGTGTTGTTATTTTTAACACAATGAATAGTTTTGATTGTTGATTCTAATTACACAATGATAATTAAAAATGCTCTTTTTACAGTAGGCTGAGATATACAACAAAGTACAAGTACTTTCTTTATTAAACATGTTGGTTTTAAACTAACTTTGACAAAGCTCCGGATTATTCTAAAACTCCTCTGAAAACAAAACATTTTGTCCTGTTTGTTATTGTATGAAGTACTGATGAGTGTCAAATGAGTATCTAGTTTCAATACCAGTTTTAGACTCGATTATTAATTGACTGACAACCCTAAAAAGTACATCTGCAGGACATCCCTAACAACATTATTTCAGCTTAAAATGGGCAAAAATCTTATATTCAAGTATCTTTGCATTCTAATCAACTAAGAATAATCGCCCAACTAATCGATTGCCAAAATATTCTTTAGCTGCAGTCTAATGTCAGCATTTCGATATTTCAGTGCTGATAGAATGCAACTGCTAAGTGAGCCATTTATTTAAGATTCATTGGATTTAGGACGAATTTGTCAGCTGCTTGTCCTTTTAGAGAATATTTCAAACAACTTATAATGCATCAGCTACAAAATACAAACTACCATGCTGCTTTTATTTACAAAACTTCCCCATTACATCCAAGTTACAGAAATCTCCTTAACAGTTTATAGAATTTGAAGTTCTATTTACTTGCAACTTGAACTAATAAACCGAATGCTGTAATGAGTGTGATCAGTGCCTGTTACCAGCAGATGTGAGCGTGAATGCATTAGCCTGTTCTGTCTGAATAACAAGAGAGAGTGAGCCAGAGCGGACAGTGGCGTTTCGGGGGGCAGTCGGGCCATCACAGTGGGATATGACCTGACTGACAATCCCATCCAGGCCTGTCCAAGAGCCCCAGGACCTGTTATGAGCAATCAGCCTCTCTGCAGTTTGACAGCTCTAAAGCTCCTACAGGTATTTTGGAGAAAAATCCTTTATCCCGACGTGAGAAACTATTCTATTGTTCCATTTCCTTGAACAACCTGATGACAGCGAGCGGGGAAAAAAAAAAAGTAGCACCCACTCCACGCGCACAGATACACGCCGTCGCCATGGCAGCCGTGTCCTACAGCTGTCAAGTGTTCATCAGTTTCCACAGCAACGCCATAAGGTTGGGAGAGGAGACAATGATTTCAGACAGAACGCGGTTGAAAAGGGTTCAATGGGAGGCTTATTAGGCAGAATTACGGCGGTGCAGATGTCGGACAAGTGGCAGGGCTTACGGTCATTACGGTCAGCGCGGCGCGGGCACGTGATTCGCTCGGCTCGTTTGACCAAATTAGCCGTCATATTAGAGCGCAGAGGGCGGTTAGCGGAGAATTACTGTAATTGGAGGACAGTGGTCGCTTTTTAAAGGCACAGTTCAAGTTCTTAAATTTACAGAGGTCACAAGATCTCATCAGTCCGTCACTCTGGAGAATCAAAACAAGTCAGATTCAATGTTCTTTAGCTCAAACGCAGTCATTTAACAAGCTCTGCGGTCGTTTTAGACTATTTTGCACTGACAAGATTTTAATAAGTCCCAAGAGAAATGTGAAAATTGGCAAAGGATTACTTCTGTGCAAACGTGGAAATGCTCGCGCGGCAGATAAAGTGGGTTTTCCGAGAAATACATAACAAGTTCAGAACTCAGAAGAAGTTGTACATTAATGTGTTAAAAGTACTTTTCCCACCTCGGGCTAAAGTCTGCCAGTCAAGGCCAGTGGCGGCTGCCGGTGAGATGAAAATGTGTGTGAGTTAAGGAAGACGTGGATGTGAAAAGGAAAGAGACGGAAAACTGAAGGACTTATCAAGAGTGTCTAATGTCGATCTATAAATAAACACGGAGGAGAAAATATTACACACATCATAAATATAAAATGCTCTTGTAATGTCTCAATATGAAACTATCAAAATAAGTCATCCGTGGCTTCAACTTCAGTTTAGTGCAGGGGTCTCAAACTGTCGGCCCAGGGGCCAATGTGCTCCTAGAGATTTCATGTAGCCCTGAAGATGATACTAAGTTTTGATAGTGGTCTCCAATTAACTGCGTATAACAATTTCAATTAAATATGTTTTTGCCATATTGTGTGTAAAACCTCTAAAATGTATTGGAATACAGGAATATACACACAATTTGCCCATTTATTTCACCTGAGGACAGTCTGAGCCTAGTTATCCACTTTTATTCAATTATTTTTTAATCACACAAAGGACAAAATAATAAAAACAACAAAACAGAATGATTGTGGACATATTTTATGTGTTAGACCTATTGTGACTTTTCTACATATTTAGAAAGAAATTGTGTAATACAGATCAATAATTCACATTTTTCATTGCAAACACAAAAATTATCTAAAACGGCTTAGAAATATTAAACAGTCCATGACTTCCTGTTCAAAACAGCAGAACTGATAAGTCCCGCCTCTTCCTTGTAAAAGTTAAAGGAGACCTATTGTGTGGTTTGTTTTTTTTTATATTAAGTAAGAAACTAGAACATATAGATATCCATACTTTACCTTTTGTTCTGCAGAACTGATAAGCCCCGCCTCTTAAAAAAAAAAAAAAAATGTAACTGTAAAAAGAAACAGATTTTTAAAAGCTATTTTTTATTGTTGGAAAGCGACTATGGAACAGTTTTAACCATTTATGCTTCACTTTGAGTATTAATCTTTTGAATTATGACAAGTAAATACAGACAAGTGGGAGGGATAGGTGGTAGGTGAGAACTGGGATTTCTGAGCACTTGAACTGCAGCTGAAGAACAATACAAGATTACTCAACATGCATAAATCAATTCAAATATAACTTTGAGTAAACAATGATGAAGGAAGGCCATCATAATAAGGTTAAGAACATAGAAAAGTGAATTTGACTTATAGGTCCCCTTTAATTTTTATTAAGCCACATGTTTAAAATGACTATTTTGAGTCTAAATACAGTTTTTACTCTTACATGTATTACTCACCTTCCTAATTTTTGAGTAATCACAATTAAATACAGACAAGTGGGCGGGGATAGGTGGTAGGTGAAGACAGAGATTTTCTGAGCATGTGAACAAGAGCTGCTGAACAATACAAGATTCCTAAACATGCAGGAATCAATCCAAAAACACTTTGGGTAAACTAATGATGAGAGAACACTGCTGTAACATGCTAAAAGTGAATCTAACACAATAGGCCTCCTTTAACATGGCCCTGGATCATCCCTGACTTCGATCAATTTGGCCCGAGCTCCATTTCTGCAAACAGTGGAGACAAATGCTTTTTTATTGACAGACGAATTTAAATCAGTAAGTGTTTTTGTCTGCTTCTTTTAATCCTGATTGCATGTTCACTGCTCTGACATACAGTATTTTTCTTTATGTGTTTGCAAAGAATGAGAGTAAAAGTGTTAGTTTAGTTGGATTAAATTGTTTAAAACAGCACAACAGACTTAACTAAAATACATTTTCTTTTTATGTTTTTATAAGAGACCTTGCAGAGATAAGACTGGGAGCTGCAGCAGTCAGGGACATGACTCTGCACAGACACTGCATTTCTAAACATCTAAGGACTGATTTAGTACTTTGATCTACTGTGGCTAAAAGAAATCAGCATCTGCACCGATCTTTAGAAATGCCCTGAATGAGCTTGTCGGCAGAATATCTGTGAAAAAAACAACATAATTCTGCATTGGATTATATTATCTTTAATGAATATGAACATTTAATCTAATAATGGCAAAAGGTAAGATTCTTTGACTTTTGAAAGCAACAAAAAAAAAAAAAAAAAAAAAACGTAAACATGTTAATAATCTCTCCTTTCTGTACTTGATGATGTTGCTGATATCTCTAATAGCAAATGTGGACCTCCAGATGATTTTTTTGCAGCACACAAGATGATTTCGGATCATTATTGAGAGTGGCCAATCGATAAAATGCATGTTACTGCAAGTGCAACAGTCAGTGCACTGCAAAATGCATTGGACTGCAACACATTGTATAAACAACACATTCAAAATACATTTAAAATGCATGTGGAAAAGTGGCTTTTTAATCATCAAAATCACCAGCATGATTTATAGATTTAGATTTATATTGCACTTGTCGATCTGCATATTGTATATAGATTGCCAGTTTTAAGTTGAATGTATACTAATGTATTTGTTTTGAGGACAACAGATGAAAAAATAACCATTTGGGCAAATTCTGGTACATTTACAGAAATTGTATTAATGTACATTGTCCTTGTCAAATAAACTAATAAATAAAATTTGCATTTTTTCTGGTTAGGACAACTTTATTTACTTCTTTAATCACACCTAGAATACTGTACAGAATAGCACAAAAGAATATAAAATACTGAAGGTGAATAACCATACTTATATAGAATAAAACTAAAGTGGGTTTATATTTTAAAATGCTGCTCTCGACCAGCTCTGACCCCAGCTCCGTTTGAGTTCTACATTCACTGCCCATGCCTTTTTTTACATTTGCTCCTCATTAGTTTGTATTTTTGAATTGGATGGGTATGCTTAGCAGCTGTTCAAGTCAAAACATGATGGTGCTGCATGCGTGCATAAAATATCTCATGCCACAGTTGCTTTATTATAGAAATCCCATCCTTCATACCTGATCTCCTTTATCTAAAGCTCAGCACTTTTCTGGGTTTGCCCTTTGCCATGATGAGGTCTGTGTTGGTGCAAAAGTTTTAATATTTATTACACCATGTGGAATAAAGATTTTTTAACTTATCTAAAACAGGCGTGTGTCGAATTCCTTTTTTCAAGTTTCTTCAATTTGAAAAGCAATCCCTCTCCTGTCAAGAATTATAATCAGAATAATATAGGCAATAATATTGTTATAATCTTCTTTTTGCATGTGTTTGTCGCTGTAGTGGTGCTCTCTACTAAGTTATATTATATCTATTCACTTTATTTCAGAAGTTTTGCACCCGGCCTGTATTATTTTGAATATGGCTGCAGACAAAAAACTCAGTACAGACATTCATTTTTAAGCCTCCCAGAAAAATGGTGTAGTGCCGACTTGACAGTGCAATTTGAATATTTTACACAAATCAACCTGCTTTATATCATACTTCAGCGGCAAGAATTTTGCCCACATTCTCCACTTAAATGAGAGGAATTTTCACTCATCCTAAATGTCAAAATAAAGAACCGATCTGGTGAAGTTTGTGCCTCGTAAAGAACTATTATTGTGCTCAGGCCTAAAATTATGGTTTTGTTTAGAAAGTCAGCAATGTTTAAAGAGACATGTTGTGTTTAATAAACTACAACTTACTGTATGTAGATCAGTAATTTACATGAGAAAACACGGCATGATTGTAATCTCAGAAAAGTAGACTTGACCGAATGTGTGTCCTTTAGGCTTTCAAATACAAGTCCCATTTCGTTAGGACTTCTTTTGTGTTTCTACTGACGCGCAGAAAACACAGAAGTAATCTCAACGTGTGTTTTTCAGTTGTACTAAACCATGAGCTCATTTATGGTTGATGGTTTGTGTGTCACACAGACCTGAGACGAGGGGCGTCACTCTGACTCACACATGGAGCTCACTTCTGCAGAAACCATCAGGTGTGACCAGCCAAACTGACCATGACTAGAGCATCTCATAAGACACACATCGCACTGAGGTTGGGAATCAGAAGGTCACTCACAATTCAATGTGATATACAACATATCATCCTAATATTGCTACAAGTGATAATCAACATTTTGCTTATGATATTTTGAGAAATAGCACTGTTTTTAGGACCCAAATAAATCTTTAGCAGCATGCATGTTTGTTTTTTACCCTGAACTTCAAGCATAATCTGAAACACACATATTTCAGGACTATGAATAAGTCACATATTTTACATAACAAAATATCTTTTCTCTAAACAAGCTAGAAAATTGTAGCACTCTCTCTCAAAAAAAAAAGAAAAAAAAAAAACATCAAGCAAAAAATAATGATTGCGAAATAACAATCTAACCGCCCACAATGATACTGTATCGCCAAGTTAAGTATCACATGATATCAGTATTACGGCTGCACCGATCCAGCTTTTTCTGTTCCGATACCGATTTCGATACTTTGGCTTAAGTATTTGCCAATATCAGATATCAACCGATACTAGTGTAAGAACTGAAATGATTTATTTTTCTTATCAAAACATAATAAATTTGGTTATGCAGTGTTATGTAACTATTATTTATAGTGCAAGTCACAACTTAACAACTTAATCTGAACAAAATGTCACATTATGAGATGTTCTGAATCAACACCAACAGATTTGTCTTTTATGAACAAATAAAGGCACAACATTGGTATCGACTGAACCGATATCATGGAGTCGATACTCGATCCAGCAAAATTGCCTGGATCGGCACCGATATCCGATCCCAGTATCGGATCGGTGCATCCCTATTCAGTATGACCAGATGAAAACTGGGAATTTGGGGAAGGCTCCAGATGCAGCTCTATGTGAGTCTGATACCTGTAGGTGTGTCTGATCATTCACAGCACAAAGCACAAAAATAGAGCCTCTAGAAAAATGTTCTACATCTCACAAAGTATTAGTTTTTTTTTTTTTTATCTCATGTCAATCTGCCTTTTAAAGACTGAACTATGAGCAAAAATAACAGATGAACTAATACAATGCAAAACAAAATCAGTAAAGTTGCAATACATGCGTATATTTCTGACAGTTGAAAGTGTTTGCAATAGTGGGTCACTTGCATTCTGCCTGCAGACGGCCAATCACAGCACACACTGAGGTCACACTCTTACTACTAATAATGAGCTCAGAACAGTCTCTCGTGTCCAACCAAACTACCTTTGCCG
The DNA here is from genome assembly GCA_038363315.1 of Mugilogobius chulae. Classification (NCBI taxonomy): domain Eukaryota; kingdom Metazoa; phylum Chordata; class Actinopteri; order Gobiiformes; family Gobiidae; genus Mugilogobius; species Mugilogobius chulae. The sequence continues at coordinate 20,593,166 of CM076416.1, forward strand.
TCATTTTCAATTTAATGTACACAAAGCTTCTTGTCATTGACAACCTGATACTGTAACACTACCAAGAAACTAATGTACATAGTAAATATGTATCATATGTTATGTCTATTAAAATAGTATGTTTACAATAATATGTATAAAAGGCTATTTCTGCTGATGTCTATGACGGAGGATGTAAATATATATATATATATATATATATATATATATATATATATATATATATATATATATATAATATATATATATATATATATATATATATATATATATATATATATATATATATATATATATAACTATATATAACAATTGTATTTTCAATTGTATTTTTGCTGCTATAATATGGACCCATTGACAAGTGGGAAATGGGGTGGGGTAGGGGGTTGGTAAAATAACTGGGGAACAAATACTGCATAAAGTGTAAAGAAATATAAATTGCAAATTCAATAAAAAAAAAAATTTGATCACAAAAAACAAAGCTTCTTGTCGCACAGAAAAGAGGGAAATCTGACATCAAAACATGGAGTTTGTAAAAACTTGTTGCCATGTAGGCTACTGGACTTCAACATAAGTCTTTGCTCATACCCAAAATATGCTTCTGCAAATGAGAAGACAGGCGGTCTTTGTCTTATTATCTTATCACCTCTGCTCTTTCAGAAAACACCATTTGTCAAAAATAGTTGTGTGTACTTCCTGAGATTTAAAGGAAAAAAAAAACAAAACTATTTCATCACTCCGGGCTGACAGACGTAGACAAACAAGAGCCGTGCGGGTTTTGGGGGTGACCTACAGGAAGAAGAGATAGAGATGAAAGTCAACCAGAGCAACAGCAACAGCGTCTTCCCTTTGCAAAGTTAAGTGAGGGTTTTGACAGCCTTTTGTAGCCTCCCTCGGGCGAAAAAGAGACAGCGCAGCAGGAGGGTGGCTCTGTGACCTCAAAACATGTGTCAGACTTCCACCACTACAGTCATTTCACACTTGTACAGCCCTAATAACGAACCCATGCACTAGGAATAAAAAACAGTCCATTAAAAAGTGTTTATTGAAAGAGTGTTTTGGACTAAGTGTCATTACTCATTGGCTCTCTCTTTTGTTTACTGTCAGAATAGATTAACTTGTAACTGCCTGGACTTTTATGGAAGCCTGGGATAAAAGGGATTCATTATAACGTGACTCAGAACAGTTTTTAAGCTTCTCTCGATGATCTAAAGAATAATAATTTAGTCGTTTGCAGAAAGAAAAAATGTGTAAAAAGAATAGATTTCGACAGCGTTTCCGTGTTTGTTCATCACTACATACAGTTTACAAGCAGAGGCATTGCAATAGTCTCTTTGGAGTTAATGTAAACAAGGAAGACATCAATTTGAATGTTTAGATAAGCTTAGATCTATAGGCTTTTATCAGTGCTTATGATGCAAAGTGTCAGCAGAGCAGCTTTGGAAGATGTGAAAATGTAAAAACACGACTACAAGAATTCATTAAAAGAAACCGCAGTTTTAAAGGGAACATCGTATGCAATATTTACTTTTTGAGTTTTTAATTCTATTCTAAAATTGTTTCCTCATCGAAAACACAGCTGAAGTTTTGTCTGTGAGATACCTTTTGTTCCACAAAAAACACTGAAAACTGAATGCTTGTGATTTGTGATGTCATAGGTAGAGCTCCATGAATCATCCACACTCATTTTGAGAGCATTAGCATATCAGACGAGATCAGTTTGATTGTTTACCCTGTGTAACTTCCTTTGTAGTCAGTAGACAGAGCTCTAACTAGGTTTTTGATGTGGGAAACACTTAACATTTTGTAATGATTCTAGTGCATAGGATTTCAAAATGGAGGTGCTCAGGAGCAGGCTTAAAGGAGAGAAACAACACAAAAATGCATCATATTTGTCTTTTTAAACTGCTATTTCTCTGTATTATTTCATAAAGCCATAAGGACTTAGTTGAATTTGTTATTTTTCAAGCTTCTGACACTTAACCAATCTGAAATCTGAAGACAAAGAGCCTGAAATGACTGGGTGCAGAATTGCTACTTTAGCAATTAAAGGTTAATAAGTTTTTTTAATTTAGAATTTAATCAGAGGGGGTGCTGAAACTTCAAAATAACATGACTCAAGAACAAAAATGACCAGTGCAAAAAACAAGTAAGTAAAATATTTATTTATTCTGCCTAAATGCAACATTTGTTTTCTAGTTCTAGTAATTGAAAGGATAAAATATTTAGTAAACATAGTTTTTATAAATGATTGTACATGTTCTAAAACTAACCTAGATATACACTGTATATATTTTTTTACATTATGTCAAGAAGAAGAAGAAAAAACAACATACTTATGATGCTGAAGAAATTACAAAAAGCTTGTGAGAAAACACCCAAACCATGAGATTAGTGGTTTTATGTTTGCGTATTAAAGTGTGTACAAAACATTAGAAAGTTCACCCAATTTCTGCTTTCTTATTTCCACATTTCTTGATAACTTAACCTTTAATTTTGACTTAATGCTCAGTATTTAGTTTCAATAGTAGCCTCAGTATTGATTAGTCTCTCTAATTGTGTATACTTTTGACAACCTCAGTGATGATGAAGATTTTTCTCACCACTGTTTGTAGACAGACAATTTCACTTGTTTCTAGTATTTTAGATGATGATGATTATTATTATTATACCTAAAACAGGTGTATATATCTAGGTTTAAGAAGGTAGAATTTTGTAGTGAAAAAAGTTACTCTAGGTAAAGAATAACTGAACACTATCCTTGTCGTTTTAAACTGCAATTTTCAGTTTGTTCACCACCACAAACTCTTAACAAACAAGTCAGCTTCTATACTTTGGAGAAACTACTACCATAATCCTCTCTGAAGTCTATAGTTTTGGCCACAGACACAACACAAAACTGAACGGCACTAGTTTCACACGCTGGGCTACCTTTGCTCTGCCATAAGCTGCTCTTAAAAGAAGATTGCTTTTACTTGTTGTTGCTACTATGAGCTGGAGCATAACAAATGTGTGACAGGCCAGTGCAAAGTGGTAAATAAATTGGGCATAAATTGGTTCTTCTTCTACTTCACTCAAAGACCTAAATGAGTTTCTGAGCAAATGCAGTGTTAGTATGTTTCAGTGCATTTGCATTCTCTATCTGTATCATCTTATTATGTGGCTTGATTCTGCTCACTGCGTTCCATTGTTCTTGTACAATAGGAGCATTTCTGTTGCACCAGTATCACAAGCACCATACAAGGCCTGCACCATGAACAAAAGCAGAATTCTTTTGCTTACAAGTCAGCGTGAATATGTGTCACGCATAAGTGCGTAGCTATGCTGGAACAAATGCAAATCTAGGCAGAGGGCCACAAGACAGTTTAATGACTTCCCTGTTGAGACGAAGAGAGCCAGTGCTATGTGGGGACACTGAGAGACAGATCGAGCCCAGAGGTCCTCCAGTTTGGGCCATCCATGCATTACTGTGTGATTCTAATCAAAGTGACGACGCCGCTGGGGTCAGCAGAGGAAAATAACATCAGTAATGATGACAGCAGTCCTATAATCCACAGACCCTTCCTGACACTCCACCAGATCAGCCACTTAAGGGTATAAATAATTCATTACCAAATGAGGACATTATCATGGCTGCTGTGGCACTATTAGCAGATAGCTTCTGACATACCACTTGACAGCTCCTCAAACATGCCTATGCTTTTGTCTTTTCCACTCAACAAATGTAGAACACGATCTCAGCTTCTTCACCTTGCTCCATTAGCAAAATGAATGAAACGTGATATAGTAGCTTCATAAAAAGATCTTTTCAGACACAAAATATCCACAGTTTAAGATGAAACACTACAGTTGAATGGAAAAAATACTATTCTGAGCACAAAAGATATTGATCTGAAACCTTTTCTGCATCAAACATATGTTAATAAATTACAAGTTTTTCATCATGTCAGACTTTCATATAGAAATAAGGCATTTTATGTTTTAAAAGTGAAATAAACTTGAGAAGGAAAAACATGTTTGGGACATATACATTTGAAAATGGAAAGAAACAAACAGGGTAATTTGTTATTTCCTTTTGAGTAAACTAGATCTGAATGAAAATCTGTCAAAAAAATAATAATAAGTTAATTGTCACATTTTTAGTCTTAAAACCAATCAACCTTAGACTTTAAGGGCAGACCTACAGTATATATTTTCATGTGGAAGTACATTAAAAAAAAAAAAAAGTCAGACAAACTCATACCAATAATGCATTACATGAAATACAAAACTTCAGGTGCAGGTTGGACAGAGCCTGTATGTTCAGAAGGTAAATGTTTGCCTGAAGTATTTCACCTTAAACAAATCTCAAACTTTAAGTTCTCACTGTGAATGTTGCGCCTCACCAGTTTTGCAAACAGATTGTTGCTTTATAGACCGACTCAAAGTACAACCTTGAGTTGATTGGAAGTTCATTAGTCTAATAAACTTCTACAGCTTTTGTACACATTTTGTCTTTGAGAAATCCAAAGTACAACTTCTAAATGAGTTTGTTATATTCAAAGTGCTTGTCAATACGCTTGCCACTTTGAGCAATGATTTCTTTAGTTCTGTAGTGAGTACCTGGATCAGTGGAGAACCTAATGGCACAGAACAGGAGGCAGTCAGGTAGAAGTCCCCAATCTGCTGCTGAAGATGAAAGTCCAGCGAAGCCACGGACACAGCCTGGAACAGAGGACAGACAAAGAGACAGAGTGAGGTCATCAGGAAGCGCCAGCCTCAATGCTCCATCAGCCATGCTGCTAAAGCCTCACTGTGGCTAATGGGCCAGACGCCAGCAGCAGGTGAGTTGACCTGCTTCCAACTAGCTGCTTTAGAGCACAGAGAAATGTATAAAAGCAAGCCTTCAGTCTGAAAGACATTCGCCCTCACTTCACATATAAATACAAGCTCTGATGTAACAAGCTTCCACACCAGATTTATACAAGAGTTTGTTTTATGTCATTGTTTCACCTTGAATGTTCCAGAGACTTTCAACTCATCTGTCTTCATGAAGACGAGGTGAAACCAACTTACATGCCAGATTGACTGTATAGAGAGACAAGTCCCATTACACAAAGGTATAGTTTTCAAGGCTTTTAAAAAAGCTTTAGATAAACAAATCTACAGTGTAGATTATTATAGTTACATTATAAAATATGATAAGTGAAGAATTAAGCTTTGTTCCCATTTCGAGTTCATCAATATTTATCATCTTTTAATGAGGAGCTAAAATGCTATGATGTTAATAGCACTCTTTTATTTTAGTTACCATATTTTCTGCCCTATTGAGCTCACCTGAATAAAAGCCGCACCAACTAAATTTAAATATGAAAAGTGATAAAGTACATATATAGGCCGCACTTGTTAATGGCAAGTCTATAACTTTGCTGCATTGTTGTATAAGCCGCAACGTTCAAAGCTCATGAAAAATGTAGCGGCTTATATAGTCCAGAAATTACGGTTTTAGTGCAATTCAGGCAAAATTGTGAAAAATTGAAAGCTCACAATTTTCATTTCGCCGATTACAGCCAAGTGTGTCTGATAAACACAGCTGCAGATATCTGTACTGACCAATCACATTGCTCCATTCTACCATTCTCTTTCTCACTTTTAGCTCACCAGCACTGCCCCAAATTGCCAGCTCTGTTGTGTAGAACTGTTGCTGTGGGCAGATTTAAGTGTTATTTAAGTAAAACTATACATCCATCTACTGGCATTAGAAAGAATTATAAAGGTGATTTGAACAAACCTAGAGTTTCCCTAATATACTAATGTAGCATGCTGTTGTAATGAATGTGTGACTTAAAGGCCTACCTCTTAAATAAAATGTTTTTATTACATGTTTTTGTTTCAAAAAATCATGTAATTAAAGTTGTGAGTAGGCTTGTGTCATGTTAAAACAGTGCAGAAGATCCCTGAGCTTCCCCTGTTATAAAACCACAACATTTTGAATGGAGTGAAGGTTCAAGTTAACCTGGACTTTCTGAACATTCAGCTAACAAGACTAAAAGCTACATGCCATTAATTACAAACAAAACAACAATAACTCCTCTTTATCTCATAAGACTGGACTTTTTACTAGACTTTTAATTGCATTTTTTTTTTCCATTTTGTCCACCATGAGGGTTCTATTTTTTGAAATTGGACATCCTCCAGAAATGTTGACAATTTCATTTTTTTTTTTTTTTTAACAAAGAAAAATCTCCTTACTCATACCTATAAGAGAGTTTACACTTGATTCTGTGACTATAGGTTTGTCTCTGCATCCGAATCCCCTCTAGGCTTTGGCCCTAATGAGAATTTATATTTACCTACAACCTCCACCTGCCTCACTGCTGTTGTCCTCTCCCTGCAGTGCTCGGTACAGCAGTGCAGCCTGTGGGGAACCATCGGCAGAAGGACTGTGTCTGTTGATATCACCGTGTTGCTATGACGAGGGCACACAACCAATTCCCAAGGCCACGACTTCCACCATAGCCCCAGGTCTGGCTTATTTATACTGTATGATTCATAGTCTGATGTGTGTGTGTGTTTTTCTCTGTTCTGTATTTGGCGTATAAATAGTCTGTAATTGAAAAAGAATAGGCAGTTACAGTGGATGACAAATGCAGGTTATATCGCGGCGTGCTGTTTTGGAGTGGTTAGATAGAGTCCTTAAAGAGCAGCCACAGGATTGGTCCAGTCCTGCTCCTTCACATTTGAAGAATGTGCACGCGACTCGACATGTCCAGCCCTGCTCAGCTTCCCAGGGAAAACACAGATTTTATGATGAGGGTGTTCCTGTGAATGAGCTAATGAGAGCAAAGTAAAGCCCATGTTCTTTAGCGTTTGTCATCGACGCTTATATGCTCCACACTGTGGCATTTAAGGACAAATGTGAGGCCTTATTTACTGGCTGCATTATTTTACTGGATGGAAAGAAAAAAACATATGGAAACTAATACAACTGCTGAATATGCTAAAGCTGCAACAATGAAACAATATTTTTTATGAGGCTCAAATGAGAAAAACTGGTATCTCACATGCAAAACTCAAGCTTGTTGGTTGGTGATGAAACAAACTAGGGCTGAGCCATTATTGAAAAATTGAGAGATCGAATCGTCAATTATTTGGTGGTGGGTTTTGAATCGAAAACCAATCTTTTGTAAGTAAAAATGTAAGGTTTGGAGCAAAAGTCAAACATTTAGGCAGAATATTTATATTTATAATATTTATAATTATATTGAAAGTTTATGTTTTGTTTATGTTAAAAATTAGAATTTTTCAATTGTTTTTGAAAAGGTTAAACAAAATCGAATTAAAATTTGAGATCGAATCGATCAATATGTGAAAAAAAATTGTGAGAATATTTTTTCCCAAATTGCCCAGCCCTAGTTAAAATATGATCAAAAACTCACAAATGCGCAACAATATGATATTTAAACATATTAATTGTTCATTCAATTCCTGGAATTATGTAATGTGTGTGGAATTATGTAATCAATCAAAGCATTAATATTTCTATAAGCAAACAGCATACCTTCCTTCAAAATGTAACGTAGTGCATACATACGTACGTATATTGTTTTAAGTCTATAAAGGACAAAACTAACACAATTAAAAATGTAATAATCTAACAGATAAACCTTTAATGAAACATTGTCTATTAGAGACCAAACAAACAAACAAACAAACAAACAAACAAACAAACAAACAAACAAAGAATGTAAAATGAATGTGACATATATAATAACTGTTTTTGGGTTTAAACGTGTTTTGCAAAATAAACAATGAAGGATGTGTCTATTCAGTTTCCAGTGTATTGAATCATCACTAAGTGTTATTGTGCCATCTAGCTTTCAGAGGTACAAACTGCACGTGAAAAAGACATTTTAAAAATATGTGTTCCAACTGACTTATGGTTCACATTAAACAAACACTGCAGTTGAAAAGAATCTGATTGACATTTCCTCTGTAGTTTTGGGACCTAAATATAACAAGAAAATGTGTCAGTAATTTTGTAATATGTAATGTTTTCCTATTAAAACAACGCATGTTACAGACTGCTCAATATTTCAGACATAAAAAATGGAAAAGAACAGGTTTTGGAATAGGCTAATTTCTCAATTCCTTTGACATACCAGAAATAATACAATATTTTATTTTTGTAAGAAGATAACTTGGCAGAAAGAATTACATTTTTGGGAGGTTCAAACTTCATAAATATGACTTGATATGATTAGATATCAAGAAATACAGTCAATTGGCCAAAAATCTTGCTAAGAACAAGATGGTAAAGTTTGGGTTGTGTATGCACTGCTTTAGGTTATGCTATTAGTTCATTTAAGTGCCATTTTAAGAAGATTTCAATAGCTTGCAACTTGTATATCTTTTTTTTTTTTTTTTTTCAAAACAGAGACATGTTTTTGTCACATGTAGTTTTAGAAAACTGCCTTTGATGTTTCAATGTTTAGAATATAGGCTAAATGTGTGTAGTGACAAATCAACTAGCCACTGTGGCTACCTGGGTTTAGCTCGAGTGTGACATGTTCTCCACATAAAGCAATGTCCAAACTTACACATTGATTGATGGTGATTCCACTGGTTTTACTGGTCAAGTTATTGATATCCACAAGTTTGTATCCACAAGAAGAACCTAAGCACAGACATAAAACTGTAGGCCAGAAGCCAGGCCTGCATCACCCCTGTGCCCCTTTAGCTCCCCCAGCTGCTGAAAATACAGAACTGTATGTACCATCCAAAAAAAAAACAACACAAAAAACAAAACAAAACAAACAAAACAAAACAAAACAACCATAACAATATATTTAGAAAACACGCTTATAAAAGAAAGATGCAATCAAAAATTTTGACTTTATGTTATCCCCATTCGAGGGGATAACATAAAATGGCCTCTACACTAGACTCGTTATTATGTAAATGAAATAATTATGTTTTTTTCTATTTAGGTGGAACATTCAGAGGGAAAAAAATGCTGATAATTAATGCCTTGCCTTCCAAAGGAAATACATCTCAGTACTGGATTTATATAAAAATATTTAGCACTACTATGATTCTGCAGCTGATTTACGTCCCATAACTATCCAAGTCCACAATCCAAGAAAGCCAGTCCTAGGAAACACACAAATATATACATATGAAGCAGAGATGATATGTTGTTATACGTATAAAGTTTCTGTTGCCAGTCAAACTAAAAGCAGTGCAGAGTCACCTGATTCCACCTGTGCGCTCAGCGGTTGTCAGGAACAGATTGAAAAGAAGCGGGAGATCAAAGGTTAGCAGGAAAAGACAGAGTAGTTTTGAATGTGAGTGACAAGGCTCCGGAGGGAACTAAACCACTGACTGCATCTGCTGAATATGACTGACACGGCAGATAATATCCACGTAGCATTCGCTTTAGCAGCTGTGCTCGGCAGACGGGAACCTTTTCACTTTGAATTTTGAATGTCAAGGTAACATGAAAAGCGTTTCGTGGCCTTTACCCAAACAAACCGCCCGCAGAACCGAGAATTTAATATCAAGTACACAAATCTTCAGTCAAGTGCTATCTAATATTATCTAATATTAGCTTTGACCTGCTAAAAGAGGCTTACAATGTTTGCAAAGAAACAAAAGAAGTTAGAAAATGGAATCAGGACTTGTAGAGATCAACAGCGACCGCCCATGCACTTCCTGGTTTAATCTTCACAGGGGTTTAAATAAATATAGATTAAAAGTTTGATAAAGTCCCCTGGGTTACTGAGGTAATGAGTCATGAGCATAAGATCTGAATATTTGTTTAAATCCGTTTCTGCAACTTATAAACTACAAAGTTACTGTGACATTTCGCTGAACTTTAAGTTATAGATGTGTTCTTTAGACTGAAAGTATAATCTGAGCGTAGCAGTTAGCCCGCATTATTCTTCCTAGTATTTGAAGTTTTCAAAATAGGCACTTTACAATGGGGCAGTTTACTTCCGGAACCACTGCTGAGCTCCATTGTGGGCCCAACCATGTGTCTTCTGTCTCGTCCAATCATTTTATAAAAGGAAAATTGTAGACCTAACTATTTTAAATGCCCACTGTGTAATCTTTGCCCATAAAAGGAGGCTACTTGCTTGTTTGGAAATGCAGTTCTTTTAGCTCATTCATCATTCATTCATTTTACCGCTTAATCCCGTTAGGGTCGCGTGTGACTGGAGCCTATCCCAGTGACTTTGGGCCTTAAGTTCCTTTAGCTATTATATAATATTTTGGGTTCACATGCCACCACAATATTCTACAGACCAAAATATCTTTCTTTCTTTCTTTTTTTTCTTTCTTACATGGCAAAGTACAATATTGTTCATAGGACAAATACATCTTGATCGAATTCTAGAACTTGAAACCAACCTATTCCACAACATGCATAAAACTGATGTTTCTGCTATCCTAAAGTAGAATCACCTTAAGCAGGTGATTCTCAACATCCAAGTTAACTTCATCACTTTAAAGTGCATATGATAGACCACATTTTTAGTAAAACATAGTAAACATGGTTATGATTGAGATTTATTATTATTATTATTTTATTTTTTTTTTTTTTACCCAATTTGGTTGTTTTTGGTCAAGTTCATTATGATCCTTGTCCAGTAAAATACGACAAATGTGAAGAGGAATCCACATATGTTACCTAGCAACCACATTGTCAATCACATAAAGTAACACAAAGTGAAATGTGATCTTGTAATACTTTAATTGTGTTGAATGCTTAAATTACAGGAAACTGTGTCAGTTGTGAGTAAAGTGTCTTTGAATTTTGGACGACACATGTGGAGGAATTCTGCTTTTTAAATACTTCTACTACTTGTAGTTGTCAGTTTCTTCATACATTGCAAAGTAGCTGCTGTAAAGCTATGATAAATGTTAACCACAAAGATCACATCAGACTCAGTCAAAATTGTCATAATCTGTCATCGCTTTAATGCAATATCTATTTGTCTCCATCAATGTTTAACAGTCTTAGAGTAATCTCTCGCAGGTGATATCCCCCAATCAAGATAAAAGTCAGATCTTGTGGTGAATTACTGCATAAGTCTGATATCATACTGTAGAAAACTTTAAACAAAGCAGTAGGCCAGTAATTTTACAAATGGTGCATTTCTTTCTTGTAATAAGTCACTACTAGAAATAAACAGATTGAAAATGTGCAAAAGTACCATTTTATTTCATGGCACAGTGTTATCATGGGTCGACTTCTTTATGTCAGTCTATTCTAAAGCTGTGCTAGTGGCCAAAAACATCCATGCCTGTGAAACTATATGTGCTAAAGGACACCACAAAAATATTCCACTTTTTCATTCTAGAGACTACAGAAGCAATTATGCATTATTCTAAATGATCTCCTCAGACAGCATTAAAACCTCTAGCTCAGATTCCATATATTATAATTATTGTGAGAACCACATTAGTATTCCAGCCATTTGCCCAGACGTAGACTTCCTGAGCTGATTAAATAAAAGCAGAGTGGGAAGTCCAAGGGCTAGTGTCACCATTGAGGCCTTGTGTATTAATTAAAAAGGGAATACTCCTTAACCATTAGCGCCATGTTTTCTGACCCTCAGTTGTTTAAGTGCTGGATGTAACGACTGCAGTCAGAACAGGGGAAATAAGTTCAAAAGCGCTCTACCTTCCCATGCATGCTCGCTGTATATTTCTCTCCACAGTGATGCAATGCAAGCTGCTCGCCGAGGTACTCTCCTTTCATGTCCCTCATCTCGAAATCTTTTTATGTTCACCGTGGGTACATTCTGTGAATCAAACGGCAGTCATATTTAATTCACATCAAAATAATGCGATTTCTCAACTTCCCTGGACATCTCGTCTCACAAGAGCTCATTACATGGGAAGAAATGGTAGAATCTTATTTAAATACATTTCTATGCAAGAGGTAAAAATGTGGTAAGGTTTGTTAAAACAGTGCTCTGGTGACAGACCTTGGAGAGTGGCACAGAATTTCAATGATTCAAAATGGACTGATTTGAATGAATAAAAATCGGACTCCTACTGTGACTTTCAATCGTAAAGTTTGCGCTTAGGTTCACTTAATATAGCATAATGTATATTTAATATGTCATTTGCAAATGTGTGCTCTGGTGTTCACATTGACATTCAATCAGTTTAAAGGTTCACTATGGAACTTTTTAGTAAAGGGTTTGCTACCTGCTGTCTTCATGAAAACGAGATTGACAGACTTCTGGGACTCTCATTGTCTCTTCTGTGTGGGTGAAAGGTTGGTGATGGTTGGAGATGCTAATGGACAGATAGACGTTTCCCTTGAGCAGCTGTAGTGGCTTGTTTGAGCGAGTGAAAAATGCACTTTAGAACAGTGAGTGCATTTATATTTGAATAAAAAACTACTCTCTATCCCTTTACATGCTACATTACAACTATGCACAGCCATTCAAGCAACTTTAGTACATAAAAGTTCTTTCACCTGAACATTACCCGTCTATTCTTAGTTTATTTTGTTTTATTGTATGTTTATTTCCCTGCTGTTCTTGAACCATGTAATCTCTGGAATTTTACTATTATGGGGCTTATCTTATTTTATGTTATCAGTCGGAGCAGGCCCTGGCCCTTGGAGCTCAATAAGATTTCATTTGAAGCCCCGTCCCCAAACACCACTTTATTTTTTTTCTGAATATATAGGGTTATGCAAAGTCTTTCCCGGTCTCAAATTGACACTAGGCCGTTACATCCGGTGGCGTGGTTGCCATAGGAACAAAGTTGTTTACTCCAAAGAGATGGACATCACGCGGGTTTGTTTGTACAAGTCCTGAAGCAATCCTCTTAGAAAATAATGTTTCTTTGTCATCTGTTGTAGACGTAGTGACGCTGTAACAGCAGGAAAAGTGCCGCTTCTGAACCAGGTTTTCATAATGAGAAGTTGTAAAAGTGAGCAAAACTACGCGAGCTCCGCCTACATACGGAGGTTTTCATAAGGAAAAGGTTTTAAAAGTGATATAGTATATAGGCCTTTTAATAGTGTTGAAGGCTAGGTAATGTTTGAATTTTGAAGGAAAACAAACAATTATTCCTATTATCTGTTATATTTTACTTATTAATGCATCTTATACAATTGTTACATAATTATGTACTATAATATGTTCCAGTATTTAATAGTTTGGGGCCCATAGTGTGTCTGCTCTCCCCTCTACCACTGTTTCCTCACGATTAATTTTTTTTAAACAGAATACAAAGCCTGAATATGTTTCAGAAGTAATAGTTTGCACAATTAAATCTACAGTTGAACAGCTTTTTGGGGTCATAATTCAACAAATTCGAGTCCTATTGAGATGAAATAAAAACTGGCTAACATCCTATGAGTGGTAAAACTTGGTTTTCATTTTTTTAGAGATGCAATTTGGTGCCTTCACCACCAGATGGCACCTAGTTTGCCATCTGGTATTTGCCTATTGCCTATACCCATGGCTGGCCTGCTCCCCAATAGGAGCTAATTTTAGTTTTGCCAATCAGTCAGCGGGCACACCCATTTGTGACATCATCATACGTTGGTTCGGCCAGCCATCCCTGTGAACAAGCAAGTACGGCACCTTACATTACCCGTCAAAATTTAACAACTAGACTGAATTATCTCTGGGCGCCTAAAAATATTTAAATACAGTTTGAATATGACAAACTGACAGAACAAATGGGACAATTACATCAGCAGCATATGCCAGACTGTTACTTATCTAAATCTGTTTATCTTTATCTCTTCTGACTTTATTTCTATTCCAGTTATATAAAAAATAAATTACATTTTCTGTTCAAATTTGACAACATCTGTATTTTTAGTATTTTTAGCCCGCGTCGTTAAACCTATCCAAATGAATAACAGTGACGAATCCAGACACCGCCATCCATTAATTATGCATGGGATTTTATTGTACGCGCCACCTGCTCCACAGCCCAAGATGGAGGTGCGTTGTATACACTAATTGCCTCTTCAGTCGACCAACAGTAAATTTAATCAGACCACAAACTTTAATGCTTTGCTCCCCAGCGGCACATAATGGAACTCTTGTAATGCAATGAAATCCTTATCTGTTCCTCGCTGGGTCCCCTATGTATCAGGCTTAATGGCACGAGGGCTGCACAGGATGCTCCCGGCCGATGTCGCGTGTAGCCTCTGCTGGTTTGCTAATGAGACACAGTGTTCAAAGCAGGGCAAAGAGCACAGGCCATTAGTAAAGAGTTACACTTAGCATGGATGATTCACAAGCTTCATACGGTGTCTAAAGGGATGCACAACGTACCACTAACTACATAGTTGATGAAAATAGCATTTATTTTTCTGGCTAGTATTGAGTGAATTTAGTCCAAATTTATGTTTTTATAATAGAACTCACCTTCTTAGCCTGGACCTGACTGTGGTGTGTCTCCAGAGTAGAGCTGTGCAATATATCAAATTTTAGATAATATCGTGATGTTGTTTGAAGATATCCCAAAATTGAATATCGAGTATAAACAATATCGAGCGATGAGTTTGACAAATATAGAATAGAAAACAAGGTACGTGTGCCTAGATTTTGTAGTATTGGTACATGTTTTGAGAAGATTTTAGTGTTTGAATTGCCAACAGAACAAGTATAGCAAACAAAATCTCATTTCACTTAAAGAAAAATACACCACAAAGTGAAAAAAATCTTATGTTCTTGAGATAATAAGTACATTTACTTGTTCTACTTAATTTAAGACAGTCCAAACCTCAAATCACAAAAACACTACGTCATACAGTCCATTTTAAACCTATTTTAAACCAGAAAATCATCCAAATATTGTTCAAGATCAAGATTGCCCCAAAATATTGAGAAACCAGAGTTCCATCTTCACCTGGACCTGACTGTGATGTGTCTCCAGAGTTTCACCATCTCACTGGACCCTGACTCCACCTGGACTGTGATGTCTGATGACAGAGTTCACCATCTTCACCTGGACCTGACTGTGATGTGTCCAGAGTTACCTTCTTCACCTGGACCTGACTGTGATGTGTCTCCAGAGTTTACCATCTTCACCTGGACCTGACTGTGATGTGTCTCCAGATCACCTTCTTCACCTGGACCTGACTGTGATGTGCCTCCAGAGAGACCTGACTGTGATTTACCATCTTCACCTGGACCTGACTGATGTGTCTCAGAGTTCACCATCTTCACCTCACCTGGACCTGACTGTGATGTGTCTCCAGAGTTTACCTTCTTCACCTGGACCTGACTGTGATGTGTCTCCAGAGTTTACCTCTTCACCTGGACCTGACTGTGATGTGTCTTCAGAGTTCACCATCTTCACCACCTGACTGTGACCAAGTTCACCTCTTCACCTGGACCTGACTGTGATGTGTCTCCAGAGTTCACCTTCTTCACCTGGACCTGACTGTGATGTGTCTCCAGAGTTCACCTCTTCACCTGGACCTGACTGTGAGTGTCTCCAGACCTTCCTGGACTGACTGTGATGTGTCTCCAGAGTTACCTTCTTCACCTGGACCTGACTGTGTGTCTCCAGAGTTCACCTTCTTCACCTGGACCTGACTGTGATGTGTCTCCAGAGTTTACCTTCTTCACCTGGACCTGACTGTGATGTGCCTCCAGAGTTTACCATCTTCACCTGGACCTGACTGTGATGTGCCTCCAGAACCATCTTCACCTGGACCTGACTGTGATGTGCCTCCAGAGTTTACCATCTTCACCTGGACCTGACTGTGGTGTGTCTCCAGAGTTTACCATCTTCACCTGGACCTGACTGTGATCTCCAGAGTTTACCATCTTCACCTGGACCTGACTGTGATGTGTCTCCAGAGTTTTCTTCAGACCTGACTGTGGTGTGTCTCCAGAGTTCACCTTCTAACCTGGACCTGACTGTGATCTTAATGACAAAACAACTGAATTATGTCTATAATATATAAGTTTTGAAAAAAAAAAATGAAAAAAAAAAAAAAATTTATTGTGCAGCCCTATTGCTTTCTAATCAAAAATTGAGTATGTGTAGAAGGGATGGGAAATGGGATGGGAAAGGTTAAATTTCCATTATATAATTTTGATCTAAATACCGTAAACGATAACAGTGATGAAAATCAGATGGATAGATGATGCTTAGTGTCAAGAATGCAGGATGTCATTGTTATTGTATTAGTATTAGGGCTGCTGGCAAGTTAGAAAAATAGGTTAACTGAAGACGAGCCCTTTGAATCAGAAAAGTTGATTGATAAAAGGATTTCTTGATAAAACAAACTATCCATGAAGAAGCATAAACATCATCTTCTGTTCATTCACTATTGAAACTCTAGCTCCTTTCTGCTGTGCTAAAATAAGCAATGAGTTACTGACTATTAAAGCTGTACTGACCTACAAAATAACATTGTAGCATGTCATTATTCACTCTGATCCAATCTGAAACTGTGTGCGATGTACATGCACACACGCGTGAATTGAATACCTGCCAGTATTTTTTTTTTTTTTTTACAAATCAAAGCGCTAAAAGAACAAAAGCACCTTTTTCCTTTTTAATTAAAGACAAATGAGGTGAGAAACACTGCGGAGGCTGTTGAGATAAATATAGCTCGAATCTCCTCCAGAACAGCACCTTAATTAACAATCAGTAATGTAATAATATAATAACATGTTCGGAAGTAAATTCAAACCAGTATGTTCACATTTTCAATTAGAAAAAATAGCCTACTGAGATACTTAAAATGATTCTATTTGAGGACATTATGATGCAATGATGGTAAATCTAGTCTTATAAGTATTTCAGTGTGCATAGTTATTGTCTGATTTCTACCTGCCAAAAACACAACACCTGCAGCGTGAACTGAATAAAACTAATCACTGTTAATTGATTATGCATCGTTTTCAATAAATCTATTCAACACTGTTAGCCTATGCCTATTGTAACATATCATAGCAGAAACTCATATATAAACAGTAAAGTGCAGTGAGTTAAAGAAAAGTTAAATTAACATTTTCATAATCAATCAGCACAAAAGTAGATTGATACAACAAAAGCTTACAGCCCAAAGGCAGACAGACAGATTACATTTTCCCCCTTTTTATCGCATTAGCCTATACTAAAAAAAAGCTAAACAAAAAAAAAATACACTTATCTTTTTGCAGTGATCTCTGTTTAGCTCGAAAACAATACAAAGAAAGACATTTTAAATTTAATGGGAGACAGAAAGACTCAACGCCACTGCAGACAGTCTAAACACGCAAGTCTCCAAGGATCCAGCAGATGGCAGTAAATGCAAAGCAATAAAATAACCACGAAGGGGGGCGTTTCCATGCTCATTGTAGATCATCTGTCCATTTATCCACGTTTCTGAATATAAGATGATTTAAATCAACACATGCAAAATAATGTAATGAAATAGTAGGGGTATTTTATTTATTNTAAGCCACATGTTTTAAAATGACAGTTTTTACTCTTACATGTATTACTCACCTTCCTAATTTTTGAGTAATCACAATTAAATACAGACAAGTGGGCGGGGATAGGTGGTAGGTGAAGACAGAGATTTTCTGAGCATGTGAACAAGAGCTGCTGAACAATACAAGATTCCTTAAACATGCAGGAATCAATCCAAAAACACTTTGGGTAAACTAATGATGAGAGAACACTGCTGTAACATGCTAAAAGTGAATTTAACACAATAGGCCTCCTTTAACATGGCCCTTGATCATCCCTGACTTCAATCAATTTGGCCCGAGCTCCATTTCTGCAAACAGTGGAGACAAATGCTTTTTTATTGACAGACGAATTTAAATCAGTAAGTGTTTTTGTCTGCTTCTTTTAATCCTGATTGCATGTTCACTGCTCTGACATACAGTATTTTTCTTTATGTGTTTGCAAAGAATGAGAGTAAAAGTGTTAGTTTAGTTGGATTAAATTGTTTAAAACAGCACAACAGACGTAACTAAAATACATTTTCTTTTTATATTTTTTTATAAGAGACCTTGCAGAGATAAGACTGGGAGCTGCAGCAGTCAGGGACATGACTCTGCACAGACACTGCATTTCTAAACATCTAAGGACTGATTTAGTACTTTGATCTACTGTGGCTAAAAGAAATCAGCATCTGCACCGATCTTTAGAAATGCTCTGAATGAGCTTGTCGGCAGAATATCTGTGAAAAAAACAACATAATTCTGCATTGGATTATATCAGCTTTAATGAATATGAACATTTAATCTAATAATGGCAAAAGGTAAGATTCTTTGACTTTTGAAAGCAACAAAAAAAAAAAAAAACAGTAAACATGTTAATAATCTCTCCTTTCTGTACTTGATGATGTTTGCTGATATCTCTAATAGCAAATGTGGACCTCGAGATGATTTTTTTGCAGCACACAAGATGATTTCGGATCATTATTGAGAGTGGCCAATGGATAAAATGCATGTTACTGCAAGTGCAACAGTCAGAGCACTGCAAAATGCACTGGACTGCAACACATTGTATAATACACACATTCAAAATACATTTAAAATACATGTGGAAAGAGTGGCTTTTTAATCATCAAAATCACCAGCATGATTTATAGATTTAGATTTATATTGCACTTGTCGATCTGCATATTGTATATAGATTGCACAGTTTTAAGTTGAATGTATACTAATGTATTTGTTTTGAGGACAGCAGATGAAAAAATAACCATTTCGGGAAATTCTGGTACATTTACAGAAATGTGTATTAATGTACATTGTCCTTGTCAAATAAACTAATAAATAAAATTTGCACATTTTTTCTGGTTAGGACAACTTTATTTACTTCTTTAATCACACCTAGAATACTGTACAGAATAGCACAAAAGAATATAAAATACTGAAGGTGAATAACCATACTTATATAGAATAAAACTAAAGTGGGTTTATATTTTAAAATGCTGCTCTCGACCAGCTCTGACCCCAGCTTCGTTTGAGTTCTACATTCACTGCCCATGCCTTTTTTTAACATTTGCTCTTCATTAGTTTGTATTTTTGAATTGGATGGGTATGCTTAGCAGCTGTTCAAGTCAAAACATGATGGTGCTGCATGCGTGCATAAAATATTTCATGCCACAGTTGCTTTATTATAGAAATCCCATCCTTCATACCTGATCTCCTTTATCTAAAATTCAGCACTTTTCTGGGTTTGCCCTTTGCCATGATGAGGTCTGTGTTGGTGCAAAAGTTTTAATATTTATTACACCATGTGGAATAAAGATTTTTTAACTTATCTAAAACAGGCGTGTGTCGAATTCCTTTTTTCAAGTTTCTTCAATTTGAAAAGCAATCCCTCTCCTGTCAAGAATTATAATCAGAATATTATAGGCAATAATATTGCTTATAATCTTCTTTTTGCATGTGTTTGTCGCTGTGGTGCTCTCTACTAAGTTATATTATGTCTATTTCACTTTATTTCAGAAGTTTTGCACCCGGCCTGTATTATTTTGAATATGGCTGCAGACAAAAAACTCAGTACAGACATTCATTTTTAAGCCTCCCAGAAAAATGGTGTAGTGCCGACTTGACAGTGCAATTTGAATATTTTACACAAATCAACCTGCTTTATATCATACTTCAGCGGCAAGAATTTTGCCCACATTCTCCACTTAAATGAAAGGAATTTTCACTCATCCTAAATGTCAAAATAAAGAACCGGTCTGGTGAAGTTCTGAGCCTCGTAAAGAACTATTATTGTGCTCAGGCCTAAAATTATGTTTTGTTTAGAAAGTCAGCAATGTTTAAAGAGACATGTTGTGTTTAATAAACTACAACTTACTGTATGTAGATCAGTAATTTACATGAGAAAACACGGCATGATTGTAATCTTAGAAAAGTAGACTTTACCGAATATGTGTCCTTTAGGCTTTCAAATACAAGTCCCATTTCTTTAGGACTTCTTTTGTATTTCTACTGACGCGCAGAAAACACAGAAGTAATCTCAATGTGTGTTTTTCAGTTGTACTAAACCATGAGCTCATTTACGGTTGATGGTTTGTGTGTCACGACTCACACATGGAGCCCCTTTCTGCAGAAACCATCAGGTGTGACCAGCCAAACTGACCATGACTAGAGCATCTCAGACACATCGCACTGAGGTTGGGAATCAGAAGGTAATAATAATAATAATAATAATAATAATACATTTTATTTATATAGCGCTTTTCTAGACACTCAAAGACGCTTTACAACAAAGGCAGTTAAACAAAGGTACAATACATAAAAACAGTTAGTAATTACAACATTAATCATTAAAAACAGATTTAAACAGATGAGTCTTGACATTCTTCCTAAAAGTGGGGAGGTCGGTGCTACAATGTGTTGCCCCAGGTAGTTTGTCCACAGAACAGCCTCAACCATTCCATCATGTGGTTGGCTTCAGGGCCTGCTGGATAGTTGGACAGATTCCAAGATCAGAAAACTACAAGCACTGTCTTTTAGCAGAAGTAAAGGTTCTGTAGGATTCCAAATAAATCATTTAGCAGTCATCTCCATGGTTACATCAATTCATAAAATCCTTAAGTCTGTGTCTTTTAAAATACCCTGAAGATCTTCAGGTTTGAAAGTCTGTCATAGAGGTCTGATAGCACATTTGCTTGGTATCATACCAGAAAAACAGACTTTCAGGACTTAGCTGAATAAGGCCAGACTCACATATTTTCACAAAAATAAGACAAAGGATATCATTTAACTCACAATTCAATGTGAAATACAATATATCACACTAATATTGCTAGTGATAATCAACATTTTGCTTATGCACTGTTTTTAGGACTCAAATAAATCTTTAGCAAAAACTTCAAGCATAATCTGAAACACACATATTTCAAATGAATAAGTCACATCATAACAAAATATCTTTTCTCTAAGCTAGAAAATTGTAGCAAATCAAGCAAAAAATAATGATTGCGAAATAACAATCTAACCGCCCACAATGATACTGTATCGCCAAGTTAAGTATCACATGATATCAGTATTACGGCTGCACCGATCCAGCTTTTTTCTGTTCCGATACCGATTTCGATACTTTGGCTTAAGTATTTGCCAATATCAGATATCAACCGATACTAGTGTAAGAACTGAAATGATTTATTTTTCTTATCAAAACATAATAAATTTGGTTATGCAGTGTTATGTAACTATTATTTATAGTGCAAGTCACAACTTAACAACTTAATCTGAACAAAATGTCACATTATGAGATGTTCTGAATCAACACCAACAGATTTGTCTTTATGAACAAATAAAGGCACAACATTGGTATCGACTGAACCGATATCATGGAGTCGATACTCGATCCAGCAAAATTGCCTGGATCGGCACCGATATCCGATCCCAGTATCGGATCGGTGCATCCTATTCAGTATGACCAGATGAAAACTGGGAATTTGGGGAAGGCTCCAGATGCAGCTCTATGTGAGTCTGATACCTGTAGGTGTGTCTGATCATTCACAGCACAAAGCACAAAAATAGAGCCTCTAGAAAAATGTTCTACATCTCACAAAGTATTAGTTTTTTTTTTTTTTCTCTCATGTCTGCCTTTAAAGACTGAACTATGAGCAAAAATAACAGATGAACAAATAAATAAATCAGTAAAGTTGCAATACATGCGTATATTTCTGACAGTTGAAAGTGTTTGCAATAGTGGGTCACTTGCATTCTGCCTGCAGACGGCCAATCACACAGCACACACTGAGGTCACACTCTTACTACTAATAATGAGCTCAGAACAGTCTCTCGTGTCCAACCAAACTACCTTTGCCGTCATTTTCAATTTAATGTACACAAAGCTTCTTGTCATTGACAACCTGATACTGTAACACTACCAAGAAACTAATGTACAAATAGTAATTATAGTGTATCATATGTGATGTATGTCTATTAAAATAGTATGTTTACAATAATATGTATAAAAGGCTATATTCTGCTGATGTCTATGACGGAGGATGTAAATATATATATATAATATATATATATATATATATATATATATATATATATATATATATATATATATATATATATATATATATATATATATATATATATATATATATATATATATAAAATATACTGGGGATTTTTGCTGCTATAATATGGACCCATTGACAAGTGGGAAATGGGGGTGGGGTAGGGGGTTGGTAAAATAACTGGGGAACAAATACTGCATAAAGTGTAAAGAAATATAAATTGCAAATTCAAATAAAAAAAAAATTTGATCACAAAAAACAAAGCTTCTTGTCGCACAGAAAAGAGGAAATCTGACATCAAAACATGGAGATTATAAAAACTTGTTGCCATGAAGGCTACTGGACTTCAACATAAGCCTTTGCTCACACCCAAAATATGCTTCTGCAAATGAGAAGACAGGCCTGGTCTTTGTCTTATTATCTTATCACCTCTGCTCTTTCAGAAAACACCATTTGTCAAAAATAGTTGTGTGTACTTCCTGAGATTTAAAGGAAAAAAAAACAAAACTATTTCATCACTCCGGGCTGACAGACGTAGACAAACAAGAGCCGTGCGGGTTTTGGGGGTGACCTACAGGAAGAAGAGATAGAGATGAAAGTCAGCCAGAGCAACAGCAACAGCGTCTTCCTTGCAAAGTTAAGTGAGGGTTTTGACAGCCTTTTGTAGCCTCCCTCGGGCGAAAAAGAGACAGCGCAGCAGGAGGGTGGCTCTGTGACCTCAAAACATGTGTCAGACTTCCACCACTACAGTCATTTCACCTTGTACAGCCCTAATAACGAACAAACCCAAAACCCATGCACTAGGAATAAAAAACAGTCCATTAAAAAGTGTTTTATTGAAAGAGTGTTTTGGACTAAGTGTCATTACTCATTGGGCTCTCTCTTTGTTTACTGTCAGAATAGATTAACTTGTAACTGCCTGGACTTTTATGGAAGCCTGGGATAAAAGGGATTCATTATAACGTGACTCAGAACAGTTTTTAAGCTTCTCTCGATGATCTAAAGAATAATAATTTAGTCGTTTGCAGAAAGAAAAAATGTGTAAAAAGAATAGATTTCGACAGCGTTTCCGTGTTTGTTCATCATACATACAGTTTACAAGCAGAGGCATTGAAATAGTCTCTTTGGAGTTAATGTAAACAAGGAAGACATCAATTTGAATGTTTAGATAAGCTTAGATCTATAGGCTTTTATCAGTGCAAGTACTTATGATGCAAAGTGTCAGCAGAGCAGCTTTGGAAGACGTGAAAATGTAAAACCACGACTACAGAATTCATTAAAAGAAACTGCATAAAGACTGGGATTCTGTGAAATCGGACTAGTCATGTATTACCCTTTTAGCGCCAGAGTTTTTTCAGTAGAAATGCAATTATTTAAATGCAAAGTTTTAAAGGGAACATCGTATGCAATATTTACTTTTTGAGTTTTTAATTCTATTCTAAAATTGTTTCTCATCAAAAACACAGCTGAAGTTTTGTCTGTGAGATACCTTTTGTTCCACAAAAAACACTGTTCTGAATGCCTGTGATTTGTGATGTCATAGGTAGAGCTCCATGAATCATCCACACTCATTTTGAGAGCATTAGCATATCAGACGAGATCAGTTTGATTGTTTACCCAGTGTAACTTCCTTTGTAGTCAGTAGACAGAGCTCTAACTAGGTTTTTGATGTGGGAAACACATAACATTTTGTAATGATTCTAGTGCATAGGATTTCAAAATGGAGGTGCTCAGGAGCAGGCTTAAAGGAGAGAAACAACACAAAAATGCATCATATTTGTCTTTTTAAACTGCTATTTCTCTGTATTATTTCATAAGGTCATAAGGACTTAGTTGAATTTGTTATTTTTCAAGCTTCTGACAACTTCTTAACCAATCTTGGTGCAGAATTGCTACTTTAGCAATTAAAGGTTAATAAGTTTTTTTAATTTAGAATTTAACCAGAGGGGGTGCTGAAACTTCAAAATAACATGACTCAAGAACAAAAATTACCAGTGCAAAAACAAGTAAAGTAAAATATTTATTTATTCTGCCTAAATGCAACATTGGTTTTCTAGTTCTAGTAATTGAATATTTAGTAAACATAGCTTTTATAAATGATTGTACATGTTTTAAAACTAACCTAGATATACACTGTATATATTTTTTTACATTATGTCAAGAAGAAGAAGAAAAAACAACATACTTATGATGCTTTAAGAACTATTTTTAAATGCTGTCTCAAATGTGTTTTATATAAAACCATTATGAAGAAATTACAAAAAGCTTGTGAGAAAACATCCAAACCAAGAGATTAGTGGTTTTATGTTTGCATATTAAAGTGTGTACAAAACATTAGAAAGTTCGCCCAATTTCTGCTTTCTTATTTCCACATTTCTTGATAATTTAACCTTTAATTTTGACTTAATGCTCAGTATTTAGTTCAATAGTAGTCTCAGTATTGATTAGTCTCTAATTGTCTATACTTTTGACAACCTCAGTGGTGAGAATAGTTTTCTCACCACTGTTTGTAAACAGATAGCTTCACTTGTTTCTAGTATTTTAGATAATGACAACTATTATTATACCTAAACAGGTGTATATATCTAGTTTTAAAAAGGTAGAATTTTGCAGTGAAAAGCGTTACTCTAGGTAAAGAATAACTGAACACTATCCTCGTCTTTGAACTACAATTTTCAGTTTGTTCACCACCACAAACTCTTAACAAACAAGTCAGCTTCTATACTTTGGAGAAACTACTACCATAATCCTCTCTGAAGTCTATAGTTTTGGCCACAGACACAACACAAAACTGAACGGCACTAGTTTCACACGCTGGGCTACCTTTGCTCTGCCATAAGCTGCTCTTAAAAGAAGATTGCTTTTACTTGTTGTTGCTACTATGAGCTGGAGCATAACAAATGTGTGACAGGCCAGTGCAAAGTGGCAAATAAATTGGGCATAAATTGGTTCTTCTTCTACTTCACTCAAAGACCTAATGAGTTTCTGAGCAAATGCAGTGTTAGTATGTTTCAGTGCATTTGCATTCTCTATCTGTATCATCTTATTATGTGGCTTGATTCTGCTCACTGCGTTCCATTGTTCTTGTACAATAGGAGCATTTCTGTTGCACCAGTATCACAAGCACCATACAAGGCCTGCACCATGAACAAAAGCAGAATTCTTTTGCTTACAAGTCAGCGTGAATATGTGTCACGCATAAGTGCGTAGCTATGCTGGAACAAATGCAAATCTAGGCAGAGGGCCACAAGACAGTTTAATGACTTCCCTGTTGAGACGAAGAGAGCCAGTGCTATGTGGGGACACTGAGAGACAGATCGAGCCCAGAGGTCCTCCAGTTTGGGCCATCCATGCATTACTGTGTGATTCTAATCAAAGTGACGACGCCGCTGGGTCAGCAGAGGAAAATAACATCAGTAATGATGACAGCAGTCCTATAATCCACAGACCCTTCCTGACACTCCACCAGATCAGCCACTTAAGGGTATAAATAATTCATTACCAAATGAGGACATTATCATGGCTGCTGTGGCACTATTAGCAGATAGCTTCTGACATACCACTTGACAGCTCCTCAAACATGCCTATGCTTTTGTCTTTTCCACTCAACAAATGTAGAACACGATCTCAGCTTCTTCACCTTGCTCCATTAGCAAAATGAATGAAACGTGATATAGTAGCCTCATAAAAAGATCTTTCAGACACAAAATATCCACAGTTTAAGATGAAACATTACAGTTGAATGGAAAAAATACTATTCTGAGCACAAAAGATATTGATCTGAAACCTTTTCTGCATAGCTTACTCACACATATGTTAATAAATTACAAGTTTTTCATCATGTCAGACTTTCATATAGAAATAAGGCATTTTATGTTTTAAAAGTGAAATGAGAAGGAAAAACAAAGAAACAAATAGGGTAATTTGTTATTTACTTTTTGAGTAAACTAGATCTGAATGAAAATTAAATAATAATAAGTTACAGTTACAGTATATATTTTCATGTGGAAGTACATTAAAAAAATAAATAAATCAGACAAACTCATACCAATAATGCATTACATGAAATACAAAACTTCAGATGCAGGTTGGACAGAGCCTGTATGTTCAGAAGGCTGTATGTTTGCCTGTAGTGTTTCATCCTAAACAAATCTCAAACTTTAACTTCTCACTGTGAATGTTGCACCTCACCAGTTTTGCAAACAGATTGTTGCTTTACTTAGACCGACTCAAAGTACAACCTTGAGTTGATTGGAGGTTCATTAGTCTTATAAACTTCTACAGCTTTTGTACACATTTTGTCTTTGAGAAATCCAAAGTACGACTTCTAAATGAGTTTGTTATATTCAAAGTGCTTGTCAATACGCTTGCCACTTTGAGCAATGATTTCTTTAGTTCTGTAGTGAGTACCTGGATCAGTGGAGAACCTAATGGCACAGAACAGGAGGCAGTCAGGTAGAAGTCCCCAATCTGCTGCTGAAGATGAAAGTCCAGCGAAGCCACGGACACAGCCTGGAACAGAGGACAGACAAAGAGACAGAGTGAGGTCATCAGGAAGCGCCAGCCTCAATGCTCCATCAGCCATGCTGCTAAAGCCTCACTGTGGCTAATGGGGCCAGACGCCAGCAGCAGGTGAGTTGACCTGCTTCCAACTAGCTGCTTTAGAGCACAGAGAATGTATACGAGCAAGTCCTCAGTCTGAAAGTACAGAAGACATTCGCCCTCACTTCACATACTGTATAAATACAAGCTCAGATGTAACAAGCTTCCAAACCAGGTTTATACCAGAGTTTGTTTTATGTCATTGTTTCACCTTGAATGTTCCAGAGACTTTCAACTCATCTGTCTTCATGAAAACGAGGTGAAACCAACTTACATGACATTATTTACTGTATGAAGAGACAAGTCCCATTGGAGAAAGGTATAGTTTTCAAGGCTTTTAAAAAAGATAGAAAAACACCTGAATAAAAAGGCTTTAGATAAACAAATCTACAGTGTAGATTATTATAGTTACATTATAAAATATGATAAGTGAAGAATTAAGCTTTGTTCCCATTTCGAGTTCATCATTATTTATCATCTTTTAATGAGGAGCTAAAATGCTATGGTGTTAAAAATAGCACTCTTTTATTTTAGTTATCGTAATTTCTGCCCTATTGAGCTCACCTGAAAATAAGCCGCACCAAATAAATTTAAATATGAAAAGTGATAAAGTACATATATAGGCCGCACTTGTTAATAGTAAGTCTATAACTTTGCTGCATTGTTGTATAAGCCGCAACGTTCAAAGCTTATGAAAAATGTAGCGGCTTATATAGTCCAGAAATTACAGTATTTTTGAACCGTTCTAGTGCAAATCAGGCAAAATTGTGAAAAATTTAAAGCTCACAATTTTCATTTCGCCGATTACAGCCAAGTGTGTCTGATAAACACAGCTGCAGATATCTGTTCTGACCAATCACATTGCTCCATTCTACATTCTCTTTCTCACTTTTAGCTCACCAGCACTGCCCCAAATTGCCAGCTCTGTTGTGTAGAACTGTTGCTGTGGGCAGATTTAAGTGTTATTTAAGTAAAACTATATGTCCATCTACTGGCATTAGAAAGAATTATAAAGGTGATTTGAACAAACCTAGAGTTTCCCTAATATACTAATGTAGCATGCTGTTGTAATGAATGTGTGACTTAAAGGCCTACCTCTTAAATAAAATGTTTTTATTACATGTTTTTGTTTCAAAAAATCATGTAATTAAAGTTGTGAGTAGGCTTGTGTCACGTTAAAACAGTGCAGAAGATCCCTGAGCTTCCCCTATGTTATAAAACCACAACATTTTGAATGGAGTGAAGGTTCAAGTTAACCTGGACTTTTTTGAACATTCAGCTAACAAGACTAAAAGCTACATGCCATTAATTACAAACAAAACAACAATAACTCCTCTTTATCTCATAAGACTGGACTTTTTACTAGACTTTTAATTGCATTTTTTTTTTCATTTTGTCCACCATGAGGGTTCTATTTTTGAAATTGGACATCCTCCAGAAATGTTGACAATTTCATTTTTTTTTTTTTTAACAAAGAAAAATCTCCTTACTCATACCTATAAGAGAGTTTACACTTGAATCTGTGACTATAGGTTTGTCTCTGCGTCTGAATCCCCTCTAGGCTTTGGCCCTAATGAGAATTTATATTTACCTACAACCTCCACCTGCCTCACTGCTGTTGTCCTCTCCCTGCAGTGCTCGGTACAGCAGTGCAGCCTGTGGGGAACCATCGGCAGAAGGACTGTGTCTGTTGATATCACCGTGTTGCTATGACGAGGGCACACAACCAATTCCCAAGGCCACGACTTCCACCATAGCCCCAGGTCTGGCTTATTTATACTGTATGATTCATAGTCTGATGTGTGTGTGTGTTTTTCTCTGTTCTGTATTTGGCGTATAAATAGTCTGTAATTGAAAAAGAATAGGCAGTTACAGTGGATGACAAATGCAGGTTATATCGTGGCGTGCTGTTTTGGAGTGGTTAGATAGAGTCCTTAAAGAGCAGCCACAGGATTGGTCCAGTCCTGCTACTTCACATTTGAAGAATGTGCACGCGACTCGACATGTCCAGCCCTGCTCAGCTTCCCAAGGAAAACACAGATTTTATGATGAGGGTGTTCCTGTGAATGAGCTAATGAGAGCAAAGTAAAGCCCATGTTCTTTAGCGTTTGTCATCGATGTTTAGAATGCTCCACACTGTGGCATTTAAGGACAAATGTGAGGCCTTATTTACTGGCTGCATTATTTTACTGGATGGAAAGAAAAAAGCATAGGAAAATAATAAAACTGATCCTGCTGGATATGCTAAAGCTGCAACAATAAAACTATATTTTTTATGAGGCTCAAATGAGAAAAACTGGTATCTCACATGCAAAACTCAAGTTTGTTGTTTGGTGATGAAACAATGTTAAAACTAGGGCTGAGCCATTAATCTAAAAATCGAGAGATCGAATCTAAACAAATCGTCAATTATTTGGTGGTGGGTTTTGAATCGAAAGATCGAAAACCAATCTTTTGTCAGTAAAAATGTATGGTTTGGAGCAAAAGTCAAACATTTAGGCAGAATATTTATATTTATAAATGGGAAATATTGAAAGTTTATGTTTTGTTTATGTTGATAATTGGAATTTTTCAATTGTTTTTTGAAAAGGTTAAACAAAATCGATCAAGATCGAATCGATCAATATGTGAAAAAAAAAAAAAAAAATTGTGAGAATATTTTTCCCAGATTGCCCAACCCTAGTTAAAACATGATCAAAAACTCACAAATACCCAACATTATGTCATTTAAACATATCAGTTGTTCATTCAATTCCAGGAATTAAGTAATGTATGTGGAATTATGTAATCAATCAGAGCATTATTTCTATTGTGACTTCCTTTGAAAATGTAATGTAGTGCATACATAACATTGTTTTAAGTCTATAAAGGACAAAACTAGCACAATTAAAAATGAAATAATCCAGCAGAAAAGCCTTAAATAAAGCATTGTGCATTAGAGACCAAACAAACAAACAAACAAACAAACAAACAAATAAACAAAAAAAGAATGTAAAATAAATGTGACATATATAATAACTGCTTTTGGGTTTAAACGTGTTTTGCAAAATAAACAATGAAGGATGTGTCTATTCAGTTTCCAGTGTGTTGAATCATCAGTAAGTGTTATTGTGCCATCTAGCTTTCAGAGGTACAAACTGCACGTGAAAAAGACTTTTTAAAAATACGTGTTCCAACTGACTTATGGTTCACAATTAAACAAACACTGCAGTTGAAAAGAATCTGATTGACATTTAAATATAACAAGAAAATGTGTCAGTAATTTTGTATTATGTAATGTTTCCTATTAAAACAACAGACTGCCCAATGTGTGCAGACATAAAAAGAACAGGTTTTAGTATAGGCTAATTTCTTTCTTGATTCTGTTGACAGCAGATATAATACAATATCTTATTTTTGTGAGAAGCTAAGTTGGCAGAAAGAATTACATTTTTGGGGGGGGGGGTCAGACTTCATAAATGAGGCTCGATATGATTAGAAACAGAGTCAGATTGGCCAAAAATCTTTCTAAGAAAAAAATGGTAGAGTTTGGGTTGTGTAGGCACTACTTTATGTTATGTTGTAAGCTCATTTAACTACAATTTTAAGAAGATCTCAATGACTTGTAATTTACTCTTCGTAAAGCAATATTTTCAAAAGTCTAACGTATTTTGCCAATTTTTGTTTAAATTCTCCTCAACAAAATCCACGCAGCATTATTTTTAATGGAAATCTGGTTGAATTATAAATACAAAGAACAATAATTTCTCAATTTTTTCAAAACAGGGACATGTTTTTGCAACTGAATAGGTCACATGTAGTTTTAGAAAACTGCCTTTGATGTTTCAATGTGTAGAATATAAATCTATGTGCAGTGACAAAATCAACTAGCCACAGTGGCTACCTGGGTTTAGCTCGAGTGTGACATGTGCTCCACATAAAGCAATGTCCAAACTTACACATGATGGTGATTCCACTGGATTTTACTGGTCAAAGTTATTGATATCCACAAGTTTGTATCCACAAGAAGAACCTAAGCACAGACATAAAACTGTAGGCCTGGAGGCCAGGCCTGAACCACCCCTGTGCCCCTTTAGCTCCCCCAGCTGCTGAAAATACAGAACTGTATGTACCATCCAAAAAAACCCAAACACCAAAAGAATACATTTAGAAAAGACGCTTATAAAAAAAGATGCAATCAAAAACATTAGCTTAGTAGCTTAGAATTTAGACAAAATACAACTAAATATAAACCCATTCGAGGGGATAACATAAAATGGCCTCTACACTAGACTTGTTATTATGTAAATGAAATAATTATGTTTATTTTTCTATCTAGCTGGAACATCTCAGAGAAAAAATGCTGATAATCCCTTGCCTTCAAAAGGAAATGCATCATAGTTCTGGATTTATATAACAATATTTAGTACTACTCACCATATGACTTTGCAGCTAATGTAGATCCCATAACTATCCAAGTCCACAATCCAAGAGAGCCAGTCCTACGAAACACACAAATATATACATACGAAGCAGAGATGATATGTTGTTATACGTATAAAGTTTCTGTTGCCAGTCAAACTAAAAGCAGTGCAGAGTCACCTGATTCCACCTGTGCGCTCGGCGGTTGTCAGGAACAGATTGAAAAGAAGCGGGAGATCAAAGGTTAGCAGGAAAAGACAGAGTAGTTTTGTATGTGAGTGACAAGGCTCCGGAGGGAACTAAACCACTGACTGCATCTGCTGAATATGACTGACACGGCAGATAATATCCACGTAGCATTCGCTTTAGCAGCTGTGCTCGGCAGACGGGAACCTTTTCACTTTGAATTTTGAATGTCAAGGTAACATGAAAAGCGTTTCGTGGCCTTTACCCAAACAAACCGCCCGCAGAACCGAGAATTTAATATCAAGTACACAAATCTTCAGTCAAGTGCTATCTAATATTATCTAATATTAGCTTTGACCTGCTAAAAGAGGCTTACAATGTTTGCAAAGAAACAAAAGAAGTTAGAAAATGGAATCAGGACTTGTAGAGATCAACAGCGACCGCCCATGCACTTCCTGGTTCAATCTTCACAGGGTTTAAATGAATATAGATTAAAAGTTTGATAAAGTCCCCGGGGTTACTGGGGTAATGAGTCATGAGCATAAGATCTGAATATTTGTTTAAAATCCGTTTCTGCAACTTTATAAACTACAAAGTTACTGTGACATTTCGCTGAACTTTAAGTTATAGATGTGTTTTTTAGACTGAAAGTAAAATCTGAGTTAGCACGTAGCAGTTAGCCCGCATTATTCTTCCTAATATTTGAAGTTTTCAAAATAGGCACTCTACAATGGGGCAGTTTACTTCCGGAACTAGGGGATCTTCCACTGCTGAGCTTCATTGTGGGCCCAACCATGTGTCTTCTGTCTCGTCCAATCATTTTATAAAAGGAAAATTTGTAGACCTAACTATTTTAAATGCCCACTGTGTAATCTTTGCCCATAAAAGGAGGGCTACTTGCTTGTTTCCATGGAAATGCAGTTCTTTTAGCTCATTCATTCATTCATTCATTTTCTACCGCTTAATCCCGTTAGGGTCGCGTGTGACTGGAGCCTATCCCAGTGACTTTGGGCCTTAAGTTCCTTTAGCTATTATATAATATTTTGGGTTCACATGCCACCACAATATTCTACAGACCAATAATATTCTTTCTTTCTTTCTTTCTTTCTTTCTTTCTTACATGGCAAAGTACAATATTGTTCATAGGACAAAATACATCTTGATCGAATTCTAGAACTTGAAACCAACCTATTCCACAACATGGCATAAAACTGATGTATTTCTGCTAAATATCCTAAAGTAGAATCACCTTAAGCAGGTGATTCTCAACATCCAAGTTAACTTCATCACTTTAAAGTGCATATGATAGACCACATTTTAGTAAAACATAGTAAACATGGTTATGATTGAGATTTATTATTATTATTATTATTATTTTTTTTTTTTTTACCCAATTTGGTTGTTTTTGGTCAAGTTCATTATGATCCCTTGTCCAGTAAATACGACAAATGTGAAGAGGAATCCACATATGTTACCTAGCAACCACATTGTCAATCAACATAAATAACACAAAAGTGACAAATGTGACAAATTGTTAATCTTGTAATACTTTAATTGTGTTGAATGCTTAAATTACAGGAAACTGTGTCAGTTGTGAGTAAAGTGTCTTTGAATTTTGGACGACACATGTGGAGGAATTCTGCTTTAAAACTTAAAATACTTCATGTATTTTTCTACTTGTAGTTGTCAGTTTCTTCATACATTGCAAAGTAGCTGCTGTAAAGCTATGATAAATGTTAACCACAAAGACTATCACATCAGACTCAGTCAAAATTGTCATAATCTGTCATCGCTTTAATGCAATATCTATTTGTCTCCATCAATGTTTAACAGTCTTAGAGTAATCTCTCGCAGGTGATATCCCCCAATCAAGATAAAAGTCAGATCTTGTGGTGAATTACTGCATAAGTCTGATATCATACTGTAGAAAACTTTAAACAAAGCAGTAGGCCAGTAATTAATACAAATGGAGGTCAACTAAAATAATATGTGCATCTCTTTCTTGTAATAAGTCACTACTAGAAATAAACAGATTGAAAATGTGCAAAATTACCGTTTAAATATTTCATGGCACAGTGTTATCAACAGCAAAATGTGGCATTTTATCTTTTCAAACTTCATTTTATGTCAGTCTATTCTAAAGCTGTGCTAGTGGCCAAAAACATCCATGCCTGTGAAACTATATGTGCTAAAGGACACCACAAAAATTATTCCACTTTTTCATTCTAGAGACTACAGAAGCAATTATGCATTATTCTAAATGATCTCCTCAGACAGCATTAAAACCTCTAGCTCAGATTCCATATATTATAATTATTGTGAGAACCACATTAGTATTCCAGCCATTTGCCCAGACGTAGACTTCCTGAGCTGATTAAATAAAAGCAGAGTGGGAAGTCCAAGGGCTAGTGTCACCATTGAGGCCTTGTGTATTAATTAAAAAGGGAATACTCCTTAACCATTAGCGCCATGTTTTCTGACCCTCAGTTGTTTAAGTGCTGGATGTAACGACTGCAGTCAGAACAGGGGAAATAAGTTCAAAAGCGCTCTACCTTCCCATGCATGCTCGCTGTATATTTCTCTCCACAGTGATGCAATGCAAGCTGCTCGCCGAGGTACTCTCCTTTCATGTCCCTCATCTCGAAATCTTTTTTATGTTCACCGTGGGTACATTCTGTGAATCAAACGGCAGTCATATTTAATTCACATCAAAATAATGCGATTTCTCAACTTCCCTGGACATCTCGTCTCACAAGAGCTCATTACATGGGAAGAAATGGTAGAATCTTATTTAAATACATTTCTATGCAAGAGGTAAAAATGTGGTAAGGTTTGTTAAAACAGTGCTCTGGTGACAGACCTTGGAGAGTGGCACAGAATTTCAATGATTCAAAATGGACTGATTTGAATGAATAAAAATCGGACTCCTACTGTGACTTTCAATCGTAAAGTTTGCGCTTAGGTTCACTTAATATAGCATAATGTATATTTAATATGTCATTTGCAAATGTGTGCTCTGGTGTTCACATTGACATTCAATCAGTTTAAAGGTTCACTATGGAACTTTTTAGGTAAAGGGTTTGCTACCTGCTTGTCTTCATGAAAACGAGATTGACAGACTTCTGGGACTCTCATTGTCTCTTCTGTGTGGGTGAAAGGTTGGTGATGGTTGGAGATGCTAATGGGACAGATAGACGTTTCCCTTCAGCAGCTGTAGTGGCTTGTTGAGCGAGTGAAAAATTCACTTTAGAACAGTGAGTGCATTCATATTTGAATATAAAACTACTCTCTATCCCTTTACAATTATGCACAGCCATACAAGCAACTTCTAGTACAGTTCTTTCACCTGAACATTACCGGTCTATTCTTAGTTTTATTTTGTTTTATTGTATGTTTATTTCCCTGCCTGTTCTTGAACCATGTATCACTGGAATTTTACCATTATGGGGCAAACAAAATCTATCTTATCTTATCTTATCTTATCTTATCAGTCGGGGCCGGCCCTACCCCTTTTGGGGCCCTAGGCAAGATTTCATTTGAAGCCCCGTCCCCCAAACACCACTTTATTTATTTTTCCTGAATATGATTATGTGTATAATTATGTGTATAGGTCTTTTAATAGTGTTGAATATTTTACTTATTCATCCATCTTATACAATATGTTCCAGTATTTTAATTGTTTGGGGCCCCAAATCCTTGTGTGGCCCCATCCTCTTGAGGACAGAAAATCAGCTTCATCCTCACGATGGATTTTTATTAACAGAAATACTAAAGCCTGAATTTTTTATCAGAAGTAGTCCTTAAAGTGAAACTCACCCCCCAAACTCCACCCACAAACACATTTCAAACACAGCAAACTCATGGCCCTTTCCGAAACCACGTCCTCCTTCCTTTTCCTACGCACTATTCCTCACTTTGCGCGTTCCCGCGAAGGAGCCGACAGGTAAGTGCTGTTCGAAACGGAGCGAGGAGGGAGGAAAAGTGTCTTATAAGCTCCTTCAGAGCGAGTGGGCTGTCACTAAACACGTGTGTGTATCACCTGAGAGCAGCCCAACGTGGACAACACACCACACGTTTAGAGTCACGTTTATTCACAAGAACAAACAACTTTATTTGTACATTTAGAGACTGAAAGGCTTTGATAAATGATGAGAAAATCATGCCTAGACACATTTCGACATTATAAATGTATTTTTATTGATATTATCTACTTTTAGCAGCAGCAAAGACACAGCATCAGTAATGCAGATTAAACAAAAAAAAAACATAGCATGTCTGCATTGTATGTGTCATCTTATTTGGAAATGAGAAGTTTAAAAACATATTATCAATTCATGTAAACACCAGAAACACTGATAAATATTGCATATTTTTTATTTTAATGACAGTTGCCTCATTACAAAGTCGTTTTTTTTTCATGTTTGTTGTGGCTGTTGCAGTATAAATCCTTATGGGTTGTCTAGTTAAAAAAAAGTGTATTTTGACCAAGTCAGTGCGTTTTGAGAACTGGCATGAATATTAGTCTGGAGGAGGATATATTGCTAGTATTATAATTATCATCAAAATGCCTCTTAATAAGAGTCTATTCTGTCTTTATTTGAATAAAACTTTGATAAATGTGCGTCAGTAGGGGGCGTGTCTCTTCAGTCAGAGAGGAAAGTCCGTTCGAAAGCCACAGCTCTGAGCGCTCTAATGAAGCAACCTCCTCTCAGCTGTGAAGGAGTCCTCAGTGAGGAGTTAGCAGAAGTGAGGAGGAGAAGGAGGAGGAACTGGTTACGGAAAGGGCCATTGAAAAACATAGGGGAAAAAGGGAAAGGAGGGGCTCAGAAAGGAGAGCAGCAGTGTGATTGGATTGACAGCAGGTGTGTGTAATTAGTTTCTTGATCTTGAGTGGACAATACACGCTGAGGTCACATGGAACCTGGAGCTGACATGAGAGACACAGCCAGTTTGTGACTATTTTGACCTGAAACCTGCTAATTTGCTCAATTTGCACTAAAAATGCCAAAAAATGACTCAGAACCAAAAAAGTATTTTAGGGTTTAGCTTCTCTTTAAGTTTAACAGCTTTTTGGGGTCATTATTCAACAAATTTGGGTCCCATTGAGACGAAATAAAAACTGGCTAACGCCCTATGAGTGGTAAAAGTTGGTTTTAATTTTTTTAGAGGTGCAATTTGGTGCCTTCACCACCAGATGGCACCCGAGGCAACTGCCTAGTTTGCCTATACCCATGGCCGGCCCTGCTCCCCAATGGGAGCTAATTTTAGTTTTCCCAACCAGTCAGCGGGCACACTCATATTGTGACATCATACGCTGGTTCGGCCAGCATCCCTGTGGACAAGCAAGTACGGCACCTTACATTATCCGTCGAAATTTAACTACTAGACTGAATTATCACTGGGCGCCTAAAAATAATTTAAATACAGTTTGAATATGATCAAACTGACAGAACAAATGGGCAGCAGCATATGCCAGACTGTTACTTATCTAAATCTGTTTATCTTTTATCTCTCTGACTTTTATTTCGATTTCCAGTTATATAAAAAATAAATTACTTTTTCTGTTCAAATTCTGACAACATCTGTATTTTGAGTATTTTTAGCCCGCGTCGTTAAACCTATCCAAATGAATAACAGTGACGAATCCAGACACCGCCATCCATTAATTATGCATGGGATTTTATTGTACGCGCCACCTGCTCCACAGCCCAAGATGGAGGTGCGTTGTATACACTAATTGCCTCTTCAGTCGACCAACAGTAAATTTAATCAGACCACAAACTTTAATGCTTTGCTCCCCAGCGGCACATAATGGACTCTGTAATGCAATGAAATCCTTATCTGTTCCTCGCTGGGTCCCCCTATGTATCAGGCTTAATGGCACGAGGGCTGCACAGGATGCTCCGGCCGATGTCGCGTGGTAGCCTCTGCTGGTTTGCTAATGAGACACAGTGTTCAAAGCAGGGCAAAGAGCACAGGCCATTAGTAAAGAGTTACACTTAGCACGGATGATTCACAAGCTTCATACGGTGTCTAAAGGGATGCACAACGTACCACTATCTAGAACTACGTAGTTGATGAAAATAGCATTTATTTTTCTGGCTAGTATTGAGTGAATTTAGTCCAAATGTATGTTTTTATAATAGCACTTCACCTTCTTCACCTGGGCCTGATTGTGGTGTGTCTCCAGAGTAGAGCTGTGCAATATATCGAATTTAGATAATATCGTGAATGTTGTTTTGAAGATATCCCAAAATTGAATATCGAGTATAAACAATATCGAGCGATGAGTTTGACAAATATAGAATAGAAAACAAGGTACGTGTGCCTAGATTTTGTAGTATTGTACATGTTTTGAGAAGATTTTAGTGTTTGAATTGCCAACAGAACAAGTATAACATACACAATCTCATTTCACTTAAAGAAAAATACACACTAAAGTGAAAAAAAATCTTATGTTCTTATGATAATAAGTACATTTACTTGTTCTACTTTATTTAAGACAGTCAAACCCCACATCACAAAAACACTACGTCATACAGTCCATTTTAAACCTATTTTAAACCAGAAAATCATCCAAATATTGTTCAAGATCAAGATTGCCCCAAAAAATATTGAGAACCAGAGTTCACCATCTTCACTTGGACCTGACTGTGATGTGTCTACAGAGTTCACCATCTTCACCTGGACCTGACTGTGATGTGTCTCCAGAGTTTTCCTTCTTCACCTGGACCTGACTGTAATGTGTCTCCAGAGTTTACCATCTTCACCTGGACCTGACTGTGATGTGTCTCCACAGTTTACCATCTTCACCTGGACCTGACTGTGATGTGTCTCCAGAGTTTACCATCTTCACCTGGACCTGACTGTGATGTGTCTCCAGAGTTCACCTTCTTCACCTGGACCTGACTGTGATGTGTCTCCAGAGTTTACCATCTTCACCTGGACCTGACTGATGTCTCTCCAGAGTTCACCTTCTTCACTTGGACCTGACTGTGATGTGTCTACAGAGTTCACCATCTTCACCTGGACCTGACTGTGATGTGTCTCCAGAGTTTTCCTTCTTCACCTGGACCTGACTGTGATGTGTCTCCAGAGTTTACCATCTTCACCTGGACCTGACTGTGATGTGTCTCCAGAGTTTACCATCTTCACCTGGACCTCACTGTGATGTGTCTCCAGAGTTTACCATCTTCACCTGGACCTGACTGATGTGTCTCCAGAGTTCACCTTCTTCACCTGGACCTGACTGTGATGTGTCTCCAGAGTTTACCTTCTTCACCTGGACCTGACTGTGATGTGTCTCCAGAGTTTACCATCTTCACCTGGACCTGACTGTGATGTGTCTCCAGACTAGTTTACCATCTTCACCTGGACCTGACTGTGATGTGTCTCCAGAGTTTACCATCTTCACCTGGACTGACTGATGTGTCTCCAGAGTTCACCTTCTTCACCTGGACCTGACTGTGATGTGTCTCCAGAGTTTACCATCTTCACCTGGACCTGACTGATGTGTCTCCAGAGTTCACCTTCTTCACCTGGACCTGACTGTGATGTGTCTCCAGAGTTTACCTTCTTCACCTGGACCTGACTGTGATGTGTCTCCAGAGTTTACCATCTTCACCTGGACCTGACTGTGATGTGTCTCCAGAGTTTTTTCCTTCTTAACCTGGACCTGACTGTGATCTTAATGACAAACAACTGAATTATGTCTATAAACTCAAAAAAAAAAAAAAAAAAAAAAAAAAGTGTATATGTGCAGCCCTATTGCTTTTCTAATCAAAAATTGAGTATGTGTAGAAGGGATGGGAAATGGGATGGGAAAAGTTACATTTCCATTATATCATTTTGATCTAAATACCGTAAACGATAACAGTGATGAAAATCCAGATGGATAGATGATGCTTAGTGTCAAGAATTCAGGGATGTCATTGTTATTGTATTAGTATTAGGGCTGCTGGCAAGTTAGAAAATTCTAGGTTAACTGAAGACGAGCCCTTTGAATCAGAAAAGTTGATTGATAAAAGGATTTCTTGATAAAACAACTATCCATAAGAAGCATAAACATCATCTTCTGTTCATTCACTATTGAAACTCTAGCTCCTTTCTGCTGTGCTAAAATAAGCAATGAGTTACTGACTATTAAAGCTGTACTGACCTACAAAATAACATTGTAGCATGTCATTTTTCACTCTGATCCAATCTGAAACTGTGTGCAATGTACATGCACACACGCGTGAATTGAATACCTGCAGTATTTTTTTTTTTTTTTACAAATCAAAGCGCTAAAAGAACAAAAGCACCTTTTTCCTTTTTAATTAAAGACAAATGAGGTGAGAACACTGCGGAGGCTGTTGAGATAATATAGCTCGAATCTCCTCCAGAACAGCACCTTAATTAACAATCAGTAATGTAATAATATTAATTAACATGTTCGGAAGTAAATTCAAACCAGTATGTTCACATTTTCCATTAGAAAAAATAGGCCTACTGAATACTTAAAATGATTCTATTGAGGACATTATGATGCAATGATGGTAAGTCTAGTCTTATAAGTATTTCAGTGTGCATAGTTATTGTCTGATTTTCTACCGCCAAAACACAACACCTGCAGCGTGAACTGAATAAAACTAATCACTGTTAATTGATTATGCATCGTTTTCAATATATCGATTCAACACTGTTCTGTGGTAGCCTATGCCTATTGTAACATATCATAGCAGAAACTCGTATATAAACAGTAAAGTGCAGTGAGTTAAAGAAAAGTTAAATTAACTTTTAGGCTTTAATAAGACACTGTCAAGCTGTGTTGACGGCTCTAAACATTTTCATAATCATCAGCACAAAAGTGGATTGATACAACAAAAGCTTACAGCCCAACAGGCAGACAGACAAATTACATTTTCCCCCTTTTTATCGCATTAGGCCTATACTAAAAAAAAGCTAAACCAAAAAAAAATACCACTTATCTTTTTTGCAGTGATCTCTGTTTAGCTCGAAAACAATACAAAGAAAGACATTTTAAATTTAATGGGAGACAGAAAGACTCAACGCCACTGCAGACAGTCTAAACACGCAAGTCTCCAAGGATCCAGCAGATGGCAGTAAATGCAAAGCAATAAAATAACCACGAAGGGGGCGCTTTCCATGCTCATTGTAGAGTTCATTGTGACAAAGGTCATTGATCCGTTTCTGAAATAAACATAGAATAGGCTATATATAGATATATATATAAAAAATAATACATGATTGTAGCACAGGCGCTAGAGTTTTCCAGAAGATAAAAAACATATAGGCCTATGGTGAACTAGTGCCCCCCTTTAAAATAAAACAAACAAACAAAAATCCTTCTCAACCTAAGTAGTTCCAAATTGACTAAAATGTGGTTCTAAGCCTCGGTGTTATGAAATGCCGGGTTTATTTTAGGTATGATAGTGTAGACTTGGCTTTCTTTTGGGAGTGCATGAAAGCGTATTTCTACAAAGGTTCCTTCCAGACGGAGCCTCTGAGATCAAATAGAAAACTGGGCAAAGTTTGCTTTGGGGCGGCGTTCAGACTAGATTAGAATAATTGCCTAGCAACGGCGGCCGTAAACACCGCGCATATGTCGTAAACGCGAGAGAGCCTGGTGTTGAAAAGAGTGAACAGAGCCCATTGTGGTGTTGGACAGTAGTGAGCCGCTCCGGAGAAGAAAGAGCAGATCTGTGGCGACAAAGGATGTGCTGATACGCACGCACACATGGACGTACATGTACTGCTCTCAGCCTGCTGACTGCCATGAACACAAGCCCGGTGTTCAGGCGCAAAGAGCCGGGATTTCAAGAGTTAAGAGCCGACATCACAACTGTTTATTTCAGCAGCTAGCAGGCTAGCTGCTACACACCTTGGAGCTAGACACTGGAAGCCCGTGTGAGTTTGCCTGATTGAGCTTTTCATCGAGCTCCACAGAAGCTCTGTTTGGATGGTGTCGGTGCACATTTATGTCCCTCAAGTAGCAGCAACTTAGAAGAATGCTTGAAACCTTGTGCTGACTGAGTATTTCTCACCACCGCCGAAGAGGAGCAAAAGTCTCAGGTTTGTTTTACAGTTGTTTCGTGTGGCCGTGCTCTTTGCTCTGTCAGGAGCTCGGATTACAGAAATACACTTCACCTTTAGCGTAACAATGTTCCATTTATCTGCATGGTCCTGTCTAAACCGAATGCATGAGCATATCATTATTTTTGCTGATTTACACATTAACTTACTCTTATGCAGAAGTAGTCACGTGGCAGAAGTAACAACACTCTTCTGCTGACATTCCTCATCTGATAAAACTGCAAATTGCAATGCGAGAAGTCAATATTTAGCACTAAACAAACTTATCTGCAAACCACATCCTGCAAGTTTGACAGGAAGTTTAGTGTTACCAACGTTCCTGGCATTGCTCAAGTTATCTGAGTATTAGTCTAATATTTATGTTTACTACTATATTAGTTTATTCTTAGTTAATTACATTATGCATAGTGTCTAAATCATCAAGAACTTAGATCATTGTTATGTCCTTTTTTTTGAAAAATTTATCAGTGTTTTTTTTATATGTATTATTATCAAAGCAACAAAGTAATACATTCACCTTCCGCTCTAAAAACTTGAATGCATTAGAAATTCAAACGAGAACATAATTTGCAGTAATAATATGTTGCATATCTTTGCCCTAAGATCCTTGTTGTGGTTGTAATCACTGTGTAAGTTGTTTGACCAACTTCTGTATTTAGAAGAAGAAAAGTGATTACCCAGCAGTCTGCTGTCTGATCTGCACAAAGCTTCCAATTAGGCTAAAATCATTATTTACAGTTGAGTGCATGTAATAGGCTGATTAAAGAGATATTTCTTTTACAACAAAGCAAACTAATTCTGTGCAAGGTTATGAGAAAAAATAGTTCAGAACCTAAAAGACATTCTGCCGCTGTGTTTAGCTGCTCTCAGTAGGGAATCGTCTTGTAATTGTAGCCTAAAAGTTCCCTTAGGAGCAGTATATTTTTGTTCTTGTCCTCCAAATCAAACTGTGCAAAATGATACCGAGGCAAAACAGCTTTCACTTAAGCTTAGACTTGAGATTCAAAACTTCTTTAAAACAATGTCAGATTTATCATTAAAATCATTTTTACTTTGGTTGTTTCATGCGTTCTGGTACATACTAAAGCTACACCGGTTTCTAGTTTCAACTTAGTGCAGGGGTGTCATCACATTCTGGTGAAAATCACAGTTTTCCAGAGACTGCCACATGACCTAACTGCAGTAAGATCTTCATTCATTTCACATTTGTCACATTGTCTCAATAGATCACCAGTCTTGTATCTGACATCTTAAACTAAGCCAAAGAGACAGAAACAGATCAGAAAAAATATATTTTCTTTAGAGTTGTAGCCAGCAATTGTTTTACTTGTCGACTAGTTTATGTAGATTGTGAAATGAGGCTTCTAACCAAATACAGGTCAAATATGTCAAGCAAAAGCTTCTGAATGATTACTATACAAATACAATTTTTACACTTTAGTACTTCAGCTTTCTTAGTGTCCTGATAGCGAGAACAATGTTATTGCTGGGTAAATTTAATTGTTACAATCCTGTAAATCTGACGTAGGTAAAACAGTTTTTAAAATTGTCTTATTTTCTTTTTTTATGTTGTGACTTGCATTTTCACAATTGCCTATAACTCAAATAATGTTTCCATCCCTTTTTAATTAATTGTGTCACTAATCATCCTGAGAAATGGTGCAGCCGCTATAAAGCAGCAATGCACATTTCTGTCATATGTTTTATGCCTAGTCTTAACACCAAAAAAGCAGTGGGTGATAGCGCAAAGATGACCTATCGATTGATTTCTTTTAAAGTCACTCCTAACCAAAGCTACACAGACTTCCTTAAACATCCATATGTAGATAACTGCTAATTTGTGCTTATAATCTTCCGGACTCAATTTTCCATTAAGGCGTGCAACTGTTGCTGTCATCTGTAGCCATCCATCATCACCGTATGTCACCGTACCCGGGCAATCAGACCGCTGTGGCTAAATGTTTTTGTGATCAAACATTATTGACTCTTCCCAGTCGATAACCGTGGCGACAGTCGGTTTGCTCCTGCTATAGTCGTGCATGAGGAGAAAAGAGTTGTGTTTGTACGTGGGGGGACAGAGTGGCTTGCCAGTTGTTCATGTATGTTCTCCTAGTCCATTCAAGACCGTGAGCAGCACACCCACTTTGCATTCAAAACATGCCTCTCATTCATTTGCATTGTGTGTGAGGTAAGTTGTTTTTTTTCCCCTCTCGTCTCTCTCAGCTCATTGACTTACTGTATTTCCTCTCTCTCCTGAGCTGCGCTTCTTTTAGGAACTCATTTTTTTCTGCTTTGGAGAATTAATCAAGCATGTTCGTGTGTGGCCAGAGTTCATTATAACGTAATGAAGTTTAGCCTCAGGTGCAGCGAAGGAAATTGGTTAGGCACGGACTAGCCTTTTCCCCCACACGTTTATCTCCAGACAGTTAAACACAATGAGCACATTTTTCTTATCGACAAGAATTTAAGTTTAATAAAAAGCTTGGGATATTGCAATGTCATTTTGGCTGCCTTTTCGACCTTGCAGTTTAGTTTAAAGTCAACATCGCAGTTTTCACTTTATCTCTCCTTTTCTGTCCCTGTAATGAGCCATTTTGCAACTCTTAACATCTGCCAAACTTGGAACATTTTGAATGCGAGAGTCTCATCTCCCATGCATGAGGAGTCAGGCATCCTTTGATATGTCCTCTTTCTTTGCCTCTTGCTTTTTTTTCCCTGACTGCTCACCGCCACACTTTGTTCGCTGGGAAACTTTCTTAGCCCACTTTTGGCAACTATGATGATGAGAGGTGATTCAGTGCTTACTCCAAACAGGGTTTCTGTACTGTGGCTTTTGCTGTCTGGGTAGTGGAAGGCACTCTTCTGTGTGGGGCCAGGGCTGTGAGAGCAGAGAAGAGACTAATTTAAAACACAGAGCTGTTCTTTTAGGGCACAATAAGGTCTAGCTTAAAGAAAACATTGCATCCAGTTTCACTGCCGATCCCTTCTGCTCACTAACATATGTGTCTTTAAAGGCTGCATGTGGCATTTATTAAGCTGCAACTGAACTTTAGCCTTGTCAAAAACATGAGTCTGCAACCGTTCTGGACATTGACATTTTCTCTCTTCATTTTTTTTCGTTTAGGCCTTGTTGGTAAGGTTGCTGCGATATGAAATTTTGTGCAGCATTATTGCAAGATGAATACCATGATCTAACACAAATTCTTTCATTTTATTTGAGACCAATTTATTTCTTAAGAGACTGAGTAGTTTTTTGAAATCACACTTTTTTAATCAAACAAATCTTAATGTGTCAGAAACATTTAGATGCAATGTGTACAAAAATACAAAATCTTGTTTTTTTATTCCACTGATGCCAAGCTGGAACTGAAAGATACTAAAAAAATGTATCTTTTCTTCCAAAATTGCAGGATTGTTAAAAAAAAAATGTTCTTACAATTATAATGTTACTTTAAAGAACACAATTATCAGTTAACCTAAGATTTTGTCATACTTCCACATTATTAAAATTTTGCCACCTAGCATTAAAACAGTTTAAATTGCCTTTTTGATCTGACTTCA
This sequence comes from Mugilogobius chulae, assembly GCA_038363315.1. Classification (NCBI taxonomy): domain Eukaryota; kingdom Metazoa; phylum Chordata; class Actinopteri; order Gobiiformes; family Gobiidae; genus Mugilogobius; species Mugilogobius chulae. The sequence continues at coordinate 20,637,996 of CM076416.1, forward strand.
GATTAAACTGGCAGCCCTACTAGAAATGGAGAGTTCAACAAATAGTGTTTTGCACATGTAAAACTCACAGGGGGCAGTTAAGCGTAGTAATTAAGAAGAAAAAAGTTTTCCAGCTTAAATTACCTTTCAATAAAACAAAATGTTCAGCATTATCCACTGTGCAACCTCAGTGAGCCATAAACTCCCCTGTAGACATTTTCCATTTTTCCACTTCACATTTCTCATCTAACAAAAGTAGAATTTTCATAACCAGCTAACAAATGATGTCCTCTCTCTTGTCTCTAAAACACAAAGAGCATTGTGTGTATCTTTTCGCTCGAGCAATTAACACGGCCATTGATATAATCCAGGTAATGCTCCGAAGGTAATTGAGGCCTAACGGTGTCTCGGGAGAGTAAGACACCTATATCCAGGCTTGGCTTGTTAACCGCCAGCTTGTGCATTTCATTACCCACAAAGTCCCAGTCTCACACTCGCCTTGCTCCATCTTGCCCTGTGTCTTTGCTCTTCTTATGTGAGAAGTGAACGTCTCCCGACACGGTAAAGGTTACAGTCTGGGAGCCCCCCCGCTGATCCTACTTAAACCTCACATCTGCGGCTCAGATCATGCTGACCTGCTCTGTATCAAAATTGCCTGTGTCAGATGCCACATAGTACATGAATAGAGATCTTTAAAGAATGATTTCTTCAGTTTCTCCTTTAGTGGGTTCTTTCTGGTGAAAAAAAATGGATCATTGGATTGACGTTAATCTTTACTCAGTATTCTGGGTCTTACCGATTCATCGTCCATTACACTGAGTATGAATAAATTGTTGAAATGTATTGATTTATTTCACATACACACTTCTGTTGAGTTGTCCACGAAGCACATACTGGCTGAGAGGTTATTTGGTAATTGTTCATTCATCACACTGCCAAAATACATCAATGTGGAGTATCCGTAAGTTAGATGTCTTAGTCAATAACATTAAGAATGAAGTCATGGGGGGTTTATGGCATATAATGTGCATACGGTTTTGTAGGCGTAAAACCTAATTCAAGCAGTACTGGGACAAGGTAATAAATGCAATTCTCAACCTAATAAGTAGAACTTGGAATTTAGTGATCCATTTTTTACATTAGTGGCCCTTTGGCTCCATGTAGTTCCCACCAGTCTGTGAGGTAAGGACTGGCATAGGCTTCTTATCTTACACTCCACAGCTGTGGCTTGTCTCCAGCGCGGCTCTCTCGGCTGCCTCAAGTCCCTGTGTCGTTCCACATCTCCAGCCATTTCGATCTGAAAAGCAAGACGCAAGAAACCCATCGACACGCTCTCTAATCACAAGAGTGTGGCTGCTCGTTAGCCATGGCCTCACAAGTCAGCAATCCTAATAGGCATGTTGTAATGACTGCTAATTGAGAATAGCTAATTTGCATGACCAAAGTCATTGTCTTTCTTAAAAGGACTTACAGGGCTCATTGCTAAAAAGCTGATTGGGTGGTCTAACTTGGTGTTATGATTATAAGAACTCTGTCAGGTTTTCTCAGTGCTGAGGAAGAAATGATCGGTACAATAATTGGATTTTTTATTTGTTCTGTTTCTTCTACACTTCAGGGTTCGTACAGTCATGAAAAACCTGGAAAGTCATGGAAATTGAAAATCCAATTTCCAGGCCTGGAAAAGTTTTGGAATTTTACTGGGTTTGGAAAAGTTTTGGAAACGACAACAAACAGGGCTTGAGAGGACTAATTCTGTCCGTCGTCAGCGTCTGTGCATACACGTAATTATTATAACTGCTAGTAAAAGAACTTTAATACGCCACAGTTATTGTCAGTGAGCGTCGCTCGCTCCAGCCTGCTGCATCTCTCTCTCTCTCCTCAGCAGAGCGGAGGGAGGAGGCTGATGCTAATTCGGCTGCTGTGCGTGTTCCGTCCACTCCTGTCTGTTGTTTGGCCCAAAGTGCTCCACACTTGTGACCCACGGGAATAATGATCCAGGATTCATCTTATTTTGCTCACATTTGAGTTTTTAAGAAAAGGAATTACGCGCGAGCACACGCGGTACCGCTAGCCCAATGCTGCGTTAGCTTCTATCAAAACTTTTTCCGAGTTTTCAAATGGCTTCGTGCGACTCATTTGAGCAGCAGCTTTGTTACTAAATGCGCTAAAACTCTTCTCCACTAACTCCACATCGTGTCCAGATAGAAGTCCGTTTGTGTAAGAGTTAACAGAAGCTAACCATGATGCTAAATCAGCTAAAGTTAATCTGATGTGCTGCTGCTGTATTGCACCTGGTTTACCCGCCTCTGTCACACAAGCACAAATAAAAACTAATCATACTAGGCTGCTGTCAAATATTATGAAATGTTATTATTCAGGAGTTTATATTAAGTTAGTTCAGTAGATAACCACACATTTTATTCAAATACTTTTAATTAGGTTTAAAGATAACACAGAAATGTCAAGGTAAAATGGAAAAATTAATTTGCTAGTATTCTAATTTAGAAAGATCCTATAATCTTTAGCGATATTAGAAGAAAAGCACTGAAATTACGTCACAAATTACATACTTCCATATCTTATAGCTACATTTTTATTATCTTTTTAATAAACTAGCTGATATGTCAAGAAATTTGGTACACAGTCACACTCTGTGTACAAATAAAAAGATTTCCTGTTGAAATCAGACTACGTATATTGTAACTGACCCAAGTTTAGAACATTTTCATTTGTTATGTATATTTAGAAGTCTGTGAAATTAATAAATTTAGGCCTTAATAAGTTAATGAAAATAAATCTTTCATTGAAACGTATGTGTGAATAAGTCATGGAAATGTTGACAATTGTTTTGGAAAAGTCATGGAAAAGTCATGGAAAATCATAGCATGCAATCTGTACGAACCCTGTACACTATGTCCAGTGGTGAAACTCTGTGATGGACTATCCTCAGCTAAACATTACTTTAATGACACCAGCCATTTTCAAAGGAACAACTTCAAAGTCTGATTAAAATGGAGCAGGGCAACCCAGATCAAAGGTTAAACTACACCCAGCATGATTCTTTTCACAATGCAAGTGATATTCCCAACTTGGAGTAAGAAAATCTAGGTTAGTCTTACCGTTGAGGTGCGTGTGCCAAGCGCTGTTATTTTGTGCACTGGAGGAAGAGTGATAGATCCTTGTGTTGTAGCAGAAGGGAGGCCCTTGGAGGAATCATTCTTTGAATGCAACACATCTTATTTATACAAGGAGACAATGTTTCCGCTTAATTTGATCACTGACACCTTGTTCTCCCCTTTTCCCTACTTTGACTTTTATCTGCTTCCTTACTATGCAAGATCCTTTCTCATTTAATAGGCTTGTGTGATGTTTTCTTTTATGTTGTAAAACAGACATTTAAAACAATTGTTTTGCTTTTCTCTAATTTCAGGTCTTGCGGTTGGCGGTTGAGGAGAAAGGGAAAAGAAGAACATGACTCACTTGCTTCTGCCAGAAAGTGGCACGAGGCAGCAGTGCCAGCCTCGTCTCTGCCTCCAACACAAGAAGTGAACCCCCTGCATCATGACGGAGAGGCGCTGAGGTTTTATCCCTGACCATCATCTCCCTCTCCCTCAGACCCTCTTTCCCTCAAACATGCTGCGCTTCCTTCCTCTCAAACTGGGCCGCCTGTACCGCTGTCTCAAGCTCCTGCTGGTTGTGGGGTTATTTGTGGTCCTGCTGATGAACACTCACAACCTGTTTGCCTCATTCCAGAAGAACGAGCTCACTGACAGACGCTTCATCAACCTGAACAAGTGTCCTGCCTGTTTCGGCACCAGCTGGTGTCGGAAGTTCATGAATGGACAGGTGTCTTTTGAGACCTGGGGCAGGCTGCGATTCCTTGATGTTTTCAATGTCAAAAATGTTTACTTTGCTCAGTACGGAGAGCCCAGGGAAGGCACTCGACGTGTTGTGCTAAAGAGACTGGGCTCCAACCAAGAGCTGGCAGAGATAGACCAGAAAATTTGTAAAAGAGCAACGGGCAGACCCAGATGTGATCTCATCCAGGCCATGTATAAGACTGAGTTTGCCCGTATAAACGGAGACGTGCGTCTGCTCACACCAGAGGTAGTGGAAGGCTGGTCAGACTTGGTGCACTGTCCTTCTCAAAGACTATTGGACCGCGTGGTTCGCAGGTACGCTGAGACCAAAGACTCTGGTAGTTTCCTGCTCAAGAACCTTAAAGACACAGAGAGGATGCAGCTGCTCATGACACTCGCATTCAACCCAGAACCACTTGTTCTTCAGGTGAGTTTTGTTTTTCTATTGCTGGGTGCTGGGTGTATAATGTGGGCACAGACTAATTTTACTGATGGTTGTGTAGAAACAGAGCAGAATCTCGACAACATTTAAGTTCCAGAGCAAGACTGTTGTGGTTGTTAACCCGCCCTCTTAAATTAAAGGGTGCAATTGTCATTTTCTTCCTTTGTATAGATCAGAGACAGCCATTATACCCTCCCTAAAATGAAAGGTACATCAAATCTACATACCCACTATTCAGAGCATTCCACAACTGAGAATGGAACGTGGTTTAAAAGATGTGGCCTCCCAAAAGATGAGAGATTTTGGCTTGCGGCAATGCTGCATATTTAACACTATATGTAGGGCAGTTTTGAATAATTCAACAGTGCATCTGTAAATGGTCCAAGTTGTTTTTAATTTTAATATATGTCTATGTCCTTTTACGCCACATCATTTGCAAAATTATACTTGACAGAGAATAAGCACTCAGAGAATTCTATGGCTTTTTCTATGAAACTAATCATCAACAATGTAACACTCCAATGCAGTATTTACGGCCCTTGTGTTTATCACCCACCGTGTTTTGGGTTGTAAATTATATAAACGCATGCCACATCCTCTCGCCTTGCTGATCTAAAAGCGGCCAATCAATTTCAATTTCAATCCAGCATTGACTATGTCTCGTGAGGGGACATGACAACAATGGTCATGGCCCGTGTATACATTCAATAACTTTAGCTGACCTCCAGCGGCCTCCACACTCACGGGGCTGGACACCTCCAGGCCTTTCAGAGGACAAAAGGCGTGATCAGCCTTTTAGCCTGCACAATCTATAAAATCTGATTCGCTTTTGTGTGACTGCTCGGCTCCCCCCTTCTGCACTTCCTAGCGCTTTTCTCTACTCTTATGTCTTTCTTTCTTCCCATTCTTCAGTCTGTGTGTCATCCTTCCCCATCCCAGCTTCTGTACGCTCCACAAACTCCAGTCACATAATTCCATCAGTGTTTTTAATGCCATTATGCCCCAGTTCAAATGCTCAGTGACTCACCCCACCCTCCCTCTTGCCCCCCCCACGCTTCATCTTTATCTCACTCTCCGCCGCAGACAGAACACACCAACGCATCAAACCCGCACATTGTCCACAAGCCTTTCTTTACTCCTGTCTCCATGCTTTTCCACATATGTTTACAGCGACTCATGAATTGTTGATCTTATCCTGAACTTGCGACCCGAGGGCAAAAACAAGCCGTGAGGGTCAACAGACACGGCGAGTTCCACTTGCACATCGCTGAAATGAATTGTGTGGTTAGCTGCGAGTGTGAAAAGGTGAGAGAGTTGCATCTGTGATTCACATCCTTGACTGTTGGTCGGAATCAGTGCACTCAAAAAGATGAAGGAAATTTGCTGAGAGTGAAGTAGACTCTACACAAGGTTGGACCACAGCACACCATAAAGAATTAATGGTCTCTATAGAGATTGAACAGGAGATGTGCTGTTCAACACCTTGTACTTATTTTCACTAAAGGTGAGTGCTGCTGCAGAAGAAGCTCCGCGCAGACGACATGTGGGCTGTGCTTTATGAGCCGTAATTGATGAAATGCACTTTTATTTCTATTGTTTATCAGTCGGCCTTGTTGTCAGGCCTTCAATTTCCACGCTCTTTTCACACCTCTTCACCGACTGTGTTCACTTGATGTATAATTCTCCTTTATTTAGTTTATGATTTTAGATTGCTGACGCTTTCTTAGCTGATGTTTCGTTGCTGTATTTTGCTTGACTAGTTTTATTGAATAATGTCAGTTAAACATTTCTCTAGCTCCCCCTTCAAGAACAGCTTCTGTTTCCAGTCTTTTGAAGCCACAGGCAGTTAATCGGCCCTGCTCACCATGAGAAACCAGACCCTCTTTGTCAGTGGGGAAACAATCTGCTGCGTTTTCTCGTGTCTGGCCAACAATGCTTTTTCTGTGCTCCATGCAAGCATTCGCAGTCGCACTACCCCTCCTTTTCTGTCACGTGGATGACAATTTGGCTTTGGGGGATAAATATTTTTGGAAGGCAAAATGACAAGAGCCAAACATGAAAAGCCTTGTGCGCAAATTCATCTGTTTGCCTCGTAAATTTATTATCTTGGATTTGAAGCCTATTGTGACATATTGTACAATGAATATTGATATTTTTACATGTCTGATCTTCTCTTTGCTTGTTTTTCTTTTTTTCTTTAAGTAACAAATTTTTCCTTCTTGTTTGAGTGAGTAACATTCATGTGATTTCCTTCATAGAACCTAATTTTCTTCTGTTGGCTCCTTTCCATTGGCAACTGATTCATCAGCTGATGGCTATGCCTGATGAGCACATCTGGCCCAATCTTTAAATTAGTCCAATCCAGCTCGGCCCTCCCTTCCGAATCATTAAATCCTGAGAGTTAGCCAAAAGCATGTGACCGCACATGCACCCTTTTTTGGTCCTGCGCCCCGTGTTGCTCACTGAAGCCGAGAATGGGATGTGACAGGCCTGTGGGGTTAACTCAAGTCAGCGCGGCTCTTCATTTGTGGCTGAGTCAAATCGGTGCGCTCTTTCGACACCCTTCTCCCACTTTCCTGTTACCAAGTCTGCCTCACCATCCGCCTCGCTGTACACCCGGACCGCACCTGACACCGCATCGTCAGCAGGACTCATCCACACACGCAACACCGCCTGTATTTTTCCCACAACACAGACGTCTGACACGGGAGATAAATAAATCACAGAAGAGGCAGAACACTGAGACTAGATGCCTGACCTTATCTTCTGTGCCGCTCCTCTCAAGAATTTTAACTTCAGTGTTCTACGCAAATGTGAAAGTAAACATTCTCTGAGCAGCTTGTTTGAATTTTTAAATAGGGGTAAAAAGGGGGTGCACTTCTGCTGCCACTTTAATGAGGCTATGCATAATCTTTTGCGATGCTCATCTACTTTACGGAAGGTAGCCAAAGTAAACACATTATAGTGGCACAACATGAAAGAAGTACATCGGCTTTGACCTGCTGCACCTGGATTACCTTTTTCATTTGAAATCATAATCTTGACCTGACCTTTTACAGAAAATGACAACTTAATGCTCCGTATTGGAAAGCTTTACAAAATATATGACATTTTTATAAAAACACTCCACTGATTCAGTCATGCCATAAATCCCATCTCCTTAAAGCTTTATGTCATTTATTATTAAGCCTCTGCAGAGGACTTGTCCGATTGTGCTGCTGATGGAAAGAAATGATCCAATGCTGCACAAGCATGATGTTTGAATGGATTGCAAAAAGTTTAGACTCTTTGTTGAAAGATGGGTATTTCTGAGTATTTTTCTTTGAGCTGTATTAGTTTAATCTCCATTACCCCTTCTGTCCAGCCAGTCATGTCTGAGCTTTTCTGGAAGGTTTAGGTCCACTCCGTAAATACTAGTTAAGTTGCTAGTCTGTGATTAGCAGCTTTTGTTTTAGAGTCGAGGGGATTGTGGTGCTCTCCCGACATGAGAGAGGAGGTTGTGTACGGCGCTTAACCCTGCTTCAAGTGCTCCCAAAACCCCTTTCATTATTTCTGCCAGCCTTTGTGTACAGACTGAATCCTGTTAGGATAAGACCAGGAGTTATCTGGGCCCTACTCCCCTCTTTGGCTGCCCTCTCTGGATGGAGGCCCTAGTGGAAAAGGGTAGACCCAGCCCACCCCTCTTCCCTTCAGTTTGAATGAGCTAGACTGCTTGTGTTACCATAATCCTTTCTCTCTTCCTGCCTCTTTTCAAACACACACACACTTGCATGACAGCTGTGTTTGGTTAGGTAAATGCCCCCACCGCCTGCCTGACTTCATCCCACCCACAAGCTCCTTTTTTAGTCCCTTACTGTAGCAACTTGTATCCGGATCCACCTTCTGCTTGACTGCTGAAGATGCACATTCTCAAATCAGACGACAAAAGGCATCAGTGAGCTGTGAGGATAGGGGCAATGGCTGAGTAGATGACGGGCTAGATCTTAGAAGTGAGTCCTAACCTACAAAGCTTGAGATGCTTATTAAGGTTGCAGAATGATTTTGGTATATTTTGCTTTAATGTACCGTCTCAAACATGATGTGACCTCCTAAATGCAATTGTAAAAACAGAATCCCGTTTGCTCGCCTACCATGTGAATTATTCTCAGCATCTTCAAAATAAGGTAAACATTAGACAAAGGGCTACTTTATCACTTTGCAGAGAGCCTATTTTCGGTGTTTGGGGGTAACAAATTCCACTGTTGTTACTTTCAGGGTCACAACATAAAAAGTTTGAAAAGCACTGTCTTGGCATATCCAACCATCCAATGAGGTCATCCTTAAGTATTTGCAATAAAGGATGACCTCATTGTAAATTATGAGTTTTCATAAGACAAGGCAAGGCATGAGACTGCGCCTATGAGAACAGAGATTTTAAAATAATATATAATTGTGCATAATATTGTGATGCCTCTTTTTGGAACTGTAGCTTTTCAAAATGAAGCTTGGTTTAAAGTTGTTGTTATAGTTCATAAAATACAGACAGTACAATGAACAACTCATGAAAGTTCACATCATTCTCAAAATATACAACTCAACAATATTTTGACCTGTTTTTGTGTAACAAAGTGCAGTGCAGTTTATCACAGATCATTTTCTACATAAACTGTGCAGTTTTATGGCAATTGTATCAAACAAGGTCTGGTTAAGATTTTCTTAGTTTAACCAGGAAGCACCCATTAAGATTGAGATCTCTTTTTCAAGGGGGGCCTGGCCTATAGGTCAAGCAGCATCATCAGAGCAGTGTATACATAACGAAAATAAATACTAAATAATTCTTTTCAATTAAAACAGTCTTAAATAAGTCTTAAAACCCAAATTTCAACTTTAATTTACGTACCAACAATGCTACATGTTCTTTAAAAGAAAGCCTTGCATCGATAACAAAACCAGGATATTTGTTGTTGTCAACCACTTAAATTTGTGTCTTGCACTGTTGTTATTGCAGGAATATTCTCAAACGGATTTCTTTTGATTTGCAAAAATCAGACATTTAGTATTGTCTGCATTCAAAACTAGTGGAGACGAGCCTGAACAGCGTCAAAAGTTGATTGTAAAAATTCAACAGCCTGTGCAGGGGAATTGGAAAAGCTGTAAATGACAGTGTCATTAGCATAAAGATGGTACAGAGAATTAGGCAGATTTTTGCACAATTTATTGACATAGATTGAAATTAAAATCAGTCCTAAACCGAGCCTTGAGGAACACTTGTCTTGTGGCTTCTAAGAAGGAAGACATTGACCCAGGCATTTGAAGGTTTTAATCAGAAGAAAGTGATCGACAGTGTCAAACGCCTTGGAAAGGTCAATGAACAGAGCAGCACAGTAGTTTTTGCTGTCAAAAGCACTTACAACATCACTTAAAACTAAACTATTGTGAATATGTACTTGCGAGTATGAAAAATATAATGAGGACTGACATCATTCTAAATTCATAACAAAGTAAGTGGGAGTTTGATTCTCAGCAGTAGGCCTTCACTTTTTTAAGCTCAAAGATGAGTAAAACTATTTGAACCTTGTCTGATGTACAAGAGCCTCTGTGTAAGCCAGCCAGTACCACACAAACCGCCAAGACCTTTGCAGATGACTCTATTCTCTCCTGCTCTCTTCCAGAACTGGGGATTTATGAGCTGCTCCCTGCACAGTGGCTTTGGTTCAGGTCGGCAGAGAGGGTTTTGGTTATCAGCTAGCAGAGTGTGTGCTCGCAACCCGAGCTGCACGGTCCCATGCCGCCATTCCTCATCCTGCTCTCATTCTCTCCACTCACAGTCCAAGTCCAAGACCTGGCTAACCCATTTCTATCACAGATCACTGGAACTCTCTGAATTATCTGTGCCATTTTTCTGCTGTAGTGGAAGCTGACTGGCTGCACTGCCATACCTGACACTTTGGGTGTTTTTGACCTCTTTTCTTTTTGGCTCAGAATATTCAGGTCTCAGCACAGAAAAACAAACCATAGCAGAGTTGAGCAATATAATGCATTCATACTGTCGCTTAATTATAAATTAATTGACATTTTAGTCACTTAGTGACTGAAGCCAAATCTGCATCAAATTGACTTAAATCAAAGTGTAAAAAATAAGATGGAGTGAGGGAAATGTACACAGCATAAATGTGGTTAGTTTCAGAGGAAAGATACGTACATGATTTTGCAACAACCTCTACATCTTTCTGATGCAAATTTCTTTTATTGAGAAACGTAGCACACAACACACGTTGTAGAAGCAAGTATTGTTTTCCTCCATAATATGCACATACAGTATCTGCTTCAAATCACTCCTTGCATTTTGAACATGGCTCTGTGCTTCCACATTAGATTTTTTAAAGAAGCAGGGCGTGTACAATTTGTGATAATGTTAGAATTGTCAGTATATTTGAAATCGCTTTTGGCATTTACAATATTTGTGCAAATTTGTTCAGAGATACTTAAGTGATTGCTCTAAGTCCTGTTTCTACTCCTCACCACATCTTCAGTCAGTCTGGGTGTTTTAGCCTCTGCAGAGCCTCTTTAGGCATTAACATTTAAATTTGTTTTCCTTCGCAATTAGGAAAATCAAGTGCATTTCATTCTATTATATCATGACATTTATATTGCCTTGAGAACAATGAATAATACTGTATATCACAAACAGAATGATATGGTCCAGCCCCACCAGCAATATTGAAGATGACAATGAGACCTTTTGAAATCCACAATATTTGGTATTGTATTGCCCATCTCAAAACCACCAGTTGTATAGACGAGGATGTGACAGTATTTGAAGTGGATGTTTTCAAAGAAAGATTTGGCGTTTTTTACGCTTTGTAGCTCAACTTTCACAGAAATACTGCCCCATGTATTGAACGTTTTTACGAGGAACAAAAATAGGAGAAAAGGAAATCTAACACAGGCTGAGCCAGGTCAGCAGGAGGCAAAGTAATAAGAGTTGAAATGGGCAGCATCATGTGTTCCAGGGTGAGGAGTTAGCGCCGACTCCCCTGTGGGCCCAGAGCTCTTGCTGTGGACTAAGCGAGTAGATTTTAAACTTAAATGGCCGGCACAAAGCCAGAAGGGGCTCGCCACACATCCTCCAAACACACAAGGTCATTGGGAAAGCACTTTTTTTTCTTTTTTTGTTAGTTTTACATTTTAGTCAGCAGATGTTATTCTTGATTTTTTTTTGGAGCAAGACTCATGTTTTTAGCTTTATTTGGCTAGACCCTTTTACTTCCTCTTTGTTTTTTGCTGTTGTCTTAAGATGGTTGTTGTATTTCCTCTATTTGAACTTTGAGCCCTGGACTCCTGACAGTCGTGTCTCAACTTGTTTGCTAGTAAGCAGCAGGGTTTGTAAAGAAGAGAGAAAATGTTGAAAATTGCCACCGCACCCAGAGTAGGACTTTAACAAGCAGTCCACATGAATGACTTGTACTGCAAACTACTAATTTCCCTTTTACAACAAGCAGTTGTGGCTGAAAGAAGAAGCTGATGACTTCCTTCAAATTGGGCCTTATATGGGGCCTGATGTTTGTCCTTTTCTTGTTTGTGCGCTCTGCTTCTGTGTGTGTTTGATGGACCAGGGTTCTTTGCAGGGCGGCCAAGGAAATATCTGGGGAGCTGCTCGTGTTTACTCGGCCTGTGAATAGAGGTTGTTATCAGCCCTGGTCACGTTGCATGTTCTCATTCACATACACTGGGATACAGTTTCACATAGACACACATCCACACACACACAGAGGCTCTTTGGAAGTGGCGCCCACTCCCTCCCTGAGTGGCCCAGTAGAAGGGCACGTCTTTGTCAGCAGATGTCAGGGCGCAGGTGTGTGTTCTGTGCCTCTCGCTCCATTCGTTTCATCCTCTTCTCCAGAGGCTGCCCATTTGTCTGTGGCCCTGTTTCATTTCAGCCCACTCCAGCCTTTACCCAAGAGGATGCTGCTGTGTCTGCTGTATAAACGCCGCAAACAGCCGGTCCATGCTGCTCCTCTGCAGCACCAGAACTATACCTCCAAATCTCAGCCTTGACATCTCAGGGAGGTCGTCTTAGTAAGAAATGTACTTGTTATACTTTGAGTGATCCGCATATGTCCAGTGTGTTAGCACATTGTGTTTCTCTCCCAAAATATCTTACAAACTTCTGACAGCGTTTTCTTTCCTGATAAAATATCTTTTTATCCAGCCATGCTTTTTTTCAGGATGATGCAGTGATCTGCTGTAATGGAAGCGCAGCATCCAGGTGTATTCACTATTTTTGACCCCTTTTCCGATGTGTTCATTTACATTTGCATACACCGCAGTCTGGTGCAAGACAATTTTTATGTGCCTTCTGCACATAATAGAAAAGTACAACTTGCTGGTCTTTTTATTCAGTTTGTTCAAGTTTTTCTAATTCTCGACTTTGTGACTTGCCAAAAGAACCGATACGTCTAGCTGCATGAGCATTTAGCACCAGGTTTTATTTGCTAAAACCTTTGCAAAGCAGTGAATACGAACTGACAGAAATGGGGGGAAAAAATCTGTTAGTCACTGGGAAGTTTCATCAGCACTTCTGCGGCCTCAGCAAATCTCAAAAGCATAACATCTTTAGGAGACAGCTGGTAAAATTCAGTACCTGCACAAGTCTCTCAACACACACATACAATCATAAAGTCCGCCATAAGATGGTGCGCAGGATGTAATATTAAGCTGGGCTGTCCAATTTATTTCATCCCACCCAGCCTCCTTCAACGCCTCATTGCAAACGTTAATGACTTCTGCAGAGTAACCGTTTAAAGAGCGCTAAGGGAGAATGATTGGTGAGACACGTGGGGTATTTATCAACCTCTCTGATAGTTTCTGCCTAAAGCTCACGTACCCACTTCGATTTCAACGTATTGTTCGCCAGTACTTCTTTAAACTTGCACTTATCTATAGGAAGCTCATGAAGATAGCACAGTAATAGGCAAAGCAAGTAATTGACAGCACAAGAAGTCTGCAAATGGACGAACGCAGTATTCTATGTTAAGAAACTTGGATGCTGGCTGAAGAAACATGAAGGCGTTTTTATAACAGCCGTTGACAGTGTCTGAAAGTAGCCGTGGGGCATTCTACCCTCTCCCTCCCCCAGTCTGTTGTCGCTCCTCTTCTGCTCCCATTCAGGCCGCAACCTGACAACAAAGAGAGAGATGTGTTTAGCAGGCAGGTCTTTGCTGGTTGATTCCTCCTGTCCAGTGGAGCGAAGAAGTGAAAGACATTCTGTTTGTCTCTACTGTTTGCTGTCTCCATCCTGGTCTTTTGCTTCCTCACTCTCTCTCTCTCTTCTCTTGCCACCGCCGCCACCACCATCCATCCTTTCCTCCCGAGTCTCTCCGTTCGCCTGCAGGGCTGAGAATGAAAGAGGATGGCGGTTTACAAAGCGGGTTTAGCCAAAGCATTGGACAGGCTAAGTTTTGTCAACAAGACCAAGAGCCGCTTAGATTTGGCGCAACATAAAGCAATTTGAATTTGGGTGAAAGGGATGGGTGCCTAATAGGGATGTACCGACTGATCCAGCTTCAAACGGAGATTTTAATACAGTTTAAAAAATTAGAAAGGCATTGTAGATATTTAGCCTGTTAAATCTCTAATCGGAAAATTGGCAGCGTTGCACTTAAAAGGGATTGTCTTCTTTCTAGACCCAGTGTGGCTGCACAGTATGCTTTCTGCTTGAGTTTTCAGACATGTCTACTCTCAAATTCCTGTTTCTGTCAGGTTTTGCTGTATCAGAAAATGTACAGGCAGGCGATTAGGCCCGGAGATTTTTTTTAAAAGTAGTGCTGCTGCTGCCGGCAGTGACTCACTGCCAAGTCTGGAGATGACAGGAAGGGACAGACGCCTGGACAGACCGACAGACAGGCTGCTGCGAGCTAACCACAACCCTCTTTCCTAGATAGACTTTTGTCTGGGATACAATTGATTGGGTCACCTCAGGGAAATCGTCTCAAACATACTGCAGCACATGTACTCTAGTGTCCTCCCCTTTTGTTGCTGGATCTCTCCTAAAACTGATGGGAACAAGAGATGTGCCTAAGGTGTAGATTTGTACCGAAATACTGCGCTGCCAGTGTACTTTGCTGAGTTGCAAAATGAGTCATTCTTTTATTGTCGTTTTTATACAGCCAATGTGCTGTACAATGTGCTTCATTTTGGAGTTGCACAACTTTTGACAAAGAGACCTCACTGCAAAGTTACTGACACATGTTTCTACTGGGGCTGGGTTTTAAAATAGGACTTTGTTCATGTGCATTTTCAGCACGTCCTGGAGCTTAAACAGTTGACAATAGACCAAAGTTTCCTTAAGTACTATAAGAATTACACAAATTTAAAGGTGCACTGTGTAACTGGAATAAAATATATTTTTTTCCCCTTTGTTGCACTAATAATAAACAATTGCATTACTTTGAGCGGGCTTACATGACCACAAAACGAACTGATATTTGGTTTAGTGGAGGAGCTCTTCTGGTGTTTCTATGGAAAAGCTGTTCCTTTACCTGTATTCCATTTATTTATTTCATTTCACATTATGGCATAGAACATATTTATCTCCATTCAGAAAGCCCCAAAGTATGGTTTTAGCTTTCTATTTCTACTGAAATGAGAACTTGGCTTTTCACTTTCAGGAAGTTTTTGCGCCTTTTCATGTATTAGTATATGTACAGTAGATACGCAATTTCAATTTTGTTCGTCATACAAAAAAAAAAAAACAAATTCTCATACAAAGGCCTAGAAATAAACGTCCACTGATTTGTTCCAAACTGCAGTTCTCATAAGCTCCACCTCTTCATTGTTAAATTATCTGTGTCAAGCAGCAGATTTGAACTTAAATGCTTTTTTGTTTTGTTTTTTATGAACAAGAATTCTTAGAGCAGTTGAGATTGAGCTGATTACTCAGATCTGCATGAATCAATCCAACCAACCACACCATTATAACATGGCTAAAAATTCACTGGGGGGTTTGATTTGTCTTTAAGAACAATCCCATTAAAAGATGTGCATTTTTTACCTAAATAATTTCAGTAATTTAAGTGTGATTTGTAACACTATACAGAAGACATGAAGGCAAACTGGGCCATGAAAGAGTTGACAGGTGTGAAAAGTGTCTCAACAGTGTTAGCTTTGTTAGCTGTCATGCCTAAGACTGTGACCGCGGCCGATCAGGTGACGTTTTGAGATGCAGCAGCTGTGTGGTCAGCAGGGGTTAAAATGTGTGCTTAAATAATTTGTATTTCATTCATGTTTAAAGAGCGTTAGGGCAGCCATGCATGTAGAGAAACTGCAGTCTTGTGTCACCAATTGAAAGCCAGTTGAAGTATTGGATTCCTCCGTGCTTCAAGCGTGAAGGAGCAGTCGTAGTAGTTGACACCTCACATTCATGTCTCCTGCTGGAGCTGGATGCCGTTTCCCTCAGACAGGTGCGGCAGCGGTGGATTGTGTGAAAACTAAGCACCGCTGATCCTCCGTCTGAGCCTTTCCTCGGCTGCCTGCCACATTTGGAACAGAGGAATTGTGGGCAATCATTAAGCTAGCATACGGCAGGGTGTATGTGGTAAAAGATGGCTGGCTTAAGCTTGTGTAGGCTGCCGACAAAGTGTTTTCATTGTATTGTTTTCCATTCATACGTCCAACTGTTCTGATAGCCGGTGGTATTGAAATTGGCCGAAGGAGAAAGGCACAGAGGAAGTGTGAGTCACCAGCGCTCCTGAATATAAAAGATACAATAGAGCAGGTCCGGCAGTTGTTCTTTAGCATGACGTAAATACTCGCCAATACCTGTTGTAGTGACATTTCTACAAAACAAACCGTTGTGGCTATTGAAGACACTTCAAATTCACTTTGCAGATCTGATCTCAGACTTGCACACTAGTGTTGATATAATTTCATTTGCTTGTGATATCCACTTATGAATCAGTAATGCAGAGGCTTCTTGTCGCTTGTTCAAAGTGCATTTACTTGGTTTGCCAACATCATGCAGCAATTTTAAATTGGGCCATTTCTGCAGCCCAACATCAGCCTTTCTGAAAGCCAGCTGCTGCTACCACAAATCACCTCCATCACTTGTTTGGAACACTGAATACATGCAGCGCACACCAGCTCACTGCTGTAGGGCTTTTTATTCAGTCTAATGCATTATACAAAACTACAGCCGTTTCCCATGGTCTTTTTGCACATTTCCCATCATTATGCCTAATATAATTACCCAAAGCAGTTGTCATTATAGCTGTGCTTTAAGCATTTGGGAAAAAAACAGATTCGTTTTAGAAAATGCTGAAGTTCCTTTCCTCTAGTAATTTTTGGAGTATTGTTGCTGAATTCTTCTACAGTCAAAACAGTAGACTAGATTTAGTACTAACCTTTTTCTCTCTCTTCTGTCTCTTAGAGCTTTCCTTCAGATGAAGGCTGGCCCTTTGCCAAATACCTGGGAGCATGTGGACGTGTGGTGGCTGTCAACTACGTGGGCGAGGAGCTGTGGAGCTTCTACAACGCTCCGTGGGAGAAGAGGGTGGACCTGGCCCGTCAGCTGATGGACATCGCTGAGCAGTTAACCAACAATGACTTTGAGTTCGCCCTCTACCTGCTCGATGTCAGCTTCGATAACTTTGCGGTCGGCCCGAGGGACGGAAAGGTCATCGTTGTCGATGCAGAGAATGTCCTGGTGGCAGACAAGAGGCTGATCAAGCAGAGTGAGTGGCAACATGCATTACTACATGCAAACAGTACAGACACAGCAAAGGGCTTTGCTTTTCAAACAAAAATCAAGGATACCATACCATCTAAAAATGATATAAGCAATTCATCTATTCATACTGTATTTAAAAATACATCCAAGACAAATTTGAGGCAAGAATTCTTCTCAGAATTACTCATTTTAACAGTAAAAATACATTTAACTTGACTTACAGAGGAGCAAATGTACTGCAAATGTAGTTGTCCAACAGTTCTCAAAATTGTTTGTGTGATCTCAACCAAATGCCAGTGCTTTTTCTCGAGAGCAGCAGGCTTCATGTCAGTTGTTTGTGCCAAAAGCAGCTCCTCACAGGACTGGGGTCTGCTGAGGGGTCCAGAGGGACACACTGCAGCTTGGGCTCTGCGCCTTACTCTTGAATATAGTCCTCCGACAAGCTTGTTTGCATCAAAGCACAGATCGTCCAGATAACGAGCCATCTCCACTGCCCCAGTTTTAGCCTCAGAATAAATCTGTAACAAGGACAGAGCGAGCCATACATCAGAGTATGTGTGGCAGCCCAGTACCCCTCTCTCGTCTTCCTCAGGCCACTTCAGAGAGAGCACAGACCACCCAGTCAGTCTCCCACATTTGTCCCACCTCCAGAAATCCTATTAAAGTGATAAACTGCAGTGTTGCTGTGTATTCCGGTCCTACACTGGCGTCCGGTGACAGATATGAACTATGGGCGGGTGGGTGTGACTCGGGGATGTTGTAGCTTGATGTATTTATCCAGAGATTAAATGTAGTTTTACAAAATTAAAAATCTGACAGAGGAAATAAATGAGGTACAGCCCATAAACACATACATTTTACAGTAACTTGTTTAAGGGGAAACATTTGGTGATTGGCTACATAGACAGGCAAGCTAGCAAAAGTGGTTCTAATATTCTTTATATTTTAACATTCTAAGATAAATCACTGAAAACTTTTAGGGACACATTTCCAATCTCTCTTTTTTTTTTTACAAAGTTATCATGTGGTATCTACTCAAAATGTTTACAATATTGAAAATGGATAAAAGTACCTTATCTTTTCAGACGACTGAACAAGTATTGATATTATTAATCTCAAGTGCCACTGTCACTTTCAAACCATGTAGCAGAAAGTTTCTAAATCAGCGTTTGTCCCTGTCAATCTTTATTTTGTGTCTGTATCTCATTGATGAGTAACTTGAGGTTAAAACTGCACTTTTGTATTTAAACTAGACTAAACACAAAAACTTTTATTGGCTATTGATTAATACTGTGTTTATTTTAGTATTACTATTTTTTAGCACTTTATGTGAAAACTGCTGTCAAGCCGATGACTCTCAGCCCCTTCTTTCACCTTCCAGCGCTGTTGAATGTGTTGAGTGAAGTATGACTATCTTCTTTTTAATTCTTAAGACATAGCATTAAAGTAGGACTGATACAAATATTATTTATTTAGTGGCCGACTTGTTACCTCTATATTTATATATTAGGCTTATGGAGCGTTAAACAAGCAACTGTTGAAACACGGTGACTAAAAATAAAATATAAAAAAGAGAATTGAAGAAAATCATAAACTGATTTGATGTTAACATTAATTTAATGGTCTATTTTTGTTCTTGATTACTTTTATATGTATTTAGATTATATGTACAACCTGTGATGGTTCTGTCAACAATTCTGGATTTTTTTCATGTTAGTGACTTGTCACAATTGCTTTTATTGTTGCAGGTGGCATATAATCCAAATTTGACTCTTTCCCCCAATCAGGAATATTGCTTTTTTTGTGATTTAGTCATGTGTAGCTTACAGCAGAAGTTACAATTGCATAATAAAGGATATCTTATAACTTGAAAACTTGAGTTGAAAATGTAGTTCTTATTGTTAGGTTTAATCACATAAAGTTTAAAGTACAATTGCTGCCTGAAGTCAATAAACATGTGCCTTATATTAAAAATATATGTCAAGTTATATCAACACAAACCTTCAGATTAATTCAACTTATTGGCCTTATGACTTTCCCAGTGCATGTTTGAGAGCTAACGCTGAGAAGCCTCTACTCATTCATAGTTTAAACCCAGAGTGTTTCCGTGCCTCTGTTGTTTGTTTATGCCAAGACGCAGCAGGCGCGTAGAGGGATGACTACCGCAGTAATGAGCATTAGGAGGTCACAGGCGAGTGTCGGACAGCACCAGGAAACGGCACAGGCAAGCCAAGACAATCCAATCCACACAATTAGATTCTCCAGATTGAAAGCGCGGATAAGCGTGTACGTACGGCCAATCTCATCACTCCAAAACCCAGGCTATTTGATTTGCAAATGAGAGCAGACAGCCGTGCACTGTTGTCAGGAGGGCATCCGCGGCGATAGAAAACACAGTTCATACAATGTGCCGTGGATATGCGCAGTCCAGTGGTGCGAGAAAAGCGATTCTCCTTCATTGACTTGTTAACATCTGAGGAGGATTTTTAAACCGCTGTAAATGTAACGCACACTTCACTCACTCGCACTGACTCAATCACTCGCCAGCTTACACAAACACACACACGGCTCTTGAAAGATGGCATTCTCTCTCTCTCTCCCTCCTTCTCTCTTTCTTCTTTTCTCTCTCGCTCTCTCTTGCATTGTTAAAATCATCCCGTCCTCCTGAATGCCACTTGTAAGGCCGCACTAACAAGCATTTCAGAGCCCGGTGTCCCACCTCAGAGCAGACCACAGAAGACACGACTGAGCAGAATGTAGACAAGACCCACCTGGGCTCTTTAACATGGACGATGCCAGATTCTTTGTGGTTTCAGAGCTTGTCTCTATGTGCTCTCATTTGAATTGGAAATTATTACATTTGCAGCCGAAATGTGCAAGGTTTGTTACACTAGAAGTACAACATTATCTTGGACGGAGGCAACAAACCTGTCGCTAAACTTTTTGGGGAAGTTTTTTAAGCTTCAAGGACAAACCAGTTCCCTTTTGGTTCCTTTATGCTCACGACTGCCTCATTGTGTCTGAATGGCACGCTCTCCTGATGCCATCTGTCAATCAGCGCAGGGCGTGATGCATGGCCGGCTCCCAAACATTAATTGCACTGGCCTCACCTTGGCTCGCTGGCTTTATTTTTGTAGTATAGGTGCTTTTAATACAGATCCGTCTTCATCACTTGCACTGATTGAGGTTGATGTGCCCCTCCTCCTCTGAGGGAAGGAGGGGTGCTCACTAACAGGGTAGAGCTGGATGTTTGATTGAGTTGTTCTGATGAGCCAGAGGAGAAGTGCATTACAAATGCTGATACACTGATTATGTGTTTGCATCCTCTGGGTCCACCCACTCCCTTTCTCCCTCCACAATCTTATTGATCGGCTTTTTAATGCACAAACCAATAGCTCTCTCATCATTCCAGGTTATTTTCTTGGCTGCCTTCTTTACCCTGGCACAATTCTCTAAAGGGAAAAAGCAACGTGAAATGTGCTGGAGAAAGAATTTTATTTGCTCAATAAATCTCCAAAGTGGTTCATTTCTGTCAAATGAAACAGCAGATGAGTTGTTTGGCTGTGTGCTTTGAAAAAGAATTTCTTTTCTCAGTTCCCTGGTGCAATGTCAAAAGTGGCACCTCAGCTTCGACGACTCTGTCGGGCTTCTCTGGGTAATAATCTACTCTAACCTTTGTTAGAAGTAGTTAAAAGGTCACATGGAGCAAACAGAACATTTTAATACTTTAAATGGCGACTAACTATAATTTACTCCTGTAGTGAAATGACTTCTCTAGAATAATAACTGCAGCTCACTTCTATCTTGTTTAAATAAATGACTGCTGTGAGCTTATTGCAGTCTAATAAAAGCAGGACGTTTGAGTGTGCGACTTTCATCAAAGGTCGTAGCAGTCACATATGCTGCCTTCATTACTATTCACCTGCTAACGGCTGTGAGCGCGATGCTTATGGCCCCATAAAGGCTGCCAATGAATGTTCTGCATCTATGTTAATATTACTGACTGTTGTTTATGATCAGCGTAGTTTATAACCCTATTTATCCTCTGTCTCCCACAGATAAGCCAGAGAGCTATGATGTATGGTACGAGAGTCGCTTCGAGGAGTGCGATCGAGAGGCCTGCCTGTCCTTCTCCAAAGACGCTCTCTGCTCCAGGGTCACAGTGGACCACAACTACTATGCCATTTGTCAGAACCTGTTGTCTCGGTACGCTACCTGGCGTGGCACCACCGGGGGACTTCTCCATGACCCTCCTGCCCACATAGCCAAAGATGGACAGCTAGAAGCCCTGTTGGACGAATGCACCAAACCCAAAAAGCGCTATGGCCGCTATCAGGCGGCTAAAGAACTGCGCGAGTACCTCACACAGTTAGCTGCTGCTTCGGCCTCAGCTACAGCTAGGTAGTAAATGGAGTTGGCGTTCGCCTGAATCGCCAAAAGACTGTAAACTCCAAACTCTGAGATCCTGGTTCTCGTTCATGATGTCATTGCTGCTCTTTGCACTGGAAGTGTTTGCGGTCTTGCATCAGGAAGTGTCTGGATCAAATGTAAAGGCAGATTGGTTAAAGCTGGAGCTGTGTGAAAGTGGGGTGGATTCAGTTAGAACCAGGACAGAGGTCAGAGGTAGGCCTGTCACTGTCAAAGGGAAGGTAACGGTTCAAGCTAAATGCATTCATTATTGGATCGTACAGTGAGTCCAACCCGCAACAGCCCTGTCTGTCTCTCTCCTCAGTCCACCTGAACTGTTGTGTTAATAAGTCACCTCTAACACCTGCTTCAGTTTAGCCCCAGGTTCTGCTCCTTTTACTTTGCTCATATTGGAGCTTAAGTAGATCGGTACGTTTACATTTTCCCAGCGCTGTGGCTTTTCCTCTGTGTAGCATGGCTGCGGGGAAGGCGGAGGTAGCATGAATCTCCCGCTGACAGACTGGGCAGCGGCAGGTAGAGCCACGCAGGGGGCTGTGCATTGGCTTCATGCAGGAGCAAAAAAGAAAGCCTTCGACAGCTCTATAGGTCCCATTTTGTGCTCCTCTAATCAATCACTCCATTTCCAGTTTCCAGGATCATGGCAATCACGTTTTTTTTCCCCTCCCTTTTTTATAGGATCCAGAGGGTGAAGCTAAGGATTAGGAGGGACATAATTGGGCCGCGGCAGTCCCCTGATGCAGATATGTCCATACCAAAGAGGCTGTATGTTATATTAGGAACCGTGAGCAGTGCAGAATCACCGCTCCTTTCCCTCCGGTTGATCCCCCGTTCAGCTATTTGAAAGAACACTTATCGCGTGGGTTTCCGAGGCTCGTAAACTGATGCATATTTTCTAAGAAACATAAAGGAAAGCAGGGTGAACTAATTGGTTTATCAGGGCAAAGGGAAAACACCATATAACTCCATAATAGCGGACCCAAGTGCCATTTAAAGTGTCTATAATTGAGAAACAAAACCTACACGAACTAATGCAGTAAGATTTATCAAGTAAATGTTCAAAAAGGGAAAAGCTATTCCAAAGTGCTTCACCGCTACACAATGAGCGCCTGACCTACAATAAATTCCTTTTGCATATTTTAACACCCCACTTAGGAGTTTAAGGTGGATTTTGTTTAACCAGCGGACCAACAAATTGAAGTATAATCTGCAAATGCACTCTTGTTTAGCAAACAGAAACGAGCGATATTGTTCAAATAATAGCGTTCGGCTCAGTATGCGCGGTGGATGTCAGCCGCTTTGAGGTGGGGAATCCAAATGCCAGAGAAGAGTTATGGTAGCGCATTCAACACCCACGCTACTAATTATCACAAAAATACGAGCGTTTCAGTCTGTGGGGAAAGCTCCTCTGTGTGTGTGTGCTTTTAGAGGTGACCTTTTGTCAGTTTGAAAAAGCAATAAAGAAAAGTTTTTTGGATTTCCTCGTTTTGTCTTGCATTCATGAGCCCAAAATAACTTGAGTTCAACCTGGAGGGATTTGTACGTGCGTGAACTAACTGTCCACTTTTGTACTGTAACTTTTCTTTGGAGTATTCTATCAGCATTGTCTGATTTTTCCTGTGCCTTTCATTCAAGAGTTGTATTTGCAACTTCTAGTGAGTTTAAATCTTAAAATAAATGAAGAGATATATATAGATAATATAAAACCATGATGTGTGCTGTCTTCTTTGGTCTCTGCGTTTCATTATCTCTCGTGTAACCTACAGCCGTTTGGCTCCGCCGCGTATTGCCTTTAAAATTGGATTCACTGTGTCGCTGCAGGATCTCAGCATTTGCCAATTCCGTTTCCTTTTTTCTCTTTTCTCCATCCCTGGTTTTGATCTTTCATATCTTCATCTCTGCTCTAATTTGGATTCTCGCCTGAGTTCTCTTTGTTGTTTTTTTCAACTTAGATGCTGGAAGTAGTTCTTCTCTTTTTTTAATACAATTGGGAACAAACACTTAGCTCCGTGTAGATATTCCTTTTCTGGTCAAGTTTAACTTATACGACAAACATTTAAGTTTTAATTGGAATATCACTAGACAAACTGTAGCGGACTTCCACACATCCCAGCTCTTTAGTGCTCATTATTTTTGAGTGTACGCCATTTCTCTAAGAAGTGTGGTCTTCGCTTCTTCAACAGCACTTGTGCGTGTGTGCGTCTTAGTCCAAAATTAAACATGAAGATGACTAGCATTCCCTCTGTCTCTCTCTACGACAATTTCCTCCCTTCTCCTCCATCCCCTTGTCCTCTGTAATTGCGCCTCTCTTTGACACACCCGCTGGTTTGTGCGGAGAGCTGGATGTCGCGCTCATTGTGGTGAAGTGCAGTTTATCCGCAGTAGCTACACTTTTAGCCGGACTGATGAATGGCCCGGGGCTTGGCTGGCTGTAAGAAAACACCACAGAAAAAAAACCCAACTGGGCGCTCACGGTCCTGCAAGTTTAAATAAACATGAGGCCATTTCAAGGCTCAGCACCAGGGATTTAATACATTGGACAAGGAGATGGAAATGTGCGCAAGAGAAGAGGGAAAAAGTCAGAATAAGACTCTCCAATTGTAGCATCTGGAAAAGTGTGAAATCGAAACTAACAGTAAATAGAACCGAAATTTCCTCGGCGTATTATCCAATTTGCTTCGAGTAAGTTTGCCGGGGTAAATTGGAAACTGGAGTTGTCAAAGCTACAAAGAAGGCAGTAGCGGCTTATTTTTGCATATTGTGTTTTGCAGCTTTGCAGTTTACAGGCCCGGAGGAAGAAGATATTGCTGTAATTCATCTGCCTTGGGTTAGAAAAAAAAGAGAAAGAAAGAATGAAAGAGGAAGGTTGGCAGCATTATGAACAGGTAGTAATTGTTCTGCCTGTCATGTGACTAGCCTTCGCCATATCAGCAGCAGGAGTGCAGTAAATCCCAAGCGTTTTTTTTTTTTTTTTTTAGGAAATCCATCCTCGGAATTCTGGGTTATCAGCGGAAGTCTGGAAGGCAGAGGTGGAAAAGTGATGTACGGTGTTGCGTAACCACATTATCTAAATCTCGACATGACTGTAGCCCGGGCCTGTCACACTGAAAACCTGGAGGATGGCTAATATCTTATTCAGGTCATGAGTGGGCAAACCTCACATGTGAGATTAGTGACAAAAAGAGGATATGTCTGCAGAGGAGGGATAAAATATATATATTTTTTTGCTTCTAGTAGATAATGACCCACATGTACTGAATTTTCAGTTTTGCACTGGATTAATGTATAGTTTAACAACACAACATACAGTACATTGCCATTTGAAATTAGATACTGCAAAACTTAGAATACATGAAAAGGTCTATAATATGCTTTCTGTTAAATTTCCTCATCAAGTACCTGGAGTGTTTTCTTTCATTCACATTTTTAACATAAAAACTGCATTTTTAGCCTGTGCTTATTAAAACTGAAACCACTTTGCCTGAAAAATTCAGACGATATATAAAAAAATATATATATGTCTGGCCATCGTGTCCTCTTTCGATTATCAGTGGGCTTGATTGACAGATTAAATAGCCAATCAGGGACACGCATCGTCTCCTGTATGAAAACCAACAAGGCTGCTTACGATGAAAAAAATTTCACGTAGAACTGAAAAATTTTGCGGAATTCTGATGATCAATGAGCAAAGTTAAAAAAAAATTGTTGTGAGGTGAAGTTACATTTTAGTCTAAATGACAGACGACCAATCAGCTTCTTTGTTTCATCTGCGTCACATCAATAAACTAATCTGATTGTCGATTTTTAACAAACTGTACTTTTATTGGCAATCTCCAATAAAGAAATGTAAAAGTAAAAAAAAAAAGTACAGTTGCAGCCAAAATGATTATGTCAAGACTTCTACTTGATGACATCACAGGATGGAACAGAGCATTCAGAGCTTAGAAGGTGTAAGCAACCAAATAACGCAGGATTCAACAAAATACAACCCCAGGTATGTTTTTGATCAGGTAATGATAATGTAACAGTAGAAAAAGGCCAGGAGTAAGTTTATAAAATGACAAAGCAAACATAACTTTTGGCTCAATTTGCAAGACATTTCTTTTATTATAAAGGATTTTTCCAAATACTATTGTACATACAATAGCAGATAGCAAGTATGCAATACACAACAAAATTCAGTCAATACATTGCCACAACACTGCTAATAAGACCAATTAAAAACTGTAGAATTTGTCATTCATATTTTTTATTTGTGAAAAAATAATAATAAAAAAAACACATTTGCATATTTTTAAAAATTGAAATAAACACACGAAGCATAAGGATGTGGTTGGGTAAAACTTACAACCATAGTGACAGAACAATACAGAGTGACTCAAACATGCAAGAACCAGTCATAGCAGAAATATTTGACTAGGCCTAATCCAATGACAAGGAAACACATTTGCAACAAGGTTAAAAGTTCATTCAAGTTGATAAAAAAACAAAAGAACAATAATGTTGTCTATATGTGTTGTAGTAAGACTGCCCAACAATCTTCTCCTATAAAGTCCTTCTCATATAAAGTGCAGTAAAGCAAAACCATGTGCAGTAGGTGTACTTTCCACTACTGCAAATTTGAAATGGTAAAAAAAGTTTCCGTTTGCCGTTGCTAACGTGATGTAAAGTCTATTACATGCTCTGGCAAACCCCAGGGAGAGGTGGCCATTTTTAGAAACAGAATGACCCATATATTTCCCCCCAAATGGAGAAATGGATTTGACCAGAGCTGAGGGTTATTATGGATGAAGTTGCACATGGCCTGTTGTTTTGGGGCTTTTCCGGTTTTTGGCTCCGGAGAACGCTTTGAAGAGAGAGCGAGGGAAAGAGAGAGCCTCCTGGAAAATCATCACTAATGCAACACAGGAGTTGCCAGAAGCGATGTTCCTGTCAGCCTGCTTACACCCTTCACTGAGGTTATGTCACCCACACATCTATTATGGCTCATTTAGATCTGCACGTGTATCAAGAGGGGCTTTTTAAAGCTGCTACACGCTGCTGCCGCCACACGCGCTGGCTCGCCCTCACACAACTCCAGTCACTGCTGCGTTTAAGACCACTCTACCAAGAAACATAAGTCTCAAAACTAAATATGTATAGGCTCATCTACATTAAACATTTTTATCATTTTGTTTTGAGTATGTAGCCTACTTCACCATAAAATACTGATGATAAAGTGAAGTAGTAATATAAAAGATGAAATGATGAGAACATATGTAGTTAATATGAACTACATACAAAATATTAGACTGGATTTAAAATGTTAAAGAGTTTAGAAATGATTTATTGCATTGGAAAATAAAAAATCTTGAACTCAGAACAAATGTATGTGGGAACACTTTTAAACAAGTAGACTTTGTTTGCAGTGTCATGTCAATTAGCTCATACTAGTTGTTAGCTTGACTATATTTAGTTATTCAACTGCCAGAAATGATTAAAAGTGTTCTCTGTCAGTTGTAGCCATAGATACTTCATCATTTAAGATAAATAAAGTCTGTTGAGAAAGTTTCATGTGAAATCTCAGCTTCATAGTCATAAAAAACTACATTTAAGGTTTACTGATTTAGGTTTTAAATCTTAAACACATGGTTAATATCAGCATGTATCATTTTGTTGCAATATAGTCAGAAATGTCTTTTACAAAGAACAAAGTGAAACTGGAAGGACCACCAACCAGCATCAGAGAGCTGCAATTTAATCTTTTATTTTCAGTCAGACAGAACACATGGTCTTTTTTTTCCCAAAGTGCTGCTTTTAATATATTTAGTATAAACACAAAGTTTCTAATTACAACTAAAAATGACCCTAACTAACACATTTTGTTCATCATTTTTGTCTATTTTGCTAAGTTATAGCATGTATTGTTTTTCATACAACAACATTCTAAATGAACTAATTTTAAAAGTCATGATATAGACTTATCTATGTTTTGTCTTTATTGCTGCATATCAGAACCATGTGCGGTCAGCACACACTGAATTTTTACTTAAATTCAGCACTGACAGTGCCTAAGGTCTTAAACCTGTGCTTGCTGATGTTTGTTTCGTTAGCACTGACTTCTGAATGTTGTGAAGTGCTTCTAATCGTGTGAAAATTCGGAGGCTCAGAATTATTTAAGTGAGCAAAACATGTAGACAAAAAGTATAAAAATCATTTGAAATTGTTTTTAAGTTGTGAAAATCAAATACACTATGGGAAAGATATACAACCTGATTTTGGACATCATCTAGAAACACATTTTTTTAGAAACATGGTGGAGTTTTGTGGATTATAGTATGTTTACGTGATAAATTCTGTTCTCTGTAATAGAAGATACAACCAAACCTGTGGACTAAAAGTGAAACAATGACGGACTTTAACTTGAGCTAAAGCTAAACATGGAAAAGATTAGTTATCCTGGTTCAAATTAGTTCTGAATGATCCACAATGGCGACATTTAGGCTGATTTCCTTGCATAATAATTGACAGCATATGTCAGCCATTACTGAAGTCTGCCAATCACAGGTTTTGTGGTTGGATGTGGGTTTTAAAAGGAACAGAATGCAACCAGCAGAGTTTGGAGGAGGCAATGTCATCAGTGTCCAAAAGTGAAGAACTGGGTAATTGCACATGTGACAAGAGAGGCTGTCTGACAAATCATTACCACGCAGGCCCACCGAGAGGCAAAGACTGCGAAAGAGAACACAGAGTACATGGAGTACACTTAGGAGATATTTTAATTCCCCAGCACCTGAATATTGATAGATCTCTGCATTTATTCATGAGTATTAAATTAACCGATGCAACACACGAGGCATCATAATTTATTGTGTTTTTGCGCGGTTGAGACTTCACTTTTCTGCTTGTCAGTCTCACGCTCTGTCCTCCTCAGCAGGATACTTGAACTCCACTTGAGGCACAGAGAGGAGGCTGCCGTTTGTCGGTCAGCAAAGCACGGCCTTAAATCTCAGCTACGTTACATTCTGCACCAGAACGGAACCAGCGCACTGCCAGAAGATTATAAACCCAGTATGATAGAAATCATCACATATCAATAAAGTTGAACCCTATTTTTCTAAAGATACATAGCACCAAGAATACAGACCAGGGATGCACCAATCCTCCTTTTTTGTTCCAATACTGATTTTGATCATTTGGTTGCATTTATCCAAAATGTAAAACCAAAAGCTTTTTTTCTTCTTGAAATGCTTTTGACTTGTTATAATATTAGTAATGTATAAACTTAATGAATGGCCGTTCCCCTAACCCTACCCTACCCTACCCTGTCAATACTGTATTCGTTCCCAATATGTCAGTATTGGATTGATGCATAGTAATTCTCTACTGCAAATACTTGTCATCTAAACTTTAACGCTAATATTAATGCAGTAATACCATAATGCTCATTCATTTTTTATTAATGTGTGCTTTATGAAAGTTAAGAATAATCATGATGCCTTGGGCTATATAACCATGAAGCTAATCTGTGTGTGGTTTGTATATTATCTGTTGAAATGGCTTTACGCCTCCTGTCTTTACAGTGTGTGTTTACATGTGTGACAGGCTGATGTTGTGTGCACACTTGTGAATAAATCCACACTATGTCAGTTCCATTATCCATCCACGCAGAGTTACATCATCGTGGAGTTCATGAAGGGGCCTGGTCTTAACACATGATTGACATGACTCTCTCTACCCTCATCTTCTCCCTGGAGGCCACCACCCAAGGCTATGATAATAAACATTCAGTTCACTTCCTGTATTTGGTAATGTTCTCATCTTCACAAAAGAGGTCAGAGCATGCCAACTGAAAGTACTCTGGGTTCTCAGTACAAACATGTCTTATCTGACTTTTTGTTCAAAATTATTTATTTGTTTAGAAATTATGTAGATAAATCTGCACCACTGTGTACTCTCTTATCAAATAATAATATATTTTGTTTCTCTTAGATAACCTGAAAGCAGTGCACTGACTGGCTTTGCTTGAGTGGTCCACTCCAGTTTCACTTTGCTGTCTGTAAAATATGTTATTAAGTCGTCACTGGAGCCAAACATGAATGTCTGTGGATGTTGTTTGTGTGCTGAAGGATTTCTAAGACTATCTCATGTTTACATGCATGTATAATTACTTGCATACATTATAAGAAGCATTACATTTCAGAAACAAGACCATTGACAATGACTGAGGTTTAGAGCGAAGACTACGCCAACCTTCTCTCCAGTAATCCATGCCTCACTCGCCTCATCATGTATCCATTAGCTCCTTCCCCAACAAAACTGTTGGCCTGAAATTTCTCAACCCCACTCTCCCACATTACCATGAGGGGACGTCCTGAATCGGCTGGGATGACCACCAGAATCAGATCTACCATCCTGAGTCCTTCAGTCCAGCCATCTATTCATCTGTTCATTTCATCATTAAGTTAAGGTTAAGGTACACTTTATTGTCCCATAGGAAATTTGTCCTCTGCATTGACCCATCCTTCAATGCCTCTGGAGCATCTCCTCAGGAGCAGTGATCGCCGCAGTGCAGCGCTCGGGACCCATCTCCAGATATTCTGCTAGGCTTGGTCAGGACTACCGTAGCTGGAGGATTTTACCTAACATGCATGTTATTGGTTGGTGGGAAACCGGAGTGCCCGGAGAAAACCCACCCAGACACGGAAGAAACATGCAAACTCCACACAGAAAGGCCCAGCCCGTACGGGAATCGACCCGCGACCTTCTTGCTGTGAGGCAAGGGCGCTAACCACTCTGCCACCGTGCCGTTAATGAATATCTTAATGACAGACTTTTGTTGGGGTTTAGAAGTTTTTCCTTGTGAAATCTTATTTAAAAGATATACGTTGTACACGCCCAGCCCTGCAACAAGTGGGCCACTGCCCAAAGTGTTCCCCTGCCTAAGGCCCGAAGTCCATGTGATAGGCTCCAGTCACCTGCCACTTCCAATGTATGTTGTACAAAATGTCTAAGTACATGTATAGGCTTCTTATAGAAAAACCAACACCTATATTTCTACGTCCTTTAATTGTGTTTAAAATAATTCAAGAGAGAAGTTAAATTCACTGTGCTGTTACATTTTGTATCCTTTCTTCTGTTTTGTGTTCTCTTCACAGGTTCAACTTAAGTCACAAGTGGTCTGTGAAAAGTCAAAAAAGGATTTGTCAAAAGAATAGAACATTCTGTTTCAAATGTTGTACTTTGTCTTTGCTGCTAAAAAAAGCATTTGTAAATCTTCAAAGTTAACCTGGATGAACCAAATAGATGTTGTTTTCTTTAACAGTAATAAAATAAAAGAACCTACTTTGATTGACTGTTTTAAATATTGTTATTTCCACCATATGCCAAGCTATGATCACTCACACTCTGCTCAAATGATATCGGCTAAATTAATGGGCCTGTAATAAGTTAGCTTATAGCATGTGACATTTGCACTGATCACGTTTGCGCTCTTTGACTTCAGAAGCAATCAGAAAAGTGTTGGCAAGAAGGACTAACTCTCCGCCTGGCAAAGACACGTCAGATAATTAGATAATCATATACCGTAAAGTCAGTTCAAGCATGTACAGAACTTCAGATCCTGTAACACCGTGTAGCGCATGAGCTAGCAACCGCCTTCTGCCTCCGAGCTAATTCGATTTCATGAGAGTGCCTGAGAGCTCCTTACGTTTCACTTTTGATATAGCTTTTCTATTGAGCCGGCTATGTTCTGCAGACGTTTACTGACGAACATTACAAAAGGTTTAGGACCTGCAGACGCTAAGTTGAGCTAACGAAATGAAGTTGACAACCAGCAAACTCATTAAAAGGTAAGGAAATAGGCTAATCAGTGTGTGTCGAGGGTTAGCATGCGTCAAGTGACTAGATTGAAAAGTAAACAGCTTCATAGTCTTTTTGTTGATAGATGCACCGTTTCAGCCGCTGGGAAAGATAGCCCGGAGGTCTTTTTAAATCATTACAGCTGTCAGTCAAAATATCACTGCTTTATACATTTAAACTTTAAAACTGGCTTGTGATTTGAATGTATGTGCACGTGGAATCTAAATGTTTAACTTGTGTTCAGAATAAGTTATTATCTGGTGAGTAAACCTGCCACCTGTCCATCAAGAAAAAAGGGATAGGATCTTATGCAACAGTTTTCTGCATTAATGAGTTAGCCATTCTTCTATTTTTGACTTAGACTAAAAGTAGAAATAGCAGCAAAAGCATGACTGACAGAATGCACAGAGCCATAAAGCAATGCATTTACTGTTGCAATAGTCCAACAGAGAAGCCTTACGCCAGGCCTATTCAACTTAAGGCCCGGATGTTATTACTGAAAGAATAGTGACCAACTTAAGCGTCTTAATGTGTCACAAATGTCTGAAAATAAGATTTCAGTGTAGTGTATTTTTTGTTTCAATTCCAGTTGCATTGTTCTTTTTTCTTTTTTTTTAGCCAAACAATTCACTTTGTTCTTCTCTGTGCAACTCTTATTATTTGCTAAAACAAAGATAAATATGGCTTGTTTTAAGCGTTTATTCTCTTATTATCCAGTTTAAGATTGTCTTTTTACAATCTATATTTCAGTCCTGATTCATTCAGTTTAGACCTGGTTTAGTCTTGGTTTGGTGCAGATTGAATGCAGATTTGGAGATTTTGTAGAGCAATAAAAAAGGACTGCAGCATGGTATCACTATGAATAAATAAATCTAGTCTTGTGAATATTTGTGCAACCTCATTATGCAACTACCCAGCCCAGAAGCAATGGTCCTTGGTAAAATCTGGCCCTCTGAAAACTTAAGTTGAATAGCCCTCCCTTACGCTATGATTCCTCTGGACCAATTGGGATGGTCTAAAGTGTCTCCAGTTGTGTGAAATGGTCCGTACCGGCCCGCTAAGATGTCAAAGGTGATACTCATGGTAAGTTTTTTGTTAAACCTATCAGCAAAGCTTATTATGTCTTTCTTCTCTGTTTTTAGTGTTGAGTGATGTCAGCTGCTTGTTGCTGTCGGCCTCTGACCATGGAGACTTGTCCCAGTGTGCTCTACAGTAGACCAAGTTACGATGGTAAGAGTCTAAAGATTATATAACAATGTTTGAAAAATGCAATATAATAATAATGTTGACTATTTGCATACCACAAACAAACCAAACCAGTATTG
Source organism: Mugilogobius chulae (assembly GCA_038363315.1). Lineage (NCBI taxonomy): Eukaryota > Metazoa > Chordata > Actinopteri > Gobiiformes > Gobiidae > Mugilogobius > Mugilogobius chulae. The sequence goes on from CM076416.1 coordinate 20,670,573, forward strand.
TCCATTAGAATGCACACATGAAACGTTTTCTTTAGCAGGCTATCAACACTACCTTTCAAATAGACTTCCAGAAAATCCAGTACTCCACCGCGCTCCAGCTGTTGTTGCAGAGAGCCCCTTCCCCAGCACTGCTCCAGTGTCCTTCACCTGTCCTAGCCTGGTTAGCATAGCCTAATGATATGCCCAGGCTCTAAGCGTCACAGCCCTGAACCCCCCACTCCAGGGGCTATATTTACTCCTCTGTGACCTCAAATGGCACGTCCAGTATGTCTGTGAAAAGCAGTGCTAAAATCCTCAGTGCTTTTCACATTTGCCCAGCAGGCAGAGCTGAACTGCGGCCCAGCTCACTCCAGAGGCATCCATCACTTAGTGACACTTCAGTGGACCAAATACCGCTCAGCATTTACTCTGATCACTGCACGGCCACACTGCCTGGCTCCCACTTAAAACAGCTAACAAGATGGAAAGTTTCATCTGAAATTAAGCTCCTCTGTACATATACTGTATGTGGCATCATTGTTATAGAAGATCTTCTGAGTACCGCCAAGAGCCCAGGAGAAAAGCAAAACCAACAATCCTGCCTATTAGTTTATTTCAAAATAGTTCCCATCTGACAAGTGAAAAAACAGATAAAACACCATCTAAGGACTTAGTCTCTCTTTGATTTGAGCACTACAGAAGTAAACATCTTGGAAACAATGCTTGAATTAATTGCACACACTCAGACCTCCATGGGGTCAATAAAAGCTGCAAGGCAATTTAGGCAAATAATTTTCTCCTGTTTTTGATCAATGCAGCAAAGTCAGAGGGAATGGAACAGCATAAACAACACATCAGTATACGGCAAAACAAATGGTAGTGAATGACTCAAAGAAGAATCTGTAGTGCCAAATGTATTCTGCTCCCATGCTCCTGTGTATATGTGTGTGTCTCACTGTTCCTGTGTGTGCGCTGAGAGCTGCTGAAAACACCCTGTGTTTAGAAGCTGCCTCCATCTGTTAGGGTCAGACCTGGAGCTCTTAGGCTCGCCCTGCCTGTGCTTGCTCCTCTCATCTGCCCACCGGCCTGACACTGTGCTGGGCAGATGTGAATGAGCATGTAGCGCTCACGCATGCGCCTCCCGCCTCGCGCTGACAGCAACTTCAAACAAGTCTGTTAGCGCTCCACAAAGGGATTCACCAGCCGTCAGAGCCGCCAACAAGGAGCGACACACAATTATTCCCACAGTTTCCCTCGTCAGCGGCTGCTCGCGCAGACTGAGGCTCAGTGCAGCAGAGTGCTCACAGAAAATGCATAATAAGCAGTCCAAAGCTGTCGTTCAAACGCTGAGACATGATACACGTCGCTCTACTGCGGCCGGACAGCAATTTGTTGAGTAGTTATGTTGTCTGCTGCCAAGTCCCAGCTTGTGCTGTGTCTGTGTTTGAATAGTCTAGAGAGATTGTCCGTGTAAAAGCATCCACATGTTCAAACAAAACATGACCTGTCTCCAGACTGCTCAAGCAGTAAATTTATGGTCTCCTTTGGCCTCTAAAACCTCTGCTAAATGAAGCCATGATTGTAGTTTCCTCAAAAGCAGCTTTTTCTACAATAACTTAATGTTTGTCATCTGGATAAATGACTGTTTTTAATGATATTGATTTGTGTAGTAAATGATCTGTGATATGACTGGGAGACACAGCAGTGCTCCAGAAGCTAACTGTTAGCAGACAGCACAGTCAAAGCACAACTGATTATAATAAACAACAGTGTCAAGGGTCTGTTTAAGTGCAGATGCTAACCATAGCCATGTTGAAATCTGTTTCTATTTAATAATATCCAGGCCAGCTTTATCAATATCTAAAGCTACATTTCTATCAATCCTTTCTGCAACTGTAATGTGAACTTTAAGTAGTTTTGAGATATAAAAAATGCCTTATAAATACCTGTCAGTTCAAACATACAGTAGATCGAGCGGCACAGATTAAAAGGATCAAACGTTCTTCTGCATTCAAGTCATTCTGTGAATAATTCTTTTTGCAGTGATACAAAACGCCTTGTGCTTTCTCACTGGTCATCCTCCTGCCCTCTGCCTCTGATCTCTGACATGGCTACATCCCGGCTCAGTTGGTCTTCTCCACATGAAACCATCACAGCTCTGACTCCAGTGCAGGTGCAGCTTTTCTTTCATGTTCAGAAACGTCACAAGGTGTTACAGATTTGATGATATTTTGTTTCTCGCTGGAGGCAAAGACCCGACGTGTGAGTAATGAATTCAGACTTATGGAATAATGAAAATATTCCATATTAAGTGTTCTGATCGCTCGGGCTCGGCGGCTAACGTTATTAAGCATCACAAAGTATTATGGCAGTGCAGAAGCAAGAGGAGAGGGATCTTATAGAAGTTTAATAAACACAAATCTATTGAGCAAACTGCAATATGCATGAGGATCAGTGAGTGAAAGAAGGAGAACAAAGCAACCAGCAAATGTGTATGAGTTTGGGAGAATGTCTGATGCAGTTTTGTAAATTAAAATAAGTCAAATTGACATCATATATGCATTAAAAAAGTTAGATTGTGACACAGTAAGATTGCATAGTCTAAACATTTAGTAAGCCAATAAAAAAGTACATTCTTGTTGTAATGCAAAGAATAAATGGGTCTTGTCGCTGACTGAATTCACCAGATTGAAAAGCTGAGGTAATTATTAATTTTAAAGTACAATGTCATTAAGAACAATTAGAACATTGTAATTATTACATTACAACAATAGCATGCTAAATGTGCACTTCCTGTTTTCAGAAAAGAAAATATTCTATATTAAAGACAAATATGATACATTTGTTGTTGTTGTTTCTCTCTTCTAAACCTGCTCCTGAGCTCCTCCACTTTGAAATCCTATGCACTAGAACCACTAAAAAAGTGTAGTAAAGAACACGTCAGTCATGTGTTTCCAACACAAACAAATGTAATTAGAGCTCCATCTACTGACTACAAAGGAAATACAGAGTGTAGACAATCAAACTGATTTTGTCTGATATGCTAATGCTGATGTGCTAAACACTCACAACAAGTGTGGATGATTTATGGACTTAAAAACAGGACAGAAGATCAGAGATCTATCCATGACATCACAGATCAGGGATATTCAGAACAGCGTTCTTTGAAGGAACGAAAAATACCTCACAGACAAAACTTCAGCTGTGTATTTGAAAAAGTTAATTTTGCATAATATGTTTCCTTTAAGATGTAGACAGAACAATACGAACTATCTCCAAAATTATTCATTTATTATTAAATGTGGGAATTAGCAGACTGATGATAAAGGGCAACAATCCCTGACATTAGAGTGCATTTGCTCCACAGTAGCTGGGGACTTTTTAGGTTTTAACCAGTTGCTGTGTCTGAACACATCAGCGTAGGTCAGGAACTAAACATGTGTGTCATGGATCGTTGCCCTTTACGTGAGGTAAACTTACATGGTACAAAATCAAATTCTAAATGAATAATTGACACAAGGCCAAAGGAGAAGAACAGTCTATTATCTCAGCTCCGGTTGGTTCTAGCCTGTGCACCTCTTCACCTGTTTACTGACTGGCTGACTGTACTTGTTAGTCTGGGATAAAGTCTGTTGTTTAAATTGAGCCAGCATCAGTAGGAATAGGTCAAAGTTTGTATATAAAAGCTAATTTGATTTCTCAGTATCTCAGTATAATCTTGATATCTGTACAGGATAAAAAAATATATTATAAAGTTGGATGAAACAATAACAAGAAATAACTGCTCTTTAATAAATTACAACTACAACTGCATTAGGTTTGTGGAACATGAGCGAAATATATGTGCGTTTTATATATGAAAAGGTTGGTGTGCCGTTAGCATGCTACTTGTTGTTAGTCATGATCATTCTGATTAATATGGCTGTGACTCTCTGCTCAGTCCAGAACAATGTCTCATACTATACTATAAATCTACATTATTAATCTGTATTTTATTGTTTGTATCTGTGCACAGAGAGTGTACATCCATGTTTAATAGATGCACAGGCCTTTATTTATTCAAAAAGGAAGATACAGGGCTGGCTGTTGAGCCCGAGGGACACTGGCCAGGCCTTTGTATGTCTCGGGACCTAGTATTTCCGACTGTGTGCACAAATATAAGAGTGTGAATGAGAGATGGAAATAAATAGGGCCCATTCTAGTGGCGGTGTCATTAAAAATACATTAAAAATACATTAGACCTGAAAGCCACCATGATCACGAGCAGATATGAACCCAGTTTGCTGTGGCCAAAACAAGACAAAGCCAAAATGTGCCGTGCTTTTCTGATGGGAAAACTGTCAGTGTTGATGCATCACACAACATTAGCTCCTATTGAGCAGATCAATAAATTGGATTTGGCAGCGAAAGGATTTCATGTCTACATTTTGGGCATAAATTCTGAGCCAGCCTAATGGAAATGTCTCAAAATGACTTAATTTACAGAATCTCATTTTTGGAGGAAATTCTGCAGCAGCTGTGAAAATAATAGGCTCATACAGAAACAATGTGAATCCATACTTTTGTGACATTTTTATTATAACAAATGGCCACATCAAAACATCAAACATTTAATCAATAATCATCAGTATATATATTGTATTGTTCCAATAAAATGCTCATGTATTCCTTTAACATGCTTTTATATCAATTGCACACTTATACAAACAAAATCTACCTCAGAGATGGTGTCTTTTGGAGAATATCAACCAATGTTATTGGGTCAAGCTGTACTCTAAATATGATACATTATCAACATGTCGCCAAGAGGTCTCAAGGATCAACAGATAAGTTAGTCTTATGATTTGGGACACATCCCTATTGTGTTGTTATTTTACCACTTCATGTGAAAGCAAAGAGCTTAGATACACAACACTTGTGTGATCATGCGGTGTATTGAGTGTGTAAGTCACCGCTGATACTTCTAATGGTCAAAATTTGAGTAGAAAGGTAATACCATATTTTCAGTAAAACAGTGCAGAATTTCACCAAAAATTGTGCTTGTTTTCACCTAGACTAGCTATTTTTATGAAGTTTATAGTTTGATTTTGTCCTGCAAAACCCACATGAATGACACAGATGTTATGATTTGACTAATTTGTCAATATTTTGTAACACTTATATTGTGTTTAATGATTACTTAAACTCCCAGGAAACAGTCAGTTGTTTGGATATTGTCTTTGCATGTTGGTGCTTTTTCATGACACATGTGGAGGGATTCTGTTGTAGAACTTACTTCCTGTGACTCTCAACTTTTATTGTCAATTTCTTCATAATTTGCAGTTTAACCTGCTGTAGTAAACTATGATAAGTGTTTACTTCAAGAACGATCACATCAAACTAAATAAAAACCAATACATCCTTTGAGATCAATAGCTTTTAGAGAGACAAGACCAAGAGATGCTTCCCTCAAGCCCACACTTTCAAATCCATGCACAAGAAAAAACAGTCAGCTAAAAACTTCAAATATGTGCTCTTTGAGGGAGGGAGTTTTGACTATTGTTCCAAGCTTTGACAGTTGTACACTATGCTGCTCTGTTCAGGTGAGATCAGTTTTTCCAAGATAGCCTTAATGATGAAAATAAGCCGATGCTGTTGCTCCTGAGACTCTATGAAGGCCAAGAGCAGAGTGTATACTGTACAGCTCAGTGAGGAGGGTCTGGAAGGCAGAGGTAGTGATGAAGCAAAGAGTGATAAACCACGTTTCCATTAGACTTTGGGGTTCACTTTGGAATGGTTTGGGCCGGTTATGTTAATGATTGGTTAGATTATGTTGGACACATTACGCACAAGATTATAATTTTTTACAGTGTTTTGCCTCGACAAACAGGAAACAGCTGATGCTAATGCGCTAGCTTGGTTTTCTTCAATCTATCGGGGCAAGTTTTCATCACTGAAAATGTGGCGGTTTGTCACAAGATCAAGTCGGCGTTTGATGAGGAACATTTTTTCATGTTTCTATTCTGTATTTTTCTGTCTGGTTTTGGCCTGAGCCAATCATCATCCCTAAACGGGGGACCGCAGTGAGATCTGCTCCAGGATTCACTGTGAAAGCTGGGCCAAAAGTGTCTCACTACGGAGCAAGCGGGTCAGTGAAAACAGCATAAAATTGTACCCTTACACACTGATTTGAGCTTGTATGAAACAGGGCTATAAAGTCCAAATGCTCGTAAGTGACCGGTTGGCTTATGAAACATGGCTATTAACATATACTTTATGAATAAAAACTATTTATCTTGACTTCTTTTTTCTACCTTATAAAGCCCTAAAACAGCACTACACAACCCATCTGTCTCATACATCTGCTGGGACAAATGAGGGACATTATGAAGACGACACTTGGATGAGATGACTTATAATGCCGAAAATAAAGCTGCGATGAAGGATTAGACATGACTGCGAGGTAGAGCTGTGAGATAGAGAAACAAAGGGATTAGACCAGCAGCAGCGGCGGCAGCACAGAGGAAAGAGAGATATGGGTCAGGACAAGCAGATAGTGAAACCAGCCAGTCAGCCTGCCCCCGGGCCCTTACCCATAATCCATCAGGGCGCAGTAAATGGTTGCACTGGGCTGACACCGGGGGGAGGGGCGGCGCGCTCTCGAGGGTCACTGCGAGGTGAGTCAAGGTCGTGGAGCTTTAGCCGGGAAGCTAATGGAGCATTTGTTTTCACACCGCAACAAATGGTGCGGTTTCAAGGAAAGTTCTGTCAAGGAGGTGGTGCTCTTCCTGTATGGAGTTTGACCTTTGACCTTGAATGCAGATGATAGATCGGAAAGAGGACAGTTTGGCAGTTAGTCAGAGCAGGATTACACCATTAAGCTTCTTTTACTACTACAGGCATACGGCTAATCTAAAAGTACAATCTGATTAGAATTGTCCATGCTTCACTCAGTGGCAGAGTGGTTAGCCTCTCACACACATTAACACATATTTATGATCAGATGCTGCAGGATTTGTTTTAGGCTAAATGTACTTTTTTGTTTTGCTATAAATCTGTAACTGCAATAGTCATATTGAAAACAAGACAAGAAATCTTTCTTTATTAATGGCAGTTTATGAAAAAATGCCGCCGCTTCCTTGCTTCCATACAGATGTGGTTGCATTACCTATAATATAACAATGGATTAGGGAATGACAAGTTTATTTCCTGTATGAAATTAACCATATCAACCCCAAGCAGATGACAACGTCAGACCTAGTTACAGATCTTATCTGTGAGAGGGTGAGACCACATGTTTTTATTAGGCAATAAAGGAGATCGTATTCATTGAATCAGCTAATTTAGCCTACCAAATATGGTGAGGAGTTTTTGTTTTTCCACAGAAACATTATACATTTACTAATAATCGTTTTGTACCAGTATTGTCAGTCTCTTTTGGGTGAACATTTGAACTCATCTACATCTTATAAACAGCCAGAGAGTACGCTTGTTTAGGTTTTTAGCATGAGTTAGCTGCTGTTAGCTTTACAAACATGGCTTCGATAGCTTAGAAAAACGCCAGGTTTCTCGGAAATGCCTGTCTATACCATTCAATATGAATAACATGTCATCTGAACACATTTTCCATTTGTTTAATTTTATGGTGGATGTACTGTACTACTAATCGTAACCAACTCCAAGCCCCAGACCTAAACATAACCATTTTTTAAATTTCACCACAAATAAAACATCCCTACATGGCTTTTAAAACACATTTCTATGAGATATCATGTCTATTCTATGCTACGCTGTCTATTCATGTATATTCTTATTCTCATAGTGTGTCAACTCAATGCTGTGTCGTAGATACAAAGAAAAGGAAATGTGCTAATGTGACACACTATTAACATGGCATGAAAAGACACACATTCTATTAGAACATATTGAAAAGAATTATAGAGCCCAGGATGCACTGGATAAGTGAGCAAAGCAGTGCTGTAAAACGTTCTCAATTAAATAACTCTGTTTACATAAAAAAAAAACACATGCATTTAAACAAAATGGGAATTTAAACTCTAAAGATTTATTCATTTATTATGGCTCATGCAACAGCCTTGTCTCATGGGATCTGTGTCTGCGCCCATCCTTTTATCTCCGTATTATCTCTGCAACTAAAACCAGGACTAATAGCTGCTAATAGAAAGAAATGAATGAACATTTCCTGCCGTAATACGCTTAAACACTCATATTAAATCTGTACATTTCGGCGGAGTCAAATAAAACGAAAATAAATCTCCAAATAAGCCCCTGTCAGTCCGACTTCTAAAGCAGATAAAAGCCACAATAGCTGGTCTGGTGCTCCTGTTGCCATTAGCGGATAAGTGGGGCTAGATAATATCGCGGTGGGTAATTACTGTGACATGGCCTCTCCAGCTGCCTCCCAAGACATGGATTTTCCTCAAACACAGGAAGTGAACCCGGCCCGTGCATCAGATACGGCGGTGCGTCAGGAAGCAGACTTATAGGAGAAAAAATAAAAACTTTATCTGATGGCATCGAAGGAGCGGGGAAACTCTGACCTACATCTCCTTTAACACTGCTGTTTCGTCTTTCCAACCTGAAAAAAAGACTTTGGTGGAACACATTTGGTGCCCCTCGCGGCTACTTCAACTTTCGGAAGTGATTTTTGTATTTGTGTTGTGTGTGCGTGTGCCGTTGTCTGGAGGAATGAGTCCAAAGTGTGATTTTAGTCTAATCAAATTGTGCCATCTGTAGCACGAGGATAATTATGGAGATGTGTGGCGGCGTGTGGAGCAGGCTGGGGCAGAGGAACAGGAGGGGAACAGGTTCTTCACTTTCTATTGTGACATGGTGAGGAAGTACTTTATCTGCCCGTAATCCAATATTTAAATAGAGCTAGAGCAATATTGTAAAGCTGGAAACGCAGAGCGATCTCTAATAGCTTTTAGAAGTAGCTGGTTTGGGAAAAGGGCAAGGTTTAGGAAAAAGTTGCACTAAGCTAACGGTTAAGTTTAGGGAAATAACGTTTGTTACTGAGCCATGTGACACGTTTTTAAATAAATAAAATAACACAATGAATCTTATCCAAGCAATGATCGTGCTCTCGCTTCAGAGGTTGTGAGTTGTGGTAGCATGTTCTGACCGTTTCTAGTGGTTTGTACCCCGATACTCCGGTTCCCCACTACCCATGACATTGGTATTCTTCTAACCCTATATGGTAGTGACCAAGCCGAACACCGATATGGCTGCTTCTACGGAGATGCCTCAGTAACATTGAATAATGGACAAATGTAGGACAATTTCTGTAAGGGGACATTTAAGTGCACCTTAACCTTAACCTTTTTGTTAAAGTATCATAGCAAGTATTTAGGTTAAAATTAGTTTGCAGGGTTTGTTTGTTCCAACAACATACGTATGCTTGTTTTTGTTTTGTGTTTTAGTCTTGACTTATGATCCAACATATCTCCACTGTAATTTGTAATTTGGTTCAAAGACTCAAAATGCAAATCTTTTGGCACAAATAAATGGCTGAAGGCTGAGGCTTTGTAGTTGTTTTTAATGACTAACTGACTCAAAATAAAGAGAACAAGATTCACTCAGAAAAAAAAATAATAATAATAATAATAATTGATATTTTCTTTGTTAAAGTCACACTTTGTAAATTTTCACCCAAAAAGTGAACTTGTAAAAAAAACATGCTTTTTGTTTGTATTTTTTTCTAGGACCAAAAAACAATGTGTATATTTTCTTTGCATCTCCCCAAATTTGACTTTATGAGATCTGGAGAAGGGCCTCCTCTAGCTCGTTTCCATGGGAATATTGTTCCTTTAGATAAAGTCAGAATCAGAATCAGAAAGAATTTTATTGCCATTGTCAGTGAACAAACAGAATTCACAGACTAGGAACTTGCTGCGGTGCTAATGTGCAACATATAACACAGAAAACACAAATAAGATAAAGAATCTAGAGAGTAAAAAATATCAAATATAGTACAAATATTTAAGATATATAAAATCAAGTATAAGAGCATGCAAAAATAGGCCAATAAAATTAGGCAATAAAAATATACACATTAATCAGAACAATCAAAACACAGTGCAATCTGTCAGTGCAAGAGGTAGGACAATACAAAGATATTAACATAATGAATAAATGCACGAATGAATAAAGTGACAGGTGATGATATGACTGTTAAAGTGACAATGCAGGAGATCAACAGAGTTGCAGGTGGCAAAAAGTAATCTACCAGATGCCATAAAACTGATGTATCTGCATGAAGAATGTTCCAAAGTATGGTTTTAACTTGTATTTCATTTCAACTGAATCATGCACTTGATATTCCACCTTCAGAAAGTTACATAATGTCACTTTAAATATGAGGAGCAGTAGAGCTGTTGTCTATAATTAGGACCTGAATGACACTACTTTGGGAATAGGTTTTAGTGGAGCAAAAACCAAGACTGTTTACTGCATGCATGTGGTACTTGCAGACAAGCCTGTGAGTAAAAGTACATTACTACCTTATTTGTGTTCCAAGCCTGAGGTCAGGAGTTACGTGCAAGAGGATTACAAGCCAGATTAGAGAACGGATGACTGGACCAGGTTACAAGTTAACCAGCATATCAGTGTGTAGACTTATGCTTACACTAGTCACCGTTGTAATCAAGCAGACTTCTATAAGAGACAATCAGCCGATGCAGAGCTAAAGCCTGATTGTGCCTCACCATCACAATCACAGTGTAGAACAGACTGTGGTCACTGCTGCCTGCAAATGCTAAAAATACACAGGAGCGATAGCTAAAAATGGATGGAGGTTTTCTGTGTCACAAAATGGTACAAAATGTGAGCTAATCTTTAGAAGTTTTAGCATTATCTTACAAGTCCTATTGTTATGTCTGCTGCTACTGCCACTACAGTGACTTAGTCAGTATAAAGGACAATGTAGTTTGATTTTATTGGCTAACAAGACAAGGACTAAAATGCTTTTGTCTTGATGATTTTGGTAGATCAGTTTTAAATCACTCAAAGTATCAATACTGAACTTTTACATGTATCATATAACATTAAAATGCAGTTGTCTCCATTGTTTATCAATTGTATTTTGTAATGCACCACCCAGTGATTCCCAAAGTGGGGTCTGGGGTCTCCTGGGGGTCCTCAGAGGCACTGCAAAGTGACTCTCAAAGTCACTTTGCATCCTTTACTAATTTACTGATTAAATCACTAAGTTCAAAGCTATTATCATTTTGTTCTTTTTACATCTAAATCTTAAAGGAAAAAAACATTCAAATGTATGTTTATTTAAGTTTTTTATTATTTATTTTAGAATAAATACATAAAAAAATAAATATTCTAAAGCAGGGGCTGCAACCTTAAACAGCAAATGAGCCACATTTGTCGACTTTAAATCAAGTCAAAGTCGGAGAGAGCTGCAACTGTATTTAGTAAAAACAAAACAAAACATACAGTTAAGTAATGTGAAGTTACAGACTGTTTCTTTTCATTATGTAATGCACCTGTGCATTTGGTCAATACATTTAGAAATTATATAACCAGTATATATCTAAATAACTGCTCATTTAAATTAAATGCACTGTTTGTATCTAACCTTCATTTTTCCAGGAAGTCCCTGGAGTCAAATCTCTTTTTCAAAAAACCTGGCCAAGAGGCACCACTGAACAAGAATGTAGCTTTTTTCTGTCTAGTCCCTCATTCTGAATCAAATCTCAAAGAGCCACAAGAGTGGCTCGGTGGCAGAGCAGATAGCGCCTCACAGCAAGAAGGTCGCAGGTTCGATTCCCGCACGGCCCGGGCCACTGTCACTGAGTGGGGAGGAGAGGGGTTCATCTCACTGTGAAGCGCTTTGTGACACTGTGTCTGTGACAAGCGCTATACAAGATACTTATTGAGTACTTATTTTTAATCAGATTACATGGTGGGTCTTTAAAGTGTTACCGATGTCTGCAAATATTTTACTCTATATACTTTTTGATCATAAGGTGAAGTACCTCATAACCGAAATGGCACTCAAAACTCTCAAACCACACAGAAATCCAAAAATATGAAGAATTTTAAACTATGCAAAAAAGCGAGCTTGCATCATAGTTTACTCCTTGGACTACTAATGACACGTTTTAGCGGTAATTTACTCCAGCAGAGATGGGTGCATGTCTGAGTGGGAGTGTTAAAATTAGCATATTGAAAGCTATGTGCGTCCTTAAAAACATTATGATTTTGCGCGTGCACTTCCTCTGCCTCCTCGTGGGTTTAAATGCCAGGATGCAGGCGTGTTGGTGAATACAGACCATTAGAATCCACACTGCTGCTGATGACATTTTGTGCTTTGCATCATACACAAAAGCGGTTCGCAGCGGGCCACAGCTGATGGGATAGGGACATCTTTCAAGTCGCCAATTTACCACGCCGAATGAAATGGCACCGTGACCTGCGGACAAAAGGAGAAGCGTAAACAGCGTCAAATGTATAATCATATTAATAAAGTGGGGTCAGTATGGAGCTACAACTGCTAGACTACGGCTTCTACACTCTTACTTTAGCTAACTGCAAACATTCAAAGGCAGGTGTATTTATCCACATTTGTGTCCACTTTAAGGTGCTGTAATGGTTTTTTACAGATTTACAAATGAATGAAACTTTTTGTAATATTATGTACATCTTTAAAGGCACTGTAGGTAATTTCTTGCATTAAAACTTGATAATAACTTGATTTGAAGTGGAAATTCAGGTGGAAATTTGCCCACAGTATTTTAGTAAAGTCCCATTTGTTCACCAAATCCACAAATCCGTCTGTTGTTGTTGTTAGCATTGTGGCTAACTTCCATTAGTCAGTTTAAAATGTATTATTTCTGTTTGAGTGTTGCACTTTTAAGGAATTTCCAGAGTTCTCTAAGGCTAGAGCAAGTTTAACCTGCACTTTAAAACCATTACATAGATACACTTTCTGCTTCACAGCGTAAAATAATTATAAGCAGATTACTTGCAAATTTTAACCCAAGATGTTTATAGTAGAAAAACAAGTTTATTCTTCTCTAGCAAACTAGAGAAGATAAATATTCAATGATTTTCAGATGTGTCAAAATAGTCCAGGACACAAACATAAGGATCGACAGTGTAATGATTACTTGTCTCATAGTTGCGTCATGTCGGGTAAGGTACAGAGGCACAACACACTTGGCAAGTTCAGAAGAGGTGCGTCCTGTCATCGAGCACAGTTAAAAAAAAACTTAAACTAAGGTTTTATGCATATAAATGAAGTTTTCCACTAAACTAAAAATAAAAAGTTGTATTACATTTTAACACGTTTTTTTTTTTCTTAGAATGATATGAGAATAACTAAAAAGGTTACATCTACTCTTTTTTTCATCTAATCATACAGAAGTTATTTCTTGAGAGAGCTAACAAAATTAAACATTTGGAGAAAAAGTTGGAGGTACCACACATGTCCCCTTGGAGCCTTAATAGTTAATTAATGACTATCACAGGGCAGTAAAGCCTGGCACTGTATGACTGCTCTGATTGGCTGTTGTAAAGTTCATCAGCACAACATGTTGAAACCCTACGATTGAACAAAAAGGCGTTTAATTTTAAATGCTGAATATTCCAAATCTCAGTCCAGTTACGACGACTTATCACAACTATGCCAACATTTGAATCATTCATTAGATTGTCATATTATCTATGTCTCTCTGCAGCCCAGTTTCCGAAGAAAACACAGATATACAACAAAACGTCAAAAGCATACAATAAGCACATTTTCTAAGTCAAAACAACCAAAAAGGAACATTTCGGTTGAAGCCAAGGAGCTAACCCTAACCCATTTTCTTTGGGTTTAACAGGTAAATCTTAACTTATCCCAAGCCCAGCCCTAAGCTTACCCATTTTAGTAACTTGAAACCTAAACTTACCAGTTAAACTCAAAGAAAATGTCTTTTGACTTTTTGTAGCATATTGACATTAAAAATGTTTTCTTCTGAGACTATATGTTGCCCTTTGCATTATGCACAATTCAAAAATACAGTTTCACTTGATAGAAACAGCTTGGACACCCCTGCTTTGGCGTCATTGTCAACAACAAAATTCACAAACGAGGAATGTTCTTTGAGGTTTAGTTGCATCATAAACCAGTAGGTAATCACATTAAAACATAAACAATGACAAAATATAGAAAACACAAAGGAAAAGGGGTTACTTTCACAACAACCATACTTGCATATCAGAAAAAAGCAGTGCAAAATTAGCAGTGAAAACAGCTGACTTTGACACTAACAAGAATATGTGTCTTTGGCGTGATTCATGGGACACATACATAAGGCTTTTCACGCGGCGCTCTGGTGTTGGGTGTGTGTGTGTGTGTGTGTGTGTGGGGTGAGAACTCTAAGACATGGTAAACACTTCAACTCTCTCAAGCGACTTCTTATCTAAGCCCGGCCAGTGAGGGTTCATCTTATTAGACTTTCAGAAATAGACCAAGGCGAATCTCGGTCCCTTCGTATGGCCAGATTGGCAGAGCAAGTCGCGGGGAAGTGATTTCGGGCTTGCATTGAATTGAATTGCTAGAGGGGGCCCGGTTGGTTAAGCAAGGCCTTTAATTTGCTCTGGAGTGCGTATTCCCGTTCCTGATATGCCAGAATGTAATTGGAATCTGTACAAGAGCCGCTCGTTTTCATTTGAGATTTTGTATCATCCAAACATGCTTTTTGTGTGGAAAGTATCAAGCCGAGAGTAATTGAAGCGTATCTCTGGAGATAGCATCTTATCTGAGGTGATAAGAAGGGTATAGACGCCACATGGGTACACAGGTCGAGGAAAAAAAAAAGAATAAATTGGAAAAAAGGAAACAGTTGCTGGTGATTGGCTGAGGTCTTGACATATGGAGATGGATATCGGCGTACAGTGCGTCACAGGCACTACCCACACACACACCTCTCGCAGTGTGGTTCCTGTGTAATGATCTGGGGAGTCTGGACAGCCGTCTGCTTAGCTGTGCCGCGCCGTGGGGTGCTGTGCCGAGCCAGAGGAGGGAGAGACAGGAGGAGACAGAGACGCAGCTCCTATTTTTGGGCTACCAAAGACTTGTATCCTGGCAGCCGCTCTCCTCTCCATCCTGTGCAGAGATGTGGGAAATGAACAAACACGGCCTCCTGCTGCGAAGAAAAGAGGGTTGGAGTGAGACGCTTGATAAATGAGAGAAACTTAATTGACTCCATGATGCTACAAACAATTAGCTTAGCCAGTCAGTGACACAACACCTAAGGAAAAGGAAAATCCGCTGCAATGCAAGACGCTATTTATCTGCTTGTTTTTGTAAATGGAGATGGACACAGACATAAGGAAAGTGAATCTATCTTCAGTATTGTCCATTTAGGTTAAGCCTGCTATACTTCTGTTGACGCTGATGAGTTAGCAGTGTCCTTGGTAAAGTACAGCAACTCAACATGATTTACTTTTATATGGATGATGGTTATGTGAGAGTTTTATTCATCCATTTCATCATAATTGTCCCAGAAAGACAGACCATAACTAGCCAGTTGTATCTCCGACTGTCTCTGATCCTGTACACAAAGCCCATTTTCTTTCTATCTTAAATAAGCACACCTGGTCAGAATGACTGGTTGGCTTTGAATTGTTAGCCACACTATGTAATCATCCCAGAACTAGTGTCTTTTCTCCTTTATCTGCGAGCACAAAGCAGAAAAAGAGGGACAGCTCCAGAGATCACCTGCGAGTGCGTTTTGTAAAGAGCTACAGTAAACTCTGGATATCTCAGCAATGACACTTGAGCAGCTTACAATGATGTTAGCGAGCATCAAACTGCCAACCTTTGCTAAATAAAACATTAGTCTTTTGATCTGGTGACATCTCGCATGTCGCCTTCACAGACTTCACTGTGGTCGTTCCTGGGATGCATTGAACTGTTAAGCAAGCTCTTTTGTCTCCTTCTGAATATTTAAAATGCTTTGTTACACTGAAACCAAAGACATTAAGGATATAAAAGAGTTCTTTTTGTGCGGTCTGGACCCTGAAGACCAGAGCTTTGAAGCTCTAGTCTTACTGGGATCTTGTGAAATCAGCCAGACGGAAGCATACGGCACTGCGGGCTCAAACTAGGCCACTCCTGCTGAGCTGTTGCTTTATTTCCACTAGTGAGAGTGATGATTTGGAGGGAGCTTGAGGGAGATGGTTGATACGGATGCGCTTCCCTTGGCACTGTTGATTACTCGATGCCTTTTGAAGCTGTGACGACAGCAGCCGAGAGGACACTTGACCTCTATTTTCAAGTTGCTTTAGTGAAGGTGCTGGCTTATGGGGCTTGTTCAAAGCACTGCCTTCCTTTGAATGTCAGTTGCCAAAAGAAAGATTACTTTAAAATAATAAGCAAGTAAGAGTAAAACAGTGACAAAAATATTTACTGCCCTCTCATAACAAAGTCTTCTTTCTCAGACGTTTTTCCTGTCTGTGCTTTATACTATAATTGGATACATAAGGTACACTGGTCAGATTATGCACTAAAGTGTACTCCTAAACCTTAACTTTGCTGTCAGTAAATGATTTAAATTAAAATTCTATCTCTCACAAAAGCCATGATCGATCCGATTGGCAGAGAGCCGGACCTCGATCATCTCTGTAACAAATGATTTATTTATTTATTGTTTATATACCAGTTGTGCACTCTTATAAATGCACATAATTAAGTTACCAGAAAAGTTCACCATCACAACTGAAAATGATTTCTGTTCCTTTCTTACATGAAACAACAAAAAATAGAAACGGTCTGGAACACATTTTGGTTTCAGCACACATTTTCTTACAGCATGGTCATTCTTAATAATCAGTGTTTCATTTCATTTTATTACTTGTACAATTCATGTGATTTGATAGTTATAGCTTTAAACGGTTTCCTACAGAAACATTTAAGGAGGTCTTTATATTACAGTCCAGGGATTTCCACAGTTTCATTCACTTTCAAATGATCATTGATACGATTACATTTCTGTAAAATATAGACTATTTAATCTGAAGCTGACTCACTTTAAGTCTTCTCCTCTCTCCTGCGGCTCACGTTAAAATCTTAATAAAATAATTAGTCAGCTGAGATACCATCAACAGATTAATTGACTAAATGACTAAAGGCCCTAATTTAAAGTGGATAAATATAACCGATGTCGACCCGTCTCCGGTGAAGCCCTCGAGAACTCCAAAACAGTCGGAGAATACGAGACACTTCTTCATCTGATATGACGTGTTACGGCAATAGAAGAAAGGCATGTGCTACAACCTGATAACAGAACAGCTTCTAGGAAACAGAGATGCACCAGCTGAAGATTTGATGGAAGAAACTCTGCCTGATTTGTCAACACATCAGCACCAGCATCTCGAGCGGGGCTGGTGATCACAGGGATTATGTTGCTAGCATGTTCTTCCATTACACCGGCAATCAATTTGAAGTAAAGTCAGAGCTATAGTAATACACAGTGCAGATCAGTTTGTATAAAAGTCTCCTCGCAGTCTTCCCCTGGCACTTAATCAATAGTCTGCTTACTTTGCGGTGATATACAAATGCAATGTGAATGGAAAAAAGTGGGCCGCATAAAAATGTATGAGTGCCATTTGTCAGAAATTTTGAAAAGCTGTATATAAACACTTTGCAATAAAAGTCAACATAAGCCAGAAGCATTAAGTGTATTAAAAGGGGGAACAGCAATAAATTAAATTGTGCAAGTCCCATTACCATAGAATTTGTGGGGCAGAAAAAGAACTGTGTCATTACTTTTGTCAAGAGCAGCCGCGTGTTGTTTGCAATTCCATCTCGTTGTGGTATAAATTATGCTAAAATATAGTGTTTTTGTGTTTCGTATTAAATTACTTTTTGTAAGGATTGTTATGTCTAGCAAGGGACAATTGTTGCATAAAGCAGGGGGTGAAACAAGTGGTTTAACAAGAGCGGGTTTGTGATCAGATGCATAATGATGTTGGCCTTATAGTGAGCAGCCACGCTTTAGCGTTAGCACTGACAGACAATCGCATCCTTTTATTAACGCACTTTGGTTCTTTGGTGAAGTTTTACCTGATTTGTAAAGTATTTATCATGTTGTCTGAGAAAATTAATCACAACTCACTGGTCACTGTCTGATCTCATTGTATTTTTCTTATTTTACACTGAGGTAGTGAAAACTTCATAGAAATGAACTAAACAGGAAATGAACATGCTGGTAAGATGTTAGCATTTTCAAAAATACACAAGCCAACTAATGCTCTGCGCAGTCTAATTTTTTTCTCCATTTAAGTTATGCCATACATCATCACTTTGCATTGGTGCTATGCTAGCAAAAGCTTATACAGTATTTCAAAATATTTACTTTAAGGATAAGGGTAAGGTTGGGGTTCGGATTAGGTTGAATTAATTTGGTAAAGTTTAAAGATTTGGGAAAGGTATGCTAATCAGGTTATATTCAATACAGCTAATCTCTTACTTAGCATTAGCATTTAGACACAAACACGCTTTTTTTAAAGTGAAATTTTCTTCTGATTTGTAAAGTCTTTAATATCTTTCTGTAACTTTCACCACAAACTCACTGTCACTGTCTGACTCTGAGTATTTATTCTTTTTAAACTGGTGTAGTAAAAACCCCATAGAAAATACTCATAAGTAGAGTAGTTTGCTATTTTGAAAATAAACAAGCCAACTGACACTCTGCACACAGATCAATTATATCAGGATCTAATATAAAGATCAGTTAAGTATGCTACATTCTTTTAATAATTCTGTACCAATCCGAAATATAATTTGCTCAGAAGTTGCAAAGTCAAAAAATTAAGTAACAAACAAACAGAACATAAATGAATAAAATGTATAAATGTGTAACATTTTGCACTTAATTTAATATGGGAACAGGCACATACTGTAACATTACAGATATGGACCACCTCAAATTTTGCATTTTAGTGTCTTTGTGAGACGACATTTTTTTCAGCTATATCAACTTTTTACTACCCCTTACTTAATTTGCACATGAGCAAATGCTGGATAAATCTGGCCCATAAACTCTACATATTATTGCAAGCTAACACATTGACTCAACTCCACCAACTCACCATTGAAAAGTGTCAGAGAACCTTATCTTTGGAGCCCAAAAGTGTTTCTGTAAACATACTGTATCTATTTCATTTTGTGCTTTGATGTGATCTGTTTGTGGACCCAGCGCTAACATCGCAGTGTTGATTCTGCAACTTTGGGAACCGTCTGGTGTTTGCAATACTAGAACATGCTACAATCCTCAAATAACTTTAACTTCATTTATTTATTGTCCTTTATCCAACAATCACGGTCCCACTGAGAAATGGAATATTGAATCAAAGAATGCAGCTGGTCAGGCTCTGTTTACTGCATTTCACATTTATAACAAGGTGGCTAAAGCTAGAATTTCTGAACCTTTACATCTCAAATTTAGCCAGCTGCAGCTCGTGATCCAAAATCGGACTAAAAATTGTCATTGTTATTCCACGAGCGCTCGAAGTTCTTCAATATTTGATGACTTTGTGTTGGCTGTTGAGATGGTGCCTTTGGACTCACAAACATAACGCTTGGTGGAGGACCTGCAGGTGCATTATCATAATCCATGGAACACAGTCTGGTACCTTCACAAGAGTCACTATGAGATATACAGTCTCTTATTGCAGTGTAGTTTGACCTTTTACTGGTATTTCTTATCATTAGTATTTTCTGAAGTCATGAGTATTTAGCAAATGAGTATACATAGAAACATGCAATTGTACAGTTTGATGACTGAAATGCAATATTATTGACTTAAATACTCAACTGAGATCTTGGAACTTGACTTGGGATGTCACAAAAGTTTAAAAAAAAAAAAAAAAACACACAAAAAAGAAATGCTGTGTCTGAACACCGTCTGAACATCCAAAGTACAAATAATACCACTACAAACTGACTCCTGTGCACTATATAAGGGTCAAAGGAGTCAGTTTGTAGTGGTGTCTTAATGTCCAACAGGTTAAAAAGTAGTGCACTCAAATTCCCCACAATGCATCTGGCCCTCAGGTCTGTGTGAGTGACAAAAGTCTAGATCTCTGCATCTTTCGCAGTACATAGTGTAGAAACAGAAACCTTAGAAACACTTTTGACAAAAGAATAATGTTCCTCACATCAGGAGGCATTGAACAGACCTTAATTCGTGTCAATCCATCCCATATTGCACGCAAAACATGAGTGTCATAACAAAAGTATCTGACTTTTGCGAGACAAAGTGGGAAGTCAACTGTGCGCGGAATGGAGCGGTATAGGGGCCAAACACACCGCACGAGGATTCCGAAGACTCGGGGGAGGGGGGTGTCACTACACTCTCCGCCAGGCAACTTGCTCACGAGGGCTCGCATTTATCCCGCTCGAGACAGTGACGCGGGTTTCAATCAAATGGCACAAAAATATGTCTGTATTGGTGCATTTTAAAGACACCAGCAGCACTTCATCCTCTCCCACACTGTTTGGGGCGTAATGTGGATATGTAGCCTGCGTAATGACGTGCAGCACAGAATCTCCGAGGTGTCAGTCGGGGCTAGGGTGAGTTTCGGGACATGTGGGACAGGATTCGATTCGGAACACATGCGTGAATTTTGGGTCTGGTCACCCTAACTACAATATGTATCATAATCCTCAGTTCA
This sequence comes from Mugilogobius chulae, assembly GCA_038363315.1. Lineage (NCBI taxonomy): Eukaryota > Metazoa > Chordata > Actinopteri > Gobiiformes > Gobiidae > Mugilogobius > Mugilogobius chulae. The sequence continues at coordinate 20,691,231 of CM076416.1, forward strand.
TTAGCTATTTGTGATTTAAACTCATTGAATATGTGTCCTATTGAAGTAAGATTCAAATAAGATGTGACTAACAGGCAATATAGTAATTGAGGCATCAACATTCATCAAACAAGTGTAGTTTAAGCAATTCATGAGGGAACACTGTTAAACAAATACTAACAAACAGCAAACAAACAAACTAGAATTAAAACAATAAAGTGAACGTAAGATTGTATATCAGCACACTTGTGTCAGCCTAAAATAGACCTTAAATTTCCATAAAAGGTCGATGATATAATAATAATAATAATAATAATAATACATTTTATTTGAAAGCGCCTTTCAAGACACCCAAGGACACTGTACATGACAAGAACTAAAAACATTAAAATAACAGAATAAAACAAAGCACAAAACTGGATGAAAGTGAGTCAATCCACTCCCTAAAGAACATGGCCTAATATTAGCATTTGATACAAACGGAACTACAAAAAAACATGTCTAAGAAAAAACTCTAATCATTCAATCTTCAAAATATCCCAGAATTATAGCCCATGCCTTGGCGGAGGTATAATCTTGATGCTTCATTTAAAATTTCCCTTAATTCCAGACATTTGACACACACGTGATGATGCAAGCTTCGCCTCCACAGCAGAATCACCTTGGGAACCAAATCCAGCAGTGTTTTTGAAGGTCTGACCAGCGAGTATCACACAGTAAAAGCGTTTGATTTGACCTGCCCACGTGGATGTAGTGCTGTGATGGTTTAAGTGGCAGCGGAGGCAGACATTTTTCTTTGTGAAGCCGTGACAGTATCGAGACTCATTGCCCAAAGAGCAGAGTCTGTTTGTTGCAGATAATTTTTGCCTACCCGCTGGCATCATTTTACATTCAAATTGAAGTGGTGGATTCTTATTTAAAAGCCCGAGCGAGAGAGAAAGTCAGCGAGGAAGGAAATTATGGCCAAATAAAACTGGGCAATTTTAACAACGACCTTATGTTGGACATTTCAATTTATTATGCAATTATTTGATAGGAAGTGCTTCTTTTGAAACATAGCTAGTCCATTTACTGCCCTGCTCCCACACAAAAAGCATATTTCCACTTCTACAGGTAGATGATGAGTCACTTAATTCACTGCAAGTTTGTTCCTGGCTTCAATAAGTAACATGACATCCAGTTTTGAATAGAGTTTATTTTCCCGTCACAACAGAGACAGATGGGGAACTGCTTTATAAGAAATCAGGCCAGACAACTGACTGCTTAACATCAAGACTCCAAGTAACAAAATGTTCAGAAGTGTAATCTTTCCCCAAACGCAGTGTTGTCGATGCAGATCTGACATGCCCAGAATGTTTCGCAGCAACTCCTTTGTGGATTGGTGTCGAAGAGCCCCGGAGGCATCTTAAGCCTTCTAGATCAAAACAGGACACGTTTTTCATAAATCACAATGATGTACACGCATAATTACTGTGCCACTGGTGGGATACGTGCAGTTGTGTTGGTATGGATAGGACTCTATAGTTTTAGATATGTAAAGAAGAATGGTGCGCAGCTGAATCTGTAGGTGCCAGGGTTTGTTTGAAATGCAATCTAGTACAATTTAAACTTTAGCTTACAGGAATGAAGCTGATATCTCTGTATTATTTTATACATTCGCTTGTAAATTTTCCAAACAGAAATAGAGAACTTCAAGTCTGGAGACAAAGAACCTAGAATGACAATGCAGAGTTGAATTAAAGGAGAAAATATTTTTCTTTTTGAAATTACAGTTTAAACTATTGCACAAGATTATTTTACTATTTGTTCTCTGAAAACTGCAAATTTGATTTAAAATGTCATTGTATTGTTCAAAACTACAAAATATTTGTGAGTGATAATGACTAACAATTGACAATATCTACTAATATATAACCGATTTGGATCCCGACAGCAAGGGCAATCAATGCAAGAGGTGCAGAGCAAGATCAGAATCTTTGAGTCTAAACTGGGTGGTGGTGGAGGGCTGCAAGAATCAAAGTGCCGAATAGGGAAATGGGAGTCGATTTAAGTGTTGAGGTCTGAGCTAAGCCAGACCAGCAGAGATAGTTTTAAAGTTGAAACATTAACCATGTTTCCATTAGCCCAGTTTGTTATGTTTATGTTATGTTTCCGCAGGGTCATCCACACTCACTCACATGTGAAACAGGTTTTCTTAATAAATACAATCTAAATCATATCTGAATTGTGCCTTTTCTCCCTGGTGTCAATGTGAGTAAGTCTCATAAAGACGTTGTGACGCTGTGAGACGAGGCTCAATCTGAAAGTACTTCCAGTTCATCATTGTGAGCAGTAAGAGAGCCTCCTCCAGGTTTCCTATCTGAAAGCAGGACCCTCAATGGGACCCTCATCAAACGAAGCGTTACGACTAACTTTGCGCAGTGGGAACATCATAGGATTGTACTGTCCTGAACTGTGCCTATAGATACAGGAGACATTTTCTAAACAATCAAGTCTCAGTGACATATACTGAAACACTGCTGAATCAAATGCATATTTGAGTAAACTAATGATGTGGAACTACAGTTATTAAATTTGAATTTTTATTACTGTTCGGACAACACTTTTTCTCAAACTATGAAAGAATTTGCTATTGCATTCTTCCTTTTACGATATCTACTCAGACTTTATTGCACAATGTTGCTGAGAGACAAATTGAACCAGTGAGTCTCCAGAAGCCCCTGTGAGCACTAGCCTGACATGCTTGTGCAACATCACTGTGCTCCTCATGAGAGACACACACAACTGTCTGTTTTTCTACGCTTTCACAGTCCACGCGTTCTGGATGATTTTTTCAGCTTTACTATGACCTAGACTTCTATAGAGAAAAAAAGGTTAAAGCCATATTCACAGTCAGAAACTTTCGTCTCAGTCTTCTTGCAGGTGAAAGAACCAAACTGATACAAATGAGAGCTAATATAAATGCTTTTCATACACATAAGCAGACGTTTGGCAAGGAAAGCGACAACTCATTTATGTCCAGAATTAGACTTTCAGACATGCCATAAGTGCGCTGCTTCCAACTTATTTACACTTCTAAATAAACAAATTGAATCTCTGGTAGTTTTAACTTGAATAGTTGGTCATTTCTGCTGATCTAAGATGAGCGAAGCACATTTCTATATAATTACCTGGTTGTTTCTTACCTGGTGCAGTTAAACCTCTCTTAAGTCTTCTTCCGTCTCCATTAAAAAAAGAAAAATAAAAAAAAAGAAAAGAAACACAGCCAATTTCAATGACTTTCACTACATTTAATATACATATGTGATGTTTTTTACTTAGATTAGATAGACTTGACCAATGTGTTTGAAACGCTTTCCACAATGTTCATAATCCAGAGCTAAAGAAGTTAGCGAAATGCTAAAAACAATAGATAGAGAAAGATTGTATTGTCATTCAGGTTCAATACCACGAAATTCAATTTTGGTTCAATGGCTCTCCACAAATTGAAGTACATTAAAAATTAATACCTAAATAATAATATGAATCATAGGGAAGACATTTTTCTAGGTTTTTTCATTTCATTTGTTGTATTCATTCATACAAAATAAAAAATGAATTACAACAAAGGTAATGTATACATGGGTGAATAGGAGCATGAAGAAGACAGGTCTTACAATTATAAGCCCCTTTTACCAATACTAAGAAGACATTAAAATAGTACGCCATCACTTTTGTTGTCACAACAATTATAAAAGCAATAAATATATTGAGTAATGCAGAATTTTTAGATCATCTTTCTTTCTTTTTGCTCTTACTTAATGCATTCTGAGGCTCCGAAATGTTCACCATGATAATAGCTTTTTTCACAGCTATTACGAGCAAGAAGTAATGATATGCTAACAGCAGTGAGCCACAATGCTAACAACAACAGACAAACTTCTTGGTGGAGTTTGGTGAACAAACATGACATTTGATCATTTTCACCTGCCTACAGAGTTTGCTCTAATGCATATATCTAGAAGTTGGGTTTTTATTGCTCAAAAACACCTTGATAAAACATGATTTATTACACTGATCCGTCTGAAATATCACATGCTTGTCTCCATGGAAATATCTAAACATAAAGTCATACTGTGTAACATTCTGTAGACAAAGCTATGCCACACAATTTTACCACATTTGTAGACTGATCTTTTCCGTTCAAGTGTTACCGTTGAATCAAATACAAAGTCACTGTACCCAACCACGCGAGCCGCTCTTAAAGGCACTCAACGTCGACAATATCTGAAGAGGTGACATTTGCAACCTGTCAACGTCGCACGGCTTATTACAACCAGAAGCTTAAAGGTGAAATAAACTGCACTTTTCTTTATGCTTTCAAATGTTAAAATGTATCACTTAATCTGTGTATGAATATCTGTGGAGGTGTCAGACTGTAGGAATGCGTCTGCCGCTCGCACATTACCTTAGAGATGATAGGATGATTCTGTTATGTGAAATTTATGCAGCGTAGCGTCTCGCCAAGAAATGTCAGCTCTTGTGCTTTTACAGGTGTGCAGATTGGTGTCTCCTTTTCAGCTACAAAACGGTATTAAAGCAACATTTTGTCTCTAAGCAGAAGCGAAGAGTGTGACTGAGTTTTGTTTGATCAGAATGCGTTTTTCAAGGTTGTTTTGTGCAATAAAAATCACATAATTGAATAGACAGACATGTTTAAAGGGGCTGTACCTGATTTTTTACTGTCTTACAAATGTAAACAAACAGAACTATTCAATGTTAGCCATGCTTTTGGGGCTGCAAGGTTCTTTGAATTGAATTTGTCGAAGTCAATTCTATAGGTCATGTTTAAAACGTGGATTGTGAAGCTATTAAGATTTATAAAACAATACTTGCTAGAATAATACAGATTTTTAATGTTGTCCTGTCCAACCGGAAAATAAAATATATGTTGAATTTACTAAATTTTTCTATGATACAATATTGCAAACAATACATTTAATTAAATTCAGTTATTTTTTTATATAAAGTTTAATTAAATTAAATGTTTACTTCCAATCTAAAAAAAAATATTGATTATACTTTTTAATGATTAGCATGTATTATTTGCTGATAATGATTACACCCAATGAGTTTCTCCTCTGTTTGTCTCACTGTGGCTCCTGAGGTTCCTCCTGTGGTCTCCCATCCAGGTACTGCCCAGACCAAACATGCTTAGCTTCAGAGATCTGACAGGATCAGATACACTGGCAAGATACACTGCCACCTACTGAACTGAGGTGTTTGGCACTGCTTTCTCCAGCATGTGCAATAAGTAGATCTTTGGATTTACAAAATTTGTTGGTGTAAGTATCGAGTAAATAAAATACACACTTTTAAATTTCAGACAATTGGTGTCATTGTTAGTCTACTGTAATTTCTGGATTATAAGACGCTACTTTTTTCGCGAGCTTTGAAATATGCGGCTGATATGGCAATGCAGCAAAGTTATAGATTCTCATAGACTTACTATTAACAAGTGCGGCCTATACAGTATGTACTTTTCATTTTTTTTACTTAAATCTAGTGGGTGCGACTTATATTCAGGTGAGCTAAAAATGTATATATGCTACCTTTAATAATGTCCTGAATCTTTTATCTTTTTTCAGTGCAATTTTGTGGCTCATAATTCTTAACTTGTGTCAAGTTTAGAAGCGCTAGAGTTGACTTGTAATGATAAGCTAACTGAAACAACACACTATCAGATAGACACAACACAACAAACCTTTATTCATTTATTTTTTCCCCCAAATAGATACTGCAAAACTGATTTAAGATGGGGTTATATAGATGTATTATTTTTAATAATGTGATTTTGATGTATCTTTTCCTGTTTTGTAAAGCCTTTTGAATTGCTTTAAGTACAAATTGAGCTATACGAATAAAAATATTTACACTAATACTCCTTTAATTTGCAGCATCTTAAACAATCATCCACAGTCTTATGTTTAATGCAACACAGTGTCATGATTGTCTGTTTACACCTGGTTTCATCCTCCAAAAGCATAACAGATGAACCGTGTCATCAAGCTGTTTTATTTTATCAAGCGTATTATCTTTATTCAAATGATACGACATGCTGGGGTTTTATCAGAGCTCGGCTTTGGTGCATTGTGAATGGTCTGGAAAAATGTTGATCTAAGGAGTCTGAGAGCCACACAATGCATGAAATGAGGTGAATCATTCAAAAATGTTCAGTTGGCTTCATTAGCCTAACACTTCAATAAATCATTGGACAATAATTTTAAGTTTATATAATGACAAAATGTTTATTATTTAGATATATTTTGTCAGGTTGTGTATATTAGAACAATGTGCATTTACATTAAGCACAATGGTAGAAATGTTTGTAACAGATTCTAGCGTTACAGCTAATTTCCATCTGTAGTCTTGGGGAAGGGGAGGGGTGGAACACTCTGAGGAAAGCTATACGCAGACATGCTAACTCCACATAGAAACGCCCCAGGCTGCTTCGCTCAATTGCACAGATTGTTCAGATTTTACAGACAATAATACTTTTTTGTAATTCAGTAGGAGGTCTGAGGGCAAATAGTCCTAGGGTCAGTTGGCCTCCGGGTCCTGCATAGACCTCTCATAGTTTTACACAACTGTGATTGGATCTCTTCTCATCTGGCCCCATACCTCCCTCCTTTGCTGGTAGGACCCAGTGTTTTAGATGTAACTCTCTGCGTATATAAACCTTCATCTATACCAGTGATCATTCATACGCTGATCAGAAATGTATGAGAACAAACACAACCTTTAAAATTTCATGTAGAGCAAGTACTTGTTGGGGTGAAATGTCACTTTGCAGGTCTGCAGCTTTGAACAGTAGATGTTTTCCTTTTCGTTTTTTAATATAAATTTGAATATAAATGTTACTGTTTACTAACCTGTAAGAAGAAAAAATATAAATGAATTAACTGAAAATTACTAGTAAATTATTTTTTACCGTTCTAAGCTCAGCTACCCTAGTGAGTATGTAGCTTTTGTGTTTCCATCTTGTTGCTTCTTGATTGTAGAAAATCGCCACATATTTTTTTTATCCTTATTTTTTTCTTGTGTAAATCTGTGTAAGCAGGGTTTTGTTTTTTATAAGTGTCATTCATCAGCCTAAACCCTTTTGGCAATTTCAATGTAAAATGTCTTGTTTAAAGGGGTCCTATTATGTAAAATGTAGTATTCAAAGATTTTAACCTTGTTATAATGACCTCCCTTCATCATTAGTTTACTCAAAGTTATGTTTGAATTGATTCATGCATGTTTGCGTAATCTTGTATTGTTCTTCAGATGGAACTCAAGTGCTCAGAAAATCCCTGTTATCACCTACCACCTATCCCTCCCACTTTATTATTCAAAAGATTAATACTCAAAGTGAAGTATATGCGGTTGTAAACTGTCCCCTACTTTACAACAATAATTATTAGCTATTTTATTTCGTTGCCTCTTACAATAACATTTTAAAGTTAAAAGGCGGGGCTTAACAGTTCTGTAGTTTTGAACAGGAAGTCAGTAGAGCTGCTTCTATTTTTAAGCCCTTTTAGATCAATTTTGTGTTTTACAATGAACAAAAGGTAAATGACTGATCTGCAGAGGTTCTATTTTTTTACTAAAAAGTTGGAAAAAACACAATCTCCTTTAAGTTTGGACTGAATGACTGGAGAAAAAATAAACAAACTTACAATAAAAAAATGCACAAAAATAAAATTGTATTACAGTTCAATGTAAAGTAAAATACATATTACGATTGTCCAGTTAGTCCACTAAACAAACTTTGGATGTGTCTGTCCCAACTGAAGCCAGCTGATTGTTTGATCAGTCATATTAAGTGAGTAAATATATAAACCTAAGCTCTGAGCAGGCTGCTAGCATGCTTACAGTGCTATAATACTGGACACTGGTGCTGGGCCAGACTGGATTGTGGCTCCGTACACAACATCCACACAGCCATCTGCAGGCAGAGCCATACATCAGAACTGGCCCGCTCTCACGCAAACACCCACACTGTTTTTGGAGCTCAATTTTAGGCATGTATTTATATTCATCAAGCTAATTAGCGTGCGCCACATCCAAATTCTGAGAGCTTCTTACAATGTTTGGACAATTATAAATACATAAAGCACCATCTGTCCATTGCTGCCCAGCTACTGTGGCAGCTGAGATGGAGAGAACATTTTGCCAATTACCTATTTAGAACCGAGTTAGCGTCACACAGATTTATAAACCATTTGAAAACAGTGCTTTTTCGTCAGGTAGAATAAAGGTAACATTCCAGACGGCAGGGAAAATAGAGGAGAGCCAGCGGCATCAGGTTTTTAACAGTCGGTGCCTCCCCAGCCTGTTTATTTAACAATGGGATAGAAATAAGAGGGCACCAGGCTCACTTTGAACTTAATAATCAATTCCTTCATAAATAATAAATGAACTCAGCAGCGGAGAAACAACAATAAGTCTGAACACAGTGGACTTAAGTTATGCTCTGAAACACAAAACACAAAGTTTGAATCTCCTGCCTATAATAACCTACTGACACACCCTGGAGATGAGGTAAGTTAACTATGCACCTGTTTCTCCATACTCAAAAAGCATCCATATGTTTTATTCATGTGGTTAAAATACCTTTGACTCTGTATCCTTGGTCTTTTATGTTAATATACAATTTTAATGCTTAAATGCTTGCAGAGGGCACAAGGACTTCGACTGCTGAACGTCTTCCTCACGGCAGCTGCTGGGGCTTATGGCTGCATACTGAAAATGAGACTAAATACATTTACTGGCTGTGCACAAAAAACTATAAGTTTGAAAAGATGAGGCAATAAATAAATGCATTCAAATGTAGTGTTAGCAACTGACCTTGGTTTATTCATATTGGACCAGACGTTTTTTGTGGGATTGCAAAGTTATAAATATAAACATACACATAATATATCTCACTCTACTTCAGTGGAAGTGAGGCTGCCCTGTGCTGTATCAGACCCAACTCTGCTTAGCTTTTGTTATCAGACGATTTAACAAGGTGACAGCTCATAATGGTGGACTAAACTTACATTTGATCAATAAACACATCAGAGCTGTTAAACTGGTCAGAACCAGAGGACTAAAAGGAAGAGTGAGGGTAGGTTGGTCTTGTCAGGTGTTGTGAACTTGCCTAGTTTGCACTGAAAGTTCCAAAAGATGGTGCAGTTTAGTACACTTAACAATGCAAAGTTTTAGTCAGTAACAAAAAAGTAGATTTGGTGTCTAGTTCCACTTTAAAATGATACTTTCTATGGCTTTAATGAACTAACACATAATTATCTTAAACCTGTTGTGTTCTTTGGTCTGATCATGTGAGCAGGTCATGTGACATGACATAAGGGAAGTCAGCCATTTGTTTTTTTGTTCACACACTCATGTTGGAGTTTTTTATCACAGTGGACATAAATTACAAATCCCTATGGCTGTAGCCAGGCAATCCATCCAAAGAAGAAGACTTACAAAACCCATTGGCTGTAGCCTGCCAGTAATCCAAGGAAGAAGAAGAATTACAAAACACTTTGGCTACATCTGAAGAGCACCTGGTTGGATTGTACTCTACACTCAGAACAAATTGCAGTGCTCTAGAAGCAATGACATCTCCAGGTATGTTTATATGAAGAATCTTATTTTGGTTTGCATAACAAATCAGTTTTGTCAAATTTGACTAATGGAATTCTTTCAGTGCTATGAACAGTTATTCTTCGGTTGTGTCCAGGCAGCTGAGAAATGCCTCGTACTACAACAAAATTAGTCATGGAAAACCACACCAGACTTCTTCAGAGTGAGGATTCATCTTCGTGAACATCGGACATCTCATGGAGCGATTGTATTTTTTCTTTTGTCCTTGCTGCTGGATTCAGTGTTGTATTAGCTGGCTGGTTGGCTTCACTTTTCTTCTGCTGTTTTGTGTTTAATTACCTCCAGGGCTGCTTTGTTCTTTACCCACCTTCATACGTCACTCTAGATGAATTAATCGATCTATTGTAGTCCTAAGGGAAAATAATGCTAGTGTCATGTTGCTGCTATCACACTCTTTTGACTGAAATTAAACATAGGTAAATAAACCATGCTACAACTCCACATGGATCCAATTTGGTGGACTTGTATTACAGGGGAGAAATGGCTGACATTTTAACCATCCCTGTCTGACAGAGTGGGAAAGTTTTGGACATTTGTGCACCTGCTAGACATTAAAAGACTTGTGGCTATGGAAAGGTTAGGGGTGCGTCCAGCATTTGACAGCAGAGTAGATAACCTTTTTCAGCTTTCAAATGGAACATGAGAATGGACAAGACTGTGGAGGATTGGCCTGTAGTGCACACCAAGTTTGTGCTGCTGCTATGACCTCAGCATAGTTCATTTTTCCTGTTAATGGTGTATATTGTGTGTAATGTTCGAGCTTTACCGATGCTGAAATTGTAAGGGAATGGATTTGTTGATGTGCAGATTAAAATCAAATGTTCAGAGTTTGATGCTTTCACAAGTGCATGCAGAGTTGGCTGTTTCTGATCATGCTGTGTGGTTCAATTATGGAAGATCATTTGTTTTGACTTTGATTTAGCACTTGTTGCTGAATTTGCAGTATACTTGTGTTTTCATTTTGATATTTGTGATAGTAGAATTGTAGGCAATGGTAGTTAAATACTATATGCACAGTTTAATAGCCAGTTTTAAAACTCAAATTTCAGTATTAAAGTTCACAACAATACGCTTCACAGCAAAGATTCAAATTGTCAACATTTTAAATCCTAAATCCTGTGAATTTAAACTTTTGAAGTTAACCGTTGAATTATAGAGCTTGAAAATATACGCAATAAACATTTAAATTATTATTTTTTGGTCGGCATGTAAACAAATACTGCAAAATCTAGCCTTTGAAATACAAAAAAAGTGAAAATGTTCTTTGAGGTTACATTTCAATTAAAAATCTATTGAACATAATGATCTTCCAAATTGTTAAAATGCAATGTGGTTCATTTTAAAATGGGTTTAGATATTTACATCAATAGAACTTATGGGGTTGCTTACAATGTGTTGTTATTGTTGCGGTTGTTCTCGTCGTAGTTGTTGTTGTATTTATTGTGACTGTTGGTTGTGATTGTTGTCGCGGTTGTGGTGATTGTTGTGGTTGTTAGTTGTTGTGATTGTTGTTATCATAGTTGTTGTGGATGTTGGTTGTGATTTATTTATTTGAAGAGGGCAGTGGATATTAATGAACAAAAAAAATGTGTAAATATGCCAGATTTAGCATAAAGCTAATTTCATCTATAGTCCTCGTGATTGTTGTCATGGTTGTTGTCATGGTGATTGTGATTGTTGTGGTTGTTATTTGTTATTAATGTGATTGTTGTGATTGTAATTGTTGGTTGTTTTTGCGGTTGTCATGGTTGTTGTGGATGTTAGTTGTTGTCGTTAATGTGATTGTTGTGATTGTTGGTTGTTTTGCAATTGTTGTCATGGTTGTTGTGATTGTTGTTAGTTGTTTTGTTAATGTGACTGTTTTGATTGTTTTAAGGTTACTTTTGTGATTGTCGTTGTGGTTGTTAGTTGTGATTGTTAGTTGTGATTGTTGGTTGTTTTGCGGTTGTTGTTATTGTTATGGTTGTTTGTTGTTGTCGTTATGTGATTGTTGTGATTGTTTTTGCGTTTGTTGTCAGGGTTGCTTTTGTGATTGTTGGTTGCTGTTTGACTTATTTACCTTATTTTGAAATAATCTTCTAGCATTGGAACATTAAACTTAGAATTTGTTTCTGAAAACAGCTTTTGCTTTGTGTCAAACCACAGCCTAAATGCAGAATATAGTTATTCATTTCTATGGTATGCTATGTACAGTTCAGAATGATTAACATAAAATCATTTATTAAACTGTCATTTACCTTTTTGGTTATTAGAAAGCTGCATATTGCCATCCTAAATATGCAGCCATGTTCTCATGAAATAAGAATTTGGAGCTGTAGTGAGTATTTCTGCAGTCCTTGTACACATGGCAGATATTTGACAATGCTTTTATAAAACCTTTCTCACCTCAAGGACACATGGAGGGTGCTCATATTCTGAATACTGTCCATACGCGCCTGTTTTAAATAAGACATGAACTGAAAGCCTCTGCGTCCTTCAGCAGCCCACAGTTTGTCGGAGCGAGCCGTAATTCATCTTTTCATGAGATGATTTGCAATTATGGGAAAAAAATTACAATGAGAAGACCCTCCGCATCAGTTATGGCCTAACGTATATTGCGGGAGGCAGGTGCAAGCTTGACTGGGATGTTTTATGAGTAGCTGTCAATCAAAAGACATCTGCTAGTTCATTAAGTAACGTTTCTGTCAGCAGGCATGGAAAACTTTAGCTCTCTTCACAACACTGGCGTTCTGTTGGAAAGCTGTAATGTCTATATTAATGGGAGCAGGTTTTTTGTGTGAGAAAAGATATATTATTACAACCTTTATTTGATGGTTTTAATCAATCATTTATGCATCAGAATCCAACTCAGTTACAATACTCAGGTTTGAGATTTTCTTTTCTTTTCTTTTCTTTTCTCTTATTTATTTATTTATTTATTTTTGTATAGAACTTAGCCCCTCCAATACACACAAATGTATCTTTTTATTCAAAACAGGCATTTTTATTGAAATACCATGTTTTTGAAGACTCTCCTACTGTGTGCAAGTGAGATTAGCTCTCCACATCTCAAGTCTTATTTACAAAACTTTAAAGGTGTATATGTGAACAAAACACACACTTAAAGACAAACTGAGGACTTTTTGGCTCCTGCTTTGTCTCTGGAAACAGATCAAACTGCTCTTCTACTTTAGCTCAGATCATATAACCCAGAATCAAATTTTTTTTGCACGTACACATGTTTATAAATGACCTCTGACCTGTTACTTGGCCTGATGGTAGGGCTGCGTTTCAAAATTGTAAAAAGACAGCCTATGTGTTGATAACACAATTATTGACGATATACCTATAAGACATCTTAACGGTGGCTTTTAAATCATCAGATTTTAGGCTATTTATGTTATAACCAAGTTCTGCTTCCAGTTCTCCTGCTTTATTATCAGTGTTTTAGCCTCTGCGTTTAAATCACTCTTGTCAAAGTCGTAACAGCAAAAAGACAGAAACTGTAGAAATTCGCCACAATCTCTGTCTTCACCACAACTGAGGAAAATCAGGTGCAGTGTGGCCGTAATTATTATATCATGATGTGCTCATTTTCAGCTTTTCTTCATGAGATATTCATTTGCTCCTGCTTGTTCTGTTAGAGATCACAATGCACATGCCAGTGACTTTGGGCCTTAGGCGGGGAACACCTGGACAGTGGTCAACTTATCACAGGGTTACACACACACACATAGAGATAGACACAGATGATCATTCACACTCTCATTCATATCGTGATAAACTTGTAGACAGTACACATATTGTTACAGGGAGACGTATCAATACCTCTAATATATATTGGAATACTTAAACTCATAATACATTTCACATTTCTGAACCTGGACTGCTGCTTTGAGGCTGACACCATGAAGCTGAAAAATGACGTATTCATAGGACACATTGTTTACAATATTAAAAGCAACACAATGCAATATAATTTGTTATTCTACACAATCAAAGTTACATTCTTAACATAGATTTTAATGTGTCTTGTAGTCAGAACATGTTGAAAACATTTTTACAGGTACCATACAGTATTTTTTTATATTCGTTTCTACATTTTCTCATTTTGGTCAATAAAAAATAGGCCTATCTTGATACAAACCGAATTTTAAAAAAAATTCGGGATAAGCATGTATTGGAATATGTATTGTATTGTGACCCCTGTATTGGGATATGTATTCTAGTGAAAGGCTTTTGGCAATACCCACCTGGTAGTATCCCCTGCTTGAGTGGAGAAATTTAATGCTACACTGTGGAACATTTCACAAACAGCACTAACAACTGTACAATTGCCTGTAGATGTTGATTGGCATAAGCAGAAAGGCAAAAAGGCAGTGCCAAAGGTAGAGGTCGCACCACAAATCTATTTCAGTGTAAAACACACACACACAAAGAACACTAAATAACGACATATTTTTATTGATGTTTGTTCAGCTAAATGTAGTCATTACATTAGTTATTTTGCTTTTTATAAATGAAAAGTTCAGCTCAGTTCACTTGAGAAATCCCCGCCCACTCTTGCACTCATTGTCTCTCACTGCTGTAAAGTCGAGTCTGTGTTTGTCCTGTAAATGAACCTCTTTATTAAACACAAAGAGCTGAGGAAATAATAGATCTTCAGTTATGACAGTTGAGCTTGTCTATAGTGATCGTATTAGGACACACAGCTTATCAAAATGAACAAACAAGCTCTTACGGGATAAAACAGCCTCCACACCGCCACGATTAAGTGGAGATGGAGTTTCAAGTGCTCTGTGTAAACTCAACAACTGATTAGCCACAGTCATTAGACACAAAGGTATTCCACAAGCTTTTCACATCCAAACTAAGAGCACAGGAGATTTTACCTGAGTGAGTTTTTCCTTTTCCCCTATCATTACTCAAGTGTTCGACTTTCACTAATAAAGTTTTGTAATTTTGTTCACTTACCATTACAATCAAATTAGTTTTTTCTCATTCTAATGACAACGAAACAAACAGGTCCAAGTTTGTTACTGTTTATTGTGCATTTAAATGTCACATGTGATCAACAGTTTCTTTAGAGTCAGCAAAAGTGGTTTTAGCTCTGTTAGCTCCTATTTCCCACTTGCACAGATATGTTGTTAAAAATTATTCTGCAATGTCCTGACAATGTCAAATAATGTCACATTTGATCACCAGAATCACTACAGTTGTGAAAAAAGCTTAAAACACATAATGATGAACAATTCGGAGGCTCAGGATGCATTAGGTAAGTGAGCGAATCATGTACATACTGAAAGAGGAAGTTTAAAATGTATTTGTCTACATTTTTAAAGAAGTAATATTGGGTAAAGCCCTTTAAAGCTGTACAAGTACATGTACCAAATCACTTATGGCAAGCTACAGTAAAGAGGTTAGTGTATTTAAACATATTACTGATGTCTAACCCCACTTTTTGATCTCATAATCATTGGCAATGTTGTGATAAGTGTTGGGTAAGCTACTGTAAATTGTAATACATTCTATATTAGTAGTTACAGGGAGAACATTGCGATACATTTGTATTACAATGTTAATTTCTCAAAAATGTGACTGAGTTTCACTACTGTGAGTTACTTTGGGCTCATCACACATTTGTTTAGACATTGTACAACACTAATCCTGATTCATTTATACTTGATTACTGAATAAAACATGGAAATATGATGTTACAACACATTTTCCTCATAATATTTTATTCACCTTTTATCAAACAGACAGTATTTTAGTGGTGTTTTGGTCCTGAAGTGTCACTTTCAATAGCAATTATGTAGTTATTGTAAAGGAGGATAAATTAGTGACTAGATACTTTTGTAATGAGTTCATTTATCTGCTCTCTACTGGATGGAAAAATTATTTGCCCATAGAATCTAGCTTGCCTTTTGGCCCTTGCTATTGACCCTATTTTGTCCGCCCACTTTTCTAGAAAGTGTACTTCCTGTTTAGCTGCATTTAGCCTGTAGACTTCAGACGATGGTTTTATTTTAACTGTCATGACATATGTTTGAAATTGCCTCACAATACAGACAGACAAACATGTAAACTACCATAACTGAGCTAAACAGGAAGTGCAAATCCTAGAAAAGTGGGTGGGACAAAAAAGGGTCAATAGCAGAGAGCCATTTCTCTGTGTCTTATGCACCTGCTGCTTCTTCTATTCTTGAACCATCAAGCAGTCAATGCTTTTATGCTTGGAAACCCTATGTGCCAAGCTCAATAATTTCACCCAAGTGGACAATTTCTGGAACTATTTGAGACTAAGAGAAGAGAAGACTAAAAATGACATGCACAAATTAAGTGAGTGAATGTATACAGTATGTCCCTATAAGGCCTATATACTGCATAGAAGACAGTGGGCAAAGCTTTTTATACATATGCTAAGATTTCCTAGATGTGATTTCTCATACACCTTCTATTCACTGACAATTGTGTATAACCTATCAAAACTAGATCCAGTACCGTCGTTGTGCTGTTTGTTGTTTTAGCTTTCAATCGATCCTCTCAACTGTGAAATAGCAAGAAAGACACAGCAAAACTATCAAAATTAAAAGCTTCCAGGATTGACATCTGAACACAAGAGGTTTGTTTCGTAGTTTGTTGTCTGATATATGAATGTTGTTTTCTGGATATTGCCCAGTGCTACTGCAGATTCTATAAACCTATATTTGTGAGCTGTTTTTGCTCTTTGTAACCTTGGAACAGCTCAAGTACATGCAAACATGGCACTCTTTTCTCATGTAAGCATTTTTTCAAGTGATACCTTTGTCCTTTTCTCACTTCTTCTCGGAATATGCCAGTACATTTTACATATTTTCCCACACTGTACATTTGGGCACGCAGTGAGTTAGCGCTCCGAGACTGACAGATGCTCCATTGACGAGACAGCTGCCAGCGCGCCATCTAGCAACTGGGTCAAATCTTTGTGACATCCATGACAAGGCTCTGTCCCCTCAGGCTCTCTTACTCACCTGCATGTCACCTACCTACGCTCCCCGGAGAGCTGCGTGAACCGCAGAGGGACCTGCGCACATCTCACCCGTGCAGCCCCTGGTCACGACAGAGGAGGCTTTCTTATATAATTAGGTTCTTCGGCATCCGCCCTCCGCTTGCCGTTTAGGGGATGAAGATGAGTTCTGCTTTCCCAGCCCCACTGCATTATTAAGTACGACAGGGGCCTGATGCCGGAGTGTCTATCCCATTCTCTTTGTACCAGCGCCCTACCAGAGCTCACCGCCAACACGCAGGACCCTCCCCGACAGCCCACCTCCACATGTGTCCTCTGTGAAATGGTAATGCCGCCCTATTAAAAAGCGTCGACCTGAAGCAGATCACTGCCACACTTACGCTAATGTAGACACAGCCAAATATCACACAAGGAGTTGACGAGTGGGCAAGGAAAAAAGACAGAGTTAGGGGAGGGCAGTATCGTGATAGAATTGTCGGGTCATATAATGATTTCCCATTTCTCCATTTAATGCATCTGTCTGTTCAAAT
The DNA here is from genome assembly GCA_038363315.1 of Mugilogobius chulae. NCBI lineage: Eukaryota > Metazoa > Chordata > Actinopteri > Gobiiformes > Gobiidae > Mugilogobius > Mugilogobius chulae. The sequence continues at coordinate 20,708,403 of CM076416.1, forward strand.
ACAAACTATTTTTTCACAACCTACTTTGGTCACAACCTAGTACCTCCTTTGGTCAGTCATCATTATCCTATCGGGCCATAAGCCTATGGGACACTCTCCCACATTAGATTATCCATCTCACAAGAAACGTATACCATGACATTACAGGACATGTAGATTGCGCATGCTAAGCAAAATCTTATATTTAGCTATTACACCTAAAGAAAATGTCCTCGTGGTTTTAACCAAAACTAGTGTGTTTTTTACGCCTGAAATCTCATGTCATTTATACGCTTTTTCATATTGTGCTATATCTGCGGCTAGGGCTGCGCAATATATCGATATATATCGTATATCGAGATATTTACTGAACAAGATATGAATTTTGCCATATAGTACACGTAGACATATTTTTATTCTGGGTAAAAAGTGCTAATAAAACTGATGAAAATCAGTGACAAAGAGAATGAGAAGATTATTGACATATTTTTATTTGGTATAATAATTAAATTATTATGCATAAAAGTTTATTTTATTAGATTTTCCTCAACAAAAGATAAAAACAAAATTTAATTATTCAATGTTAAGTTAGATTCATACTTTCTAATCAGCAGACTACAAGCCTAGAAAAAAAAATCTTTTAAAAAATGGAATTTGAAAGCTATTGTTACAGCGTAACAGAACTACGTGTGAAATCATGCTCAATATATACAGTTTTTGTGTCGTGGTATTATGTTACATGCCTGACCGGACAATGGCTTTTAAATAAACAAACAAACAAACAAACAAACATGTACACAATAAATATATGAGTGTAATAACAGCATTTGTAAATAATAAAACAGTGTTTGGATGTGCATGAAGTAGTTTCATGAAATGCATGACTGGACGAGTGAATGTACGAACACATTTTTGTACAAATGATGTATTTTATTGGCATGTACGCCATTTTTAGCGTCAGAGTTGTCAAGACTTTATAGTGACTTTGGGTTCTTTTTTTTTTTAACACTGATCAATTTTAGGTCGCACTTTAAAATGCACTTTAAAATCCAAAAAGAGGTGAATTTCAGCATTTTTTCAAGTTTGATTCTAGAAAATGTAACAATTTATGATTGAACATTTTTTGCACATTTTCATGATTAAAAATTATTGTTAAAAACACAATGAATAAATTCCAAAAAATGTTAACGCTTGTTTAGTTCTAATTGATTATTTGGTAACTTTTTATTGAAAGGCAGAGGTAGCTTCTTTTGGGATTGTTTTTCAAAGGCTTGGTCGCTTTGACAGCTGGATTTAGCCAATGACAGTAAAGTAGGAACTTTCTGAAAAAGCAGATGATTTTATCCACTCAAAGGCAACCAGAAACAAACCAGTCCAGAGGAATCGAGATCAAATCCAAATTGTAATCTGGTTCCAAAAACATTCATGATAATAATTTTTTGTCGTATCACCCAGCTCCCGTAGACGGATGGAAGCAAATCAAAAATTTAAAAAGTTGCTTTCGCGTTGAGGATGAAAGTGTGGTGTCTCTAATTGGAAATAAATTCTGATGCAGTGCAGAGTTTGAGAATCTTCTCAGTTGTGCAGAGTCGAAGCGAGATGGAAAACAACAGCCACTTCGGTTGAGACGTAATTAGGCTCACATTTGGCCTCGCAGAAAAGTGAGGTATCAACTGTAAAAGGCCATTACACCTCCATTCATGATTGTACCAGATCTAGCGAGCGCTTTTATTTCAACTTTCTTCTAATCTTTAAAGTACTTTCCTTCTAATTGTGCTCAGGAAAAACACAGTTGTAAAGCATACGAGCTGCTGGGAGAATAGGCCTTACAATCACCAACAATTAAAACCTAACAAGACTTCAGCGTACAAGCGATGCATAAAATTACAGCGGAAAATAAGGGTCCTCTTGCTAATCTGTTTGCTAGCGTCTCTGCGGCTGCGGATCGGCCCCTTGTCACGGCGGAGACTGACAGTAATGATAAACCGTAATCAAACAGGCTCCCAGGAGGGCCCGCCTCATTCCTTGCTTCACATAATAGGGAGAGGGGAGGAAAATTAAGTGTCCCTTTGATCCATGCGGCGGAATACCGAGCGCGTGGCAAATTAAAACAAGACGCCTGCCGCACCTGCCCGGAGAGCCCCGCTAAACAATACAGGCTTTTAAATAATCGAATAGAGATGATTGTCAGGGTGTCGCTGGGGTCTGACTCAGTGGGCGTGTCTATTTTAGAGACCGAAGAGAAGTTTAGGGAAGGGCAAAACAAGCATTGGTTTAAACTTTTTAAGGTGTGATTTGAATTTTGAGTTATAGACAAGTCGCTTATGCCTGTCAAAGATTTGGGTATTTTCTTAGGCAAATCTTCAAATCTACTTTGACCCAATACAGATAATATAGGTAATTGTAATACTGTGAATATGAAGCTGGTTCTGTCAGCATGTAGAACATTTCATTCTCACCAAAGCTCGAAGTGTACTGTTAATATGCCAGTTGTTTTTTAATGACTTGCTTGCTCCTTAAAATCCCACAGAACGCTTAATAATTCATTGCTACAAAGCTGTATTTCCAGTGTTCAGATCAAACAGGCAAGTGGACAATAAATGTGGATGGACACACAGCTTTAAGTGAACTAGTATATTGTATATGTTCCATGTTTTTAAGTAAACCATAGCAAGAATAGCAAGAGGGACTGAAGAGGGATTTTCGGTCTACGTCACTTTCCACCTACTGCGCATGCTCCATGCAGAAAGAGCCGCTCTCCATCTGCTTAGCTGGAGAAACTTCTTAAACAACAAAACGGGACGAGAGCTAGCTGTTTCAATCAGGTCTGAATCGGTCTCCTAAAGCTCGAGACAACGTTATTCTCACAATTTTTCTCACTCACCTGAATGTAACTTTTAAGGGCCGTAGGTCAAATTTCATTCACAAATGTTGACTTATCACAAGACATTTGTTTTCACACATGTCTTTGTGATAAACTCTAGTAGTTAGCTGACAACACTGCTTTTGTGTCTATGAGCAGCGGCTCTTTCAGGTCGGATGTGTGCGCATCGCCCGTGTTGATAAACAAAAATCCCTCCATATGAATTGATAGAATTTACAGGCTGCATGTGATCCCTCATCATAACACTGCATGGATCTGCAGACCCAGAGGCTGCACTCTAACCACACTATGACACAGGTAACCTCATATTGTACTGCATTTTTAGTTTGTCAAAAAGGATGATTACTGCGTCAGACTCTTCATTGCTTTTGCTTAAGGAGAAACACCTTATAGTGTGAATAGAGTTTTAGATTGTGAAGTTAGAAGTGTTGGGGGTTTGCTACATTATGGAAACATTCATGCCTTAATAGAACTATCCATATAAGACATTGACTTTTTTGCCTCCCAAAAAAATGACATTTGCTTTTAACATGACTAAACAACATTTGTGTTCTCATATGTCAGGAGACATAGGAGAAGTAGTTACCTCTGACTGCGTTTCCGGTTTTGTTAGATTCATCCTTCTCCATCATACGAATGTTGTGCTACAGTTACATTGTTTAACATCTCAAAATCTGCAAATGATCTCGCACTTTCCCAGGTGGTGTTTTTAATTGCAGACACTACATTTTTTCAGAAAGTGTAGAATAATTATTTTTCAAAAAAAGGTATCTGGTTTATTTATATTGGGTCTTTCTGGAATTGCTATACTAACGTTTGTTGCTATAGGTTTATTAACAGACCTTGCGCTAGGTTCCCCAAGTGTAGTCTGAACAACTTGAATAATGTAGATATATTATGACCTTTAATGTATATTTCCCCTAAGACGACTCCTGTATGCTATTAGCTAATGACACGCTCTCGGTAAACAGCAGTAAAACGTACATAATTTAATCTCCGTTGCTCGGAGGCGACAGCGTGAGTGCACATTTGTACTTACTGTGCTTTATGAGAGGTGCAAACATCTGTGCTTCTCTCCTGATTATACGGGACATGTTGATCAAATGTACTTGTATGGGTGGGTTGCCATGACGACCGCATAGGGAATAATGGGTGTAAATAAACCCTACTCTCCACTTGATGACTGCTGTGCCATGCCGGGTACATTGGACTGCGTGGAGGAGCTTTGGTGTAATGACAATGATGGAACAAAACAGCTGTTACGGTCTTCATGTATAATGCAGTGCGCTGTGACTCAGAAGCTCTGGTTGTGTGTCCATTACATGAGTGCTGTGTGTGGCTTCAGTATGTCTCAATACACTTTACCATTGTTCTCACTGCAGCAAGGACACGCATTCATTTTCCTGCTCATGTACATTTAAATAAAGGTATTCTTGGAAAATATTCTCTGGAATGCTGTGGAATAGGTGACATGGTCTGGCCTCATAAGAGTACTGGGATCGACTTCCCAGGACCCTGGGAAGTCGATCCTGTAGCGCCTCCCATCTCCCAGGACTTCAGAATAAAAGCATCTCCGCCATTGTGCTTAATCTAATACTACATTGTGCTAATAAATACAACCTTACAATAAAATTTCAATGCATCTCTGGATTAGCTCAGTGAATGACTAAACATTCTCATCTCCAAGGTCTTTATTAAATTGAAGGAAAGAAAGGATTTCAGCGAGGGCAACTAAGAATGAATACATTTTTAAATGTCATGATGCTAAAGTCGCTAACAGGAATCATCAGGCTTAACGTTTGTAAATGTATCGTAAACATTTTATGACAAAGTACAAAAAATGGACCCTCAAAAATGTGATCAACCTATCTTTGCAAATACACATATATTTCTTGATGGCAGCTTAAATCTGGTTGTGTGTCTGTGTTTGCCCCTTTTCTATTTTGGTGTAACTCTGCTGCTGACGCTAATGTCAGTTACTCTTGATTCAGATAGGAATGTTTTTAAGGACAATGTACAATTTTGCATTAAGCACAAAGGCAGAATGCTTGTACCAGATTCTAGCTTACAGCTAATTTCCATCTGTATAGTCCTGGGGAGGGGAGGGAGGCACATTGGACATGTTTTTAGTGTAGGAACCGGAGTACCTGAGGAAACCGGAGTACCCGGAGGAAACCTACGCAAACACGGGGAGAACATGCAAACTACACATAGAAAAGCCCCGGGGACCCGGGACTCGACCTTCTTGCTATGAGGCCAGAGTGCTAACCGCTGCGCCATCGTGTCGCCCAGCTAGATTTGGCTTGTACTTGTCTAGTCCTTGTTTGATTCTGGTTCAGGGCTGGTTTGGACAGTTTGCAGAGCAATGCAACTCAAACAGGCTATAGCTGGAGTGACTAACATTACTGAAACAGATGGATATTTTGTTCAACCTTAAGTTTCAGCAACATTGGCCACATGCTGTGGAAGTACCCGGCCCAATGACCATGACCAATGAAAAAACTTGTCGTTGGGAAGAATAGCCCTTTGCTACAGTGTAAAAATAACCAGTAGGAAGGCTCCTGAGTAGAGGTGTTGTTATTGTTTGCCTGGAATGTTCCACAGTAGGGCATTTTACTTATTCAACAAACACCTGGCACCATCCATAGACATTCAACCCTCTACATGTTGCCCTTTATGCCAAATGTATTTGTATACAAAGAACGATAGACCATCTCATATTTTCTCACAAGGAACATAAAAGAGGATTTCCAGAAATACATGCCATCTAAAATGTCAACTCGGAGGTAGCCTTTAGAGCAGATTCCACTTTTACACTCTAATTAGTATCTAAAATTAAATGGCAACACACTCAGCAATGACATTTAGCTCATCTTTGACCCGATCTAAATGTGATGGATGGTTTGATATTAGCCAAAACTCACTTGATTATTAATACTTTTCTTTTTTGTGGGCTGATGTGTCTATGGGGGAAAAAGCCTGACTCTGAGGTCCCTTTAATCACACTCGACTAGCTGAGTTGCTTAGTGATCAATAGCATCAGCACTGAAAGCCAGGACCACTAATTTCATTACGTCCATGGTGCCACCTGATCAAGTTTCAGGTCAGATCACATCTGTAGAAAACAAACCCTGCTTTGAGGAAGAATGCTGTATATGCTATGTTGTGTTTTGAAAAGGAATAAACATTATATTTAAAGCTATGTACTTAAAGCCCTAAAACAGAACACAAATGGAGTTTAAATATTAATTTAACAAATTTCAGTGTTACAAAATATTATCATTTGTCAAATTTACGTGGTTTTTGGCCCAGAGTTACAATGCGTCAAATGTCATATTGGACAATGCAAGTTCATGCTTAATAAAAACAGCCAATCTAGGTGAAAAAGTAAGAAATAAATTGTTTAGTGTTCACTGTGTTTTCTGAAAAAAAAAGGGTCTACTTTCATACGCACTTTATCAAAAGATAAAACTGGTTTGTTCATTGTCTGACTAGTTTCGAGCTCTTATGAAACATGGTTAACATACACAAGTATTATTTTTGCTGGCAACAACAGCTTTAGAACATATTTTATTCAGAATGTCCACATGGAGGCCAGTCAGATTTACTATATACCTTTAGAAAAAAGTCAGATAACCCCGCTTTATAAAATACAAATGACAAAAAAAATATAATACATGTAATACCAATCTGTGGAAATCTGAGCGATAGACCATCCACCTTATTAAATAGAAGGTTTGGGGTCAGTAGATAAGAGAGGCAAAACTAGCAGACTGGTTAACAGATACAATAGATACTTGTACAGTCCAAGTAATTATCCCGAATCTCCCCAAAAAACAGAAATTCTAAGTCAAACCTACCTCTGCCAGAAACCACTGCCAACACCCAAATCTGTGTCTCCGGAATAACGAAGCTCTGAAGTTAGCGGTGTTAGATATAATCTCCTCTTGCACTACATCAGGTTACCACGGAGAACAGGCTCGCCGCTCCCAATCAGGCCCTCGCACTCCCCCAGACACTTCTTAACTAGATTTGTGAGTGATAGCCCGGTTAAGAGTTAAGGTCCGTCCGGTGTTGCTGAGCGGTCAAAGGCTTCAGAGGGGAACAAATTACTCAAGAGAAATGCCCCGGCCTGGATACAAACGTTAACAGTGCTCCGGAGAGTCGTCTTGGCCCCATTTTTAATTATTGTCAGTGTCAGGCCGAAGCGTATAGGCTCCAAAAATTAGAGAGGGAATTAGCTACTTCTCACTATCCCTGACAGCTAATTACATCTAAAATGGCTAACGTCGCAAAACAAAACCAGCTTGACAATTCCGTTTGGCTCGAGCCCTGTCCTCATGAAAGACTGTAACTGGTTGAAACTCTAACTTTGATTCTTGGGAGATTTTTCCGTCTGATCCCGACAGATATGCAGAATGTTTGCATATTTCCTAGACCTCTAAAACCTGCTTCGTCTGGCGGCGAAATGACGGCGCAGTTTACTTTGCTTGTTGATACAGCCTCGAGCGAGCGTCACGTGAAAAAGTCAAATGCAATGAATGCTAAATGCGTGCGGGATGGGGAGGCTGTCTCTCTGGCTGGCCTCCAAACGCACATCGACTTTTTCATCCAGTGGATACTTTTTCAAATTCTTCCCAGAGATAAGATGAAGAGGTAGCATGACTCAGGGGCGTCGCAAATAGATTCTGTCTTATTCCAGTATTGTCAATTAATCATATTCAGTACTGGCTAATCAATCTAATCACACTCAATTTCCCCAAGCGGCGCTGTCCTAAATCTTGGCAGGACAAGGTAGAGAGGGAACGCGGGGCTTTCTGGTTGTCAGGAGAAAGCTTTATGTCCTGGTTCAACCTGGCAGAGGGCTCCGTGCCTCTCAGCAATCTGTTTGGGTGTTCCAAAAAGCTAAGAAACACAACCCAGGTGCCCTAGTTCATTTTGTGTCAAATATATCTGTCTGATTGCTATGGGTTGTGTGGCGAGAATTGATATAGCAAGTGATGTATTAATCATATTTCAAAGCGGTATAACGCAGTGGCAGAGTGGTTTGCACAAGCTAGACAATCTGAGCTAAATTTATGTGGTCTAGAGTGGAGATGGTTGGGCTGGGTTTTTACAAACATGTATCTTGATAACAGATATCAACACTTATTATGACCAAAATATGTTTGATTAGTAACAAGCAAAGCTCAATAAGACGCCTTATAGTTGTAGTTTTCCACTTGTAGGTTCGAGACTAATACTATAATGCATCAGTATCATCACTGTATAACACAGATGCCCAGAACTTAAAGCAGTGTTTCCAAACCAGAGGGTACTTAAAATGATTTCAGATTAAAAAAAAAAAAAAAATAAATATAAAATATTTTCTGAATTTAAGTGTTATTTGTGGTCAGTTTTGAATAATATTAGAAGATTAGAGCATATATCATGAAAACAAGAACAAAAAATTGCAGTATTTCTCCAGGAAACCCAATTCATTCATTCATTCATTTTCTACTGCTTGTCCCCATCAGAGTTGTGGGTGACTGGAGCCTATCCCAGTGACTTTGGGCCTTAGGCGGGGGAACACCCTGGACAGTGGCCAACTTATCACAGTTAGACAGACAACCATTCACTCTCTCATTCACTCACAGGGCAATTTAAATTTGAAATCAGGGGGTATTTTGAGTGTGAGACAAAATGGATGGGTGTATGGGGAACCTCTCACACAAATTATCCAGATTTGCTTTTGTCTAACATTGCTTCTTCAGGAAAAAAAACAACCCAGTCTCCGAAGAAAACGTAGATTTACAACAAAGTGTCAAAAACACAACATTTTCTTTGGGTTTAACGGGTAAATCTTAATCTACCCCAAACCCCAATCCCTGGTTAAATAAAGGTCAATTAAATTAAATAAACATATCCATTTTAGTAACTTGAAGCCTAAACTTACCTGTTAAATCTAAAGAAAATGTCTCCCCATGGCTGCAACCAAAATTCGTGTTTATTTAACATTTTGGCTTTTCGTATATTGACTTAAAAAGGCGTTAAAACATGCTTATTGTATGTGTTTGACATGTCATTGTATATTTCCTTCAGAAACTGTGTTGGAAAAAACACAGCTGGTCTGTCTGTGAGCTGTTATTCTTTCCCAACTGAACCACACACACAAATATTTTTTTCTAAATTTCCCTGACTTATGATGTCATAATCTTTGTTCACAAATGCAGAAAATACACCGTTTTTTTTAGTAATTTCTGCTGCATTAGCATATCAAGCAAGATAGATTTGATTATTTGATTTGAGGGACCGATAGAAGCTTCCCTGCTCCTTTTCATTTAAACAATCTTCCATTATTTTTACTAAAAATCAATGAATAAAAATGTCTTGGTGTGAGAAGCAAATGAAGATTACATGTGCTTATTATTATCATGAATTTCTGCAGGAGTAAATGATGAAACACAAACTTTTTTCTTCAAGCCTCTGCAGATCTTGGTGCGTCATGAGAACAGCGGTTTTATGTTACATTTATATTTACCAGCAGTAAACTATCACATTAAGCTTGTGTGCAACTTCCAAGCTGTATTTAATAAGTTTTCCATTTAGTTTTTTCAGAATCAACCACTTTAAGACTGCGCTGTGAGTAGATTTTACAGAGAACCATAACCAGCCTTTACTGTCCAGCTGATCTTCTGCTGTATAGTTGTCTTTATAATGACAATGTACCTTTCCTTTAATTGCATGTGTGGTCTGTTGTGCAAACATGGACTGGGTGTATATACGTGTCACTTTACCCATGCAGGCAGCAGCTGTACTCACACACACTACATCCGGGCTCTTATTACTCCACACTGGCACAAAGGCAGCAGCAGCACCTGATCTGAGTTCACACATGACAGCTTCACAAAAAGAGACAAAAGGTGCGCTGACTGACTGTCAATGGGAGCTAAATTACATCCTCACACAATGCAAACAGCGCACGTGCAGCGATAGTACAATGAGCCCGCCGTACTCTGCATCACAACATTATCCTCGTTTACTTCTGCGGCCAACTAGACTGAGTAAAACTAAGTTATTATAATGTGAATGTTGTTTTGATTCAGAATATGATGTGCTGATTAAAAAAGAAAAAGGTTAATAGACGTGTTTCTTTTTCTAAGACATTTTAGATCATTTTTGTGTTTTACAATGTACAAAATGTGAAGTATTTCTACATATACGAGAAAACACAATGGGTCACCTTTAAGGAGCTGATTAATCTGTTGACAAGAACTATTTTTTTTTCAAGGGTTTTATTTCCGTACTTCACCATGAAATACAATGTTGAATGAAAAAACTTAACCCATTTTAAATCTGGTGATTTCCATTAGTGACTAGAACTATAGTGACTTTTTGTATTGCAATGAAAAACTGCATTTACACAGTATTCATTAAAGCTGCCCTCTAGCTGTATTAAAGGGCCAGTGTTACACTATTTTTTCTCTTTGTCATGATGTTTCCTCATCAAAAACATGCCTAGAGTTGTGTTTTGTTTACTCTTATTTAAGACTTAAACCAAAGTTGTTTAGGCTCTTTTTTTTCTCTCAAACTATATACACTGTTCCACCTTCTGATGTCATCAAGTGGTAACACAAGAAGCGCTCTAGTGTGTTTTAAGTTTAACCCTAGAATCATACACACTTTCAGTTCACAAAAAGAGTGACTATAAGTCACCTCATTTGGAGCTAATTTAACTGTTAAAGCAAAAACTTCCACTTAATGATATCACAAGGTGGAACAGAATGTTTTGAGAAAAGCAAGGATATTTGAAAACTTGTGAAGGAAGCAGAACACAATGTTAATGGTGCTTTTGATGTAGAAATCAAACTCCCAAGAGTGCATTTTGCCTAACACAGGCCCTTTAAACATACCTTTGTAGTGTCACCTGAATGCAACCTAAAAATATCAAGATTCCATTTGGCAATTTTGTAGCCTTACCTGCTTGTTAAAGCTTGATCCTAGCAGATTTTAAAAGCTAAGTAAGGCAGGGCAAGGTAAGTATTTGGATAGGAGACCTCTGGAACACAAAGTGCCACAGTGGAACGGCTAAAGCCAAGTGTTGTTGTGTCCTCAGGCAAAACACTTAACCCACCGTGAGCCAGTGTTTCTTGATGTGAAGAGCTTTGGTATCCTTTAACAAGCGCTATAGAAATGGATCATTTAATGATCACATCAACCACTAAAAATGTCCAGATTAAAATATAATCTTCACATTTATCAATAAGACATAAGATAAAGAAAAGGTATTGTTTAAACTAGTTTTCTCTCGTTCTGAATGCTACTTTTGTCTTTTTTCTTCACATAATGAGGAGCAGATTTTGATATTGTGTTTTTATTTGTGATAAACGATAACACCTCATTGTGCAGCCCTACATGCACATGGTGTCTGAAACAAGAACAGGGATGTGAAACAGGAACAGATGGGCACAGCAACTCAAATGCAACAAATACACCATTTTATTATTGTGAAATAAAGAAAGTCTTTTCTGTATCAATGATGCAGAAAGTTATTTGACAGTGCTAAGCAGGACATTATCACTTAGCTTGGCCATTGCACTCCAAACAACCTGTCGTGGCATGACTCCAAAAGTAAAAGCACTGTGGTGATTGACAGATTATTATGAGAATGACCGAGGATGCAGACAGTGAAATGAGCTGAGGACATAATCATACAAGAGTTAAGTGCCGCTGCTTCCAGCCAATTTTGCTTTCTTTTTAGCGTCTCGTTCCCTGTCTGAAGAAAACTGTAATGCACTTAATGCTCGCAGCAACTGTTTCTAACTGATGCAAAGCAGCAAAATTATAATGCCTGAAAGCACTGGCAGTGATTGAAGCACAGTAAAGCTGCTAAATGCGTGTGGCTGATAGACGTTTAGGGGCCCATTAATTTGAGCACGAGTAGTTATGGAGGTGGGAAAATGAATTAGACTAAAAGCCCTTTAAAAGTGCAGCGCTAGGTGACGTCTAAAGAAACTGCCTTTCTCTGCCTGTCTGTGAGGAAAGCGAACAATGCAACAGCACGAGTGTGAGCTGCTGAGTTTTTCTGTAGTAAAGTGATGTTAAGTCAGATTATACAAGAAAGTCTGTTGTGAAAACTTTGCTCTTTGTGCGGGTTAATTTTATTTGACTTGAATAAAATATTTATGCTGCTTCGTGCATTTAATTTGAGTAATATTCTGCACAGCTGCATGTTTAATTGAACCTGCAGGACAAATATGATGTTTCTCTTCTTCAAACATTCATCGTCTAAGCAAATATAAACTAAAGATATGATAAACTGCAAATCAATCAATGTAAATAATTTTAAGATCTCGTCTCGATCTTGTGGACCTAATGCCATGGCTCGCCTCGTCTCATGAAAAATCTGTCTCATCCCAACCTATGATTAATAAATGAAGCCCTTTTCAGACTTCTTACATTATTTTTTGCATTCTTATTTATTGTGGTATTAATAATTTACCCACAGACAAGGGCACATCCTGTTTTGGAATAAATCATTAGTAAGAAAAATGCCAAGTAGAAACTCCAGACAGTTTCTTAAAGTTGAAAGATTGAAAAAACCAAGCCAACTTTTCTATTCTAAATTAAATGATAAACTAATGGAGCCTTCCAGGAGTAACACCACAGATATAAACATTCATTTTATTGAGGCAGCAAAACAAAAACATACATTGAGTGTTCTTGTGCACGGTGCAGACTAATGGTTGTTGTTGAAGTAAGTGCTTCTAATCTTTTTTCAGGCGACACACTTTATCTAATGATCACCTCACACAACCTAGTCTATTTTCTTTTATTTTTTATACATATGTCAATCAATCAGTATGATGGGGTATAGCCCAAAATCACAACAGCAGTCGCCTCTGAGAGCTTATTTTTCAAGATTGTTGATTGATTTTCTAATGTCTATTAGCAGCCAATGGTCACTATTGCAGAAGTAGATTGATCAACAACAAACAGGTGAATGGATTATTGTCCTAGAGCATCTTTTATCCTTTGACCTTCTGTTAAGGAAATATTTAAAGGGACTGTACTTGATTTTTTTGCAACAAGATAACTTAAAAGCAATTTCCCCTAGCACTGATGCCTTGTTAATGTATCGAATCAGGTGGAAATGAGTCCCAAAGTTCTGTCTATGTCTAATAAATCCAATTTGTGTGCAGCTTTTTCTGTTTTTGTTTTTAGCATTGTGGCTAACTGTTGTTAGCATAGTGACTCACCTCGCTGTTAAAAGCTGTGAAAAAACATTAAAACTCATCATGATGAACAATTCTGAAGCTCAGAATGCATTAGAGCAGTGGTCCCCAACCTTTTTTTTACAAGGACCGGTAGAGTCACAGTTTTCTTTTCCGGGGACCGGTCGAGGTTGGGTAGCGCCAATAACAACAACGCAAAATGCATACAACTGATTATTGTGCATATTTTTAGCTCTTATTGCTTTAATTTGCAGTTTATTTGGTTAAATGGCACAATATTTTCATAGTAAAGCACAAGGAAGTAGTGATAAACTATCAAATAAAAAATAAAATACATCTTAAAAAATCCTCTGGGGCCCAGTAGCAGATGGCTCGCGGACCGGTTTTGGGCCCCGGACCGGTGGTTGGGGACCCCTGCATTAGAGGAAATCATGTAGCCTGAAGGAAAAAGGTTAAAATTAATTATTTCTGTTTGTTTACATTTTTAGGATGCAGTCCCTTTAAGCAAGAATGACAAAGTTAATGATAAAAGTAGGAAGTTTGTTCTTCGTTCTGGACAAAGCAGATGTTACACAGAGCTAGTTGGTGGTCCTCCTGAAAAACACTCTAAACATGTCTATCATGTCTTTTCTCTGCCTCCTTTTCCAAAACCAGTCCTTCTGACCAGCTGTCCAGCTCTCCATAGGACCAGTTTAGCTCAGAACTGTGTTTCCAAGAATATTTAAAGAGTACATTTTTCTGTAGGCGCAAACAAGACAACCCTTTGAAAACACTGCAAATTTTCCACCAACACCCTCCTTCTCACCAATAAAAAACTCCATACGACACAAAAGAGAAACCTTGAGGAGAACCAGAGTGAACATGAGATCCCCTTCCTTGGATATAGACAGGCTGTAGAAATAATCAGGACTCATGCACATTCATTTGTAGGTACAGTTCAGTGTATGTCTGCAAAATCCATTTTCAGAGGGAAACAGAATCATCTGGTAGGACAAGGGCAGGCTAATATAGTAGGAGGTGGACTGGGCAGTTTGGGAAGAGGGAGAGTGTCCTGGATGGCATCTGAATTACTGTAGGTCTGGGTCTTGAATTCACTGTAATAGTATCAGCGACTGACTTGTGTTTATTTCGTATTTCTGTATTCTGTGGGGGCCTAAACTAGTAGCTACATGTGTGCTTGTCAAGCATCAGTTCTGCAAAGTGTTTCATTTGAAAATCAGACGTTGAGGGAGTTTAAAGAAGGCTAGACTCCGAACACACACAATAAGTGAGCACAGAAATGCTAAAATACAACTCAACAGTCCATCTTACACAAAACCCAGTCTATGAATTTAAATAGTTTTATGCATACATCTCGTCCTTGGATGTTCAAACAGCCTTTACGCTGCAGACACACTCCAAACCCATGCTGACATCAGAATAAGCATCTGCATGTTTCATGACAGCGAGGTGAAGTGCTATTTCCAAGGCAGACATTAAAATAACTGCACTTATGAGGAAAAGCAGATGGCTGTACTCTCACTGTCTGACATCTTTTTAGTGATCTGTACTTTCCCAACGCACCTGACACTCCAGCTGCTGTCATCTGCTTTTAAAACAAGTTGCCAAATAACAATAAACATCTGTAAAATGGGTTCGCTCGCTTAAGATGATTGTGGGTTCGACTTTGGTAGACTTCTTTTTGGTGGAGCTTGCATGTTCTTCCTGTTATAGTGGGTTTGATTTGGGTACTAAGGCTTTCTCCCACCTCCAAAAACATGCATGAACTGTGACTTTTGCCTAGAGAATGAATGAGAGAGGGAAATAGTCTGTCTCTGTTTCCCAATTCCTAGGACGCTTCCTCCAAAGACCTCTCTGTAGGTCTCCACCAAAGTCGACTCCTCTGAAGCAGAACCAAGTGTCCTGCTGACACAGATTTTGAGCTCAACTGAATCAAGCTCAGGAGGGAAGAACTAAAGACTAAGCTATTACGTCACTCAATGTTAAAGTACTTCATAGTTTTAAGGTGTTTTTCATAGCTTAAAGCTCGCAATAAGTTGCACTGGATTCTGTAGAATTTACATGACTGCCAAATTCCCAAGAATTCATAGGTGCTTCCTTGGTGAAGCAGCGGTTAGTGCTCTGGCCTCATAGCAAGAAGGTCCTGGGTTCGACTCCCGGGCGGCCTGGGGCCTTTCTATGTGGAGTTTGCATGTTCTCTCCATGTCTGGGTAGGTTTGCCCTAGGAATTCAACATGCCCATCAATGTGTTAGCCTCTTATTTTTATAACGCTTGACATTGTGACTCTATAAAGTCCTAAGCTCACGTGCACAGTTTCTGATTGGTTACTTTCACTGTCAGTCTCTCACTTTTTTGCTTAGCCAACCACAGTCTATAGTTATGTCTTACAAATAACCTATTTTCCAATTTCTCTGAATGAAATGAGAGCACAAAACCAAAACTACTGCATCGTAGGAAAAACCAGTGTGCAGACAAAACAGTTACAAGAATGCAACTAAGAGTTCTTGGATCTTATTCTGGCTTCACACTCAAATTAGGTCCTGGTTCCCCATCTTTGTAACATTTTGAGATCCGTCACAAGTCAAATCTTCAAAACACCTAATAGTTACGTTGTACAAAGAAAGCCAGATTCTCGGAGCTATACTTGACAAAAAAACACTGGTGCGTTGGAGGCACCCAGGTATAACTGATGAGGTTCACTACTAACAGACCCAGGACTCCTGCTGAGTTCACAGGGCAACGATGCTCCAATTCAGGGTGCGCACAAAGCCAGCACACAACAACCTCCATAAATCTGTGGGTGTGAGCTTAATGCATAGGCAGCAAGTCTTAAATAGAGGGACCTAATTCCTGTGTTGCGCACTATTCTGCTGAGACATATATAACAAGGCGCACCTGCCAATAGCTCTGGAAAACAAATGTATTGCTTGTTTTTTGGTCACCGTTTAGCAGCCAATAAAGCCCCTGGTCTTGATTGGTGCTTGCTGTTTCTCATTACATTTACACACTGTGCCTTTTCTTGCAGAGCGCAGAAAAAAACATTACAGGCTAAAAGCACCATGGAGTTTTATTGTCAAAGAAGTTAAAAATAAACATGTAATTCTTATATGTAAGTAGAGTATTTTATTGAGCCTGCTTATCAACAAAATCACAAATTACACTGCAAACTGTGAGTGTTGTGCACGTATGAGGCAGTTGGTGATAAACTGGGATTAGCACTGGCGGCAACAGAAGTTTAGGTGCAACAAAGGACTTAGAAAACACATTTCACACTGGCTTTTTGTTCAAAGTCAAACCCAAGGGCAATACAAGTGAATGGTGCAGTGATTGGTGCTGTTGTGTTGTTGTCAAGTCTAAAAGCAGGTCAGTCTGAAGCCGTAGAATGTATCTCAATAGGCGGTGTCCAAGTGATGTCATAACAGTCAAAAAGGTTCAGTTTGTTTTTAAGTGCATGTCAAACTGCAGTTGTTTTGACTCCGTTTAAAGTGACCAATTTACCAAGAATTTTCATGAATGAACAATGATTTTAAAAATGAGTTGTTTCCTCTGCTCTCGGAGTCCCTCATTTCTAGCAGTTTATACTGCAACTGTCGTCTCTAGAAAGAAATGCTTGGTTAATGAAAATCGGGAAGTGGCAAAAGCTGTTTTTTTTAAATCTAGCATTTGTTTGATCGAAAGTGCTCAAAGAGACTAAATATGCAAAAAAGGTAATGAAAAAACAATAGACTCTAAATATAGAGGAATTATTTATTTGTCAACTCTGGGGATGTGCGTGCAGCTGGTTAGCACACACTAGCTGTATCAGCAGCACGAATCAGTGTTGTCAGCTAACTACGTACAAGAGTTTATCACTGTGTGAAAAAGTGCATTTTGTGATTGAAATTTGACCCTACGAGCCATATACGCTACACTCAGGTGAGTGAAAAAACTATTAGAAGACCACTGTCTTAATTTGACATGGCTTTTGTGGCAATATTTGTAAGTAACATCCACTATATACTTTAAAAAGCTCACACTTTGTCCAGGTAATGGTGCTATGCTTCCTAATGACACACTGTTCTGCAGCGTAGAAGTAATCTTAGTTTCTGTTTTCCACTTTGAGATAACTTTCACACTGTTCCCATTAGATGTGTTTTACTGGGACATAAATGGTGCACACTGAAGTAAAAACTGTGCTGTGTGCTGTTAAGAATATCCTTTGCTTTTGTTTTCAGTAGAGTGAATGCAGCTTGAGTAAACACAATTTTATTCAAACTGCATTATAAGAAAATATATATCTTCTGTCCACCATGTCCCCCTTTCGAATTTCAGTGGGCATGATTGACAGATTAATTATCCAATCAGATACATGCATCAAAAACAACATTCTTACGGCGAAAACAAAAATACAAACGAGTGAACCAAAAAAAAAAAAAAACCTTTTTACTGTGAGATGGCCAATCAGCTCCTTTGTCTCATGTGCGTCACACAAATAAACTAATCTGATTGTCCAGTACGTTGTAGAGAAACACAGGCAGGGGGAGTGGTGACCAGACTCACTCTACGCAATTTACTGAAGCGTGGCTGTGTGAACACACATTTTATTGAATGTTTGCCAATTATTATTTTTTTTTTTACCTTTCATGTTTGCTAAACTAACAATGTTTGGAAGTCCTCAGAGACTTGCTTTATGATTTTGAACTAAACAAAAATGATTTGATAATATCTAGTTGCAGAAAAGGGGAGGCCAATCTGACATCAATACATCACATACTTGTGAATGTGTACCACACCAAATACCAAATATGACGTTTTTACATTCCTGTATTTATTTAGTTACTTTTTGTTTAAGTTTTTCTGTGACTGAAACCATAAATGTGCTGACATTCACCTGCATTTTCGTCATAGAAAAAGGTTTTATTATGTGCTAAAGCAGTGATGAATACTTCAGTTAACCCTCACCAGAAAAGTTCAGTGTACCTTTAGTCAACTTTTTTGACTTTTGTAACATAAGAACAAAAATAGTCTTCAATAAATATATGTCTTTAGTCCACTAAATTAATACAAACTTTAGTGGGCTTGGTTACAAAAGGTCTAGCACTTTGCCTTCATTTGAAAAGATGTTCATTTAGTTATATTTTTTCACATTATGGGATTGCACAGTCGGGCCTATCCATAGAATTTTGGAGGCCCGGATCAAGGATGCTTTACATGGGCCCCCACAGTATAAATAAATATGAAAAGATACCATTCTGGGCCCATAAGACTCTGGGATGCAAGATTAAAGTTAAAATACGACTTCGTTCACTTCTCTGCACACAGTTATCACTATTAATTATGGTTTCAACTCTGTCTCTACTGAAGTGTGTCGTTCCTTTTCCCCTCCATAGTACTCCAAGCTCACTTTTGATTTATATTTTGACACCATCAGTCTTCTACAACTTTGAATCCAACCTATCTACTTGTACCTACACCCCTGTCCCTAAAGCCTGTTTTTACCAACTTTCTATAGCAAAAGCTTTATTTCATCCCACTCCTTTCATTCTGACAATCCCCTGATGAGTTCCGAGCCCCACATTCCCTGACAGAACCATTACACCTTGCTGGGGAATTGCATACAGTCTTGGTACAGTACGCCTAAGTGTCGCCCTAGGCAACAGTACACCCATTTGCTTCAGCCCCCTTGGTACTCCTCCATCTCAGGTACCTTCATACATCATCTCTGGCATGTCTAGTGTGCGCCAACAACTTTCTGCATGTACATTTTCAAATTCAGCTCAGCATTATGATCGGTTAACTCACTCTGGCACTCAGCGAAACACTTTCACTTTGCTGTCGGCGAGAAAATAATTGATAAATGCTTATGCAGGAGATGTGTTATAATGACGAGCATAAAGACGGAATATTTATCATTTCTGCCTTTTCTGTTAGCTTTTGCAGCACTTGAGCCGGGCTAATGAAAATCTCTCTCATTTGCATGTGTTCTGACGCTTCAAAAGTGCATTTCAGATTGTGTTGACACTCTGATGGAAGCCGTAATAGAGTCACCAGCTGAGGGCAGCATTCAAAAATAGTGGAACAGTTAATTAAAAAAGGGATTTGGTTGAGGAAAGTGGCATGAAATAAAATAGGTTTTTAATATGGTGTAAAGCTCGACTGGGATTAAAAGAGATATTTGTCAAAGTTTATTTGGGTTATTGTAATTGTATTGAAATCAAATGTTATGTCAAGATGCTAGAAAGGGTTTTTTAAGATGACGTTTCGTCTGTCGAGGAGCTTTGGTAGACTGAGAATAGTTTATTCAGTATACAAGCATTATCAAGTAATTATGAGTTCTTTATTGTGTTTTTTTATTATAGACATGCTGTTTTCTTGTCATTGAAATAACTTGGAGGCTAAGATGTGTTTTGAATGTTTATCTTAACCTTTTAAGTGCCATTTAAGCCTCTCTTCAAAGTTTTGTAATCCTAAAAACAAACTCTGTACCAGCGTTTTTGCTTTTTTTAAACTAATACAGAGAAATATTAGTTTTGATCCTCCAGGTGAAAGTTTTAAGATTTTTTATTTACAGAAATGTATTTCAACTGAAAAACTCCAGCTCCTAAAGGGTTAAAAAAATAAGCACATTTTTAAAGAATCTTTGAATGGTCCTTGGGTTTTTCTAATTATGACTTTGTTTGAATGGAAAGTCTATTTGCTTTATCATATTTTACATTTGGCAGATAATCAAGAAAATGGCCATATCAGTTTGTCAACATCTCATCAGATCTGGGAAGCTAATCAGGTTTTCCCCTGGTTAGTTATTGGATGGGAGACCGCTATAGTGCCACAGTTGGGATCTTGAGCAAGACTCTTTACTAATCTTCCCATTCACTTACAGTATCCTGATGTATAAATGAGTGTGTTTCATGGCTACTTAACAGCTTCTGTGTTCAATAACGTACACAGTCCTGATCAAATAAACATTTCAAATTAATGATGCATGAATCAAAGGCAAGTATAAGTTGAATAACAGAGATGAGTTGCAGAATTCTTTCATGTCATAAAATATTCTATTTGAAATTGCTGAAATCTTTGACACACAACTGACACATTTTCTTTAAGCTAAAACAAGCACATGGTTTGGAATCTGTTGTGTAAATGATTCTGCTCACATTGTAAAAGGTTAGTGCTAGATAGTCTTGTCCGGAGGGACAGGAGTGAGCTGGTTGCCATGGTAATGAGTTTATTTGTGTTTGCTAAGCTGTTACTTTTTACTTTAACCTTTGCCCAAATTATCCACTACCCTAACTTTTCTCCATTTCTCGAAGCTTACTACCCCATGTAACCTTTTAGCCAAAAATTCAACTTGAACAAAAGCATTCTTTGTTTACTTGTATGTTTTTGTTGGACTAAAAAAAATAATGTGTCAATTTACTGTGAGCAGGTTAGCGCCTCCCTAAAATCGAGTGTTTTGTTTCCCAGATCAGAGCCTCCGCTTGCTTGTTTCCATAGAAATCTTGTCCCTTTATTTCTAATGTTTTACAATATGGCATGAAACTGATGTAACCTGTTGATGAAGAATGTCCCAAACTTTTGTTTTGACTTAATATTTACAGGATTATGCACTTGATTTTTCAACCCCAGAAAGTTACATGATATTACTTTAAACACTGTCTCTCTGGACCCGACATTCTGGTATTAACTCTCGGCATTTTGGCAAAATGGCATTTTGTCATGAGACCAAGTGGTGGAGAGGAGTCAGTTTCCCTCCATTAAAGGTGCACCGTGTTGACCAAAAATAAACATTATTAAAAGTATGTTTTTGTCGTTTTGATTTCTTTATAAAAAAAAAAAAAAAATCAGTTTTTACTTTGAGTGTGCTTGCATGATTATGAAATTAACTGTTTTTGGCCTAAAGGAGGGCCTCCTCTTGCATGTTTCCATTGAGAAGCTGTTCCTTAGCTGTAGTTTTTCACATTATGGCAAAAAACATATCTCTCCTCATCCAGAAAGTCCCAAAGTATGGTTTTAGCTTTCTGTACAGAATTGTGTAGTTGATGTTTTAATGCCCAGAAAGTTACAATAGTGCACCTTTAACAACATTATGCTGATTGGCTCATTAACCTTTTGTTTTACAGTATCATAAGTTTAGCTGCCATTCATCTGTATTAAATAATGATGTTGATGTCTTACATGAACAAAACCTCTTCTGAGTCATATTTGCTTCCCCAATCATGAAGAACAGGCAAAAACGTTCAGTAAAATGAGACGTAGTAATTATGTTCAACCGTGCAGTTTAAGCAGAATAAAACTCTTAATTGGCAACGCAACTTGTCAACCCTGAACTCCGCACGCAGAGAAAACGTCTACGCCAGTTGTGTGGAATAAAGTGAAAAAAAAAGCCAAGGTAAGTTTTGTAATAAGGTGTTAAATCTTGTGGGCTTTGAAACAGATTAGCGAGTCGGGGCGGCTGAGAGGGAGACAGAGAAATGGAACATCAAAGCCCCGCAGGAGTGCAGCATATGTCACCACTAAAGACCCAATATTTGTGCAAGCCCAGAGTGTTGTGAGCCGATCCGCGCCCGGAGAGTCCCGAGGAAGCGCTTTTCTTCCATGACAACTCTGCGGAGTCAATTAACGCTGGGGCCTTAGTTCAGACAGAATGATGAGGTGGGGTTAAGTTTGCCGGGTCTCTAATTATAAAGAAGTCCACGCGCTTCTATCTCGGCGACACAAAGCTATTTCAGATTACTGTTTGCCGGCGTTCGCGGATGCGCAGATAAACAAATTTGCACTTCCAAACAGAACGCAATCCGCTTTTGATTACACCAAACAAGCCTACCAAAGTTAACCAGCAAACACAATCTAGCAAATCAACATTATTAAACTAATCTGGCGACGGAAATCCACCGGACATTGCTCAGCTAACTCCCCTCATGTCCAATGTTAATCCCTGGTCATTACAGACACTGTTAGCATGACATTGAGAGAGCAATTACCAGCAGGACTACAATTTGTCTAATAAAGATCGCCTTAACAGAGATTAGGCGACTTTGCCCATTTCTTTATCTCAAGGAGAGCAGAAGAGCCCTAACTGCTGACAAAGGCCTACTTTTTTAATTTCCTTTTAAAATAGCGATAGGCACGGTTGTTAGCTCGTCATAATGTGCTGGTTTTGTTAATTTTCTTGCACTGTCATAACGGCTGGGGAAAAGGACACTGGGAACAATAGCACAGCTTTCGCTCTCTCACCTCAATTTACCTTGTCCTCCACGAGTCCTGCCTCACAGCCACTTCTTCTTGCATTTGCATTCACAAGGCTTGCTAATGAAGAATGCTGTACACCGGTGGCAAACGAGGTCCAAGCGGGTGATGTATCGAAGGTATACGGGTAATTTCAGCTGCCTGTCACGTTAAAGTGAAATTCAGGGGAGGAAAAAGTAGTGGGGCTTAATGTATGGGAATGAAAAGTAGCTCCATTAGGCCTGACTTCACTTGTCTATTCAGAAAATGTCATAAAATACAAAATCAATATTTGACTTGTCATTTCGACACCTTTCTGGAGATGTGTGTATAGATTTTCTGCTTTCTTTTTTATTTGTGGCTTTTTGGGAATAAGGAGAAGAGCAAAAGCTGTTTGGATATGTTTGAGACTTTGGCACTATTCACCAAATAAAAAGGTTTGATTGATGTTTATAAATGTCTAGAGTACACCCATTGCCTCAGGGTGCATCTGTTGGCTACAATAAAGTTTAAGGAACGTGCCAAATCTTTAAGTGTGGAGCTGACACGTTCGCCGTGTCAGGAATGGAATGTTGTTACTCCCATGAACCTGAACTAGGTGCTTCAAGGTATTATTCCAGTTATAGGTTCTCCTGAACTCAGATCTGGTGTGGGATCTTAAGGCAAGAATGGGTCAGACACACTTGTAAACTTTATTTTTAGACTTAACAGCAGAGGTGGGACAAAGTCACTGTTTTGCAAGTCGCAAGTAAGTCTCAAGTCTGAGGCAAGTTCTGAGTCAGTGCCCACAATCAAGTCAAGTCTGAGTCAGTGCCCCACAAGTCCAAGTCAAGTCCTGAGTCAGTGCCCACAAGTCCAAGTCAAGTCTGAGTCAGTGCCCACAAGTCCAAGTCAAGTTCTGAGTCAGTGACCCACAAGTCCAAGTCAAGTCTGAGTCAGTGCCCACAAGTCCAAGTCAAGTCTGAGTCAGTGACCCACAAGTCCAAGTCAAGTCCTGAGTCAGTGACCCACAAGTCCAAGTCAAGTCCTGAGTCAGTGCCCACAAGTCCAAGTCAAGTTCTGAGTCAATGCCCACAAGTCCAAGTCAAGACTGAGTCAATGCCCCGTAAGTCCAAGTCAAGTTCTGAGTCAGTGACCCACAAGTCCAAGTCAAGACTGAGTCAGTGCCCATAGTCCAAGTCAAGTTCTGAGTCTGTGCCTCACAAGTTCAAGTCAAGTTCTGAGTCAATGCCCCGTAAGTCCCAGTCAAGTTCTGAGTCAGTGCCCCACAAGTCCAAGTCAAGACCTGAGTCATGCCCGTAAGTCCAAGTCAAGTTCTGAGTCAGTGACCCACAAGTCCAAGTCAAGTTCTGAGTCAGTGCCCCACAAGTCCAAGTCAAGTTCTGAGTCAGTGCCCCACAAGTCCAAGTCAAGTTCTGAGTCAGTGCCCCACAAGTCCAAGTCAAGTTCTGAGTCTGTGACCCAGTCCAAGTCTTCTGGTTTTTCCATTTTACAATGTCAAGTCTCAAGTCGTCAAAATAGTGACTCAAGACAAGTTCACACCTTGCATAGAGTCTTTTTGTCCTCTGCATTGTTCTGTCTGTTATTTGGATTGTTTGCAGTTTGTACACTCACAAACGACTGTGAAAACTCAACTATATTTTTTTTAAGCTGCAAAATTGTTAGTGCTGACTTTCAGAATCTTGCAAGCTTCATAAGTCATTGCTCTGATCCCAGCTTAAAAGTCCGCTTACACACACTGAGATATTTGGATCAGAACCTTGTTGTGGTTGTGGCCTTGGAATAATCTCTTGCCCTCCCTACAACAATTATCAGACAAGTTTGGTTTAATTGTTTCCTTTACAATTTGCTTTGGCGCTGGTTGCTGAATCTTACACTCACTTTCTGATGAAAAGACAGAAACAATACCAATAGCCTAATGCATTTATTTATACACTATATAAGAAAAAAGTCTAGTGATTCAAATAAGTGCAGTTTATAGACTGATACTGTCCTAATGTTGCATGTACATTCCCTGCCTATGAATTTTGTTTGTTTATTTGTTTTTTCGATCTTTTTCGAACTTTTTTTGTGACACACTTTCTGACTTTCTTGTCTGTGAGAAATTCTATATGAATAAAGTTTGCTTGCATGCATGCTCGCCACAAATAAACCTTCTCTGACCTTGTTTTCTTGTCTCTTTTCAATCAAACAAACAGACTATCCATATTTGTCTTTCCTGTCACTTTGTTTTCTTTAGCTTTCGTCTGAACTAACTGACTTTTAGCACCTTCTGGTGGTTATTTAACAGAACGCTGACTGAATTTACCATAAATACAGTGACAGTAATTCCCACATATCTGTTTACGTACAATAAAAAGAACTGGCAATGAACTTCTTGCTGCCGTCTGTTTCCAGTGTTTAAATTAACAACTTTCAAATAGATATGTAAACATTACTTGTATGTGAAAAAGAACATGTGACTTGTAAATGACAGCCTGAAGAAGTGACAGCATGCGCACACTTCCTGGATTGACTGAAAGATGGTATTGAAATGTTCAGTCACGACTCTGAAGGTTGTTTGTATATACAGACACATACTGGTGATGCATTCTGGCAGTCCTTCCTCAGATCAGTTTGCTTTGGTAATGTACCAAGAAGAAGACAGCAGTGTGCCAGAAAAGCCCAAGGGAAAGCACAAGCGCTCGCTTTCAAGTCTTAAATAAACATATTGATTAGAAGTTGTACTATAATTAAACATCACATTCGGATTTATGATCAAATTGAGTCTGTCAAGATACCAGCCTTTGATTGAGATGGAAGACGTGGGGAGCAGTTTCTGTTTGTTTTGTTGTTATCATTGGAGGATTACATTTACTCAGAACATTTAGTAGAGTATTTTTCTATGGCTACGCATGTTATTCTTTTTAGCTTAGTTTGGTGATAGTCAAGTGGATCACAGTTTGATCACATCCCCTTTTTAGTCGACTAATCCATGCGATAGAATTTATACAAAATGTATATGAAATAAACAGATAGGAATGCATTTTGTATCTAAAAAGGCACATTAGCCCAGTGATATTGGGGATAATGTTGCACATTTGCAACGATGCAAGTTTCTACTTTGTGCGTTTTGTTTACTGACAATGGAATTAACATTTTTCTGACTCCAACCATCGCTCAAATCTTCAGCTATCTCATTTCTCTTTATTGCTGGAAATTCTTATAATCTAAATATGGTTGACTGATACAATTTTTGGCTGACTAAAATAGTGGTTCCCAAACTTTTCAGACTGGGACCCACCAAAAATGACCTAACCAACTTGCGGTCCCCACAGCCAAAGGGTTAGAAAACCATTTAAATTGAGCTAAAATGCTTTTATTTTTGTAGTTTATTGCTTTATAGGACTAAAATCCAGTCAAACCAAGTCAGAATTGTAAAATCACATTTTGAAATCATTTTGCAGCACCAAGATTTTGCTTTGCGTCCCTCCAAGACGTCCCACTTTGGGAACCACTGATTGAATATTAGACTGAATAACAACTGTACTCCTCACACATTGAGTATAGAGCAGGGGTGCCCAAACTTTTTTCCTCGGAGGGCCAAAATTTGCAGATTTTTTCTTCGCGGGCCAAAATGTATTGCATTGACGAGTGCCAAGGGCCAAACATAATTTCGTTCGGCATTTAAAAAACATTTTGAGAAGAAATGAAGATTAAAATATCTTTTATTAGCATGTTTTAAGAGATTGCACATGAATTTTGTCATTTCACAGTCTTTTCAGCACAAAACTGAATCAAACTGTTAGTTCTAACAAACCTGAATAACCCTTCGCGGGCCAAATTGAACCATCTGGCGGGCCGAATTTGGCCCCCGGGCCCCACTTTGGGCACCCCTGGTATAGAGGGATTTGCGATCGACGTCACTCTCTGCCCTACTGTGCGTGCGTCATGCAGAAAGAGCTCGTCTCCATTTGATTACATTGGGAAACTTGTTTGAAATAAACAACGAAACGGGACGACAGCTAGCTGCTTTCATCAGGTATGAACCGATATGACAGACGTCTGTCCCTGAAGCTTGAGACAGTGTTTTTCTCGCCGTTTTTCTCACTTACCTGAATGTAACTTCTAATGGTCGTAGGATCAAATTTCCTCCATAAATGTTAGATTAGCAGCATAGCTTTTGTTTTCGCAAAGTGATACACTGTTGACGTTAGCTGACAACGGAGCTTTTTGACTTGTTTCCACTGTTTGTGTCTATGTGTGGAGGCTCTTTCTGCAGGAAAGGTGCGCGTGCGCGCATCGCCCGTGTTGATAAACAAAAAATCCCTCTATATATGGCTCTACCATCTTGTTAAAGCCTGATCTTGTCAGATCTCAGAAGTTAAGCAATTTAACGCCTGGTTAGAACTGGGATGCAGGAGCGCGTGAACACCTGGTGCTACAGTGAGACGACAAGAGTGGACTATCGTTGTGTTCTTGGGCAAGACACTTAACCCACATCACCTCAGTGTCTGTGTGCACTGGGTGAGTGGATCCTTTATTGTAAAGCGCTATGAGGGCCTTGAAAAGAAAGCGCTATGTGATAGGCTCTTTACCATTTACCTTTTAAATGACAAAACACATTTTTTGAGTGTGTGACATTTGTGCTTTGTGACAAAATAATTTAGTTTTTTTTTGCATTTTTTAATTTTTATATGAGATTTTATGAATTTATACTACTTTATTCTTCTTACCAGACTGACTTTAAATTACAAAATCAGTCTAGAAAGGTATTCTTGACTACCTTAACCAAATACTTTAGTACACTGCTCTATATTTTTTCTTTAATAAAATGATTTTTAAGTAACTTTG
Organism: Mugilogobius chulae; assembly: GCA_038363315.1. Classification (NCBI taxonomy): domain Eukaryota; kingdom Metazoa; phylum Chordata; class Actinopteri; order Gobiiformes; family Gobiidae; genus Mugilogobius; species Mugilogobius chulae. The sequence goes on from CM076416.1 coordinate 20,735,518, forward strand.
TCGAGTACACACATCCTGCATACCTACCTCTAGTTATTTACCAAGTCATTGCTTTGCTTGTCCACCAATCCAACTGTATAAATTCACAAAGCGTTCGATTCTGCTGAACACAAATACTTCATAGGAGTTTTAAGCATGCCTTTTCCCGTGCTAATTTCCGCCCATATTTAACCTGCCTGCAGTGAAGTCTTGAGCGGGGAGGCGCAGTATTTATGGAGGTTGGCAGCACAGAAGTCCTCTTGGAATGTGAATCATCTTAATTAGATCTCTATAGGTTGTGTTGAAAAGCCCGGAAATGCAGTGCTCTGATTCTCCGCTGCTCTAAGTACAAGTGGTGATGGCTGGAGATTTACTGAGCCTGTTCAAGTATTCATGGAAGTTGGCAAAAATAACAACGGCTTCATTTAGTTTGCCAGAAATGTAGCAGTTTGTGAGAGTGATGTTTGACACTTTGTAACCATGGAAAATCACTGTTATTGTCAAGGTAGATGTTTGGATCTTTTACATTGGATCTTAAAAACAATGTGATATTTGGACTCTATATCACAAAGTCTTAAGCTACATAAATACAACTGACTGCACTGAACTGAATGAGTATCTGTACTTCTGCTGCAAATACTGTACTTTTTCAATTCAATTAAAACTGGTCTAATAGTCCAATTATCTGCAAATCTCCTTGGTGAAATAGTGTCAAGAAAATGAGTGGTTGTGCCTTTTTACCAACAAAATTATTGCACAGAAAAAAAGAACATTTTGAATACTTTTGCAATATAGATGTGGGATATGCAGCCCTTTAAATACTGTACGTCAGAGGTCCAAAGAGCCTGAGGTTCCCAAACTTTTCAGACAGGGACCCCAAAAAACATGGAACAAACTGGTGACTCGCAAAGCTAAATAAAATGAAAAAATGTAAGTTGGAAAACCATTAACATTGTTTATTTGACCAAAATTGAGTCAAGTGCTTCTAGTAAAAACAGAACAAATACCGTGTCATAATTGTAAAATTTTAAAATCATCTCCCAACCCCCTGATTTTGCTTTGACCCACTGCCATTGAGGTCCTCTCTGTCCTCTATGGCGAGCCCGATCTCACACGAAAGCCTACATTTGCCACAACATTACGCAACATGTAAATTTGGTATGATTAGCACGAGTTCACAGATGTTTTGCGTATTAATCACGCGTGTTCTTATTTATGAATATTAACAAAATCCTGATTCTAATCTTAACCAACCAAAACAGCGTTTTTTTTTTTTAACGCTGTGAAATCTTGTGTCATTTTTACGCTTTTTCATATCGTGCTAAATGCACAGCGTAACATAAGTACTCAAAACAGCTGTGAACTCGTGCTCAAAATACGCTGTTTTTGTGTCGTCCTCTAGTGATACTGTGTTGCTATGGCAGAGGTTCTTCCCCTTAAGGTGAGGTTAAGAATCACTGCTGTAGAGGACTAAGTACCCTGAAATTCCCACTACTTAACATTGTATTAATGTGATTCACTGGTGTCTTGCCTGTTTAAAGCAGAACTAAGGAACTTCAGTGGTAGTGCTTCCCCTACAACTCTCAACACATTTTACATTGCTAAAATAAGTAAATCAATACATAAATCTTTCTTTTTTTTTCAAAGAACTAGCCAGGGTTTCTTAGGAGAGATGGTGTCGGGTTGGGATCTGGTCAAGATGCAGAAGCTGCAAGTGCAAGATTTCCAGCTGGAGGCAGCTGAGAGAGTCAACACTTACAAGCTTAAAATGCCCCCAAAATATATAAACATACTTACAAAGGTATTTAGCTAGGTAGAAATGTTTCAAAAGGGTCACTTTGACTTTGGGTTCAAATAATTAATTGCACAAGATGATGATGATGACAAAAAAAGAAATAAGGAGAAAGGTTTATGACTGCACAATGTATCTGACATGTTTCTAACCAAGTGCATTACATAAAGAAAACTTAATTATAAAGAGATGCCCATAAGGAGGAAGTACTTTCTTGTGTCACAAACATGGAGCAGCTCTCTGTGAATTGCCTGTGATTGGCCTCACGATTAAAAACTGTAATTACAGCTTTGTAAGAAATAATTTGTTGTGACCTTAACAAAACCACATTTAAAAAAATACCATCCATTGAAAATCAAAACCTGACCATGAACAGTCTCAAACTCACCCTATACAGACTTAAACCAAAAACTTTGAAAACTGTTGCGTGATAACAATCCACAAATAAGAACTGAACTTTCCAATATGTTCAGTCTTATTAAATGGAACATGTTCTTGCTTAAAATAATCAGCTGCTCCGCCTACTCTCAGCTTAACGACACAAAGCGCACACCCACTCGCGCACACAAACCCAGCTAATCTAATTGCTTGTGTCATGGATGGAGGAGTTGAATCAGAGGTAGTGTGGCCCTCTGGCTTTCGAAGACAAAAATATAAAGAAGCTCGGAGGAAGAATGGGAGCGGAGATGGAGCGAGGAGATGTGTTCTTGAAGTTTCAGTAAAAGCACTTGATTTGGCGAGGTTTTGCGCTGCCTCCTGGGGGCTATCGAGGCCTGGCAAAGACAATAACAACATCCACTATGTGTCTCTGAGAAGGGACAAGGCCTGTAGCCAAAACTCAGCTGTTAGCATATGCCATTCACAGTATGACTGAAGTAGAGCTGTGTTTGGAGAAGTGGGATGGTGCTTTTTGGCTGTGAAGGGCGAGAGATAATGGGTGATGTACTGGCAGGAGAGAAAACGATCAAAATCAAGTTGTAATTCAAATGTTATTGTAAATGATGGTAACTTCAATATAACAAGTATTATAAAAGTCTAATATCAAGAAGATGTTTCTTTTTACCTAAAAAAATCTCATGGCTCAAAATTCTGGCTTGTAGAGTAAAACAGAGACAAAATCTAAACTTAGACAAATTGCAATTGACAATACACTTCAGATATTTTGGATTTGTTGCAGAGTGGCGATGATCTTTGTAAAAACAAATGCTGCTCATAACCACTGAGGAGTTCTGTCTAGCTAACAGGTAAAAGACTTTAACCCACAGAACCTGGAACCTACCTTGTGCTCTCACTGCATCATGGTTCTGTCTTGATCCAGTTCTCGTGCACAGGACAACTCATTCAGTCTAGTGCCACTGCTCTGACCTCCTTAGATCCCTCTTTTGATGTGAAGGAAAGCTCTCATGTCTGCTCAAAATCTGAAGCCAATGTATATTACATTATGTTGGGTAGACAAATGCTGTACACTGGTGCACTAAAGGGCCAAACTCATTCTTTTTGTACATGTTCATTCATTTTCTATTCCTTGTTCACATTTAGACTTGCAGGGACTTTGGGCTTTAAGCGGGGATCAACCTGGACAGTGGTTAACACACAACAGACAGACAGACAGACAATAATTCATTCATTCAGGGATGCATGGTAGCAGAGTGGTTAGAACTCTGGCTTTTCAATAAAGAAACTGTGGTCTTAAATTCAGGATTGGGCCAAATTCTCACTGGGAGGAGTTTTCATGGAGTGTTGTCAGTGGTTCTCTCCGAGTATTCTGTGTACACTTTTTGAATAGGGTCCTATCCACATTTGAGCAGCTTTTGTTGTAAAAGTCTTGCTCATGATTATTCCTGATGTTTGTTGCCTAAAGCTGGACTAACTGAATAAATCATAACATTTAGTTCAACTTCCTAAGTTTACTTGTGCTCATAAGAAACACACATGGTCTTTTAACCTGAACTATTGACTTTCTGGCAGGAAGTAGTTTGCCTAATCTCCACTAACACTTTTTGTTCTCTTCAAAGTTCTTTCCACGTGTCTTTTCAGTGTCTGTGTTGTGTCTGAAATTGGCTAAATTTCACAGTGGGGAAGTGGGATCTGTGCGAGGCAATCGATTGAAAATTGCCACTGAGCGCGAGAGTGCAATTGATGTGTAGGCTGCTCAGAAATGAGTTTTCTTGGGTTTTCCGATTGAAATGACGTGGAGCCATTGTGAATACAGGCAAAGTGGCATCGGGCGAGGACCTATTATCGAGTGCTCCCTCAGGCCAGGCTGGAGCTTTTCAGGTTCCAAATCAGTTCCTGCGCCTCTGTCCTCATCGACCCGCGATCCACATGAAGGTGAATACACACGCACTGATTCACAGTCACTGCTTGTCGTCTGATCTTTGATGCGTCCTATAGTGACAGCCAATTATTATCCGCATTCGGAAGAAGTTTGGAGGCAGAGGGGAAAAAGTAACTACGCAGAACCAAGTAACTGTAGCGGTGGTGGTCCTTTGGGTGAATATGGTGAAACACAGCAAAATGTATGTCTATGGTTACAAATGAAAGGACAGGGCCAATTATAAAAGGTCTAAGAGCCAAGGGTTTCTCAGGAGTCATGTCAGCCATGTTGCAAGGTGAGTTTTCTGTTTCTGCAGAAGAGCAAATGAACACCTTAAAAATACATACTGGCATTTAACCACTATACAAGAGAACATGGTTGGGTAGTTCTGCTTTATGAGGAGATTCTTCAGGTGAATAACAATCCTAAATTTAAATAGGTGTAAAACTTGTTCTGTAGTTAAATTACATAAATGTAAGAAAATTTTGTATTCTATTATGTAATGTGGAAATAAGACTTCCCATGTGTGCGGAGAAAAGGCCAAATTGCATTTATTTCTCATTTCTGCAGAATCTTTTAAAACTTGACATAGCCAAGTTTACATTTATTGATTCGTTTTGACCTCTTGGATACAAAGGAACTGGCAGAGCAGGTTTTGAATATGTTTGTGGGTAAACTATCTGACTGAAAATTACCATGAGCATTCACACTTTGACACGAAAATATGTGTTTTAAATAAATCTTAAAACTAATTTAAAATTGGATATCATCAAATCCTTATAGCTGCACAAACTTCAGTTGACTGTAAAGTTTAACGTGTCTTGTTGTCATCATGTAAGAAAATGCATTTTGGAAAGATGGTCTGTAAAATATGGCTTGTGAAATGACAAGGTTTAGATGAAGTGGATTAAATGAAATGATAACAAAACATGTTCTGTGTGTGTCTAAAACATGCAGCTCAGTTTGGGCGTATAGACTTTAAAACATGTCTGATAATTCCAGGTAATTTCTTCTTGTATGGTGGGACTGTCTAAACCATCTCCAAGTTCATAAGTAAGTGTACATACTGTATTTGTTACAAGTTGATTTTTACTAACGTGTTACTGGGTTAAACTTTCATTTCCTTCATCACTCACAAGTTTTTAATTTTCGTGTACTATATTATGTAACGAAGATGATCATTGATTTGTATTCCATGGAATGCAACCATCTCTTCTTTGTCAATCTGCATACGTGCACACTGTCTGTTCTAGCCCAGGCAGCAGTTCTCTGGAGGAAACATAATCTTTGGGTCCTATGCCTCTTTCCCATTTGTCTTTTCAGGTGAAGAAAAGACATGCAATTTTCCTCATGCAATCTTAAATATTTCTAGAAACTCGTGTTCTTGTGATCTAGTAAATCAGTGCTTTGTTTGTTAGTAACTGGGACAGAAAACAAAAGTCTGTAAGTGAAAAATATAATTATCTATATTATTCACCAACTTTTTCTTTTATTTCTCTTTATTTAAGCTTCACATACTCTTCTAAATTGAGATCATTTTGCATTATCCACTGGGAGCCAAGTGAAGCCAGTGCTCCTGTCAATATTTACTGTGTATACAATAAATCTTTCACTGCCATCTGCTCTGTGTCAAGGCTCTGCTGTGGCACAAACAACTACTTCTAATGCCTTTCTACTTATGGGCCTAATCTATTAGACAGACCAATGCAGTGTTAACCATTAAACCATTAAATCTTACGTAGATCCTCAATGTAGCGACGTATGGCCTTAAATAAACATACATACAAATATTTGGATCATTATTTTTGTCATGTGAGCATTTTAGAGCTAGCAAAAAGTCAGTTAACTTTTGGTAACAGATAAAATTCTGTGATTTTCTTTTCTTTTTTTTGAGTAACTTGTCGGAGTGAGACATCTACGTCCTAGTATCATCTGTTGAGTGTAGAGTGAGCTCCCTATTCAAAGTGACACAGTGTAACTTTCCGGAGAATAAAACTCAACTACTTATTTCAATAAAAATATAAAGTTAAAATGATGCTTTGGAACATGGAAACAAATAATTTTTCATGCCATAAAAATGCCATAAAAATACAGCTAAAGCAGCAATTTTTCCATGGAATCATCTTGGACATGACCATGCACACCTGCTCAAAGTGAAGAAACTGATTATATGTTTTATTTATTTACAACAACAACAAAATTACAAAATTACAAAAATATAATTTTACTTAGGTTTTATTTTTCGGTCAAAAAGTTACACCAATACACATAAAGAAATAAGTCAATCATGTGCCTTGTCTTTATAGTTTTTTTTGTTGCCATCAAAATTTCAACACACTCTCTGTAAAAATAGATATACATCGAAATGTCAAAAACATACTACATACCTTATCTTTGGGTTTAATGGTCAATGGTGCCCAAAGTGGGGCCTCGGGGCCAAACTCGGCCCTCCGAGGAGTTTAAATTGGCTCTCAAAACATGCTGAGCTCTGCTAAAATGTCTGTCAGATTATATTTTAAGTAGAAATTTGATCATTATCTTATTGAAAATAAAGTTTTTAGATGCAACATAAAATTAATGTTGGCCCTTGACATTCAGCAAAATCATCCATACTGGCCCTCAAGGAATAATATTTAAATTTCGGCCCGCTGAGGAAAAAAGTTTGGGGCACCCTTGGTTTAATGGGTAAAATTAGGCTTCATGTTACTAAAATGGTTAAATTTAGGATAAGGGCTTGGGGTAGGTTAAGATTTACTCATTAAACCTAAAGAAAATGTGTGGTAGTTTAAGTTTTGGCATACAACATATTGGTGTAAAAAAAAAAAAAGGCGTGAAAACGTGCTAATCATAAGTTTTTAACATTTCGATGCATAACTTCGGAGACTGGGCTAGTACAATTAGGCCTATAGCTATGTTGTGTATCATAGGCCTATTACTCTTGACATTATTTTTTTATATTACCATAAAGAAGTTAGGCAACATCCCTCAGCTCTAGTGCCAAAATGATCACACCCCCCTGAACCCTAAGAATGTGTAAATGAGAAGGAAAAAAAAAACACCCTCATTAAAACTTGTCTTCTTTTAAAAATACTTCTGGCGTGTTTTCTGTTGCAAGCATCTGTGCTTTGGCACCGTCACTGTTGTGTGTCATGAGCTTTCTGCCCACTACGTGATGACACAAGCCGTTTCCAAATGCCTCCAATGTTCTGAAGAATATAACATGGGCGGTGTGCTGCTCGGGCCCAGAGGCAAAATGTGTTAGCGCATTTTGATCATCGCTTCATCAGTTTTGGAACAAGTTGACAAAGAGAGAAGTCAGATTGTTGGACCAGCATGCTCACGTTTTTTTTTTTTTTTTTACACCTCCAACCTTCTGTCTTCCTCATGCAAAGGCGAGTAGCTGGAGGAGATGGAGTCGTACAATGATGTTTGACAAATACTCTTGTCTGGGATCGGCATTTCTGAAACGACCTTACTCACCTGGGTTCATTTGGAAGTCCGCATTAGAATTTCCGGCACAGACTGGCGCCGGGGCTTATAGGGCAAACAGTGGTGCGTGTCTGTGTCATGGTTGCTCTGACAGTGGGGGGGCGCGGCCTGTACGTGAATACCAAACTGTCATTTCAGCGGCGCGCTCCGGGGCCATCAGCAGTAGCATCACGCAGAAGAGAGGGTCTGTGTCTGACTGCATAATCACCAAGGCAAATCTCCGGCCCGCACAGCCCACAGTTATCACAGAGGATATTGTTTTAACCCTGTGTGACCAGGCTGGGAGCTGCAGTTACTATTATCACACTGATAACCTCAAGTACGCACAGGATCAAGACTCTTCTCAATTCACTTGGATTTCCATTTGTTCACTTTTAGGGACAATGTCTGCGATGTGAAGAAAATATGTATGAGCTGATGGTGCCTTGATTACACAGGAACTTTCTACCGATAACAAAGCACAGTTTTCTGGAATTCCATTCGAAACATAATCATTTATCATCTTCATTTGCATATGGTAATTTGAATAACTCTACGAGGCATTCATAAAACATCTCTGCAAGTTGTACACTAATACTTTGAATGGGTTTTACAACATTGTACCCTCATTAAGGTTAAAGTACTGCCTAAAGGGAGTTTGTCCTTGAGGCCTTGTCCACACATAGCCGGGTATCTGATAAAACGAATTTTTTTTCTATGATTTTGGCCAATGGAGCTTTATGAAAACTCCGACCAAAGTGAAGATTTGGTCAAAACTTCAGTTTTGCGTTTCAGTGTGGATGTGAATAACCAGCGTTTTTACGTTTTTAAAGTCACTAACTGCAGCATTTGTATAGACGTCTTATACTCAGCCTTGTTTAGAGCTGCAATCAGGAGCACATTTGTGTGGTTTTGTGCATGTGATTTTCTTTAAAACAGTTATGTGTGGACACAAGAGTTTTTACCAAACGGAAGACACCTGATATGCGTTTTAAAAATACCCTCCAACGTGTGTACATGGCCTGAATTTGACCCATCCTTCAATGTCTCTGGCACAGAAAGTTGAACCACAACCTTCTTGCTGTGAGGCCGTGCTTGACCCAGTTTTGATTGAAATGTTACAATTTTTCTAATTAATTTTTCATTATGCGTTCATGAGTGGTTAAAAATGTTTTTGATTTGAAAAAGTATAGTTTGTTGCTCACACAGATCAAGTTGCAAGGTGCTTTGCCATCTGGTTCCACAGATGTCATTGCTTTGTCTTGAATGTTCCACATTTGCGATTAATTTTACCTTCATTTTTTTCTTCTTTACTAAAATCTATGTCATTGGTGTGAACCAAGTCACCGCTCCACAATCTGAATATGAACGGCCAGATACATTACTTCCATGTGATTGGTCGATACATTTAATGCTATGGAACTTGCAGGCAGGCCACTATATCTACACAGAAACAAGCAATGAGCTCCTTTGCGCTTCTAAATAAGTAAGCACATTTAAATATTCCTTGCCACTCCCTCAAGACCATTAAAAATTCCCAAATCCACGCTCTTGGCAGATGATAGCTCCCAGGAATAGCATTTAACATCTGGTGGACAGTCCTGACTCTTCCTCCTCTGCCTAGCCTTGCCCTTTAGCGGTCCCTGTTTGGTGCTGATGGATCACCTGCGAACTCGGATGGATGAAACTCGGGTCTCTCCACCGCCGCTCGAATTCGCCACTTCATCCCGGCCACAAAACCAATCTGTCACCAGCGCGGAGCATTTGTTAGCCAGGGCGAGGGGTCTGCAGGCTTTACATATCCAGCTTGTGTCTGCATATGCCCACACAAGTGATTCTCTGACCTTTCCAGTTGGTACGCCAGCCCAAGAGACCCGCGCTCTTCCTATAGCCATTTGTCTCATGCGACTCTATTACGCTGCATAACAGAGTAGCCCTTTTATACTCATTTTGCAAGGTTGTGCTCAGGGCCACGCCATCCAGTTTTGTCCTCCGCTTGTCTCCTCGCAGAAGATTACAGAGAGGGTTATGAAGGTGAAAATGAGATAAAAGGGTGAAAATTGCTGTGTGCTGCGGCGAGAAAAGAAGTATACAAATAGCACGCAGGATGTTTACAGTAGTTTTTTTTTAAGAGCCTGTTATAAGAAAGATTGCACCTAAGTTTGAACCTGTGACAAAATCATGCTGAATAGTGTCGCTTGGCAGTATTTGGTGATGCTGACAAACTGTACTTGATAAAAGTGTTCCCACAGGAAATAACTGTGGGTTTCTTCTTATAACCCACTGGCTCATGTGGTCAGTCTGTTGCAAAAGTTAGTCTTCCAACTAAACTTTTGTCAGTTTAAAGACACTGATAAGTAATGTTAATAAAGAAGTGAAACATTAAGACAGATTGTGCTATGACATTGCATTGCGCAATTTAGATAGAAAAGATCACTAAAATTATTTAAAATGGCTTAGGAATAGAAGTAATATAAGTCATTTGAATTTCTGTTCGAGCTGATAAGCTACGCCCCTGCACTCTGATTTAACTGTAACAAGCAGATTTTAACATACCAGTAGGCCTACCTGTTTTCATTGCTGGATTGTGGGTACATGGCATTTTTCAACATATTTTTCATAAAAATTTGAAAATAAATTCAAAACAAGTGAGTGGGGATAGGTCAGAGATGGCAATCTTTTTGTCAAAAAGGCCGTATTCGAATTCAGAGTGACAAAGGGCCAGACCGCGATCAATATGTAACTAATTGTCATTACTGCAAGCCAATTTCTTAAAAAAAGTAGTAGTAGTAGTGTGAAATAACTAAGACCGCAAAAGCGAAATCAATCAAGAAACCAATAGAAAAGATTACCTTGTTTCAGGAACTGAATAAAACATGTTGAGGGCCGCATCTGGCCCCGGGCGTAGTTTGCCCTGGGATAGGTGGTGGGTGAAAACTGGGTTTTCAGAGCAGTAAAACAATGCTAAGATGCACAAATCAATTTGATTAAAAATAATGATGAGAGAACATCATCATGACATGGTAATGAACTACGTCTCATTTCACATTATTTTGGGTGGATTTTTGTGGCCATTAAAGAAGCTTGTTAGCATCACCAACATGATCCATGTCAATAGTTTCTGAAAGATGTGAACGCAACCAATGTCATTGTGGTCAAAACTCTGAGACTCAGAAAGCATCAGCAACAACATTCCAGATTATCTTGAATTATATTCTATAGAAAAGACAACAGAAACATGTATATAATATGCTGACACATTTTTCAGGTTAAGAAACATGGTTCTGCTACTAAAATTGCAATTCATCATCACCTCTGACGTCGTCGTCGTCATCCAACAATCTTTTTTAAGGCGAAAACATTTTTTTTCAAAGCTTAATGGCGGAGTGGCAGGTCATGTGGGCAGAATTGTCTTGTTGTATCTGTTAGTTTTATGTTTTGACTGTGTTGTGTTGTGATGTATTGTGTGTCTTTTGTCACTTTTATGGGTTCTTGGTTCCTCCAAAAAATATATATGTTAAATCTCAAGGTTTCCTATGAATGCATTTCACCATACGTGAAGAAAACTATGAAACATGTCCATCTCATCAGCTCTGAACCAGGACCTCCTCGGCAGCATCCATAGCTAAAACCACATGTCTACCCTCTGGTCATGTAGCGAGGAAGCCACAGAGAAAATCAAGGAAGTCATAAACAAGGTTGAGCCGATGTGCGTTCCGACCTGGGGTAAAACAAGGCCTGAACATAAACACATGAAATGGATTTGTCTCGTCCTCCTTCCACATGTCCCTGGTCCACTTCTCTTCACAATTTATTATTTAGACAGAATGGATACGAGTCCCTTTATCCACAGGAACTACGGCTCCAGCTCCAACCAACCCTGGAGGAATCTTTGAAAAGACATGGATGTGTTTATACAAGCTGCCTTCTCATATTGTTCTTGTCGAGCGGTAAGCCGTGTTTCGCTACGGTAGCCTGCCAGCCTCCGGGCAACATTTTGGCCACTTATTAGAAAGGCTCTACAGTTGTAAGAGGGCGAATCAGGCAGCTATTGTTTTTAGTAAAAGCTGAGAGGAGAGAGGGCTGTTTAAACTAAAATCTGAACTGCAAGTGGGCGAAATATTCAAATATAACGTACTGAAGGGTTGGCTGTTGCAGCACATTGTCGCACAATGGTTGTCTAGATATAGTGAACTGGCTCTTGAGACATATTTGCTAAGATATAGAGATGGTATATTTCTAAATAACTGGTGTTACTATATACCCGGTTTGTGTTTGAGTAGAAGCTCACTGGAAAACTTGTCATCTTAGGTTCCACCAATGATTTCCCAGATATTGTATAAATCCAGCAAGAAAAGTTAGCTGACACTCATCAGACAAATAGAGCGGTGGTCGACCAAAGTCTTCCTTAATTGTCCTAATACAAAACCTGGGAATGGATTAGTCGACTAAAAGGACACCAACTTTTCAAAACCAATGATCTGACTCAAACTGTGCTGACAAATCACATGCTCATAGGTTTACATGTTATGGCCAATACGCAAAGAAAAAAATCCAGATAAACAAGATTTGTTAAAAATAAAGAAGAAAGTTCGGTAGCACTTTAAAAGACCTCCACGGTACCTACCAGTTAAGTACCGTGTCAGTTACTAGTAACTAACAGTGACACTTAGTAGTACTTACTCTGGTACTTACTGTGGTACTTACACTGGTACCTAGAGTGGTACTTTGAGTGGTACTTGTACCAGCAGTTACTGGTACATACCAGTGGTAGTTACTGTGGTACTTACTGTGGTACTTACACTGGTACCTACAGTGGTACTTTGAGTGGTACTTGTACCAGCAGTTACTAGTACATACCACTGGTAGTTACTGGTACTTACTGTGGTACTTACACTGGTACCTACAGTGGTACTTTGAGTGGTACTTGTACCAGCAGTTACTAGTACATACCACTGGTAGTTACTGGTACTTACTGTGGTACTTACACTGGTACCTACAGTGGTACTTTTACCACCACTATTGGCATGCTGGTATGGTCGTAGCCATACCAGCATGCCAAAGCCTGATCCAGTCAGATCTCAGAAGCTAAGCAGGGTTGGGCCTCGGTAGTACTCGGATGGGAACCACAGAAGAACTCAGGTGCCACAGTGGGCAACTTCAGTGGTACTTACTACAGTAGTTGACAGTCAATACACTGAAGTACCAGCATGTGTCACTTTAGAACAGGTCCGTTGTTACTAGTACTTAACTGTCAACTACTGTAGTAAGTACCACTGAAGTACCAGTATGTGTCACTTTAGAACAGGTCCCGTTGTTACTAGTACTTAACTGTCAACTACTGTAGTAAGTACAACTGAAGTACCAGTATGTGTCACTTTAGAACAGGTCCATTGTTACTAGTAGTTGACGGTCAACTACTGTAGTAAGTACCACTCAAGTACCAGTATGTGTCACTTTAGAACAGGTCCCGTTGTTACTAGTAGTTGACTGTCAACTACTGTAATAAGTACCATTGTAGTACCACTATTTACCATTATGTATCATGGTATTTATCAATAATGTTGGAATTAAGCTAAGATTGTTGTAAATTGTTTTCTGTTGTTTTGTTTACTGAAACAAATAATTACTTTGGTATTTGTCAATACCCAATATTGTTGTGACATAAATAAAGACAGTGGTGCTTTTTTAACATTTGCATTTTATTGTTATTCATAATTTAAAAGCTCTACTTTTTAATTTAGTACCAATAATACCACCACTGAAACATATGTGTGTGCCACAAATTATTAAAAGTGGTAAGTGTACTAATAGTTACCACCTTAAGTACCAGTGTAAGTACTACAGTAAGTACCACAGTAAGTACCAGTAACTATCAGTGTTATGTACCAGTAACTGCTGGTACAAGTACCACTATAGTACCAGTGTAAGTACCAATGTAAGTACCGCAGTAAGTACCACAGTAATACCAGTGGTATGTACCAGTAACTGCTGGTACAAGTACCACTCAAAGTACCACTGTAGGTACCAGTTTATGTACCACAGTAAGTACCAGTAACTACCAGTGGTATGTACCAGTAACTGCTGGTACAAGTACCACTCAAAGTACCACTGTAGGTACCAGTGTAAGTACCAGTGTATGTACCACAGTAAGTACCAGTAACTACCAGTGGTATGTACCAGTAACTACTGTTGCAAGTACCACTGTAGGTACCAGTGTAAGTACAGTGTAAATACCACAGTAAGTACAGTGGTATGTACCAGTAACTGCTGGTACAAGTACCACTCAAAGTACCACTCTAGGTACCAGTGTAAGTACCACAGTAAGTACCAGAGTAAGTACTAGTAAGTGTCACTGTTAGTTACTAGTAACTGACACGGTACTTAACTGGTAGGTACCGTGGAGGTCTTTTAAAGTGCTACCGAAAGTTCATATTCTACCAGTGTAAAGGCAGTTTTTATATAAACGATCTACTCAATATTTAATTTTTCCATATTTTCCAAACCACATTCACAATATCTAAAATGTGATATATTGCCCAGCTCTAGACAAGAGATGGATTATTTTTGCCCTCAATTTTTTTCACAATTATTTCTACTGTGCTTAAAGCATCATCTTGTAAGAAAGTAACACAGTTTTCTGATGTAATTGTACAGTACATGCTTACAATACTGGCTTCCTGTAAGGCGATACGGTTAAATGTTGTGTGCCAGGAGTCTTGTTATGTCTGTCTTAACAATTGAATAAAAATGCAATAAGTAGTATTTTTAGTGCAGATAAATTACAGATTTATCATTCAATTATTTTAGGACTTGGTTAAGTTTGATTCAAGCTTTTATCTGAACTGAGGCTTAGGTGGTCATATCATTTTTTCATAGATCACACAGTGTTCAGACTTTTTCCTCAGAACTGATAACACAGCTCTCATTCAGTACCAGTTCACTGAATTATTTTCTTTAAAAGCCTGTTCACACATGGTAATGGACTTTGGCCCTAACACTGGCTCTTTCAGTAAAGGAATTCAAACATCACAGCACATTGAAAGAACTGGATATCAAATGAGAAAGAATGTCACACATGGAATCTAAAGAAGAAGATGGATAATATGTATAGAGAAATTATATTTGTATTCTTTGTAGTGTTGGTATAAATGTCCAACCCTTAACTTTTTGCATTATTGGCTGAGAACAGAGGAACCATCATGCATATGTCGTTCACGTGTTTTGCTCACTTACCTAATGCATTCATAGCCTCTGCAATGTTCAGAACAATGTAGTTTAAGCACTTCTCACATTGTTTAGTTTGTGCAGTGTCAGTATGTTAACAAGAGTTAGCCTCAATGCTAACAGATTTTCTGGATTTAAGTGGACAAACAGTCCATTATTAGATGTAGATGGGACACAAGGTCGCCTGCAGGATTCTGAACATACTGAGGTGCCAGATTATTGGACTAAAAAGCGAATAGTCTGAAAATGACAAACACACTGATGTAACTTCTCCATTGGCTACAATTGTTAAGTTTCAAAGGGACAGATTCCCTGATGGGTTTAGTTATGTAGCTGGTAGACCTGCTCCCTCAGGAAATTTTGAAAGAAAATCATGTAATTGAATGTCATTTTCCTTCATAAGTTCTATTTTCAACAGCTTCACAGCTAGAAAAATCAACCACAGTAAAAATGTGCTCATTAGGATTGATTTTTTATTATTAAGACTTACTGTTGAAAATATTGAGCTTTTTAACTTATTATGCAACTGATCAAAAATAAATTCAGTATAAAAGAGTCTTATATCATTTTATACAAATATTTCTAGGCTTTATTACAAAAATGCCACATATTTGTGCATGTTCCATAAATGCACACATTTGTGGAACATGGAAATAAAAAGCTTCAGTCAATAGCTCAAATCTCAGCAAGTGCACAGCTTACACACAAACATTTGAGGTCATGCACAAATAATGGTTGATCTAGGAAAAACTATTTCTACATAAGCAATATATACTCGAGCGGGGTGGGGGTGGGGGATGTAATTAGAATAATTTTATTTTTGAGATCTGCCTGTTTCATATGAACCCTACTTCCGTTTACACATTTTCAAGTCCAATATCACAACCAAACAATAGAGCAACCCCCAAACCAAAAGTGACAGGAGTTTCATCAGACTGTCAATAGCTCACGTGACCCCGTTGGGATCCTGAACAGCGTTATTTGTCGCCTCATGGATCAGCAGTAGTGTCTGAGTTGATCCTGTGGAATTGCCGCCCATATTTCCACTAATGCCGCCCTCAGCTGCTGCTGAGTTTTGGGAGGATGTTCACCAGACAGTGGGGACCATTGGGATCACCTCTGCAAAGTCCAACGACGATGTGCAGTGCACCATTTGACCCGAGCTCGGCGATATTGGGGGGTAACCACTGATCCAACATACTATATGTCTGATATGGTTGAATATCGTCAGCGCGGAGGCGATTACGGATGGTTCTGGTCAATACTGGCCTGTGGTGTGTCCCAATGGTCTCGGCTGTGGACCTGGTGGCGGCTGAACCTGTTACGGAGATGTGCGGGGCGGTTGGCGCGGTCTTGTGCAGCGGTCGTTAAACGGGGGCCACCTATACCAGGGGGCTCGTTAGAGGAACCAGTGGCCTGGTATCGCTCCACAAGACGACTAATTGTAGAGCGGTGGACTCCAAACACCCTGGAGACAGCAAGACAACACCGTCCAGCTTGGAGCAGCCAATAGCTCCATCCCTCTCTGGTTGAGACATCGTTTTGGCTTCATTCTGGTGGCCTTTAATAGAGAAGACTTGGGCACAGTTAACCAGCGGTAAAAATCAACTCTGAGTTTCAAACATGAGTTTGTGTGAATAAACGACCCTGTAATGCACTCTTTATTGTTCTCAGTCAAGCGAAACCAGGAAATCTGTTTACCTGTATTCAGCTTACTATGGACTGAAATCATGATACTAACTAATTTTTCCAAAATGTACTAATTTTCTAAGGAACTTTGAATATAAAAATGTTGCATTTCTTTTTTCCTATATACTGTATGTGCGGAGAGAAACAGATTAAAGGTTAGGAAAATGGCTATAGTGCCTTTTAACAAACAAACAAAACAAACTATTGTCATGAATGTACTTAGATTCACATTAATGTAGTCAGCAGAACAAAAGTAAGACATACTTGTTCATGCATGATTGGCACAAAACCTCCAAGTATTATTTTAATGAAAGAATTTTAAAATGAGAGAAAACTGAAAAAAGGCATCTCATTGTGCACAATAACTCCCATTTAATTATAGAATTCTTGAAGTGGGGTTTGCTGAAGGTTGAATCAGATTTGTATTATTCCGAACCATTGTCGTTAAGAGCCAAAATGGAGCTGTACTTTTTCAGTTCTCCGAATGGCAGAATGGTGCGTGTGGCCCCAGTATTAATCAACAGCGTGGGGGGTCAGCTGGCTGTACCTGCACATCCTCCTGGTGAGTCCTTGAAAATCTAGGCCACGGCAATCAATCACCGACCATTCCCACGTGGCGGAGATAAGCTACTTCTGGTCGTGTGGCAGAAAAATAAATGAGAAAGTTGGCCGGCAAAGTCTGAGAACTCATTTGGAGACTGGGCTAATGCGTTTGCGAGCAGAGAGGTAAGGTTAAGGCTGCTGGAGCCCTGTTCCAATTCCCATCGAGACGTTTCCATTGTTTGACAGTGTAATTAAGCCACATCGCCAGGGCTACGACACTGAGATGGAAATTATACAGTGACAAATCTTGCTCGGCTTGTTTTATGTATAATGTATGTCCTTTTTAGTGTTTTTTTTTTACATTTCTCGTACAAAGAGCTTGGCAGAGCAATAAAGTCGTTTTCCACCCAGGAAACTTAACCTGAGTGACAATCTTAACACTTAAACCTTCTAAGCTGACGTGGCACTTTATGTGAAAAAACTTGCACGGGCTTCATACTTCAGTCGGAGCTGTTGGACTCATTAATTCAATCACAGATATCAGATATTATTAAAAGAACAGCTTGAAAGTGCGTATTTAATTTTCTCAAATATTCTGTGTGATTCTTATCACTTTTTTCTCCCTACCTGGCAGGATTTCTTCTTTAATTCTTGAGCTCACGGCCAGATGGTATCGTCAGTCTTATCACAGAATTGCAGGGCCCTGAAGGACAGCACCCTGAGGACACAGAGTGAACTGCACACAGAACATGTGGGCAAGGAGAAGCTTTGAATATGTAAAGGCTTTTTAAACATGAAGTCCTTTCAACATCAATGCGAGCCTCATGTATTGATTTTCTTCTTTAATCAGTGTTTTGACATTCATAAGTGGAGGTGGCAGCGAGGTTAGCTGGCAGCACAAACCTGGTCATCTCTAAATGTTCAAAACAGAACATCTTCTCTTTTGTTTCTCAAATTTATTTCATATTGTTCAGCAGTGATTTTCTAAGTGAATCAATGTGTTTCAAAAACTGTACAAAATTTTTCCTTTTTCAGTATGTAAAATGTTTTGTAGAATGAATTACTTATGAGTTTCTAAAGTAACCTTATTTGGAAGAGAAGCTAAAAACATGTTGAAAAGAGCATTTTCTAAATTGACATCGCACAAGGACATTTTCGATTTTTCCGAGTGAAACAATTAACTGAGCCTGTAAACATACATTTAGCAAAATAAGTGTGTCACCCCCAATTTACACCAAAGCATAACAGCTGCGTAACAGCAGCAGCACATTATGCGCGTAGGAATCGCTCAGATTAGAATCAAGTAAGATTTGGCTCGAACTATTAACACGAGCAATGTGAGACACGGGTCTGACTGCCGTAAAAACACTACATGTCACTCAAATTAGGTCGTAGTTCTAATTTTTCAGCGTTAGCGTTGTGTCTCCCGGGCTTTTCAGCAAGAGAAACACGAGAAAGTGTTGCGCAATGACAACATAAAGTTTAATGCCCTTTCAAAACACGTCAACAGCCGCTAAAACAACATGTAAGCTCCATGAATGACTGATAATAGATTAGTTGTTGTTAGTTTGAAACGCATTGCAACTTTTCGACATCAAACACCAACTTTATTGTTAAATCAAGCCTTATGAGACTCTTTTGTCTGTGATTATCAGTCGGACAGTTATTCTAATAAATCACACATCATTTTACAGCTCAGCGTGTAACGAATGTGTCTGTGAATCAGCACAGTTCCCTCTGTTCACATTCACCTTGTATGAACTGTTTTAGCCCTACAGGAAGTCAGCTTAAAGGAGACCACGTGTATTTAGGAGTAAACTATAATGTATGAAGATCAGTAATTAGCATTTTAGTTTTTGTAAAACACTAAATTTATGTAAAACTACTTAAAAGACTTTAATGTAGCAAGCAGCAGATTTGTATTTTTATTGACTACTACTGACTACTTTAAACCATACTTGCTTTACTATGAGTGAAAGCTTTATCTTCTATCAGACAAGTATCAAGATGGTTTATTAACTAGTTTCAACGGTCACTTCCGTCTTCCTCAAAGGCTCTGTTCCCAGGCGTGGTCAGCCCAGCGGACCGTTAGGGTTTACCAGGCCAACTTCAAGCCTCAGACCGAAACTTAGCCATTTCTGTAACCTCAGACCTAAACTTAACCGTTAACCGTTAATTGCACACCAAAACAGGCAGAAGCGTCGTCATGACACGCAATTTATCATGGCGTGCTATTTACACGAATTCCATGAGAACACGCTGGTTGGAAAGCTTCTTTGTCTCGCTTTCTGATTTCTTTTGCTTCTTTCATTCATTGTTTGTATTTGTTGGTTTGTTGATTAATAATCCATGCATTGTCCCAATCCATGAAAGAAAAAAACTAATGATGAGACAAGGCAGTTAGAACAAGGATACAAACTGAAAACAACAACAACCAAGCAAACAAACAAACAAACAAACAAACAAACAAACAAACAAACAAACAAACAAACAAACAAACAAACAGATTTTACACAATAGGTCTTCTTTAAAGCCACTTTGAATCAATGTTGTGGTTTACAATGAACAAATGTAAAAGATAATCTAAGTAGTAGTTCAATCATAACAATACATCCTTTAAATGTGTGCTTCTTTTGTGCTTTCAACTATGCAAATCACTAAGACAATCTATGCATGCTGTAAAAACATTTTCAGTCTGACAGATAAACACCGATTCTAAACCAGACCTGAATTTATGAACAGTAAGAAAGTTGTGATCCAACCTTTGTAAAAGTCCATGATTATGTCTTTGCCCTGAACTCAACAGAACCTTACATGCACTCTCACTTCCTCATCCAGCCTGACCTTTGTTGTGGCATGTTTTTGCACTGGACGACTTAAAACTGGTAAAATAACTATTGATCCCAGAGTGTGGTTCTCAGCAGATAAAGTATTTCCCCTCTTTTCACAGTTGTTTGTGAGGATTTGTTGAGTGTGAAAGAGTCTAAACAGTAAACAGTAGGCTGTTTCTCCCTCTCCCAGCGGTGCGTTGGGCGAGTGGTCGGAGCTGTGTCATATCACAGCACAATGTCACACTTTTAAAGCCACCGAAAGCTCGCTCTGCTTTTGAGTGGCAGCAGCAAGTTTTCTATCGCCTGCACAAGGTCATTTGAATTGGTGTTTCTCAGACGTCAGCATTGGCCTCTTGTGGTGTTGGATGTGTCATAGGCTGGAATAAATAACAATATAAAATAAAAATGCAAAAAAACCACAAAGTTTTTAAAGCAATACTTTGCAAGTTTAAAGTTCTAGATGACACACCATTACTGGACATTACTGTTACAATGACCACGTTTACATAATGTTTCTTAATTCCGAATTAATTATTTCAAATTAAATAATATGGAATTAAATTATTTCCAAGTTTACACGGACATCATGCTAAATCGGTTGTATTTCACAGAGAGAACAGACGCATACGTCATTACACCTACCGGAAAAACACAGTGTTTCCTGTTTTCTGCCATCCACTCTTTTCATTAATTGTAGCTCCTGTAGCCCACTTGAATATTAAGCAAAACGTAACGAGCATGTGCACTGCGAACGGAATTATTTTTAACTTGGTCTTTTTAAAGCCAAATTTATTTTTATTCTGAATTAAATTGTCTTTATTTGGAATTAAAGCCGTCATGTAAGCGGGGCAATTGTCAGAATGTACTGCTACTTGATAGTGCTGTGCATTTGATTTGGGTAGCTTTACATTTACTCAGAAATATGTAAAGAACAAAGAGCTGACACGAGATCACAGAGGAGCGCTGGAAGAGCACAGGGTCAGAGTCAGACCTGCAGCGCTGGACAAACACAGCTCATAGGTGCTTGTCTCGTGGGTCTCCTCGGCCCAAGCACTCCGCTCTTTTTTCTCCGTGTTCATATTAAGGGACAAACTGTAGTGCCCCTGTTTTTAATGCCGCGCAACAGTGTTGGGGACGGGGACACTTGAGAGTACTTGAAAACTTACCAGATATACTTGGAATAGTACTTGAAATAGTTTTCAGATTAAAAAGGTACATTTGGATAGTATTTGAAATATGTGCTTTGTTTATAAATCCTTGTGAATGCTTTATAACAGTGGCCCCCGACCTTTTTTCTTGTAAGGTCAGGTAAAGTTATAATTTTCTTTTCCAGGGACCGCTGGAAGTTGGGTAGCGCCAATAACAAGTACCTAAAATGCGCCTAACCAATTATTGTGTGTATTTTTAGCTCTTATTGCTTGAATTTGCCGTTTATTGTGAGTTAAGTGGCTCTATATTTTCATAGTAAAGCACAAGGGTGTGGTGATGGACTATAAAATAAAAATAAAAAAATATTTTAAAAGGTCCTTTGGTGCCTGGTAGCAGGTGGCCCGCAACCCAGTTTTGGGCCTTGGACCAGTGGTTGGGGACCCCTGCTTTAGAACATTTTTTACTTTAAAATAGAACTAAGTAACATTTTGTAGGTCTCCGCGATGCTGGTCACATATGTATTATGGGGCATTTCACGCATGTGTTGCTCTCTCCACTGTCTCCAGTACGACAGCTCCTTCGAATACATTCCCGACTCGAAGACACCCAGACTCTTTGAATTGTTTATTTAGCAGTGTAAAATTTAGATGGTATTTTGATGCCTTCTTTCAATCTTAAATTTGAAAATAAATAAATAATGCTGAGTTAAGGCCAGCGCACACCGGGACGCTCTGCCGCGTGGTAAATTAGGCCCTACGTTAATTTCTATGAATGTACACACACCGGGCTCGCGGCGGTGCTTTACAACGTGCCGTGATTCAGTTTTGTTTGTTTCCTTCGCGGCGTCGCTTCAGGAAATGACCCTGCCGGCACCTATAGTTGTTTCTTCTATGATTTATATAAAGTACAGTAGTTAACTTATCGGCGCAACTTCGTTAACATGAACGAGGAATGCTTTTCGTTATTTTGGCCAAAATATATTAGTCATCCACTACGACCGCGGATCGTTGAATAATAACGCCGAGCGTCGCGGCATTTGGTGAGTGTTGACGCTTGGGTCTGGCGCCGCGCTTTGGTGTGGGCTGGCCTTTAGGGTTCAGTCAGCTGGTTTAACTACACAAGAGAGCTGTAGGGGGAGCACTACCGCTGAAGTTGCTTAGTTCTGCTTTAATATCATTGAAGCAAGAGAACACAAAGTAATAACTGACAAGAAGACCAAAGTTAATGTTTATTCTTCTATTTCCTGACCTCAGCGTGAGAGGTTCTCCAGAGAGAAAAGGTTGGATCATTAGCGCCGGCCACCAGAATGCTGCGACCAGGTAACGATTCAGGTATTTTAAAAAACAAGGACAAGGACATGAACTAACGGCTCATTTTGGTCTTTTTTTTCTGCTGACTAAACCCAAGACAAAACGTAGACTTGCTTTCAGTGTTGTTCCTTCTCCTCCTCTTTCTGTCTAAATTCCTCCCATTCACGGTCCATAAAAAGCAGTTTATTTTTCATTTCAGATAAGTGAGGTTGAAAATATGTGATATAATGCCAAAATCCTTTATGTGTGAGCTTTCAGATATCAGCCATGGAGAGGATCGAAGCTCAAAGTGAAGAGATTCTCGGCAAGTTTCAGAGAGTTTGTCTTTTCTCCTACACTAGTCAGAATCATGTGAAGTTTTATTTAAGAGGAGATGTCTTTTGTCCCTAAAACCCCTGTATAGAGTTCACACAAGGTAGTCAACTTAACATTCTGGGCCAAACCAAAACATCTTTATGGAGACAAGCAGGTGGGAGAGTTTCAACAGAACAGCTACACATACAATTCACGTTTAAATATGCAGAAAGAAGAATTATGTCCTGTTTTGTTCAAAGCTTGTCCGGGTAGGCGTGGGGCAATGAGAGAAATGTTTTATACTACTGCTCTGTGTCATTAATCAGAGCGCTGACCCCATCTACAGCTCCCACCCACCACCGCTCTCTCTCTGTGTGTCTGTGTCTCCTCCCACAGGCTAATGCGCTAACGCTACAATCCACACGTGAACATGTGGGCAATGAGAATATGTTAGCCTGGGCTGTGCTAATTTCTTCAATATGCAAATGCAGACCTTTAATTATTTCGCTCGCAATGTTTTGGTGTATCCCCAGAGTGAGGAAAACATTAACCTCACTCAACCCGAATGTTCATCATGATATTAGCTGCACGCATTCATCACAAGTCTTTCTAGAGGCTACTATGGCTCACCGTTGATTTACAATTTAAATCAAATTATGCACTGTATATATCCAATGTGTTTTTTAGCAAGACACCTCTCAACTTAACCTCAGTTGTTTTGGTGCTTGAAATGGAATGAGGCCAAAAGTGTAACTTTTGTGCTATGAAATTTGTCATATTCTCTTATGATTATTGTTTTTTTCATGCAAGAAAAAAAAATAATACAGTAAATGAATATTAAACATTAAAATTAGCCCATCGCATGCTAAGTTTCTGTTGTTGTTAGCCTTGTGGTTAACAGCCGTTAGCATGTGGCTTGTCTCGCTGCTAACACATCATGAAGAACAGTTTGAATGCTCAGAATGGTCTAGATAAGTGAACAAAATATCTGGACTGATGTAGGAAGTGTAAAATTAATGTTTCATTTAAAGGAAAGCTAAAATCAGGTACAGGACCTTACAAAGAAAGAAAGAAAAAAAAGCATATGACAAGTGTTTCCCACATCAGGAATTGAGGTAGTTACATAATCAGTAATCAAGCTAACATTGCCTGATATGCTATTGCAGAAACGCTCAAATCAAGTCTGGGTGATTCATGGACTTTCTAGATTTATAAACAGAACAGAGAATCTCAGAGATCTACCTATGACATTTGTGACATTCAGAGCAGAGGCTCAGAGGGGAACAAAAAATATCTCACTGACAAAACTTCAGCTCTGTTCTCCAATGATGAATCAAGGCTGAAACAGAATTAAAAACAGCAAAGTCAGTTTTGTATATGTGCTGAAAAAAGTGAACTCAGACAATCCAACATTTAAAACACAATTATTGCTTATTATTTGAAAAAGAAAATAAAAAAAAAAATAGGCAAGAGATTATCAAATTTTTCACACCCAGTGCCACCAAATATTATATTTGGCTGTCCAAGTTAACCTGGCTCACACCAGATTGTATCATTCTGAGTTCTACAATATCTGAATCTGAACACGGAAGTAGCTGAGAAGTCATGTTTTTAGTTCAATCCAGTCAAGAACAAAAGCACAATTTTTCTTTTTCTGTACAAAAATGCAGTCAAACCAGCTAAAATAGGCTATGTCCATCGGCGCCGCCATGTTTGTTTTTGGTTCAAACATGCTCTTCCACCCACATCACTGTGATTTGTTTGCTGCTGTGCTGTGATTGGTCCTGCTGACCATGGCCATCATTAACCGTACGGCAGGGGTCAGTCCAGATGGATGTTCAGATATTGTGATATTCATCCAGATATCCGTCTGGTCGAGACAGATATGTTTATCTTCATTTAATGTTTTTAAATGAATATAAATCAGGTCTGTAGATAGTATGACACTACAGTTTGAGAAACACTGACGGAGACAAAACACACACCTAAAAGGAACAATAATAGAACTTTACAGAAGAAAATGAAAACAAGAACCATAACTGGCAAAGAGTTCAGCAAGTCATCGATTTGAGCCAAGATGGCGAAAAGACGTTTTCCTCCTGTTGCAGCCTGTGGCTCTTTTGTCTCTGTCTGCTCTGGTAATGCGGTCTGGAGCGGTGAGCACCAATCTTCCACCTTATACAGCCGCTCGCTCGCTGATGGCTCCTGGAAAAAGATGAAGCCAGCCCGGCTCTGTGATCGGCCATCTGTAGCTGGTGTCGTGAGCGGGCCTGATGAGCCCTGTACTGTTGCTGAGGTGATGGCGGTGTCAGCGGTAAGATGGGTTAAGCTTAATGCATCCTCATTCAATGCAACTTTGATGAAGAGGACTGAATGTATGAAGCACGCAGAAGGCAAGGGAACACAGATTAGCTCGCCAGTGTAGTCTTGCCAACGCTAGGAGCTCCAAAAGCACCCGGACTGAAAAGGGAATGAGGGAAAAAAGCCACAGCACATGGCACTGCAACAAAAATAGCTTTTTTTTTCTCACATCATCCTTATTTCCTAGCTCGTTCTTTAGCAGCTGCTTTGATGGATCATTTTGTCTCCTTAATAGCAGTTCCAAATCCCTGGATGCTCTCCATTTATGTTCCGTGGGAGACTATAACAATTTAGCAGAATCCATCTAAAAGATTAGTGCCAGCGCTGCACAAAGAAGAAAAACCATGCAGACTACACTTTGCCAGGAGAACAGGCTTGTCAAAAGTATAGAAAAGCAGATGGTAATCAATACTAGGACTGTTATTGAAAGCAGATACTGATTTGAACAGGGATTGATACTTTCCACATGAAAAGAAAGAATGACTGCACATCACAAAATGTGGTGTCCACTGCATGATTTTGACAGTAGAAAGGTTAAAGGTGACTGGGTTTGCTGATTGACTGGTTGTACTATCTGGGAACCATCTGCAGTTCTGTGATACCTGGCTGGAGTGAAATGAGCTTGAAAGCAACCACTAGTTGGGACCAGCCTGCTGTGTCCGTGGAGTTATGGCTCAAAGTGCTGTCACAGAAATGTGTAATGTTCTGATGTCTCTGTGTTTGGTATATGTACTGTTCAACCAGTTTGCTGTGTAAATGCTGTTTGTCCTGCGTTGTTGTGGTGACTGACTGTATACAGTCAACATTTATTGGATTTTTGTATTTCCATCAAACTCACGGACAGTTTTGAGCAGCACAAAGCAGGCCTCGAACTTGTCAGGGTCAGATACGGATTGAGAACGCTCTTTGAGCAGGACAAGTGCGTGTGGGAGGGCATCCTTTTGCTTTGTTGATCAGATTCAGTGCCAGGTGCGTTGAGATTTCAGTTAGAATGAATGAAAATCTCTGTGCATGTGTAAAAAACGTGTGTAGCACAAATCAAATACATTTTATATTGTTTAAATAGAGTAAGATGGACAGTTGAGTTGTATCTTAGCATTTCTAAGCCCCTAAGTTCATTTATTGTGTGCCTTCCTGAACACATTTTGTTCGGACAACATTTGATTTAAATTAAGCACTGTTCATGACCCCTGCTAGCACTAGTCTGTGGTCAAACATGATTTTACCTCACAGAGCCTAGAACCTGAGGTCTGCAATCACTGCATTTTAACTTCACAGTGTTAATGTCAAGATTTAGAATTACTCTAGTCGGGTGTGTGACATGCAAATCAAAATTTTTGATCCCTAAAACTATGCAGGAGACACCAGGCTTTTGTGTGATACTTGTTGACTATATTACACTATAAATAAAGCCTTATTACACCAAACTTATTGTATCAAAATGAACAAACTATTATAATATCAAGCTTGAGTGTTACCAATATTTCTTTTTTAATATTGTTCAGGACAAATAAAAACACCTGATTGTAAAACCCAATCAAAATTAGTATAGAATAGAATTCTATATTTTGATGTCATGGCACCACACATCCAGGAGAATGTACTTTATTTAGCTGTCAGTTCCTTCCTTCTAATCCTCCTCAAATCAATGCTTTGTCAATATTAGGCATAGCTTCTTCATGCCTCTTGATTTGCAGAGGAGCCTGGTATAAATGATGCAGCGTCTCCGCTCGCTGAGGCCTTTCAATCATGCATGAGTGGTGGATAAGTGATGGGAGCCTGCCACTCTAGTCGTCTGGTTTCCATTTTAACTGAAGAGAGATTTTCGATCACACCCTTCGCTTCGTCAGAAATATCAAGAGCAGAAAAATAACCCAGGCCACAGTGGATGCATTTGCTTTTACTTAGAATGATCAGGAAGGGACTGGCGCGTCAATCAGTCTGCCGCGTTAAGAGTTCCTTCTAAAAACAAATGATTTTCTTGATCACGCTTGCTCTACATGAATATTCGACTGCTACTGGCTTCAGCGAGCAAGTATCCAATATTAATAGGACACAAAGAGGGCACTGGTTTCATCAGATTCTGTTGAGAAATGTTTTATTTAGAGTTGTTTCTACGCTCTTAGGTGAGCTGTGTGTAAGTGTAATCAGCACTGATCATTGCAAGAGGTTATCGTCATTGACAACACAATTATCAGGATAGAAGTTACACTGATTCGCCTTTTTCAGTTATGATTCTGATAACTTAGCTTTAACATAGTACACTAAATTGACTTTTTTGAGATTTGAACCCTGTTCTGACATTGCTTCCTCATCAAAAACATGACTGAAGTTAACAGTTTTAACTATCTCTGATCTGTGATGTCATAGGTATATCTCTGTTTTAAGTCATAAATAATTCAAATTAATTTGAAGCATTTTCACAGCATTAGCATATCGATTCAGAGAGCTCGATCTCACAAGAAAGTGTACATTTACCACAACATTACACAATATGTAAATTAGGTATGATTAGCACGAGTTTACAGCTGTTTCACGTAATTATAGTACGCATCACAGTCCCCATTCATTTCAATGGTGGTTGTTAAGACGTGTTCTTATTTATGAATATTAATGAAATCCTGATTCTAATCTTAATCTGCCCCAAGCCCCAGACCTAATCTTAACAATTTTAGAAACTTTATGCCTGAACTTACCTATTTCACTAGAGGATAAACGTCCCCACGTGGCTGCAACTAAAAGTCGTCCTATTTTGACGCTGTGAAATCTCATGTCATTTTTATGCTTTTTCATATCGTGCTAAATGCACGGCGTAACACAAGTACTAAAAATAGCTGTGAAGTCGGGGTCAAAATACGCTGTTTTTGTGTCGTGGTAAAAGTACGCCATCTAGTGAGACTGTGTTGATTCAGAGCAGTTTGCTTCATTTTGTTGCAATTTTGTTTCACCTCACGGCAAGGTTTCTCTCTTTGTCTGAGTGAGTTTCCTAAATGCTTCAGTTTTAGTCAAAACAAACAAACAAACAAACAAACAAAACAAAACCCCTCCAAATTTAATTATAGCTTTAAAAATATTACAATTATTATTCTTTTAATCATAGTTCAACTTAAAATCTTGCCATCCCTATTCTCTTGTTGAAGACAGTGGGAAAAGGTTTGCAAAGGTTTAAGGCCTAAACTTCTAAACTTTAGGCTATCAAATCCCGCCTGATTTTGTTTAATAAAATAACTACAATCAATTTCTCACACAAACACATATTCTGTTGTTGTATCTTTTCAGGTGGAGATTAGTCTGCAATGTCCTGTCTCCTTATATAATGCCCTGTTTCTTCAGCAAAATCCACCCTTTTTCTTTTGTTGTTGTTGTTAGCATTGTGGCTAACCGCTGTTAGCTTACCGGCACGTCTTGCTTCTAATAGCTGTGAAAAAAGCTTAAAACACATTGTAATGTAGGCCTATAATTCAGAAGCTCAGAAAACATTAGGTAGGTGAAGAAAACAAGGACTGATGTAGGAAGTTTAAAATTATTTCTGTTAAAAAAGCAAAAAACGGATATAGTACGTTTAGCTATTCGGTGCCATTAGCTCTGGACTAAGACAGAAACTGATAACATTTGAAATACTAAGTCACAATGTAAAGAGTTTTTATCCCTCAATTGTCACTGACGATAACGTGTGTAAAAAGTCTGTATAAGTAACCCTCTCCCCGGTTGTTGATCGCTGTTCTACAAAGTCTTAAAGTTGGTGTGGTCTGAAATGTGCACTGCAAAAAGAGATGTGTTAAAAAACTACACATTTTATGTGTCAAACCCATTTTAACACAAGATTGAGCCTGAAATGACGAAACAGCACAAAACATGTGTTACTTTCTATGACTTTGTTTTACACAGAAAATGTGCAATTTTTCTGACCAATCAGAGAGCAGCTTTTGTCAGTTTGAACAGAGTAACTGTCAGTGACACATGTTTGTGTTAAACCCATGGTTGTGAGACTGAAGAAGCAGCAGGATTCAGAGCTCTCTGTCAACACGGTCAGTTTGATTTAAATACTCTTATTTACTACTAGTAACTAATGTATTATGTTTTATAAGTGTAAATTATACATGTTTATGATTGATTTTGGGAAGAAACTGTAGTTTTGTGAGAGCTAACCTTGTGCTACCTTCATGCTAACCTAGGCTAACAGTTAGCCTACATGTATGTGAACCTAAAGTGACTGTTTGTAATGTTGTTCTCTTATTGTGTTCTGGTGATGAGCTCTTCATGTAAATGACTCTGCTCTGTTTTTTATCTTTCACAGGAAAACACAGACATTCCAAAGAATATTTAAAGATTTATTTTAAAAATGTAAGTAACTATTTGTGTCTGTTTTTAGCTCTTGTTCTGTCATATGATTGTTCTGAACTTTGTGGTTTGATCAAAATTGCAGGTTTGCTGTGAAAACGGAAAACTCATCAAGTCTCTCAAAATCAGGTACAGAGTTTTAAATCTATCACATTCAGACCTGCATGATGATAATATTTACTGATGCTTTGTTACTGATGTTAAGTAATATTTGTGTGTTTTCTTTCCTCAGCAGTTGTAGAAGGACTTTTACTGAGCTCAGACTCTGTTACAACTGACCACAGAACATGAGGTACAGCTTCATTCTTTTTGTATTATTATTAAAGTTCTGTGTTTACAGATTTACTAATAAAATGTTATTTTCTCTCCTGTTCAGGTCCAGGACATGCAGCTCATTTACTTGGAGTTTGACAGAGAGGACATGAGACTGAGCTGCAGCTGTTAAGGACTAATAACAGTAGGATCATTATCAGATTCAGTTCAGCTCATTCACTGTTTCTTTGTCATTTTAAAACTAAATTAAATGTAAAAGTGTGAAAACTGCTGTCTCATGATCCTTTATTTTAGCTTGTTTTTGGTAGCACAACATGTGTATAAATAACACATAAAATGTGTAATAATAACACACAAATGTGTAAAATATGGTTCAGACTTGACACATGTTTGTGTTGAAATGACACATCTTTGTGTTGAGATAACACAAGTTAGTGTTGTATGGCTTGACACATTAAATGTGTAAAAAGGGTCTGACACATGTTGACACATGTTTGTGTTAAATTTAACACAAAATGTGTGGTCCTTCAATTCACCCACAGATGTGTCAGAAATGTGTCATTTAATTTTTACTGTGTGTCTCACGGAGCCTCAGATGTCTAAATCCTCTGCACTGACACACTCTGCTCTGTCATCCTGGACTCTACCTTATCTTTTAGGCAACAGATCAGCTCTGTCACCCTATCTGCCTACGTCTACATCTGCTGCTGCCGCTGCACTTTCTTATTCTGTCGCTGGAACACTCACCCAGCGTCTGTCACCTCCTGCCCAGGCTGCTCTAATTGACTTCCTCCTGATTTTCTTTTCTAAAAATCAAAGCTCTGGTAAATGTAATTGCTGTTCGGGTTTTTGAAATACATAATATTTCTTTTTATGTATGCCAGATAATCTGTGCATTCACTGATTTGACTGACCATAAAAAAATTACTCTTAAATGTACAGTATTTGTCACATTGATCTTCTATTCATGCATCTTCAAATCATGAGAGCAACACCAACCATCGAGTCAATACGGTGCAGTTATTGGGTTGCATGGATATGCTTCTACTGCGTATTATCACCTGACAAGCTTCACACAAAGACCGGTGATGTCCTTGGTGCAGAAGAACTAGTAGGTGGTAGCACTATTTATACAGAAAATGATTTTTTCTGTATAAATAGTGGTTCACATAAAAGGAAAAGATACATTAAAGCAGCAGGAGATCAGTCAATGTTTAGTCCAGACTCTGACACCAGCAGGAGGCCCGTTTTTGTTTAGTCCTGACTCTGGCACCAGCAGGAGGCCCGTTTATGTTTAGTTCTCCTGACTCTGGCACCAACGGGAGGCCGGTCCATATGTAGTCCCGGCTCTGACACCTGCAGGAGGCCGGTCCATGTTTAGTCCTGATTCTGACACCTGCAGGAGGCCGGTCCATGTTTAGTCCTGATTCTGACACCTGCAGGAGGCCAGTCCATGTTTAGTCCTGATTCTGACACCTGCAGGAGGCCGGTCCATGTTTAGTCCTGATTCTGACACCTGCAGGAGGCCGGTCCATGTTTAGTCCTGACTCAGACACCTTCAGGAGGCCGATCTATGTTTAGTCCTGACTCTGAGGCCGGTTCATGTTTAGTCCTGACTCTGGCACCAGCAGGAGGCCTGTTCATGTTTAGTCTGACTCTGGCACCAGCAGGAGGCCTGTCCACATTTAGTCCTGACTCTGGCACCAGCAGGAGGCCTGTTCATGTTTAGTCCTGACTCTGGCACCAGCAGGAGGCCTGTCCACATTTAGTCCTGACTTTGGCACCAGCAGTAGGCCTGTTCATGTTTAGTCCTGACTCTGGCACCAGCAGGAGGCCTGTCCACATTTAGTCTTGACTCTGGCACCAACAGGAGGCCGGTCTATGTTTAGTCCTGACTCTGAGGCCGGTTCATGTTTAGCCCTGACTGCACCAGCACCAGGCCGATCCATGTTTGGTCCTGACACCAGTACGAGTCTGGTCCATGTTTAGTCCTGACTCTGGCACCAGCAGCAGGCCGGTCCATGTTTATTCTGACTCTGGCACCAGCAGATGTTCTTCAGTGTTCAGAATGTGTTATGGTTCATAAGGCTTTCACGTGTCAGATGTGACATGGTGCTAGACCACTTGTACAACTAACTTGATGTCAAAAACACAAAGGGTCATATTTTTAGGTCTGCGTCCTTACCTACAGAAAGTCTGAACCCTTTTGAGCTGAAATATTCAAACAACAGTTGTCACCAGATGCCAGAAGTCGTGTTTGACTGTGCACCATGGGGGTATAACAGCTTTAGGTATTGGGAGGACATTTACAAGCGTGCCGCGTGGGAGGCAGGAGAAAAAGAAGGCACTACATGTTGTTGGGGCTTTCAGTCGGAACGCCACATTATGTTATGGACACGGAGGGGGAATGACAGGACTACACTGGAGCAGAAATCTTTTATGCAAAAGAACATCTTGTATATTGCCGGGGACACTGATGCAGCTGATCCCCAATGGACAGAGACTGCAAAAAAACTGAGGAAGCAAACTCATCTCTTTGCTATCTGGGGAAAACTTGTCCATTGTGAACATACTGACAGAAAACATGGGTCACAGCTACGCCTGCCTGCCTCCACACTTTACTTCTCAATCTCTGTGGATCTGGAACTTATTGGAGTAGAATAAGTGTGATCTTTATTTATCTATTAGTGAGAGATTTGGCTTTACCTTAGAGAGCGTGCATTACTCAAAGCTATGTTTACAGAGTCGTGTACCCTGTGGTTGGACAAGGATGTAGTTCACCAAAACAGTCCTGGTAAATTTTGCATAAAGTAGTCCCTGTTAAATATCCTTGTCAAATTACCACCTCAGGAGACACTGACGGCACGGTTGGAAGTCGTAAATTATGCAGCCTCTCTAAATCACTGACTTATTGTTTGACAGATGAGCTACATAAAAGATGACGCTGCGGTGGATTAAGTGGAATTTCATTTGGGCTGCCCTCTTCTGGAAATATTACAAGAAATATTGCACTTAATATTGTCAGGAAAGCTTTAAAATAAGAGTACTGAAAATGTTATATTTTTTCTAACATAAACTGAGCTTTGTGAATTGATTAAGAGGAACATGCAATCTAACACACAGCAGACTTCAAGATAAATAACGTCTGGAGAGTAAAATAACCACAGAGATACAGTGTTGGAAAGATAATTTATTTGACTATTTGGTTATTGGTTATTTTACGTTTTATCTTATCGTTAAATATCGACGTAAAAACTACGTGAAACCGTGCTTATTGTACGTTTTTGACATTTCGTGAAATTTTTTTTGGAGTCTGGACTGATTTGATTACAGAATACTGAATGCCTACATTAAAATGTAAGTTGTAATGTATTTCGCTAATTGGTCTAATCAGAGAACTACTTTCACTTTGAATTACATTATTTCTGTAGTGAAAATACATGAAATAACATGAACAGCTGTGTTTTAGTTCATAGTTTATGACATTTTAAGAGAACATTTACATTAAGTGGAGACAGAAGTTTAGATTGTGTACTTATATTCTGAAATATATTTCTTACATTTAGCTAATACTGTATATTGACATCCACCTACAGAAAAAGTAACTGTACAGGAACACAGCAGCTCAAAATGTAAGTACTGAACAAAGTATTTTCTTTATATATAGGTACTTCCCCTCAGGTCTGACAGTCACTCCAATCATATCTGTTTTTGTAACATTATGTGATAGCCTGTAAACTAAGTTGTATTGAAAACCACAAATGAATGTGCTTTTGTAATAATTAAATGAATGACTGAATGATAGAATGAATGATAGATTATGTTTGTCTAAATGCACAAAAGCAATTGGCATGAGGTTAAACACATGACTATATCTCTAGCCTGATTGGTCTTCTGTTTCCTTTTGTCCTCATTAGTCTAATCAAATCTGATGTACAGCAGACGATATGACAATGACACTCATGCACACACAGACTGGGGCACCGCCAACAAATACTGGCCTCAAATAGCAGTAGTTTTTTTTTCCCGTATTCTGCCCATCCCTCACAACATATGACTGGTATCAGTTCAGTTCATTTTATTCACCGTTTACATTTATAGACAAAACTAGTCCCACCACATGACGACATGAAAATATAAACTCACCCTTCTGTTGGCGTGGATGAATGGATTTAATCTACCAGTCACTATGACACATGCTGTGGGTGTCCTGGGCACAGCGAGGAGCGAGCTGACCAATCATAACTCTCTGCTGGAACACATAGCCACGTTTCTACAAACAATTAATTTGTGAACATTGGGAATAAGCTGCATATTTTACTGAACAATAGGCATGAAGACAAGGTGGAAACAAGCTGGAAGCACAACCAAAATAGGCTTTATGAGGAAGTGTATACATGCCACATTTAAAATATTTTGTCATAAAAATATGTGTAATTATGAGAATGGTCATATAAATTTCTGTAAGAATACGATTTGTTTTAGATTTAGCGTGACTGACATATGCTGTAGAACTAAAAAGTAGTAGTAACTTTACTATGAAAAAAATACAATACTTTTGTCCAATGCTTTTATCACAGAGTCACAGTTCTCTACGCAAAGTCACTTTAATCTTTAACGGTTCAGCGATAGCAATCTTTAGCAGTAGAGCTGTTCTGCTCCATTGATTTCATTTAGTCCATAAGCCTGTGGTATCATAAGATGGAGGGCCATCCAGGGACTTTTGTCAAACTATTTTGTAAAACTGCACTGGAATGTCAACCTTTCAAATTTAAGTGTTGCAGAAATATAAACTGAAGTGACTCTGGGATGATTATTAAATATTTTAACATGAACATCAACAGTTCTCTTAAAGCCTCAGTACTTCTTTCATCTGAGGCCCACAAAAAAACTAGATGGCAAAGGTTAAAGGTCAAATCTATATGTTTTGATGTCCAGATTCCATACAATAGCCTTGAAATGGGCCGTCGCCGTGGAAACACAAGGCCATCGCCAAAAGTCTGGGAACAGCTGGCCCAAGATGGAAACTGAGTGATTGAGGTCAACGCGAGAGGTCAGGGCGCCATTTTCCGAGCAAAGTTTGAGTTACCTTTTGGCAAACAATTTCTCGTCCCCCGGCTACCAATCAGAGCAGTCCGTCCCCTTCTCTCCTCTTTCCTCCGCCACATTTGAAGCTCAACATTCGTCCGTAAGCCCTCCGAATTTAATTAGAAGTAGTGTGCTTGTGATATTGACAAGTCTGTCAGATCTTCCCACAGAAAACTACCTCCTGTCCTCCGCTGAATACCCTGAAACCTTGGAGAGCTAAATTCTGCTGCCCCCAAGCACAAAATGGCATCATATAAAGACCGGGTTTCCAGCCCTTATTTTTAAGTGGGCCCTGGGGGTGGCGATGTGCGCATTTCAGAGTCGCAGTTAATAAATGCTGGCGAGTGGCATTTAGAGATGACATAGAGTTTCCGTCGCGGCCCTGAGTACCTGCGTCCTCTCCGATGTGACGAACAGCCAGGCGGGTTGCATAAACGCCTTGTAAATATTTCACGACGATAGGTCAGGGGGATGTTAATGTTGTTTTCCTTTTGGTGCCGTGCCCCCAGGTAAGGTTACTAACTGATGGATTAAATTCAGCGTTATAATGGAGACCACAAGCTGCTCATATTAAATTCCGGCCACTTCTCGGTGACAAGGCGGTTGAGGAAAATGTCTTGTTATTAGTATTACAACGCCATGTCAAACTCCGCCATTAGTCATCTGCCTGAGTATACAAATAGGAATTACCAAGCCCCTCTAGTTGTAATATATTTGGTGTTCTGCTTGGCTGGCGCTCTGTGACAGTTTTGAAAGACATTCCCCACAGTACTTTATTAAAAATCCACTTGTCTATGGAAATAAGGCTCCGATGCCCAGTTCTGATACGCCTTGCTTATTCCTTGCTGTTCTGCCGGACCACTTGACCATGTCCTTAGTCTTGTGTGTGAGGCACTTTGTGAATTCCCAGGCGACCTTTGATTATTGAATGTGATTTGTGAAATGAGAACAGAGGATTGTGGTGACTAGGAGCAGCTAAGGCGAGAAGAATGAAAAAAAAAACGCACCACAGCTTCGTGGAGGGAAACAAGCCTTCGATGTCCGAGTGAACCTTTTAATTTTCCGCTTCATTAAGACTCGCAGTGCTGGTGCAGAGAGCCCGAGGCCAGAGGCGGCTCTAGGCGGTGGCAGGAGTTTTAATAGGCTGTTTATGGCCAGGCTGCAGCTGCATAGAGAACAAATGGAAGGACTGTGCTTGTTAACAGTTTAACGGCTGCTCTGACCGATTTAAAGATTTGCACATCTCACAAAGGTCAAATTTGTTAGGTTCTTCTCTGGGTAAGACTTAAACCCACATACACAGAGGTTTATGATCCGCGCTGATCATTTTCAGGCTTGGTTGGCTGTAATGAAGCGTAATTGGAAAGTGCTTCGCTCCTTTGTGGGCCCAGATAGATTCAGATTTAGAGTTGGTGCAGAGAAAAGATAAGTGCGCTGCCAATGGTTTATTTTACTCCTGGCGACAATATGCGTTTGTGCGGCTCTATAACTTCTCAGCTGTTTATTACTGTACAGAACTGTGCAGAAAGTGTAGACATAAAGAATAGTTTCCAATATTTTATAGAAACCACTTGCACCTATTGTCTTCATGAGACACAATTGCTTTGCCTATAATGTGTGGAGATTGTTTACTGTAAAAGGTCTCATTGGGAGATGCATATAGTATACGTGTAAAAAAAATCATGAGGTCAGTAAGTTAAAGTCACTTTAATCTTTGTGTAGTTAAAGATTTTAAAATACATTTTTGATAATGCATACCACTTAGAGGTAAGTATTTATGTGACCATGTCTTATTGCATTTTAAAGCAGAAGTTGTACTGTGTAGCAGGTTAACTTAGAATGTACAAGTTTACAATAATTTACCCTAACCCAACCCTAACCCTTCAACATAAAACTTGTTACAGGGCAAAGACTTACATTTTCATGGGAAGTTTATAGATTTTCAGTACTAATATTATACTGTACTATGAATATGACTATTACCAGTATATGCATCCACCTCAGTCAGAGGCAGATTGTTGGGTTATGACACATAATGAAGTTTCCAAATATTGATGTGGTACATCTGGTAGTCGATTCTATCATGCAATGTAGTTCTACAGGTCAAAACATAAAATGTGAAAATGGTTTACACTGGTCATCTTGTTGACAAAAACAAATGTCTTACCACTTGCCACAAAACACATAATCACAAACATATGATTGACAAATAATAATAATAAATAACAATTGTATATTGTTAAAAGGAATTCTGTTTTAAAATGTAATTTTTGAGTGTGTGACACTGTACACAGACACCTCTTTTATAGTGGTTTGGCTTGGCCTTATGTGTGATGTATCACTTTTATTTCTCTTGTGTGTGTACTGGGCTGCATGTTTATAAGCAAATAGACAGATCATGTATCTATTACTATAAATAAGATTGCTGCACACCTGTGAATGCTATATGCCCTGAAGAAAACATTTATCAAAACGCAAATACATCAGAGTGCCCCAGATCTCTCTTTACTACTTTAGTAAGTTTTCCGTGCCTAATGGGATCTTTTGAAGAGCACCTGTTATTATCAACGATATTGTGAGATGTTAATTTGGTCCAACCCAGGAATCAAACCCACAATTTACCCACGTTTACTAACCACTCTGCTACCGGCAACCCAAAGTATATTATACTATAAGAATGTGCATCTGAAGTGTGGATCTTGTATTTTACATCTCAGACACACTTTTTTTTCTAGTTAAAGTTGGAAACTTCGCTGTCATTTCACTAAAGTAAGTGTTGACACAGTTCCTTTAATTTATGAATTATGCATATTATATTTCTCACTTGTAGAAAAAGACGAGCCTTTAATGTTCTGGTCATGTCCTGATGGCATTTTTAAACATGGGCTGCGTGGAGTGGCGCCTAATGAAGCAGCTGCCTCATCTCTTTTCCACTCACAAATCAGCCCAGAACACAAACTCAAATGTCATATTGACTCCACGTAATGAATTAGGATCTTATCTGCGAGCTTTCATTTTAAAGCAAAAGTTGACCTTTTTAATGTAGATTGTCAACGTAAATGAAATGAAATAAAAAGCCTAACTCCTCCGCCGCTCCCCCCTAATCGTGGAATATATTACCCCGCATTTCTCCAAACGAGCTTCCTTATCTGGCACTGTTTAAAAAGAGATGGTGACATTCTGATTTAAGAGCGCCGAGCTTTTTAGCACCTTAGCGACTTCTGACAGCTCCTTCTTCCCCGCTCAGCTTTCTCTGCTCTCACTTTGAGCAAGACTCTGTCAGACCTTGTAATACATGCAAGGTTACACGTTGTCGGGATAAGGACTAAGGGCATAAAAAGTCAATGGGTTCTGACTGAAACAAGTGTGAAGTTGGAGGAGAAAGAGGGTGGCCAAGGCTGCGGAGTCTCTGATGGAGATTTACGTCTGCTAGAATGTTTTTGGCTTGAACCGTAGAGCATAAACAAACGGCGATGGACTTTTGAGCGCTAATAGACACTGACAACAGATCGCAGAGCTAACCCAAGGCCTGTGGAGGTGTGCGAAAGGCTGTGATTCTCCTACAAGCCATGGCAACCTGTCAACTCTCTTTGCAGCGGTTAATACAGACAACTCCAGCTTTTATGAATCTAAAAGGACAGTTGCACTTTGTTGACCTGAACTCTGACAGAATCACACTCGCAGACATTTTTTTTTCTATTCCGCTGAGTAAACATTAGCTTGTATTTGTGGACACAATTATAGTCGCTTACATTCTGAGGTGAAGGTTCTTTTCATTGCTGGTTTTCAAGCAATATCAGAACATTCAGTACCACTTTGTAGCTTACCTTGATTCACCTTAGTAAAGCGTGAATAAATCCTTAATTATTCATGACAAATGGTGAATTAATGAACGAACAAGTTTATTGGGGCTTGGGAATGACTGATAATTTATTTTTTTGGGAAGTATAATGTTCAGAGTAAGCCTTAATTAACATTTCCAACTGTTAATATTTTTCATGATGAATTAAGTCTCTGTAAGGCTTTAAAAAGTCTAATTAAGATGTAGTAGATGCAGTAATTCAAGTTGTTCAAATCTGTAAAGTGACCTTTTGGATATTTTGTTGGCAAAATACTTGAATAAGTCAATACTTTCAGATAGTGTGCAATAAACGTGCAAAAAGTAAAGACATGACATCTGCCGGTATTTTATCCAACCGCTGGTACAGAGTTGAGTCTTGAATTCAGAAAATGACAACCTGGAGTCAGGAGATGAACAGTGTGGAATGACTTGATGTAGAAGTGCTAGTTTGGTGCTTAAAAGGTTAACTTTTCATAATATAATATAACAGGGCAAGTGAATCATGTTTTCTGCTCTGAACATTGGACTTGTCATTCTTAGAACTTAAGAATAAAATTATTGTTGTGAAAATGTGTGAAAAGTCCTCAAAGCCATTCATCCATTTGTCTTCTCTCCTTGTCAGTGTGTCTCCATGCAAACAGCCTGTGTGTGCTGAATGAAAAGGACAGTTGCTCTTTACTGACCTGCTCTGCGGGCAGGTCGTCCACACTACCACACTGACTTCAGATGTGCACTTGCCTGTTTAGTTGCTTCCGTCTGGCTGCGTGCCCTCGACACTACACTGACCACCACTGGATGTGCTCTCGAGTCACTGACTCTGACACGGTTTTCCCTGGGCTCTCGCTCCCTCAAGGTCAGCCTTTGTGTGTCGATACAGAGTTCAGGGAAGATGCTACAGTACAGGCAATATGTGTTTCATAAGATAGAATAACATTTAGGATTAAGATTATGTATGGTTTAGAGAAGCGTCCCAAATCATCGGTCCACGGGCTATCTGCTAAACTTCCTTAACATTGTATTTCTTATGGAAAAAGTGCCACTTAACCCAATAAACAGAAATTTAAACAAGAATAGATCTAAAAATATACACACATCTTATGTTGTTGTTATTGGCGCTACCCAACCTGGACCGATCCCTGGAAAAGAACATTCTGACACCGGTCCTTCTGAATTTGTCCTACAAACCTCTACTTGTGATTTGTTGTGACTCATTCTGTGCCAAATAAGGTTTGGAATGTATACATGACCAATAAGTTATTTTAAGTACACTACAGTTATGCTGCCGTATGATTGATTTTATAGACACTAGAATGCAATGGTACACTGCAAGTGTTACAATAAAAACATTTGTTACAAATTGTGTACGTGCATTATATCGAGGAGCTGCTATAAAAATAATCAGAAATCGTTCTGGGTGCCACATCATATTATCTTGAGGGCCGTATTTGGCCCTTGTGCCATGAGTTTGAGACCCTTGTTTTAGATCCCTGTTCCTCACTGCGCGGCTCGCGAGCCACATGCGGCTCTTAGAGCCTTACTTGGCGGCTCTCAGCAAGTTTCGGCAAGATCACATTTCACACAACAAGCGCGCTCTTAGTTGGTCCTTTTCAGCGCTGCATCCACTGCTTCACCCTGCTGCCCATTGACCAAATGAATCACATTGTATAGCTACATTCTTTAGACATGCACGGAGCTGCGAGCTCACCTTATATTAAGCAAATAAATGTTTGGCGATCTAAGAAATGAATGAAGTGACGCGCTCAGACTGTGCCAAATGGTTTTCCACTCCAGCCACAGGACGCACCAGCTCTCCTTCTCAC
Source organism: Mugilogobius chulae (assembly GCA_038363315.1). Lineage (NCBI taxonomy): Eukaryota > Metazoa > Chordata > Actinopteri > Gobiiformes > Gobiidae > Mugilogobius > Mugilogobius chulae. The sequence goes on from CM076416.1 coordinate 20,775,841, forward strand.
ATCAAGTCACGTATCTTTGAGCAGCTGTAGTAAATTTCTCGCCCACACACAGACTTGAAGACATATTCTGAGAGAGAAGAGTTTAAACTCTGTCCCAGTTTTTATTTCGTAGTGATAGGATCAATATTGGCGAGATATATAGTTCTAAACACTTTAAAAGTTGATCGGGAAAAATCTAGTCCTACACGCGCGTTCGCGAACAGAGTTTTTCCACAATTAAACTTGTTAAATAGTGTCCTCAAAGAGGTATTGGGTTATTTCATGTATGACTCTGGCCAAAGGAGAAAACACACTTGTCTTGTCTCTCTGTCAGCGCAGCAGCAGCATCAGTGGAGGTCTGAGAAAGGCAGATGAAGGGGGCGGAGCTAGCACGTCACAGAAGAGAGAACAGAAACGCATCAGTTTAATATTTATTAAAATAATAAGAATGAAGTGTAGACATATTGAATAGTAAGTACAGTGTGGTTGGGTTGGTTGGATAATGTGATACATGTTAGATTAAACTACATCAGGCTCATAATGCAAAACACTGATGTTTAAAAAATGACAACAAATGTTTGTAATTTGCTATAATAAACAATAATAATATAATAATATAATAATAATATGTAAATTGACCTGACGTAGTAATAGAAGCTACAAGTCAAATTGAAATCCTATTTTTATAATACACAAAATAATATTAATTTGAATTTAATGAATTTTATCTGCACATTTGTGCTTTATTTTCACACATACAAACACTCATTTGAGTTCCATATTCTAGTTTGCGCTGCTGTTTTTTTTGTTTTTTGTTTGATGTTTGCGCTCTCCCTTCTCTTTGTCCGTCAATGTGCTCTTCTTTAAAAATAGTGGGACCACTGTTTTGATGATGTCGTCTTGTGCTTGGATTTAAGATGTTTACTTTTAGGTTTGATATTGGCCAGAAATACTAGTATCTATCAATCTGTGTCCCATCCCTCGTTAATTGTGCAACTTTATATACAACTACTCTATTAATATAATATTTTGTATTTATATATTTGTTGTTGCAATTGTTATCATGGTGTGAATCAAGTTAAGCTGTTCCTTTCGATTCTAACTGAAATACTATATTCACCTTTCAGTATTGCGTCAACACATTGCACTATGTTAGAATACTCATTAATGCCCTAGCAATTATGATTTTTATGATTTTTAATCAGTTGGAAGTTACCACCAAAACATGCCAGGTGACAAACGACCTCTTACCTACTTAAATGCAGAAGAAAAAACACTAATAATATTTGTCCATTATTCCAACAGAGCATCAGAACCAGGACACTGGATCCTTGTTTTTCACATTCTCATTGTGTGTTCCCGCTTTCCACTGAGCTACTCTTTACTCCAGACTGTCTGTGGTGGTCCCTGAGGAAAATACTCGTGACCTATCTCAGCTGGCTCACCTTTCAGAGGGCTGGAGTCGTGCCCCCATAATGTCATCCGGAACGCTTCTCTCACACATGAACAAACACCAGAGAACACGTTAGACCCAAACAACTGGAAAACAGCCCTGATCTTGTACCGCCACGAAGGCCGTACCTGTGCCATGCAAATCAAAGTGTGGGATAGAAGCACATATAAATATAATGCATTCATGCTATTGCTATTCCTTTCACACAGCTGTGCATGGCATTGCTTTTGCTGTTGGCTCGAAGGACAATGGCCTTTTTACAGGTCAACGCACCTTTCATATCGCACAAAGAATAAACCGAAATGCAAATAATGCTAGCCGTCTTGTGAATGCTGTAGTACACACTCAGATTAGCATACGAAAGGTCAGTGTTTCTCCTTTTCATAATTTCCCCACGGCTGCTTCACTGACTCACTAGTGTTAAGTAGATCCGGACATACAGCTTGGGTTCTTTGAATGCAGGCCAAGGTGGTTTGCTGTCTATTGCTTTGATGTGAAATGTAATTCTATAGATTTCAATATAACAAATACACGCTCAAGGAACAGGTTAAAATCAAGATTTTTCGGTCATCTGGTTTAGTGTGTGTCCATGAAAAGATCTCCTATTTTGGTGTTCAAGATATGCAAGTATTCTGTTTTTGAGAAAGTGGATATTCTCATTGGTATGTACTGTGGCAAGTAAAGTAGCTAAGTCAAAAAACAAACTAAAACATTTCCCATATCGCCCAATATCAGTCACTTAATATCATCACAAAAGGGATCTGTGCGCCACCTTTTAGCAGCAGATTTCTGTTCCTTCTGGTCTAACTAACACAGTGGGATACTGCTGTATTTTTGTACTAGTAAATAACTGTATTATATATTTGAAGTTACCTTTAAGTCAAAATCTTTATGGGCCTTTACCAATGTTAAGGGTAAAGTATAGCTATTATAGAATGTATAGTCTTTGCTTTTGTTACGGGTGACATCAAAATATAGACTTTCCAATGAATGAATGAATGGTTTATTTCTATAGCCCATTTACAAAGACTCTTCCAATGTGCTTCACACAGTAACCCTCCTCCCACACAGTGATTGACACCTCAACCTTCGACCACCACCAAGTGTTCCGAACCTGCACGTTATTTATTGGTGGGGAAATCGAAGTACCCGGAGGAAACCACTCAGACACGGGGAGGGACATGCAAACTCAGAAAGACCCGGGCCGTGCAGGAGTCAAACCAGCAGTGATCTTGCTGTGAGGTCAGATACACGAGGCAAGGAAGTCGTAAACTTGAGTTCTTAAAGTCAACATGAATGCACCATTGAGCTACATTTTAAGATCTTATTGGATTGTATCTTATCAGCTTGTTATTGAAAACACTGTAAAATCCATAAATGCAGAAAAGTCAGCTTGGTTAACGTAACTATTGCTTTAGCTTTGCCAGCGTTGGTCCAACTTCGGCATATGCTGAACATGGTCAGAGACTCAAGAGTCTCAGTGGTGCACAGAGCACGGTGCACGAGCGTAAAGGTGCAGACTAACTCCTTTTAAGCCAGCTCTACATTGACTGATATAATAACATTTTGTAAGGTCCTGACTGCATGCCTACCTTGCCTTTTGGATGTCTCTTTCACAACTGTTGTAGAAATGTGAGAATTGACTTCTGAAAACCACAAGAGCCAAGATATATTTATTATAAACTGCTACTGAAAATGCTAAAAACTGTACAAACCTTTGCTAGCATTGTCTTTTTCCAGTCAATTTAGCTGATTGAAAGTAATCATTTCCCATGCTTCATTTGGTTGTAATGCCCATGCTTTTTAAAAATATCTAGTCCACTCATTTTTCCACACACCACAGTGACTTCTGTGCACATAACAGGAACAACAGAGTATGCTGATGTCTTTGAGTGTAAATACTTTCCCAACCACAACATTAATAACTGGGATATTCAAACACATGTCAACGCATTTTCAGTTCAAAAAACGATGAAGTCTGTCATATTGTAGATTGGTATCGTCTTTGTCAAACCTGAAGGCACCTGCGACTCTACCTGTCCTTTCCCCATTTCTCCAAGTGCTGTATAGTAAATTGAAATCATGATTGAAATTCCAATAATTGCCAGATCCTTCGGTGTCACTTTCCATGAAGGGCAATCGCACGCATACGTGTCCCACGGCCTCCTGGCTTACCATTGTTGTGCTTGGATTTCATCAGGATTCAATAGCGCCGTGTATCTCGCGTGTGAGTGATGGCAGGACGCGACGGGAGGGAAAGAATAATTACTGGACCGATTTCCTCCCCGAGTCATTCACGCACCAGCGGGCCATCGGGAAGAAAGAGGACTATCCCCTTGCATTGTTATTACAGAGTGAAAAATGGCCGCTGGATCCATACAGTGACAGGCCGTTTGGTGTATTTACCTGTCGTTTGTCAGGAGTGGACAGCGCGCTAGCCTGGCGATGCTATCTGCGCTCTGGCTCACTGTTGTATAGATGGATGTAAAGGAGAGTTGTCGGACATGAAGAGAACAGAGTATTTGGCGTGTAATACATTTGAATGCGGGCCTAATTAAAAAGCCACTTGGCAAGCGTTGATTGTTTGTGTACCTGCGTGCTGAGGATAAGGACGGGACCATTCAAGCACAAGGATGCGCTGTATTAATTAGCGGCTGCAAGAAGGAGCAGCGTTTGGACATGGAAAGTGTGAATCAGAGCAGTTTGTCACTTTTCTAAATGTATAAAAGTGTGTGTTATGTTAATTGCATCCGTAAAAAGAAATGCATTGACTTTATGAACTTATGATGAAGATGTTCTTAAACCTTTCAGACATATGAGCCCTCACAAACCCTTTAGCACTAGTCTCACATGTAGTGTTTTTTTTTGGCCACTAGCACAGCCTTACATGTTTTTCAAACCAGAGTCAAATTTTGACTAACATGGCTATACTTTGCAAGTTGTCTACCCTTTAGTATTGTTTTTAATAATTTATCAGTTTGGTCTGGGCGATCTGGAAAAAATATTCTATGCATGTCACCGGCAGAAAGGGACGCTGCCCGTGTAGTTGGCTATGGAAACCTCTTTGATAAAAACAACAAAACAGGATGAAAGCTATATACTGTAGTTATTTGGATCAGGTCTGAACCAGTAAGACAGACGTCTGCTTCTGTAGCTTGAGACAGTGTTTTTCTTTGCATTTTTTCCACTCACCTGAATGTACGTTTATGAGTCGTAAAAACAAATTTCATTCACAAATGTTTTTTGCAGCTAAACTTTTGTTTTGGCACAATATAAACTCTTGTAGTTAGTTGGTGTTGCTGCCACAGCTTGTGTCAATCAGAGTGCATCCCCATTTTGATAATCAAATAATCCCTTGATAAATCTTCAAAGTGTTTTCATTAATTTTTTTTTTTTTTTTTCTTTTATCTAAGCTTTGCTTCTCTGAGCACACTGGGTTATGAAAGGCTGGCTAATCCAAATGTCATGCTGACCAGGTAAACATGATGATCAGGGTGTGATCTACAGAATCAAAGAGAAAGTTCTAGAAATCTGGAAAAAAAAATAAAGATTAAGACTTTTGAAGTATTTTCTATTGGAATACGGCAAAATAAAATGAGAAACTATTTGGAAAGGACCGTGAAAGAGATGAAAGTCTTCAATAACTTTGTCCAGATAACAACCTTTGAAGCCTTTTACTTGGATCTCTCCTGGACAAATGGTATTACTCCTGTTGTCTGGACAACTTTACATGGGAATTAGTGGTTTTGTCCAAAATGTACATGAAGTATTTCAAAGACAAGAAGAGAGATGAGAAATGAACTAGACAGCTGAGTCCAACTTGGATTCTGTCAGTGCATTGGTTTGTCAATTTACAGTTCATTCTACTTGATCATTTGCAAACCAAACTACAATTGCATCTGATTGTTTTTAATTACAATAATGTTGAAAATGTTTTCTCGCCTTAAGTCTCCATTGGGTTGAAAAGTGTCATGTTGCGTTCCTTTAAACGGCCCATACTCTGAGTGACTATATGCGACAGCTGTCGGCAGGAGAACACTAATGGGGAAGCCACGCTGGGCCTGTTCATGAGCTTAAAATGACCTGAATTCATCTGGCCTCAGGAAAGTGCACTTTTTCATATTTAGCCAGTCTTCTAATTGTTTTTGAAATAACACAGGGTTATGAAAACGTAGCACAGACAAAATCAGCAGGGACAACAAGTGTGAGCGAGTGAGACAGGCCTGGAAGTAACAAGGACACTCTGAATCATCAGAAAACTCGCTCTGAGACTGTTAGTTACCACACGTATCTGTACATAAACGCTCTGATACAAATAGTGCACTTTACATTTCAAGTGAAAGCAAACTGAGGTTAAAGACAGGAACAGTGAACAGTTTATGTGTAAGGGAGTTAAGTGGACGTGGGTATTTAGTACTCACATAATGTTAAATGTGTCAACATTAGACTAAAACTAAACTAAAACATTGTATGAATACAAATGTACATAAACAGATTCATCCCGAAGACTTTTTACCTCTTACTTATTTACTGGTTATTTATTCTGTCCAAGTGCTGCTGTTGTTCATAGTCATATATTGTACATATCACTATATTACTATATGCTGCTTGATATATTTATCATTTATATATTTATCTGCACTGTGCTCAACCATAACAGACACTTATTGTAAATATGATTTTATTAGACTATTTTAATTTTAGATAGATTTTTTTTGCTATATTTTCAAAATGATCTTATTTAATTGCATGTTTCCATTTTCCCTATTGTTCTTGAACTGTAACTTGCAACCCCGGAATTTCCTTATTGTCGGACAAATAAAGGATATCTTATCTTAAGCAAGAGCTTTTGACTCTAAGTGAATACTGCAGTCCAAACAGACATGTTTGTGAGACCTTGGATATTGTTAGACACATTACTTCTCAACCTTATACATTGTGGTACACTGGTAAGTGACTAGCACTCGCGCCTCACAGCAAGGTCACCAAGATCTTCTGAGCCAGCAGAAGACCTGGAAATGTGTTCTCAAGAAAGTGTATCTTTACATTAACAAATACATTTTGTGTTGTCCATATTTCTTTGATAAGAAAAATAGAAAAGAAAAATTTAACATGTACATTGAAAAAAATAATTCATCATAATCTCACAGAAATGTGTTTGTATTACACAAATTAAATTGTATATAAATGTGTATCCCATGTAATTATGTATATGTATGATGCTCTTTGCAGCCCCAGTTCATTTCTATGATGAATGTAAAGATGTGTTATTTTCTATGAATATTATCAAAATCCTAATCTTAACTCCAGACCAAAACGTGCCCTTTTTGTATCTTCAGACCTAAACTTGGTAGTTAAACCCCAAAGAAAATGCCTCCACGTGACTTTAATCAAAGCATGAGTCTTTAAGATGCATGTTGTGCTGTACATATCTCTCAGTGACACTGTGTTGGAAAATTACATTGTGAATTTGAATGTTTTTTATTTGTATTATTTAGTTGATTATTGATAACTGTTTACGTAGATTTGGAGTGTAGCACTATGCTAGAAAAAGATGGGCTACACTTAGCCTAAACTTAACTTATATAAACTTGGCTAGTACAATGTAAAGTATATTCATGGCTGCATATTGTGGTGTGTATTTGGAGTTGATGACTTGGGCCTCTGACAGGTTCACTAAAATAATCCTTATCAAAATAACTGTGGGTTCAGAAATGTTGTGACTCACATTGGACAGAAATAACAAGGGCACATCCTATGTCCCAGTATCAGCCGCAGACATCTGCTTCACCTTAAAATACTGCATTAACACAAAGAACACTCACCATTGCCTTTATAGCCTTTTACTGCTTTTCTATTCTTCAAAGAATTCACGCTCATGTAATTTGAGTCCAATCTGTCCGTCTGAAAGTTTCACATTTACTTATCGTCACATAAAAGCTCGCGTCTCTTTTGTCCCCCACAGAGAGACCTTTAGAAGAGACAGTCCTGAAGGAAAAAAGGAAAGAACATTTAGTCTGAAAAGTGTTACAAGTCAAACTCAAACGGGTTAGCGAGGTGAGATAAATACTTTGGTAGAAACATGAGCCAACAGGCTGTGGATAGTTTCATTATTCAACACCAGATTACTAATGAGGAGATGAAGGAACATTATTCAAAAACACGATGAACTACACCACACATTGTCAGTACTTGGCCAGTGTTAAAGTCTATTTTCTTCTGTTTTCATTCCAATGGGTGAGTTCATGTGGATGATGTCATTAAACCAGATAGTGGGCAAACTCCATTATTTTTACCATGAACTAAATGTCTTTTCAATCTAGTGATGTCTGTTAATGACTCAGTGTTTGCATCACACAAAAAAGGACGTAGACTATATTTATCTTAGCTGCCAGCCAATCAAGTCATTCCAAGCTTTCCTTTTCCATAGAAGTTCTGCAGAGTATTAGACTCAACAGTATCAGCAGTTATCAGAGATGACAATTCAAATGAGTAGTAAAAATATCTAAACAACAGTGGAATCTGTCAGTGCAAATACATAAGTTGTTATTAACATGATAAATACAGTGTCATGTGATGATGGCCTGGCTGATAAAGTGACAGGTGTAAAGTGACAATGGGGTGAGTGCAGGTTGCCTGGAAAAGCCAGACAATACATAAAAATATATCTTCAGGCCATTGTCTCCCCTTCAAATTTCACTAGTGCGATGGACAGATTAATTAGCCAATTAAATGAAATAGACCAATGAAAACCAACATGGCTACTTCCAAAAACAAAAAAAATATTGTTGTGCTGAAAAGATTTCTGCAGAATCAATAGCGAACCAAAAAACAACAAAAAACGCTTTTAATCTGAGAGACGACCAATCAGCTCAGTTCTTTCATGTTTCAAATAACCTAATTTGATTGGCCAGTAGGTTGTGGAGTTGATCTGAAACGCAGGTGGAAGGGGAGGTGACCAGACCCACTCTTTGAGCTGCTGAAGCGTGGACTCTGGATCCCAGGCAAGAGTGCAGGAGTCCAATATAATCACATGTTTTTTATATGTTCGTAAGTTTGTTTTGTGGCGTGAGGTTCTGGTCCAGATGAACAGCATGATTGTTGAAAAGATTTACAGCCAACAGTTTAACAGAGACTTGTGGAGTCAGTTCATAAAAACTAAAAAGGTTCAACATTTGCATTTCAGGATGTTTCTTTCAAAAACTGTCCATTATACAGAGACCTTTTCCCACCATCCGAGATTATGGCATAATCACATTGTAGAAAGTGTACACAACTTTGCATATCTTCACTTTACAGATTAGATTTTTACTATTTCATGAGCTTCTTTTTGTCTGTATATAAAAACATTTTATCAGTTGAAAAGCTGAAAAAGATCACTTCACACATGCCCTGCTGTTCTTCCATTATACAAACTTTTTCACATTTCCTACACTTCCAAAGTTAGTGTTCATGGAGGCTGAACTCGCTCAGGGACAACTTCTTGTATCGTTCTATGGATGTTGTTTGTAAGTGTCCTAAAAGTAAATGAACCTTGGGATGAAATTTCCCGTTGCCCCGTAGCCCTCTCTGCCTCGGGCCCGTCCTGATTGAGATTGCCGGTCGCAGATTGCTGATCAGACGCGAAGGAAGGGGGAGCCGGCCTTTCTCTCGCACACCTGATCTTCTGTCTGCAAACGGCTTTCTGTCAGAGCGCCGAGAAAATTCTGAGTGATCAATGCGGCGTTGCACTCCGGGTGACACGCTGTCGTTAGATTCCGGCGTTGGCTGGGAATGCTGAAAATGATAGTGGTTGTACGGCATGAAAGGAAAGTCAATTTGCCCCGACAATTTTGCAGAAGCAGATCATGTCAGTCAGGCGAGGCGGTGCTGGCTTTGATGGCGCGCGGATGAATCAACAGTTTGCGTTCTATCTTTGCTCTTTCTCTGGGCTCTACTCAAAATAATCATTAAAAAGTAAACGCGAGACGCTAGTAGCAATGTAGGTAGGAGTTGTTCAGTCTGACTCAGTCTCTGCTCACTGCTGAATGCATTTACTCAAAACCCAAGTTGACTTTATAGATTTGCTATATTGATTTTCTTATTTTAAAACTTAATGAACTGTAAAGGGAAAAAAAGTAATTCCCCTTCATCTATTGGACTGGCTTAGGCTGTGGTGGTGGCTGACTATAATAAATGAGTTTGCCATGCATAATTGATAAAAAGCTTTATGTTTTCATTCACAGAGCTGCTTCACAAAGCAGTGCGTTTGATTCAAGACTGTCAAAAACATTCACAAACGGTTAATTAGGAGAAAATACTGCTGGGTTTGATGACTAATCCTTAAAAGCAGATCAAATATCCCTCGTGTTTTGAATAGATTTTAGTTCAAGAGAACTTACAGTGCAATAAACTATTTGGTTACTAGTGTACAGAACAAGGCTGTGATTCAGACACAGAACATAGTAAAACAGAATGTTTACTCTTCTTCTTATAAGTTCTTGGAAATTGTTGTTGTCACTGCTGAAGAGTTGTTTTAATCTCTGAAGAGCCCAAACTCTATGTCCATGTTCAGAGAAACGGTTACATTTTACTTAAATAGACTTTGTCCTCTACTCACATTAAGTATTTTTTTCTTTTGTGCAATGATAAACGAAGACAATCTTTGTTGTTTTCTTAAATACATATTTTTCTTTTTAAACAAAGCAAACTTTGTCATCTACTCAAAATAAGTATTTTTTTTTTCTTTTGTACAATCATAAATGAAAACTGGTTTAAAACTGTTCTTAAATAAAAAAATGTGTTTTGCGTGCTCATAAAGGAGAACTTGATTTGTAAATAGGCAATATTTCTCTCTGCATGTTCATAAACGAAGCAAGCTGCATTTCTGTTCAGTATTGGTTTCTAATTCGGGTCGCATGATCATTTATGTGACCACAAACAAGGTATATTTTCTTTATACTACCATTATCAAAGAAACTGCATTTTATTTTGCAGTTCTGCTTATCACAGTAACATGTCTGTTTTATTTGTTAATAACTCTGTCCTGTTATTTACAGTCATTATTTTTTGTATGAACATAAATTATTGTATCACACACTCATGCATTAACCTGCATGAGTGTGTGCTTTCAACTGCGTTCTTCTTCTTTTAGTATCATGTTTGTTGTTTTTTTTTGCTACATGTGCATGACATACATGTATTTTATGTTGCTCAAATAAACTAAGCTAAACTAAACAAAATAGGAAACTGAACGTCATGTTATACTGTTTAATATGTACAATACCAGTAGTTTCAGATTGTCCGTTTCACTGTGAGCGTCTTTGTGACTCTTGTAAACCACATAAAGCAGCTCCTCTCATTCTTCTCTACCATTGCTTCTATTTTTTACCGTACTAAAAATGAATTCAGGCTGAGTAATTTCACTTTATGCCAAATCTGACACAAATATCCTCACTCCATTGCCCAAAGTTTTATCAAAGCCCTTTAAACATTGCGTTGCTGGTGTCTGAATATTGCTGCTGGTAATTATTATAGAGTGAACTGTGCAGAAGAGGCAGCTACAGGTCCGCTGCTGCTGTTTGTGCGCCGCCCGCTAAATGATTTTGTTCTGCTCCACTGCACTCTTTAATGAAAGTCTAAATGCTTTTGGAATGGTGGAATCAGCTGAGTTGGGGCCGGATTAGCGCTTCCCTTTATTTCTCTGCAGCCTTGATGTTTAATTACCACAAGTTTGTTGCTATATTTCATCCTCTCGAATGTTCACGTTTAGCCTTCCATTTGAGTAATTGGAGCACGTTTGTGAGAGAGAAGAAATGGTATAGAAGAGATTATCTGACTCAAGGGCAAAGCCTATCTTAAACAACAGTACATAGTTTTTATGAGTTGGAGATCACATAAGACACTTCTCAGCATTCAAACTACTTTCTTTGATTGTTTCAGTCTCTAAATGCAGACAATGCAACAAAGAACATTCTGTATGAACCCAGGCCAACAGTTATGTGAAGTGATCTCATTTTGGAACAATCCAATGACATCCTCTTGTTTGTAGCAGAAGACCTTTCCTGTGGAGTGTTCTTGTCACATTCAGAACAGTTTGTAACCGTTTTGTCCATTTATTGATTCTGATTGGTTGATTACCTCATCTTTTTAACTTAAAGTCCCTATAACTGATTGAACCACTGATTTCACCAAAACATAAGGATCATTATGTTTAAGATGTTCATCCGAGTTTAACCATTTTTTTAGGATTAAAAATGTACTTCCTGTTCATAGGTGCTGACATGACACTAGGGAGTTGCCTAGTGACCAAAACTTTTTAAAGGCGGCCTTTTATGTAATGTACTTTTCTGAGTTGTTGATCATGTTGCAGCAGTGCTCTCTCATCAATAGTTTACCCAAAATTGTATTTGGATTGATTCCTGCACGTTTGAGTAATCTTGTCCTGCAGCTGATGCTCCAGTGCACAAAAGATCCCTGTTTTCACCTACCACCTATCCCCGCCCACTTGTCTGCATTTACTCAAAAAATAGGATTGTGAGTAAAACATGTAGATTTTTCAATATTGCCATGTAGACACTTTCCAACTATAAAAATGGTAATTTTTAAATCTGTGCTTTATTAAATTTAACTTAACAATGACGAGGCGGGGCTTATCAGTTTTGAGGTTTTGAACAGGAAGTCAATAACCTGTTTCTATGTAAAAGCTGTTTTAACTAATTTTTGTGTTTTGCAATGAACATAACGTGAATTATTGATCTACTTATGCCATAGTTTATTCCTAAATATACTCCTTTAAATAAGTTTTTCACTTGAGACATATGCTCATTTTGCGAAATTTATGTTTATAGAATCATGAAAATGTGTTTCTTGTGTTACAAAATGTCTTGGTCTCTCCCTAGTGTGATGTCATCAGTTTAGCATTCTGCTCTACTTCCTGATATTTTCAACATTTTTTCTTTTAACTTCTCTTAACAAACTTGTTCTTGATTCTTCTAAAACTATCATTTCTGCTGTTAATATACTAAATTCAATTGAAATTGAAAATTAGTTTAAACCTGTCATAGGCACTTTAAAGCCACTATGTGTTTATCAGTTGAATCATGCAGTTTCTCTGATGGGTTATTTCTCTTGTCAGTCAGACCCACTAAAAATTGATGGTGACATGGTGAACAAACTGCACTGTCAACAGTTTTGTTCAGAGGCCCATCGTGAAGCATTTTAGACAAAGAAGAAATCTTTTTTATAACCATATTTTTTTTGGATGTTTATATCGTGCTAAAACGAAAAGAGCAAAAAAAACAATGAACAGACTCACATCTACACACTGCTGATACTTAATCAGCAGTGTGTCAATTTTTCTTGACCATGACTTTTAGGGTAAGATTTGGTGTGTGTTTTAGCAATATGTACTTGAATAATAACAAATGTGAGCAGACCTTAAAAACTAGTCACATACTTGCTCAGTTACCAAATGCATTGTGTGCTTGCAACTTTCAGAAGCCATTTTAGAAAAGCTAATAACAGCTATGCTAACAATGACAAAACAGCAAACACTTCCAGGGTTTTGGGGAAGAAAATGCTTTATAAGATGGAAAACTGCAAACATTTCACCTAAAATACTGCTTAATGTGCAATATACAAAGTGCTTATTTGTTTATCAGTCACGTCATGTTGCTTGACGAGTGTAATTAGTGTTCAATCTTGGCCTCCTGACCCTCACTGCCTTTCATCACTCTTCCTCCCACACCTCTGTTGTCCTCCTCATCTCCATCATCACTGCGTCTCACCTCTTGAGTAGGTTTAGGTCATTGCTTGGCGTTGACCTGTACTTAGCATTTAAATCAGACTCTGATCTCATTACCGCTCCATCCCTCACTGTATTTGATGTAAGGACGCGCATTAATAAAGATCCCCAAGGCTTTGGAGATGAAGCTTGTCGTGCTGCCCAGGTAATTTAGTGCGCCACAAACAAGATGGAGAGACTGTGTTATTATAGACTTGATCGCTTGGCAGGCCCGGTTCCTAATTGATCCGCGCTCTGCAGAAGTGCTCTGTGGTGATGGAGGGAGTGGTTGGGGGTTAGAATTCGATGCAGTGTAATACATACTGTAGTAGCATAGCAGCAAGACTAATCCATAGTTTGAAAACCTGAGAGGGCCAGAGCAATGCAGGCGAGGGCCAGGCAAGTGCGTATTGATTCAAAATACACTCTGTGACAACCATTCAGCGAATTATAACAGGCAGGATGGTTTCTCAGAAGGAAGGCTGCTGCTCATAACTGCTCCATGCTCCATACGCTCAGATTAAAACATTCTGACACTTTACATTTGTCATTTCTTTAAGTGGGTTTAAAAGGTTATTTCTGCTAATCACGTTGCTCTTTATTGGATTTGAAATAACAAGTATTAGTTGAGTTCTTTACAAAGAAGACTGTGCAAAGATGGATGCAAAAAGAACTGAGATTCTTCCATATGCTTGTCTCCATGGAGATCAGGATGACATTAAATATATACCATTCGTCATCAAGCTGTTTCGATGAAGATAGTTGAGATAAATGACTTAGCGCCTCATTTATCAACCCAGGTGCTAAATCGTGAGTGCAAACTGAAAAATGCATGTTATTTATGACAGTTTTACCACTTGGAAGATGTACGTATAATATACAGAAGGGAATGCAATCAAATTTAGCATTTTTTTGTCTGTGAGAGCAGAAGTGTTTGCTCCCACTAACCTATTTTGCACGAGAGCAAATGCTTAAATGAAGGAAATTTCTAGACTTAGAATAAGCTGCTATTACATTTATAGTGTAGTATTGAAATGAAGCAGGTCAGAATTGCTGCTGTCAGGCCGTAGACATAATGCCCAGGCAGGTTTAAGGCTTGTATGTCTCTAGCAAATAATTTCATTTTGTTTTCTCATTGTAAATTGACTGAGAAAGTGGTACCATGCTTGTTGTCAATCTAAATAATTTAAATACAAGAAATGATTCTTGTACATTATTTGGAGCAAAGACCAATACATTTGTGCCAATAAGATCCTGTTTATGAGTTCAAGGAGTTAACTAAAGTAAATATGATAGTATATTTCAGTAGCACTACCGCCCTTTAGTGAATGGGTAGTTACGGGTGTACTTATTGATACGTTTGATGGTATTACCATGGTACTTAATGGTAATTACAGTGATACTTGTAGTACACAAGTAATGGTAACTAAAGTCATATTACAAGTATTAATTTGAGTGATAGTGACTGATACTTACTAGTACTAAAATGATAGTTACTTGTACTTTTGAATGGTTTATTGGCACAGACAGATGCTTCCAAGCTTACACAGTAAACCCTCCCCACTCAGTGATAGTAAGCAGCCCTGCGGCAGCTCAGCAGAAGCAATTCGCCTAAACACCTGGCGCCTCAACCTCTGACCACACCAAGTGTTCCCTAACATGCATTGGTTGTTGAGGAAACCAAAGACCTGCAAGAAGCACTCAGACACGGAGGAACATGCAAACTCCACACAGACTGGTTTTACTTGGAGTGATGAGATCCATACTGGTACATTTATTGAAAATTATCAGTGACTATGGTGGTATCTTTATGCTAATTAATGGTAGTTTATACAGGTACCTTAGATTTATATAGTGTACTTGGTGATGTTTTTTTTGTGATGCTACACAAACAAGGTAAATATAACAGCAAGTATGGTGTAATTCATCAGTATCAGTAATTCTAAACCATATGACCAGGGCCAAAGTTGGGCGATGAGCATCTCCTTGAGGGTCACACAATCAGTAAAATACACTACATTTAATATGAGACCCCAGATTACTTTGCACAGTAATATTTGGGCCTCGAGGTCAAAAAGGTTAAGAACCCCTGGTGTACATTACACAATATGATTAAAATAAACCAATCAAATCTCTGCTTACAGTCACAACAAGTGAAACGTTTTACAATTTGCAATATGTTCATCAAGCAGCCCCAAAACAAAACATATTTACGTATAAAGACTGGTAGTTAAAATGGTAATGGTGATTACTATATATATATAAACTTCAAAAAAGAAAAGTGCTTTCATGTTCATCCAAACTAAGTACACACAATAAACAGGACTTTATCAACATATGAAATCACTCTTCTATTATTGTCTCATAACTGGTTACATTAGCTGTGCTTTGCTTGGACCATGAAATCCGATCTGGGTCACCTCTGCTAAAGCCTGTGTGTTTCTCATAAGCAAACAAAAAAAAGACACAAAAATAGAATAACATATGAAACCCAATATGGTACACAACATACATATATGCCTGCTTCTGTTATTAAATCCACAGCACATAACCTTGTATTTAAATTGTGTACACAGAACCAACAAAAGCACTAATTAAATCCTTGAAGACTTTCTATATGAAAGTACAGAATGACTATCAATCTAGACGTTTTTTTGGTGCTTTATTTCTGCAGATTTTCACACCATTCTTAATTTTAACAGAACATTGCCAGAATGTTTTAAAAGAACCATTTGGCTTTGCATAGTGTTTCCAATTGATCCAAATCTGGCCAGCGACTGTCCTTTTTATTACAGTGTTCACGACTACCGCTATCGATCTTTCATTCTGCAGGGAGTCAACCCAGCAGCAAACACAAAAATAGTAGTCATACCACTCAAAATAATGACGCTGGCTTCACCCCAAGATTCATACAAATAGGTCCTCCACGGGTTCTGCAATCAATCTCCAACAGAGGAAGGCTGCTTATTATGTGTCAATACTGCATCCTGGAGTTCCATGTATTTGTGAAGTCCAACACAAGCTACAGAGTGACAGCGAAAGGGAGGAGTCAGAGAAAATGTCCTCTTTTCGTTTCTGTGGTTGTGCCAAATAGTGCTCCGGTGGTGAATGGTTGCTGCAAGGTCAATGGCCATGAAAGACAAATTGTGTTTTAAGCTGAACTAAAGGATATAGTTTGAAAAGCACTACTTTGCAACCAGCTCTGCACCAAAGGGTTTAAGAGGTTACGATTTGGATGACTCAACTGTTGCTGTGGTTTTGTGAAAGTACAAGTTGATGATTTTTGAATTTTCCGAAGTTTTGACTGTCTACTTGAACCGCTTTCTAACTTGGAATTCCTAGCACTGAAAAAAAAAACAACAACAAACAAATCTGGGAGAAACTCAAACATGGCAACGCTTACATTTTGGTGGAAGCTTTATTAGTTATTTTATTTTTAGTTGCTCTTTACTTGCCTCTGCGAACGACAATTCTTGAACTCAGGCAGTTAGAGTGCCTGAGGAAGTATTAAAAACATTGTACTTTGCCATGAAATTTTTCAAAAAGTGATGATTTCTGGGGTGATTAGACACATTGATCTTGTGCCTTTAATGCAGGCAGCCATTTCCAACCAGGGGTACATAGACCCCATGGGGTACGCGCCATTTGCCAGGGGGTACGTGGGATGATTGCAGATTCAAAGAAATGTAGAATTGAAAATTATAATGTGAAACTAAATATTGCAGCACATTTACATGTAAGAGGCACATTTTTTTGACTTGGAACATATTATACATAAATGCAAGGGTTATAAATGAAAATGTATAATTAAAGATAAAATACCCCTTAATAAACACATGACCTTGGGGTGCTCTGTGTGTGAGTTATGATTAGGGGGTACACAAGACAAGAAAAGTTGGGAACCACTGTTTAACGCACAAAAATGATGCATTATGTATCGTTTTTTGCGTTCTAAACCTGCTCTTGCGAACCTTTATATTAGCATTTGGTGTACTAGAACTAAAAAAAGCAGCAGAAGAGTGTTTCCCTCTTCACCAGTTGAGTTAAAGCTCCATCTAAAGGCTGCCAAAACAAATTACGTAGGAGAAATAATCAAAATGATCTTGCCTGAAATGCCCCAAATGATTCTAAATGATTTAAAAGATCTCAGAGATCTACTGTACCTACGTTATGACCAAACTAATTCTCAGTTGGTTTTCTGATGCTCAGGCAAAGATGAGACTCTTTTTCTTTATTGGTTTATTGATTACTGTCAATCAGTTCTTCTCAACTTTTTTTAATAGCAGCTCCCAAAATAACAGCCGCAGACCCCAAACACAAAATAGACTCTACCAGCAAAGTGATAGTGCTATTTAGTCTTATATTAAACTATGCATTTCATTCTTATCAACATTTTTTTTTTTTTTTTTTCAATTTTGTCCCAGTTTGGTCAATTTTGGGGATTAAAAATGTACTTTCTGTTCATAAATGAAAACATCACACAAGGTAGTTACCTAGCAACCTTGGGCCAAAACTAATCTAATGTAACAGTCTGTTTTATTGAGAGAAACACAAGGTCTTAAAATTGTTGTTTTTTGTGATCGAAGTGAAAAAATACTCTCTGTCATCAGATCAGAACTCTGCTCTATTTCTAATAGTTTCAACATATTTTCAGACTTCCTTATCTACTTTTCTTGATTCATGTATTTTTACATTAAGTATAATCTGCCAAATTAGGTTAACATTTGAAAATTGTAAAAACCTGCACTTTCAGTTTGGTTTTATTTTGAAGACCTAAGATTTAAAAAGTGCCATCAAATCAGAATTGACTTTTATCATTGCATTTGAAGGGTGTTTTACCTTGTTTAAACATTTCAGTGTCAATTTCCACCTATCAGAGGACCCTCACAAATCATTTCGTGACCCTCAATTTGAGAACCAATGTTGTTATTTTGATTTCCGACCTTGGCTCCCAGCTTGGCCAAGTTCCGACTTTCAAAAAACGCAGCCAATGTTTTTCTGAAAAATGTCAAGATTATTCTAGAAGTTTTGACTTTAGAAAAATACATCTAGTTTTGATACTTTTAACCTTTCTTTGAGTTTTATTTCTATGACGAACAATAGAGTAAATGTTTTAGCCTTTCTTTTGTTGAGGTCAACCTTATTGTCAGAAAGTATGCGCCGACCGAGTGACCTGACCTGAGTCTGTGCTATTTCCTGTGTGTGTGAACGGCCGTATTTGCGCGGCGGTCGCAGCAGTGGTACTGGACGACCGCTGTGGTGTGGCAGGATGTCACTGTGTGTTTGTCATTGTGCTCCAAAATGTTTTTAGAAATAAATAGACCTGTCTTTTCACATCAACTTTCTGCTTTGGCCCCTAAACCCACCTCCACAACCCCGTCCCGCCTCCACAGTTTGTTCTTTTTGGTCGGCTGGTTGCGCTGCACATCCGGCCGGGCCGCGACGTGAGGTGACATCTAGGTCAGAACCAGTGACTCAATGCAGTTGCAGGAACATAAGGAGTAGGAGGTGAAAATCCACATACTCCAGGCTTGCAAACACTGTGTCTGTACTATTTTAACATTCTGCTTGTATGTGCTGTAGTGGGAAAAGCAGAGCAGTGTATTAGTCTTGTTAACTTGAGAACACAAGGGGATTTTTTTTGCATGGCTGAGCTTCCAGGAAAAAAAAAAAACTTTCAGTGATTTTTTTCTTCTTTGATTCATGAGGGTTTTTGTTCACTGTGGCAAGTCTTTTTTGCATTGTAATTTTTCTTGTTGTCTGGGTCATACAGATGACTTAGCAGTATACAACCCACTGTAATAGTAAGTAAGTAATCTTTATTTGTATAGCGCATTTCACAGACACAGAGTCACAAAGCGCTTCACAGTGAGCTGAATCCCTCCTCACTCAGTGACAGTAAAATTCCAATTAAAAATGTTGTGATTTTGGTTTTAAATATCGATCGATAGAAGAACACTAACATTAAGTTGCATTCTGCTGTTGTGTCACTTGACAAATCACCTCATTCACAACTCTTTCTTTTTGTTTGTGGTACTTTGAGAGTTTTTTAATCATGTATTGGGCGACACAGCGTCATGGCGGATAGAGCTCTGGCCTCATAGCAAGAAGGTCCTGGGTTTGACTTTCAGGCGACCTGGGGTTGTATGTTCTCTCCGTGTCTGCGTAGGTTTCCTCCAGGTGCTCTGGTTTTCCTTACCAGTAGCACCTCCACTTCTCTCAAGACTACTGATAGAAATTACCTGTAAAGCTAGAATCTGGTACAAACATCTCTGCCTGTGAGTTTAATGTAAATGTACATTGTCCTATATACACATTGCTTTACCTCACCTTTAGCATTTGTAATACATAAGGAACAGTATTTCCTTATAAAACCAGTGGACACTTGTACTGTATTACTGTATATAAACACTTTTTCTAGTTAAAAGTTGAAATTAAGGCAACTTTGTGTTTTTAAATTTTATTGGTAATGATGAAATGAAAATTTATGAAATGTGCTTTTGCAAACCCTAACTCACTTTTTCCAGAGTCATTTTTGAGACAAGTAACTTTTACATGAATAGTGCTTTTGCCACCTCTGGGTAGAGACTGCACAGTAAGTCAATATTCTCTTGTATATTATATTTGAGTCTTCAAATAGTGATTGTATTGCTATTACTTTTACTAACTTTTAAAATAAACAAAGTAATTGCCATTGACTATTTAATTGTTGGTTTGTCATTATTCTTTTTCACTGTCAAACTTTAACCGTGGCCAGGTTACCTCAGTAATTCTACTTCTTTAACTGTTTGAACTCTAGCTAGGTTCAACTTCCTTCCAATATTTAGCTAGAATTTTTAACACATCACACACATTTTTATACTGCTGCTGTGCTCTTCGCAGTCAACACTTCTTTGGTTGATTCTAAGAACAGATGTGTAAAAATAAACCAGAAGGTGCTATCAAACAGTTGGTAGCTGATCTGCTGATTTGTGTCCATATCAAAGGTAAATCTTTTAGTCCAGCTCCAGTGGATTTGGTTGGAGTTGTTCTTGCACACTAAAGACCAGGGTTTGAATCTTGTTGAAACATGTTGCAATTTCCAACTATTCAAGCTTTATATGTACCAAACTTCTTTTTTCAAGTTGTTTGGAATGACTTTTATCTGTGCACTGCATCTAGCTGTTATTATCTCAGGACAATCCAGTTTATTTCTATGACTATACCAGCTTTATGATGCCAGATCTCAAGCTATGCAGGACAAGTCTGGTAAATTTTTGAATGGAAGACAGCTGCAACACAAAACTGACTTTCTCTTAACACATCTGATGTTTTCAATTTGGTTTCAGATCCTATCATAGTAAGTTGTGCTTATAAAGATAACTAATGACATTTGCCTGCTCATGGACGCTGGCAAAATCTCTGTCCTAATCTTATTAAATCTGACACTGTCGATCATGATATTCTTTTACACAAACTAGAGGACTGGGTGGGCATCTCTAGATCTGCCCTGAAGTGATTTAAGTCCTATTTAGAAGACAGGAACTATTTTGTTGAAATAAGAAATTGGTCTTGATCTGTGGTGTGCCCAAGAGTCAATCTTGAGACCCCTTTTGTTCAATCTTTACAAGCTGCCCTTATGTCAGTATGCATTAATTATGTGTCCTATCACAACTATGCAGACAACACTCAGATCTATGTGTCCCTGACAGCAGATTAATATGGGTCAGTGGATTCACTCTGTCACTGCATCCAACAGATCAGTGTGTGATCAGTGTGTGATCTGTTGGATGCTTTCTCCAGCTAAACTCACCCCGGGATCACACTGCATCCAGTCCAACTCAGGTATAGCCACCGGAGCAGTTTATCTATGGTCGGTGACTCACATTAGCTACGGTGGTCTGCTTGCCTGACCAGTCAGCCCCTCCTACATTTTGTTACATTCTGTGTGAATGCAGAAGGGTCTGAAACCTGAGCCGCGGCCAATAATTTCCCCGTCCAATGTCAGGACGATCCAACCAAGCACAGCGATTCTGACATGTGACACTAAAAAGCCATAAGTTGCTTGCAAGCCCCATTTCAAAACATTCAAGAAGGCGGACGTAGCTGATTCGACTCATGCTTCGGTTTTGAACAATGAACAATGAAATATCAAATCCTTAAAACCTGAGCAGGGGCTTCAGACTGAAAAAATCCTCGTGCTACATGTTTGCGAAAACATCGTGTCACTGTTTTGGTGGAATTTCTGGGTTTTCTGTGATTGGTTGACTCAGCGCTCGGAAAGGTCGCCCACGAAATTGATCCTCGGCGCTCCGCTCCCAGACCCTCACGGTTTGTAAAGTGTCTGTCAAAGCGTGTATGGACTGGCTGGCCAGGCGAGTGGTCTCCAGTTCTGCTGCAGCCATAGACTCTGCTGCCGACCTCACTGTACCAGCTGTATCATAGAGGATGTCATGGCTCTGTGTGTCTGTGATCAGCCTCTCATCGTCCATGGGGTTGAATGACTGATATGATATTAGACAGTACCACAGCAAAAAATAGATTTTATTTTGAAAAAATTACCGGATGCACTTTACTATTGCGATTTACTATTTTATGTAAACGCGTTTCATTTCCTAAACTTTACAAAAAGGGCTCTGGTGAGTTTCGACCAGAACCCTTTGAAACCAACGAAATATTTTCGGAGCGCCGGATTGTCCAGACCTGAGACACCGGACTGGACTGGATGCAGTGTGAGCCCGGGGTCAGACAAGACTGAAGTGTGAAGATGAGACACTTCACATACATTGCCTAGCCCTATGAATCTGATGTGTATGGGTGTTGGTTGGAGTGATCAATGGCGCTGTGTTGGTTCTGTCAGGTAGTTGTAGAAAGGGGTGCAAAGGTATGGTTAGAATTAATGCAAGAAGAGCTCTATCATTTCAAAACTATGGCAATGAAAAAATCTAAACAAAAATTAAGACACTAGCACACTGATTGGACTACATAACATCAGACACAAAATCATTTCTGTTGTTTTCTTGGAAGTGGTGGCAAATAAGCAACACATCTTCATTAACCTTCCACAGTAGAATGGGTTTACAATTGATCAGAGTGGTAAATGAGCATCAGTTTTTTTCATCTATGGTGGTTGAGTTTTACAAATTGAATACAGCGCTGTTCAATAATGATCTGTTTTGTCATAAATTATACATCGTCGCGCCGCTCGCTTTAAAACAATATTATGTCTCACTGAAGCAAAATTTGTTACGTTTGTCTTTCTGATCAACGGTGCTCCTCCTCAGATTGATTACTCGATGACACTCTCCATTAAAGCCCCATTATCTACCCTTATGCCTGGCCTATTTTTATTGCTACGTTTAAGCAGAATCAAATGGGAAAAGAGCATAGGATACAAGCGGGATTTCGACAGCTACAAGATTGTTCATCATTAGCTGACATTGTGCGCCAGACACTAGAATATGTCATTTAGTAAAGGGCCATGTCGCGTCCTTCCTTGCTCGATGGCTCTACATGACACATTACAAAAGGCTGCTCTATCAACACTGTCAATTCAGCAAGGTAACAAAGTAAGGTTTGCTAATGATAAAAGATGCCATTTGTTCCGTTTAAGTGCAAAACATCCATCCCACACACTCGCTCTCTCTCTCTCTCTCCCACCAAGGTATTGATTGAGAGATTCAGTGGAATGGCTTTAAAGCGAGAGTGTCAAAAGGAGAAATGTCGGCCATTTCCCCAATATCTAATTCTTCATACTTCCATTCTTTTACGGCTGTGACACATTAGCGGAACAGGGCCACGAGGTCATTAGTGGCAGCCTGGAAAGAGAAAGAATGGCCTGTGTTTACAGAAAATATAAAGAAAGAAGAATGTGGTGTAGGCCAGTAATGCCATAGTTTAACAGGAATAATTAGAGCTACAAATGGATGTTAGATCAGTGACTGGATAAGGCTGCAGCAAGCAAGGGAATGTGATAATGGGATGCCTCTAATATGTATATCCAGAAATGCAAGCAAAGACCTGAGGGTAGTTAAAATGTATAGGCTTTCAGACACTGGGTCATAACATGGACAGTTGCAAATACACCCTAAAATACAAACTATATAGGAATATTTGAAGGGTTGTATAAATTATTTTATTTGACTTACCAATTCTTGGGTTTAAGGTGACATTATACAGTATCCCCCAAAAATACACATTCTAATATCTATAATACAATTGTTAAACCATGCTATTGTGAACTTTTGTCTCAGCATTTTAAAAAGAAAAAAGGTTTAATACTGCCTACAGGCCACTCACACTGAGAGCATGCATGCGTTGGTACAGAGACTGCCGGCATCGCAAGATCGAAAGTCTGTAATTTTTAAGTATTTGTATTATTTGCAGTAGCGTAAAATGTTTTTAATTTAAAAACCAATAGATACACTTCACCAAAAAGGATTCCGGAGCGCTTCATTGGTCTGGAAAAAGTTCCTTATATGGAAACAATCTGGACCACATCTGCATGGCTTGATAGACTGGACAGATTGCCTTGTGAGTGCCTCTCGTTCCTTTTTACTTTGCAGTGTGAGCTTGAGGTAATGCAGCACACGTCAGTCATGTGTTTGTCAGGCGAGAACTGGGTTAAAGTTTCTGCTTACTTATGGATAAAAAGAAAAAAAGGGTGTATTTTTTATGAATTTAAAAACAGTGCAAAAAAACCTCAGATATCTACCTATGACCTCACTGACAGAATTATGTTTTGTTGAAAATAAACAATATAAAAACTATTTCAAAGCATTTATTTGGTTGTAATATAGTGGATTCCATTACCTAAATAGTTGTTGGAGTTTTGTTTCAACAATATAACACATATTTTCTACTGCTTAGTAACAACTTTGAAACATTTTTTTTTCTTTCCTATGTGCCTATTCTTATCTGCCCTACTATGCCAAGGTTTGGATCTGACGAGGTGTTTGTATGCAGAGAATGAACTATTCTCACACTGACAATCTTTAGAGTATCATAATTAAACATAAGTGTAAGGTCTGGTATAGAGGTTATGCACTGACATCATTTTGCTTAGCAACATTTAGAATGAGTGGCATTTCTTCAATGTATTCTTTGTTGTCGTGGAACGGCTTGTCAGCTTCAAACTTGTCTGCAACAACAGTTGATGATTTAGGACATTTTAACTGCAACAAACGGACTCAAAAACATCTTTTTTAAAGAAAAAGGTAATAAGTTCAACTGTGTGTGATTTCAATGTCTGATAAATGTGAGAAGCTAAAGTTTATCTGCTTTGCTACAACTGTTGCTTGATTTTCTTTGTTTACATGTTAGTTACAAACCCAGTGCTCAGTAGACTGTGTGGGTTGAATTTGTTATCAACTGTAGTTTATTTTTCCTGTTTAGCTGTTTATTGAACTCTTACAAGAGAAAATGTCCTTTCTCTCCATTACTCTCATGCACTCTCTGCCACTCAGATGAACATTTAGAATGCTGTGATGTCACCTGCATAACCTCTATTATAAGAACATACACACCTCCATGTCAAAGTGCACTCTTTTCAAGCCTTTTATAATCACTCCTTATTGAATGTAGTATTCAACTGTGTTAGATCAAATGCACTGATATTATGTGCCTATCAGGAGCAGATTTACATTATCATATATGTTTTTACACGTTTTCTGAGGATGTAATGTGCCGTTGACGCTGCACCAGCTGCATGCGTCCCACTGCATATTTATCAGTCTTTTAATATGCGTTTAACATATATTCTCAGGGAATAATGATGCGCTGGTAATTACATGGTGGGTGGCTACCTCAAGGCGTCTGTCACTGTGATCAGTTATGTGCAATATTCTTATGTCTTTTCTGTTTCCTAGCCGAGGCACACAATCAGAAATTCAAGTGTCGTGCCTGATTGCTCCCGACCATTCACAATAAGCCGATGAAATTAAAATTTAGAAACAGGCATTGACGGCATATTCGATGCAGTGTCCCCCGCGATGGCATATTAATAACTATCTGAATGAGTTTGGTTTGTGTAAATGGCAGCGTGGACGGTCTGGCGATGGATATTGACAGTGTGATCAAAAGAGAAAGAGGGTGTAGGAGGAGTGGGCAGCGGGGTGTACAGTAAAATGACAATGGACTCCCAGGGGTCTTTCATATCCGCTGTGCACACAAGGGCTGTCACTCCGGTATCTGCGCATGGTAATGACATTCTAATGCCAGCAATAAACAGAGCCTTTTCAAGTGGTCGGAGGTGCTGTGAAGGGAGAGCAAAGAGAAAAAAGTATTTGAACAGTGGTACAGGTGTCAATGACAGCTGAGAATATGGATTGTAAAACGCAGAAATGGTCAAGTAAATAGTAAACTTCAGACTGGCAAATGGGACTAAGATTTGACTTTGACTTGCCATTCTTCATTCATTCGCCATAACATAAGAATGCAAAAAAGGCGTGAAACCGTGCTGCTGTGTTTGTGTCGTGGTAAACTGTATATACGCTTTCTTGTGAGACTGTGTTGCATAGTGACATATCTAGACATAGTTTTGTCTACATACTTGTGACATATTACTGAATATTAACTGACCTCACAGTGGAAATGAACAGAAAGGGTCCCAGAAGTGACCCTTGAGTTACACCACAGGTCAAGGCCATGGACACATACACACAGTTTGCAAATTAAACACAATTCTTGCTGTCTACTAGATAAGTCTTGAACTAATGAAATGTCCACATGGCTTTAAACATAGTTTATGCTTTTATAGACCTTGTTGCTGAACCAAATACTATGTTTTTTATTTATTGTTCATGGGAAGCACTTTGGGTACTTTTTGTTATTACTGTGCTATACAAATAAAGTTGCCATTGACTTTGACAAGTTAACTTTGGCAAAACAATGATTGTGTTAGCGGACTTGCTAAACCACAGACCTGTCCTGTAACTTGATGTGTTATACATGTTTAATGCAATACTGTGGAACATGTCAGGCAAAAATAATAATACAAAGACAAGCAAGTGATACTTTGCCAACTGTAAATGCGTAAACACATCTGTTCCGCTTGAACCAAATTTGACATTATTATAAAACAACTGTGTATTACATACATCAAAGCCACTTATTCTCATGAGATATAATTAGCTAATATATTCACAAACTGATTGCCTGTTTACTGTTTGCCAACTTTGTTTGAGTTGGCTCTTAACTGATCTGATTCTTGTGAAATCTCAGTCACAAATACAGCACTTTTGATTGCACCCTTCTTATTTTTCAGCACAGGTTTTTGATTGGGGCTTTGTGATGATTAAAATGACTTTATGGACCATTAAGCAGTGCTTTCAACAAATAGGCTCATCATGAATCGGGGACGCAGGCAGTGTGCTTAAACTAATTGTATCTCTGAGGTAAATAACACTACAGTATTGGTGAAGTCGAAGCCAGGGCTAATTTTCGACACACATTTGGATCGTGATGTTTCTATACAATGGTCCTTGAATGTTATTGATTAGTCCCACTTGCAGAGCTATTTCCCCAGACATATTATCCACCCTGATGTTATGAAGTTATATTTTATTGTTTTGTTTATGAAGATCAACTTAATCCATTCTGTGCTTGTCGCTTACGTCACCCATCGCAAATTTTTAATCATCTTTGCCGCAGTGTTATCCCGCAAAGACGTAGAGTGAATGCTTATGAACTGTAAATGAAGATTTCCCATCGAGCTTTTGTCCCAGGCGATATTGCTGTGAAAGATTAATATTTTCAGTTTAAGATACATCAATCTTTCACGGGGCTGGTCCGGGTTAAGCGCTTCTCAAAGCATAGCGTTTCAGATGAATATCAATGATTAGAGGCAGACTTTAGCTTTGACTTAATGATAATTCTATTTGGTTCATGGATTGAATTCTAAGTGTTTTATTGGTTTCTGGGGCCTCATTTTTTAAGTGACCTCACTTGCTCTTCTAAATGTAGGACGTATACCTCTAAAGACTTGTAGCTCTGACATTAGTGTGTGCATGACAGAGTGCAGTAAAAAGAGACATAGCAAGGTGAAGATTTTATCACAACTATTACATGCATTTTTAGTTAACGAAACAGTAAATCACACACCATGTGTAGAATTTATATTACCCAAGTAAATCAAGTATTTAATTTAATTAATTAATTTAATTTAATCTTTATTTATCCAGGTAGGTCGACTGAGAACAAATTCTCATTTACAATGACGACTTGGGTCAGAGGCTGCAGCACAAGAACAAAGTGACAACAACGTTACAAGAATATATAAAACAAGATATCTTTCACACATTCAGCTATTTACAATAAAAGTAATTTGTGCTTGCATTCAAAGATATTTGATCTACACTAAACAAAAATACAAAACTATTTAGTTTTATAATCTATGAGCATAAGCCAAATCCTCTTCTATAAACACAAATCTGTCAGTTGCTGTTTTTGAGGATGACTTTCAGTAATTAATCCCACCTCACAGGTGTAACATCAAACTACTGATATTAGACCACAGTGAAAGACACTCTGAAATGTTCAGTTTAGGACACAGCCCACAAAGCCAGAGCAGTTGTTCTGTACTGAATGTTCATTTCTCCACTGGTGGATCCAGTTAGATGAATTATTTGTGCTGCTTGTTATTATTGTTCATGTACGTCAGATCTTCTAGTAGTGTAGTAGTCAAGAACGCATTAATTGAGATGAGAGAGTCCCAAGACCACTGAGAGTCGAGATCAAAAGGAAACCCAGACTTTCATAGGTCGAGACAGAGACGAGACAAAGACCACAGTACATTGAGACCAATTTGAGTGAGTCCACCTTTGTAGTTTCATACAATTATCAGTGTGTACATTCATCTCATTGTGCAGTGCTTAGTGCAAACTGTGCCTGGGACAGTGCACTGCACTCCTGGTGTAAGTTTAGCAGAGCGAATCTGAGAAGTGACCAAGACCTTTAAAAAGTGACCGGTCTTCAGACCAAGTCTTACTACACTATCTTCTTGCATAATCCTGGAGCTGTGAAACATACTGTAGTGTTGGCCTCTTTTGGAAAAGATTTTCCAGATCTTGGTGCTGTTTTCTTGGTTGTGACAATCTAAACAAGATCACTGTCCCAAGACAAGTACACATCACACTGATAACTTTTGTAACGCTTCTTCATTCCTTTCAGATGGTTCTGAATTTGCCATTAAGAAAGCAATATGAGCAGCACCTGAGTTTCTCATTTAGGTTTCAAAAACTGAAATGCATTGTGTTATAAACTGAACAGTCTTCTTTTTGAGGTAAATCCACATAAACACTGCACCTACAGCTCAGTGGGTTCTGAACTTTCACATGTGATATTACATTGTACACAGAGGAGAAATACTTAAATGTATGGGAGGATGTATTCATATTCTTACATTAGAATCAATCCGTTTGCTTTTGAACTCATCATTGTGAAACAGGATGATTTGAGTATACCAGCCTGTTGAAGTGACTTACTGCATGTGTATGTGGAGCGTCTGTATTCGACTCAGCTCAGGTGGCTTTGTGCAGCCTTGGCACAGGCCGCTGCAGACCTGCCAAGCCGACTTAATTACAGCACCACTGGCTGCCGGGCTCTAAACTGCTCTCCTCATCCGCCTTCTCATTTTTATCCACTTGAATCAGAGCCATTCTCTCCACTTTGCCTTTTGGAGCACCAGTGACTTGTTTTCTGAGTTGGATGTAACTTTACTTCACATAACAGTGAGAGGTTAGTGCACTATTTTATAACAGACCCTCAAACAAGCCAAATGATTGTCTTGACCCAGTTGTTATAACTTTGTTGTACTTTACTTTGGCTTTCTGAGCTGATTCAATCCTATTTTGTTGAAGAGTAATTAAATGTTTCCCTGCGATCCAAGATCACGTTTCTGTTTTGCAGAGTGAGTCTGGTCACCACTTAATTGTTGTGTCATAAAATCAACTCCACAATGAATCGTGCAATCAAATTAAGTTGTTTTATTTGCATGACGCACATGAAACAAAAGAGCTCGAGTATCCTTCTTTTATGTTCATTTTTTTTTTTTTTAATAAGTGATAACTATGTTTTGCCTTTGAATGCACCCGAGTCAGTAGAACATGAACATCATCTGCTACAACAATATTTGCAACACAATTATAAATGTGTGCATACAGTGCCTTGCAAAGTATTCACACCCCTTGAACTTTTCTACATTTTCTCTTATTATGACCACAAAAATCAAACATATTTCACTGAAACTTGTGTGAAAGACCAACACTAAGTTGCACACAATGGTGAAGTAGAAGGACATACATGATCTTTTTTTTTTTTTTTCAAATTAAAACCTGAAAGTAGGCGTGCAATATTATCAACCCCTCTGAGTCAATATTTTCTGGAACGCCTTTTGCTGCAATTACAACTCCAAGTCTCTTTGGGTATTTTCTACCAGGTTTTCCACATCTTGAGACTGAAATTTTTGCCCATTCTTCTTTGCAAAATAGCTCCAGCTCAGTCAGATTAGAGTGTGTTTGTGAACAGCAGTTTTCAGATCTTGCCACAGATTCTCGATTGGATTTAGGTCTGGGCTTTGTCTGGGCCATTCTAAGACATGAATATATTTTGTTTTAAACTATTCCAATGTAGCCTTGGCTTTATGTTTGGGGTCGTTGTCCTGTTGATAGATAAACCTCCGCCCAGTCTCAAGTGTTTTGCTGACTTCAATAGGTTTTCTTCCAATATTGCCCTGTATTTGGCTCCACCATCTTCCATCAACTCTGACCATAGTCCCTGTCCCTGCTGAAGAAAAGCACGTGCAGAATATAATGCTGCAAAATTCTATTTTGATCGTGGGGATGGTGTATTTAGAGTCATGAGCAGTGTTAGGTTTCTGTCACACAGAGCAAATCTTTTTATAACCTATCCTGCTTTTTACTTCTTCACACTTTATCCCTGACCTGTGTGGTGTGTTCTTTGGTCTTCATGGTGCTGACTGCTCCCCAATACTCTCAAACAAACCTCTGAGGTTTTTACAGAACAGCTACATTTATAGTGAGAGTAGATTGCACACAGGTGGACTCTATTTATTTGTTAGGTCTTCTAAAGCCTCTAAAGCAATGTGTTGCACTCAGAAAACAGGGGGTTGGATAATTTTGCATGCCTACTTTTCAGCTTTTAATTTGTAAAAAAAAAAAAAATGTATGGACAGCTTAATAAACATTTTAAAATTACGGAATTGTTTTTATTTTTTTTCTAATTTTTAATATTTTAACACATCCACACACACAGAAAAAATAAATAAATAAATACAAAAAGTTAAAATCTGTCACAGCGCCTGTAATAGTTCAATGTAGACAGTTTTATGATGCATTTTGGAGAAAAAAAAAAAAAGAGTTCTCTAGCGCTAATACAGAAGAAATACTTGTGAACAGCAATAAACCACCTATGCATATTAGTAGCTACATGTAAACAAGTGCACCCTAACTAGAAGTATAACAATAATAAAAACAGACGAACCAAAGATGCACTTAGGGCCACGACAAGCAACGTCACGGGCCATTTACTTCACACGCAGCAGCCAATGAAATCAACATTTAAATTCATCAACTTAAAAGGTGGCTTTAATCTGACGCACCATGTCTGTGTAATTGAACAACAGACGCCACACATCTGCTCTGAGAGATATCACAAGATTCTACAGCATTTGTTACCCCTCGCCTTGTAGAGTAAAATTAATAGTAGAAATTAGGATCCAGCCTGGGGACAATAAACAAAAAGCTTAAGATATCAAAAGACTGGTGTGACACAAATTGCTTATCGTAACACTTCCAGATGCATTTGATATTATACCAGAGCTTGGCGAAATTGCAGCATCGAACCATCTCATGCGCAGCTCGTAACGCCGTTTTAAAGCCAGTTTAGGGGTCGTAACATTAGGCTTATGGAGCTTAAATATTCCTCACTTTGCAGATCCAGTTCATTAGTGATTAGCCTGAGGTGAGTTCTACCTGAGCCCGGTCTCCCGTGTCTCTTCCTGCGCTCTTCACATTGGAAGGAAACGGCTAATGGCTCCATAGGTTGTTAAATTTGTAATGGTGCAGAACAGGCACACAATGTGAGGCAGGAACTTGTCCAAGAGTTGAACACATTTAATTGGTTAATCTGCCCGTCTTTCTCTTTGCTTGTCAAATTCATTCGCAAAACTTTTTCAAAAGTAAATTTTGTT
Organism: Mugilogobius chulae; assembly: GCA_038363315.1. Taxonomy (NCBI): domain Eukaryota; kingdom Metazoa; phylum Chordata; class Actinopteri; order Gobiiformes; family Gobiidae; genus Mugilogobius; species Mugilogobius chulae. The sequence continues at coordinate 20,807,224 of CM076416.1, forward strand.
CAAACTTTTACTAAAACGAAAGAAATGTACTGGTAATATGACACAGACAAAAGCAAAAATGTACAATTTTGGTCATAACATGACACTAAAAATTGTTTATTATTTTATGACTGGAAATACTTGGCTATATCTAAAAGACAATTTAAAGATAGCAAGTATTTATTTGGTCAGACCATGTGTCTAACATAAAAAGTACTCATAGACTAAACCAGCTATTTATACATTAAACTACTAGAAAGCAGTATGTTTACTGCTAGGTTGATTACACTCTGCTTTCTATATTAGTTCTATAAACTGTTTTTTGTATAAATTCTTAACTAACACAAATTTTGGTTTACTGCAAGTAAAGATTTCTCATTAACTGATGTCACACTACAATTATAGTTTACAATCTAATCCAGGCTCAGCTCTGGCTGCTGTTTTTTTTGTCGTTCTCTTGTCTTCAGCATACATTAACTAGGCTTAAGACAAGAGGGGACGAGCTTTTTCAGTGGCAGCGCTCAAACTCAGGTCCTCTGAGTCTGTCACTCAGCTCAAAACTTAAAACCTATTTGTTTCAGCTGGCTTTTAATACTAGCTAGACAGTTTTTCATTGTCTTTTTAATGTTTTTTTGTTAGCACTTTTATTGTCATGTTTGTGTTTAAATGTGATTTACTTATGGTTTAGCCATCCTCTTTTTGTAAAGCACTTTGGTGATTTTTTGCAATCTGTGAAAGTGCTATATACAGTAAATAAAGATTACTTACTAGTGGAGGATATCTTACATGACGCTCAGTGCTTTTGTGGTTCTTGATGAAAGTACAAGTAAAACCATGGAATGGGGCGAGCAGGTGAAAGTTCATTCCAATCAGAAAAATCTGGACGGCCAGACCGCACGGACTGCATTGTGTGCCATCTGAGCTCCTCACTCAATTTTAAGAATGTTTTAGGCTCCATGTTGAATAGGAACTGGAGTTTTAGTGGTTAGCAGAGGCTAGATAGATATGCTAATGGTATTTCTGCACTTGTGAAAGTTAGTACATGAAAAAGAAAAAAATGTCAATTGTCGATTCAGGCCCAAGTCCTTTTCTTTTACTTTGAGGTGTGTCTGTGTTTGATAAAATGAACTTGTAGAGGAGAGATATATGAGATCTGAATTCTAAGATCGAAGACAGCCAAAACTGTGGAGTGGACACCTGGCTTAAGATGCAAAAGAGAAGTTACCACTAAAAGGTTAGACCTGTGAGACGGTAGAGATTATTCACAATTATGTAATTTACTGGTACTTGTTCTTTTATTTACCTTTTACACTCTGTTCAACTAAATAATTTACAACACTCGATTTATTGCTGGTCACATTACAAGTTGTTAATTTCACGCACTGTCTCAAACGTATTACAGATTAATTGCGGCTGCATATTCTCTTCTCTCTGGCGTTTATCAAACCAAACAGACTAAATGCTAATAATTGCACAAAGTACTTGTATTTCCTGCAGAATCTTTGTCAAACGATGCTTCATTTTGCCTTTTGGTTTGATAAACGCCAGAGAGAAGAGAATATGCAGCCGCAATTAAATCTGTAATACGTTTGAGACAGTGCGTGAAATTAACGACTTGTATGTACCAGCAATAAATCGAGTTGTAAATATTTAGTTGAACAGAGTGTAAAAGGTAAATAAAAGAACAAGTACCAGTAAATTACATAATTGTGAATAATCTCTACCGTCTCACAGGATCTAACATTTTAGTGGTAACTTCTCTTTTGCATCTTAAGCCAGGGTCCGCTGCACCACAGTTTGGCTGTTTCGATCTTAGAATTCAGATCTCATATATCTCTCCTCTACAAGTTCATTTTATCAAACACAGACACACCTCAAAGTAAAAGCAAAAGACTTGGCCTGAATCGGACAATTGACATTTTTTTCTTTTTCATGTACTAACTTTCACAAGTGCAGAAATACCATTAGCATATCTAACTAGCCTCTGCTAACCACTAAAACTCCAGTTCCTATTCAACATGGAGCCTAAAACATTCTTTAAAATTGAGTGAGGAGCTCAGATGGCACACAATTCAGTCCGGTGCGGTCTGGCCGTCCAGATTTTTCTGATTGGAATGAACTTTCACCTGCTCGCCCCATTCCATGGTTTTACTTGTACTTTCATCAAGAACCACAAAAGCACTGAGCGTCATGTAAGATATCCTCCACTAGTAGTAAGTAATCTTTATTTACTGTATATAGCATTTCACAGATTGCAAAAAATCACCAAAGTGCTTTACAAAAAGAGGATGGCTAAACCATAAGTAAATCACAATTTAAACACAAACATAGACAATAAAAGGTGCTAACAAAAAAAACATTAAAAGACAATGAAAACTGTCTAGCTAGTATTAAAAGCCAGCTGAAACAAATAGGTTTTAAGTTTTGAGCTGAGTGACAGACTCAGAGGACCTGAGTTTGAGCGCTGCCACTGAAAAAGCTCAGTCCCCTCTTGTCTTAAGCCTAGTTAATGTATGCTAAGACAAGAGAACGACAAAAAAACAGCAGCCAGAGCTGAGCCTGGATTAGATTGTAAACTATAATTGTAGTGTGACATCAGTTAATGAGAAATCTTTACTTGCAGTAAACCAAAATTTGTGTTAGTTAAGAATTTATACAAAAAACAGTTTATAGAACTATATAGAAAGCAGAGTGTAATCAGCATAGCAGGTAAACATACTGCTTTCTAGTAGTTTAATGTATAAATAGCTGGTTTAGTCTATTGAGTACTTTTTATGTTAGACACATGGTCTGACCAAATAAATACTTGCTATCTTTAAATTGTCTTTTTAGATATAGCCAAGTATTTCCAGTCATAAAATAATAAACAATTTTTAGTGTCATGTTATGACCAAAATTGTACATTTTTGCTTTTGTCTGTGTCATATTACCAGTACATTTCTTTCGTTTTAGTAAAAGTTTGAACAAAATTTACTTTTGAAAAAGTTTTGCGAATGAATTTGACAAGCAAAGAGAAAGACGGGCAGATTAACCAATTAAATGTGTTCAACTCTTGGACAAGTTCCTGCCTCACATTGTGTGCCTGTTCTGCACCATTACAAATTTAACAACCTATGGAGCCATTAGCCGTTTCCTTCCAATGTGAAGAGCGCAGGAAGAGACACGGGAGACCGGGCTCAGGTAGAACTCACCTCAGGCTAATCACTAATGAACTGGATCTGCAAAGTGAGGAATATTTAAGCTCCATAAGCCTAATGTTACGACCCCTAAACTGGCTTTAAAACGGCGTTACGAGCTGCGCATGAGATGGTTCGATGCTGCAATTTCGCCAAGCTCTGGTATAATATCAAATGCATCTGGAAGTGTTACGATGAAGCAATTTGTGTCACACCAGTCTTTTGATATCTTAAGCTTTTTGTTTATTGTCCCCAGGCTGGATCCTAATTTCTACTATTAATTTTACTCTACAAGGCGAGGGTAACAAATGCTGTAGAATCTTGTGATATCTCTCAGAGCAGATGTGTGGCGTCTGTTGTTCAATTACACAGACATGGTGCGTCAGATTAAAGCCACCTTTTAAGTTGATGAATTTAAATGTTGATTTCATTGGCTGCTGCGTGTGAAGTAAATGGCCCGTGACGTTGCTTGTCGTGGCCCTAAGTGCATCTTTGGTTCGTCTGTTTTTATTTATTGTTATACTTACTAGTTAGGGTGCACTTGTTTACATGTAGCTACTAATATGCATAGGTGGTTGTATTGCTGTTCACAAGTATTTCTTCTGTATTAGCGCTAGAGAACTCTTTTTTTTTTTTTCTCCAAAATGCATCATAAAACTGTCTACATTGAACTATTACAGGCGCTGTGACAGATTTTAACTTTTTGTATTTATTTATTTATTTTTTCTGTGTGTGTGGATGTGTTAAAATATTAAAAATTAGAAAAAAAATAAAACATTTAATTTTAAAATGTTTATTGAAGCTGTCCATACATTTTTTTTTTACAAATTAAAAGCTGAAAAGTAGGCATGCAAAATTATCCAACCCCCTGTTTTTCTGAGTACAACACATTGCTTAGAGGATTTAGAAGTTCCAAGACCTAACAAATAAATAGAGTCAACCTGTGTGTAATCTACTCTCAGTATAAATGTAGCTGTTCTGTAAAAACCTCAGAGGTTAATTTGAGAGTATTGGGGAGCAGTCAGCACCATGAAGACCAAAGAACACACCACACAGGTCAGGGATAAAGCTGTGAAGAAGTAAAAAGCAGGATTAGGTTATAAAAAGATTTGCTATGTGTGACAGAAACCTAACACTGCTCATGACTCTAAATACACCATCCCCACGATCAAAAATAGAATTTGCAGCATTATATTCTGCACGTGCTTTTCTTCAGCAGGGACAGGGAATATTGGTCAGAGGACTGATGGAAATGGGTGGAGCCAAATACGGGCAATATTGGAAGAAAACCTATTGAAGTCTGCAAAACACTTGAGACTGGGGCGGAGGTTTATCTATCAACAGGACAACGACCCCAAACATAAAGCCAAGGCTACATTGGAATGGTTTAAAACAAAATATATTCATGTCTTAGAATGGCCCAGACAAAGCCCAGACCTAAATCCAATCGAGAATCTGTGCAAGATCTGAAAACTGCTGTTCACAAACACACTCTAATCTGACTGAGCTGGAGCTATTTTGCAAAGAAGAATGGGCAAAAATTTCAGTCTCAAGATGTGGAAACCTGCTAGAAATATACCCAAAGAGACTTGGAGTTGTAATTGCAGCAAAAGGCAGTTCCAGAAAATATTGACTCAGAGGGGTTGAATAATATTGCACGCCTACTTTTCAGGTTTTAATTTGAAAAAAAAAAAAAAATCATGTATGACTGTCCTTCCACTTCACCATTGTGTGCAACTTAGTGTTGGTCTTTCACACAAAGTTTCAGTGAAATATGTTTGATTTTTGTGGTCATAATAAGAGAAAATGTAGAAAAGTTCAAGGGGGTGAATACTGTCGCAAGGCACTGTATGCACACATTTATAATTGTGTTGCAATTATTGTTGTAGCAGATGATGTTCATGTTCTACTGACTCGGGGTGCATTCAAAGGCAAAACATAGTTATCACTTATTAAAACAAATAAATTGCACACTAAAAGAAGGATACTCGAGCTCTTTTGTTTCATGTGCGTCATGCAAATAAAACAACTTAATTTGATTGCACGATTCATTGTGGAGTTGATTTTATGACACAGCAATTAAGTGGTGACCAGACTCACTCTGCAAAACAGAAACGTGATTTTGGATCGCAGGGAAACATTTAATTACTCTTCAACAAAATAGGATTGAATCAGCTCAGAAAGCCAAAGTAAAGTACAACAAAGTTATAACAACTGCGTCAAGACAATCATTTGGCTTGTTTGAGGGTCTGTTATAAAATAGTGCACTAACCTCTCACTGTTATGTGAAGTAAAGTTACATCCAACTCAGAAAACAAGTCACTGGTGCTCCAAAAGGCAAAGTGGAGAGAATGGCTCTGATTCAAGTGGATAAAAATGAGAAGGCGGATGAGGAGAGCAGTTTAGAGCCCGGCAGCCAGTGGTGCTGTAATTAAGTCGGCTTGGCAGGTCTGCAGCGGCCTGTGCCAAGGCTGCACAAAGCCACCTGAGCTGAGTCGAATACAGACGCTCCACATACACATGCAGTAAGTCACTTCAACAGGCTGGTATACTCAAATCATCATGTTTGACAATGATGAGTTCAAAAAGCAAACGTATTGATTCTAATGTAAGAATATGAATACATCCTCCCATACATTCAAGTCTTTCTCCTCAGTGTGCAATGTAATATCACATGTGAAAGTTCAGAACCCACTGAGCTGTAGGTGCAGTGTTTATGTGGATTTACCTCAAAAAGAAGACTGTTCAGTTTATAACACAATGCATTTCAGTTTTTGAAACCTAAATGAGAAACTCAGGTGCTGCTCATATTGCTTTCTTAATTGCAAATTCAGAACCATCTGAAAGGAATGAAGAGCGTTACAAAAGTTATCAGTGTGATGTGTACTTGTCTTGGGACAGTGATCTTGTTTAGATTGTCACAACCAAGAAAACAGCACCAAGATTGGAAACTCTTTTCCTAAAGGAGGCCAACACATATGTTTCACAGCTCCAGGATTATGCAAGAAGATAGTGTAGTAAGACTTGGTCTGAAGACCGTCTCGCACTTTTTAAAGGTCTTGGTCACTTCTCAGATTCGCTCTGCTAAACTTACACCAGGAGTGCAGTGCACTGTCCCAGGCACAGTTTGCACTAAGCACTGCACAATGAGATAAATGTACACACTGATAATTGTATGAAACTACAAAGGTGGACTCACTCAAATTGGTCTCAATGTACTGTGGTCTTTGTCTCGTCTCTGTCTCGACCTATGAAAGTCTGGGTTTCCTTTTGATCTCGACTCTCAGTGGTCTTGGGACTCTCTCATCTCAATTAATGCGTTCTTGACTACTACTAGAAGATCTGACGTACATGAACAATAATAACAAGCAGCACAAATAATTCATAATTCAGAGGAGAAATGAACATTCAGTACAGAACAACTGCTCTGGCTTTGTGGGCTGTGTCCTAAACTGAACATTTCAGTGTGTCTTTCACTGTGGCCAGTCTAATATCAGCAGTTTGATGTTACACCTGTGAGGTGGGATTAATTACCAAAAGTCATCCTCAAAAACAGCAACTGACAGATTTGTGTTTATAGAAGAGGATTTGGCTTATGCTCATAGATTATAAAACTAAATAGTTTGTATTTTTGTTTAGTGTAGATCAAATATCTTTGCATGCAAGCACAAATTACTTTTATTGTAAATAGTTGAATGTGTGAAAGATATCTTGTTTTATATATTCTTGTAACGTTGTTGTCACTTTGTTCTTGTGCTGCAGCCTCTGACCCAAGTCGTCATTGTAAATGAGAATTTGTTCTCAGTCGACCTACCTGGATAAATAAAGATTAAATAAATTAATGTATTAAATTAAACTTGATTTACTTGGGTATGATAAATTCTACACATGGTGTGGTGTTTTCGTTAACTAAAAATGCATGTAATAGTTGTGATAGAATCTTCACCTTTGTAATGTGTCTCTTTTTACTGCTACTCTGTCATGCACACACTAATGTCAGAGCGTACAAAGTTCTTTAGAGGTATACGTCCTACATTTAGAAAGAGCAAGTGAGGTCACTTAAAAAATGAGGCCCCAGAAACCCAATAAAACACTTAGAATCAATCCATGAACCAAAATAGAATTATCATTAAGTCAAAGCTAAAGTCTGCCTCTAATCATTGATATTCATCTGAAACGCTATGCTTGAGAAGCGCTTAACCCGGACCAGCCCCGTGAAAGATTGGATGTATCTTAAACTGAAAATATTAATCTTCACAGCAATATCGCCTGGGACAAAAGCTCGATGGGAAATCTTCATTACAGTTCATAAAGCATTCACTCACGTCTTTGCGGATAACACTGCGGCAAAGATGATTAAAAATTTGCGATGGGTGACGTAAGCGACAAGCACAGAATGGATTAAGTTGATCTTCATAAACAAAACAATAAAATATAACTTCATAACATCAGGGTGGATAATATGTCTGGGGAAATAGCTCTGCAAGTGGGACTAATCAATAACATTCAAGGACCATTGTATAGAAACATCACGATCCAAATTGTGTCGAAAATTAGCCCTGGCTTCGACTTCACCAATACTGTAGTGTTATTACCTCAGAGATACAATTAGTTTAAGCACACTGCCTGCGTCCCCGATTCATGATGAGCCTATTTGAAAGCACTGCTTAATGGTCCATAAAGTCATTTTAATCATCACAAAGCCCCAATCAAAAACCTGTGCTGAAAAATAAGAAGGGGTGCAATCAAAAGTGCTGTATTTGTGACTGAGATTTCACAAGGATCAGATCAGTTAAGAGCCAACTCAAACAAAGTTGGCAAACAGTAAACAGGCAATCAGTTTGTGAATATATTAGCTAATTATATCTCATGAGAATAAGTGGCTTTGATGTATGTAAATACACAGTTGTTTTATAATAATGTCAAATTTGGTTCAAGCGGAACAGATGTGTTTACGCATTTACAGTTGGCAAAGTATTCACTTGCTTGTCTTTGTATTATTATTTTTGCCTGACATGTTCCACAGTATTGCATTAAACATGTATAACACATCAAGTTACAGACAGGTCTGTGGTTTAGCAAGTCGCTAACACAATCATTGTTTTTGCCAAAGTTAACTTGTCAAAGTCAATGGCAACTTTATTTTATAGCACAGTAATAACAAAAAGTACCCAAAGTGCTTCCCATGAACAATAAATAAAAAACATAGTATTTGGTTCAGCAACAAGGTCTATAAAAGCATAAACTATGTTTAAAGCCATGTGGACATTTCATTAGTTCAAGACTTATCTAGTAGACAGCAAGAATTGTGTTTAATTTGCAAACTGTGTGTATGTGTCCATGGCCTTGACCTGTGGTGTAACTCAAGGTCACTTCGGGGACCCTTTCTGTTCATTTCCACTGTTGAGTCAGTTAATATCATAATATGTCACAAGTATGTAGACAAAACTAGTCTAGATATGTCACTATGCAACACAGTCTCACAAGAAAGCGTATACAGTTTACCACGACACAAACACAGCAGCACGGTTTCACGCCTTTTGTGCATTCTTATGTTATGGCGAATGAATGAAGAATGCAAGTCAAAGTCAAATCTTAGTCCCATTGCCAGTCTGAAGTTTACTATTTACTTGACCATTTCTGCGTTTTACAATCCATATTTCAGCTGTCATTGACACCTGTACCACTGTTCAAATACTTTTTTCTCTTTGCTCTCCCTTCACAGCACCTCCGACCACTTGAAAAGGCTCTGTTTATTGCTGCATTAGAATGTCATTACCTATGCGCAGATACCGGAGTGACAGCCCTGTGTGCACAGCGGATATGAAAGACCCCTGGGAGTCCATTGTCATTTTACTGTACACCCCGCTGCCCACTCCTCCTACACCCTCTTTCTCTTTTTGATCACACTGTCAATATCCATCCCAGACCGTCCGCGCTGCCATTTACACAACCAAAACTCATTCAGATAGTTATTAATATGCCATCGCGGGGGACACTGCATCGAATATGCCGTCAATGCCTGTTTCTAAATTTTAATTTCATCGGCTTATTGTGAATGGTCGGGAGCAATCAGGCACGACACTTGAATTTCTGATTGTGTGCCTCGGCTAGGAAACAGAAAAGACATAAGAATATTGCACATAACTGATCACAGTGACAGACGCCTTGAGGTAGCCACCCACCATGTAATTACCAGCGCATCATTATTCCCTGAGAATATATGTTAAACGCATATTAAAAGACTGATAAATATGCAGTGGGACGCATGCAGCTGGTGGCGTCAACGGCACATTACATCCTCAGAAAACGTGTAAAAAACATATATGATAATGTAAATCTGCTCCTGATAGGCACATAATATCAGTGCATTTGATCTAACACAGTTGAATACTACATTCAATAAGGAGTGATTATAAAAGGCTTGAAAAGAGTGCACTTTGACATGGAGGTGTGTATGTTCTTATAATAGAGGTTATGCAGGTGACATCACAGCATTCAAATGTTCATGCTGAGTGGCAGAGAGTGCATGAGATTAATGGAAGAGAAAGGACATTTTCTCTTGTAAGAGTTCAATAAAACAGCTAAAACAGGAAAAATAAACTACAGTTGATAACAAATTCAACCCACCACAGGTCTACTGAGCACTGGGTTGTAACTAACATGTAAACAAAAGAAAATCAAGCCAACAGTTTAGCAAAGCAATAAACTTTAGCTTCTCACATTTATCAGACATTGAAATCACCACACAGTTAACTTATTACCTTTTCTTCTTAAAAAAGATGTTTTGAGTCCGTTTGTTGCAGTTAAAATTCCTAAATCATCAACTGTTGTTGCAGACAAGTTGAAGCTGACAAGCCGTTGCCACGACAACAAAGAAATACATTGAAGAAATGCCACTCATTCTAAATGTTGCTAAGCAAAATGATGTCAGGCATAACCTCTATACCAGACCTTACACTTATGTTTAATTATGATACTCTAAAGATTTCAGTGTGAATAGTTCATTCTCTGCATACAAAACACCTCGTTCAGATTCCAACCTTGGCATAGTAGGGCAGATAAGAATAGGCACATAGGAAGAAAAAAAAATGTTTCAANCTGAATACTTATCGTTAATTTCATTAACTCCCATTTGTGAAAATAAACAATATAAAAACTATTTCAAAGCATTTCATTTGGTTGTAATATAGTGGATTCTATTACCTAAATCAGTGGTTCTCAACCTGGGGGTCGGACCCCCATGGGGGTCGCGGAAGGATTTCTGGGGTCCCCTAGTGATAAGTGAAATTTAATATTGACATCCTAAACAAGGTTTGACATGCAGTGATAGACATACATTCATATTTTCTGGCCTACAGAAGAAGGTACCCAGGCTTATGGCTTCAAAATAAAAAACAACATAAGACATTACCACTTTGCAGGTCGCCTACATTTTGTGCTTGGGGGTTGCGAATGCCTATGGTTATTTTTTGGGGGTCGCGGCTGAAAAAGGTTGAGAACCACTGACCTAAATGGTTGTTGAAGTTTTGTTTCAACAATAAACACATATTTTCCACAGCTTAGTAATAACTTAGGAAAGAAAAAAAACTGTTTCAATATGGCTATTCTTATCTGCCCTACTATGCCAAGGTTTGGATCTGACGAGGTGTTTTGTTCACAGAGAATGAACTATTCTCACACTGACAATCTTTAGAGTATCATAATTAAACATAAGTGTAAGGTCTGGATATAAGAACATGCACACCTCCGTGTCAAAGTGCACTCTTTTCAAGCCTTTTATAATCACTCCTTATTGAATGTGGTATTCAACAGTGTTAGATCAAATGCACTGATATTATGTGCCTATCAGGAGCAGATTTACATTATCATATATGTTTTTACACGTTTTCTGAGGATGTAATGTGCCGTTGACGCTGCACCAGCTGCATGCGTCCCACTGCATATTTATCAGTCTTTTAATATGCGTTTAACATATATTCTCAGGGAATAATGATGCGCTGGTAATTACATGGTGGGTGGCTACCTCAAGGCGTCTGTCACTGTGATCAGTTATGTGCAATATTCTTATGTCTTTTCTGTTTCCTAGCCGAGGCACACAATCAGAAATTCAAGTGTCGTGCCTGATTGCTCCCGACCATTCACAATAAGCCGATGAAATTAAAATTTAGAAACAGGCATTGACGGCATATTCGATGCAGTGTCCCCCGCGATGGCATATTAATAACTATCTGAATGAGTTTGGTTGTGTAAATGGCAGCGCGGACGGTCTGGGATGGATATTGACAGTGTGATCAAAAGAGAAAGAGGGTGTAGGAGGAGTGGGCAGCGGGGTGTACAGTAAAATGACAATGGACTCCCAGGGGTCTTTCATATCCGCTGTGCACACAAGGGCTGTCACTCCGGTATCTGCGCACGGTAATGACATTCTAATGCCAGCAATAAACAGAGCCTTTTCAAGTGGTCGGAGGTGCTGTGAGGGAGAGCAAAGAGAAAAAAGTATTTGAACAGTGGTACAGGTGTCAATGACAGCTGAAAATATGGATTGTAAAACGCAGAAATGGTCAAGTAAATAGTAAACTTCAGACTGTAAAATGGGACTAAGATTTGACTTTGACTTGCCATTCTTCGTTCGTTCTCCATAACATAAGAATGCAAAAAAGGCGTGAAACCGTGCTGCTGTGTTTGTGTCGTGGTAAACTGTATACACTTTCTTGTGAGACTGTGTTGCATAGTGACATATCTAGACATAGTTTTGTCTACATACTTGTGACATATTACTGAATATTAACTGACCTCACAGTGGAAATGAACAGAAAGGGTCCCAGAAGTGACCCTTGAGTTACACCACAGGTCAAAGCCATACACATACACACAGTTTGCAAATTAAACACAATTCTTGCTGTCTACTAGATAGGTCTTGAACTAATGAAATGTCCACATGGCTTTAAACATAGTTTATGCTTTTATAGACCTTGTTGCTGAACCAAATACTATGTTTTTTATTTATTGTTCATGGGAAGCACTTTGGGTACTTTTTGTTACTGTGCTATGAAAATAAAGTTGCCATTGACTTTGACAAGTTAACTTGGCAAAACAATGATTGTGTTAGCGGACTTGCTAAACCACAGACCTGTCCTGTAACTTGATGTGTTATACATGTTTAATGCAATACTGTGGAACATGTCAGGCAAATAATAATAATACAAAGACAAGCAAGTGATACTTTGCCAACTGTAAATGCGTAAACACATCTGTTCCGCTTGAACCAAATTTGACATTATTATAAAACAACTGTGTATTACATACATCAAAGCCACTTATTCTCATGAGATATAATTAGCTAATATATTCACAAACTGATTGCCTGTTTACTGTTTGCCAACTTTGTTTGAGTTGGCTCTTAACTGATCTGATCCTTGTGAAATCTCAGTCACAAATACAGCACTTTTGATTGCACCCTTCTTATTTTTCAGCACAGGTTTTTGATTGGGGCTTTGTGATGATTAAAATGACTTTATGGACCATTAAGCAGTGCTTTCAACAAATAGGCTCATCATGAATCGGGGACGCAGGCAGTGTGCTTAAACTAATTGTATCTCTGAGGTAAATAACACTACAGTATTGGTGAAGTCGAAGCCAGGGCTAATTTTCGACACACATTTGGATCGTGATGTTTCTATACAATGGTCCTTGAATGTTATTGATTAGTCCCACTTGCAGAGCTATTTCCCCAGACATATTATCCACCCTGATGTTATGAAGTTATATTTTATTGTTTTGTTTATGAAGATCAACTTAATCCATTCTGTGCTTGTCGCTTACGTCACCCATCGCAAATTTTTAATCATCTTTGCCGCAGTGTTATCCCGCAAAGACGTAGAGTGAATGCTTATGAACTGTAAATGAAGATTTCCCATCGAGCTTTTGTCCCAGGCGATATTGCTGTGAAAGATTAATATTTTCAGTTTAAGATACATCAATCTTTCACGGGGCTGGTCCGGGTTAAGCGCTTCTCAAAGCATAGCGTTTCAGATGAATATCAATGATTAGAGGCAGACTTTAGCTTTGACTTAATGATAATTCTATTTGGTTCATGGATTGAATTCTAAGTGTTTTATTGGTTTCTGGGGCCTCATTTTTTAAGTGATGTACCTCACTTGCTCTTCTAAATGTAGGACGTATACCTCTGAATGGTTGTAGCTCTGACATTAGTGTGTGCATGACAGAGTAGCAGTAAAAAGAGACACATTACAAGGTGAAGATTCTATCACAACTATTACATGCATTTTTAGTGAAAAAACACACCATGTGTAGAATTTATCATACCCAAGTAAATCAAGTTTAATTTAATACATTAATTTTATTTAATCTTTATTTATCCAGGTAGGTCGACTGAGAACAAATTCTCATTTACAATGACGACTTGGGTCAGAGGCTGCAGCACAAGAACAAAGTGACAACAACGTTACAAGAATATATAAAACAAGATATCTTTCACACATTCAACTATTTACAATAAAAGTAATTTGTGCTTGCATGCAAAGATATTTGATCTACACTAAACAAAAATACAAAACTATTTAGTTTTATAATCTATGAGCATAAGCCAAATCCTCTTCTATAAACACAAATCTGTCAGTTGCTGTTTTTGAGGATGACTTTGGTAATTAATCCCACCTCACAGGTGTAACATCAAACTGCTGATATTAGACTGGCCACAGTGAAAGACACACTGAAATGTTCAGTTTAGGACACAGCCCACAAAGCCAGAGCAGTTGTTCTGTACTGAATGTTCATTTCTCCTCTGAATTATGAATTATTTGTGCTGCTTGTTATTATTGTTCATGTACGTCAGATCTTCTAGTAGTCAAGAACGCATTAATTGAGATGAGAGAGTCCCAAGACCACTGAGAGTCGAGATCAAAAGGAAACCCAGACTTTCATAGGTCGAGACAGAGACGAGACAAAGACCACAGTACATTGAGACCAATTTGAGTGAGTCCACCTTTGTAGTTTCATACAATTATCAGTGTGTACATTTATCTCATTGTGCAGTGCTTAGTGCAAACTGTGCCTGGGACAGTGCACTGCACTCCTGGTGTAAGTTTAGCAGAGCGAATCTGAGAAGTGACCAAGACCTTTAAAAAGTGATCTCGAGACCGGTCTTCAGACCAAGTCTTACTACACTATCTTCTGCATAATCCTGGAGCTGTGAAACATATGTGTTGGCCTCCTTTAGGAAAAGAGTTTCCAATTCTTGGTGCTGTTTTCTTGGTTGTGACAATCTAAACAAGATCACTGTCCAAGACAAGTACACATCACACTGATAACTTTTGTAACGCTCTTCATTCCTTTCAGATGGTTCTGAATTTGCAATTAAGAAAGCAATATGAGCAGCACCTGAGTTTCTCATTTAGGTTTCAAAAACTGAAATGCATTGTGTTATAACTGAACAGTCTTCTTTTTGAGGTAAATCCACATAAACACTGCACCTACAGCTCAGTGGGTTCTGAACTTTCACATGTGATATTACATTGCACACTGAGGAGAAAGACTTGAATGTATGGGAGGATGTATTCATATTCTTACATTAGAATCAATACGTTTTGCTTTTTGAACTCATCATTGTCAAACATGATGATTTGAGTATACCAGCCTGTTGAAGTGACTTACTGCATGTGTATGTGGAGCGTCTGTATTCGACTCAGCTCAGGTGGCTTTGTGCAGCCTTGGCACAGGCCGCTGCAGACCTGCCAAGCCGACTTAATTACAGCACCACTGGCTGCCGGGCTCTAAACTGCTCTCCTCATCCGCCTTCTCATTTTTATCCACTTGAATCAGAGCCATTCTCTCCACTTTGCCTTTTGGAGCACCAGTGACTTGTTTTCTGAGTTGGATGTAACTTTACTTCACATAACAGTGAGAGGTTAGTGCACTATTTTATAACAGACCCTCAAACAAGCCAAATGATTGTCTTGACGCAGTTGTTATAACTTTGTTGTACTTTACTTTGGCTTTCTGAGCTGATTCAATCCTATTTTGTTGAAGAGTAATTAAATGTTTCCCTGCGATCCAAAATCACGTTTCTGTTTTGCAGAGTGAGTCTGGTCACCACTTAATTGCTGTGTCATAAAATCAACTCCACAATGAATCGTGCAATCAAATTAAGTTGTTTTATTTGCATGACGCACATGAAACAAAAGAGCTCGAGTATCCTTCTTTTAGTGTGCAATTTATTTGTTTTTAATAAGTGATAACTATGTTTTGCCTTTGAATGCACCCCGAGTCAGTAGAACATGAACATCATCTGCTACAACAATAATTGCAACACAATTATAAATGTGTGCATACAGTGCCTTGCGACAGTATTCAACCCCTTGAACTTTTCTACATTTTCTCTTATTATGACCACAAAAATCAAACATATTTCACTGAAACTTTGTGTGAAAGACCAACACTAAGTTGCACACAATGGTGAAGTGGAAGGACAGTCATACATGATCTTTTTTTTTTTTTTCAAATTAAAACCTGAAAAGTAGGCGTGCAATATTATTCAACCCCTCTGAGTCAATATTTTCTGGAACTGCCTTTTGCTGCAATTACAACTCCAAGTCTCTTTGGGTATATTTCTAGCAGGTTTCCACATCTTGAGACTGAAATTTTTGCCCATTCTTCTTTGCAAAATAGCTCCAGCTCAGTCAGATTAGAGTGTGTTTGTGAACAGCAGTTTTCAGATCTTGCCACAGATTCTCGATTGGATTTAGGTCTGGGCTTGTCTGGGCCATTCTAAGACATGAATATATTTTGTTTTAAACCATTCCAATGTAGCCTTGGCTTTATGTTTGGGTCGTTGTCCTGTTGATAGATAAACCTCCGCCCCAGTCTCAAGTGTTTTGCAGACTTCAATAGGTTTTCTTCCAATATTGCCCGTATTTGGCTCCACCCATATACAGGCAATACTGGAGTCCATTGACTCCAATATCCCTGTCCCTGCTGAAGAAAAGCACGTGCAGAATATAATGCTGCAAATTCTATTTTTGATCGTGGGATGGTGTATTTAGAGTCATGAGCAGTGTTAGGTTTCTGTCACACATAGCAAATCTTTTTATAACCTAATCCTGCTTTTTACTTCTCCACAGCTTATCCCTGACCTGTGTGGTGTGTTCTTTGGTCTTCATGGTGCTGACTGCTCCCCAATACTCTCAAATTAACCTCTGAGGTTTTTACAGAACAGCTACATTTATACTGAGAGTAGATTACACACAGGTTGACTCTATTTATTTGTTAGGTACATTGGAACTTCTAAATCCTCTAAGCAATGTGTTGTACTCAGAAAAACAGGGGGTTGGATAATTTTGCATGCCTACTTTTCAGCTTTTAATTTGTAAAAAAAAAATGTATGGACAGCTTCAATAAACATTTTAAATTAAATGTTTTATTTTTCTAATTTTTAATATTTTAACACATCCACACACACAGAAAAAATAAATAAATAAATAAATACAAAAAGTTAAAATCTGTCACAGCGCCTGTAATAGTTCAATGTAGACAGTTTTATGATGCATTTTGGAGAAAAAAAAAAAAAAGAGTTCTCTAGCGCTAATACAGAAGAAATACTTGTGAACAGCAATACAACCACCTATGCATATTAGTAGATACAGTACATGTAAACAAGTGCACCCTAACTAGTAAGTATAACAATAAATAAAAACAGACGAACCAAAGATGCACTTAGGGCCACGACAAGCAACGTCACGGGCCATTTACTTCACACGCAGCAGCCAATGAAATCAACATTTAAATTCATCAACTTAAAAGGTGGCTTTAATCTGACGCACCATGTCTGTGTAATTGAACAACAGACGCCACACATCTGCTCTGAGAGATATCACAAGATTCTACAGCATTTGTTACCCCTCGCCTTGTAGAGTAAAATTAATAGTAGAAATTAGGATCCAGCCTGGGGACAATAAACAAAAAGCTTAAGATATCAAAAGACTGGTGTGACACAAATTGCTTCATCGTAACACTTCCAGATGCATTTGATATTATACCAGAGCTTGGCGAAATTGCAGCATCGAACCATCTCATGCGCAGCTCGTAACGCCGTTTTAAAGCCAGTTTAGGGGTCGTAACATTAGGCTTATGGAGCTTAAATATTCCTCACTTTGCAGATCCAGTTCATTAGTGATTAGCCTGAGGTGAGTTCTACCTGAGCCCGGTCTCCCGTGTCTCTTCCTGCGCTCTTCACATTGGAAGGAAACGGCTAATGGCTCCATAGGTTGTTAAATTTGTAATGGTGCAGAACAGGCACACAATGTGAGGCAGGAACTTGTCCAAGAGTTGAACACATTTAATTGGTTAATCTGCCCGTCTTTCTCTTTGCTTGTCAAATTCATTCGCAAAACTTTTTCAAAAGTAAATTTTGTTCAAACTTTTACTAAAACGAAAGAAATGTACTGGTAATATGACACAGACAAAAGCAAAAATGTACAATTTTGGTCATAACATGACACTAAAAATTGTTTATTATTTTATGACTGGAAATACTTGGCTATATCTAAAAAGACAATTTAAAGATAGCAAGTATTTATTTGGTCAGACCATGTGTCTAACATAAAAAGTACTCAATAGACTAAACCAGCTATTTATACATTAAACTACTAGAAAGCAGTATGTTTACCTGCTATGCTGATTACACTCTGCTTTCTATATAGTTCTATAAACTGTTTTTTGTATAAATTCTTAACTAACACAAATTTTGGTTTACTGCAAGTAAAGATTTCTCATTAACTGATGTCACACTACAATTATAGTTTACAATCTAATCCCAGGCTCAGCTCTGGCTGCTGTTTTTTTTGTCGTTCTCTTGTCTTCAGCATACATTAACTAGGCTTAAGACAAGAGGGGACTGAGCTTTTTCAGTGGCAGCGCTCAAACTCAGGTCCTCTGAGTCTGTCACTCAGCTCAAAACTTAAAACCTATTTGTTTCAGCTGGCTTTTAATACTAGCTAGACAGTTTTTCATTGTCTTTTAATGTTTTTTTGTTAGCACTTTTATTGTCTATGTTTGTGTTTAAATGTGATTTACTTATGGTTTAGCCATCCTCTTTTTGTAAAGCACTTTGGTGATTTTTTGCAATCTGTGAAATGTGCTATATACAGTAAATAAAGATTACTTACTAGTGGAGGATATCTTACATGACGCTCAGTGCTTTTGTGGTTCTTGATGAAAGTACAAGTAAAACCATGGAATGGGGCGAGCAGGTGAAAGTTCATTCCAATCAGAAAAATCTGGACGGCCCACACCGCACCGGACTGCACTGTGTGCCATCTGAGCTCCTCACTCAATTTTAAAGAATGTTTTAGGCTCCATGTTGAATAGGAACTGGAGTTTTAGTGGTTAGCAGAGGCTAGATAGATATGCTAATAGTATTTCTGCACTTGTGAAAGTTAGTACATGAAAAAGAAAAAAATTGTCAATTGTCCGATTCAGGCCCAAGTCCTTTTACTTTTACTTTGAGGTGTGTCTGTGTTTGATAAAATGAACTTGTAGAGGAGAGATATATGAGATCTGAATTCTAAGATCGAAGACAGCCAAAACTGTGGAGTGGACACCTGGCTTAAGATGCAAAAGAGAAGTTACCACTAAAAGGTTAGACCCTGTGAGACGGTAGAGATTATTCACAATTATGTAATTTACTGGTACTTGTTCTTTTATTTACCTTTTACACTCTGTTCAACTAAATAATTTACAACACTCGATTTATTGCTGGTCACATTACAAGTTGTTAATTTCACGCACTGTCTCAAACGTATTACAGATTAATTGCGGCTGCATATTCTCTTCTCTCTGGCGTTTATCAAACCAAACAGACTAAATGCTAATAATTGCACAAAGTACTTGTATTTCCCTGCAGAATCTTTGTCAAACGATGCTTCATTTTGCCCTTCTGTTCCAAGCCTTTCAAGTCTGAAAACCAGTGTATCTGCTCTGTCTACTTTCCCCACAGACCCCAGCCTTTGCTTTGTCCTGGCCGGGCATGAGAGAGAAGAGCTCTTTTCTCTGTGGCCGGAGGGTTTTCCGATTGATTGGAATTCTTTGCGGGAAAGAAAAAAAAAAGGTGAAAGCTTTTGAGTGGAGAAGTTTGGAGTGCAAAACATCAGGTGACAAGGGCCATATCATCGGCTTGGACTGAAAACGCACACGGTTTACTAAAAAAAGTACAAAGCGAGTGGATGTTGAGGGAGGCATTTCACGGTAATGCACCAGGGAGCTGTGCAGGTGCCTAAGCAGGTGCGAATCTATTGGACGAAGCAGAAAATCCCAGGATGCTCTTGACACAAACACATAGACCTCTATACAGCCCTAGATAAACATTGCTGACCTGTTATTTCTATTGGTGTAAGGGAAGGGGCAATTAATCTGTACTGGACTGCATAAGAATCTTTACATTGCACTTTCATTGCAGGACAAGAGCAAACACACTCCAATAAGGGACAAAGGAAATCTAGGACATTCGGAAGATACACGATCTGGACAAAAGCAGTAGCAGCCATGCGCAAAATAAATGTAATTATGTGCTTGTAGCCAGTCGAGCATTGTTTGTTAAAGAAGTACTTTTCCAATGGACGGGACAGGGGCTGGTGAATAAGTGCGCTGGGATGTAAATGTGTGTTTTCCGTGCTTAAGCCAGTGTGTGAGAAATGTAATGCTGTATTGCCCAAAACTCCTGCTCGATCCTCTTCTCTACCTCTAAGAAAACAGCTTTCATAGTTTCCAAAACCTTGATCTTGTGCACATTGTTTCAGTTAAACATAGTGAATGTTGTCGTAGTTACAGTACTGATCATTATAATGTTTTTACCTAAATAAAGTTAACCCAAAGTTGTCACATACATATTATCTGGCTGACAAATCATCAGCCAATGTGCTCTGCTTGGTCAGGACTGCTGTATCTGTATCCATAAACCTGTGGGGCTACCGGACTGTCATGCCTCCCGCCGCCCAATGGAAGATTGTTCCAGGAGCAGGAGAGTTGGAAAGCTCTCTGTCTTGATTCAAAGTGCATGCGCATCGTTTTCTGATCTCTAATGCTTCTTTGATTTATTGTTTTTATCTGTCTGTTTCTAGATTCATAATTGTTGAGTGTTATAGGTTTACAGTGGTCTATTTTATACTGATGGGGGTGGATTCAGCGCGGTAGAGCTCACTGCTTTGCGGGGTCGACTGCGCCTGAAGTCGCATCATGTCGCAGGAAGAACAAAGACGACACAGACTTGTGGAGCGCAGCAGCGAGTGGAAACAGTGCTTGTGTCATGTGATCGAGTGGCAGTGTTTTCTTTTACATGTCAATTATGGAATTGAAAACAAGTGGATTAAACAAGTTTATAAAGATCACAGGAGTGCGGAGTTCATTAGGGGTAAAAAGCTGTTACACTGACGCATTGTGGGTCTTAAATGTAAACGTTCCAGACATCTCTGCATTGGAGATGATGTGCAAAAATGCTCATAAAAAAAGAATTCTGAACTTTGACTATGTGCACAAAGCGTTACTTTTATTTACTGATGATGAGTCAATGTTTCTTATTTATTTTACTTGTATAGCAGCCGTCACAAGCCAGATGCACCAGAATGCTGATGTTGTAAAGTGTTTTGTGTTCCTGCAGCATGTGAACCTCACATGATGCGACTTGACAAATAATCGCTATGATGCTGAAATCAGGCTAAAACTCCGGTAGTCTGCCAGAAGCTGTTGCTTATATATCAAATGTAACACAGTCAGACCTTTAAAGTGGCCCTTAATCTACAGTATTTCTATGGAGACAAGCAGATGATACCATCAGGTGAAGAAGAGCTCTAGAGCCATCACTTCGCTCACAGTAACAACGCCGACTTTAAACTGAATGTTTTATTTTTTAGCTCATTACTGAGACATTAAGGAAATCATTAGATCGCAACATTTTAAGACCTACACAAAAGCCACACACATTGGTCGATGTAGCGATTCTTCTAGCTAAAATCCATTCCTACTGTGAAAAGATAAGTTATTATTTCACCTCTAATGATAAGTATGCTAGTGAGATCCCATTTGTGAACTTGTGTGTAATTGTGTTCCATAAAAACACTTCTAAGTTGAGTGCAGTGACCCCTGACCGCTCAAAGTGCTGACTACGTAAAGCATGTCACACGATAAAGCATCTTAAAAGGATCTTCTCGCCACAGACAGCCAGACACTCCAATTTTCTAATTTGCTAGTCGGCGTACATCATTGCCGCTTTACAAATTGGTATCGCCTCCGCCAATAATCTGTCAGCTGTGGTATTAATCCAGCGTGAACAGTGATGTCAGGCCAAAACAACTCCATAAACCATAGGAACGATCGCCACTCTGTTTACCAATTGCTTTCCCCCCCGGAACCATTTTTTAGCATTCACTTAAGAAGGTGGCAGCCGACCGTACTTCCTGTCTGCGATCGGACAAATGACACCGCGTCAGATAGCGGACGAGAAGCACTGTACGGGAGAATCCATAGCTAATTAGCGAGGTTGGCTTTTAAGCGCGACACTTTGACGAGGACATCACGCTAGCATGTTGCCCGTGTGTCGATACTGTTTATGTGGCTCCCGCTTGCGTCCTCACCCTGCGCTCAGCAATATTGGAAGGGCTTCATTAACTATAAAACCCAATGAGCAGACAATGAATAGTGCTTTAGCCGAGTGTGTTCTGTGCCAAAGTGATTACAGTAAAAGCAAATTTAAACAATATCATATATAACAAGAGAGGATGATGATGCAACTAGAAGCAAACCGAAAATGCATCCAGTGTCTTGTTTTATGATAATTATAGAAAGTCTTTATGATTTTGTGACTGCTTCTATGGCATTTACAGTTCTATCTGTTTAGACCCACATTTCTATAACAAAAACTGAACTCTACTCGGCAAACTTCATCTGTGTCACTTCCTAGAATTCAAGTTATATGCATGCATGACTTAGGTAACAGTTCACACCTTCAAATAGATGATTGGTGAGCATGAAATAAAATGTAATTATTCTGGAGCATTTGAGTTGTGTGAAACAGTCTTTTTTACATTGTGACTTATCTTTGTTCCTGCACACTCCTTTTAAGGGCCAGTTCTGCACCAACTACTCCAGGCACTGAGCCCCCAGATTCCTGGCCCTAAAATACGTAGCCTCTCAGAAACTTACAAAGACATTTCACAAGGTGGAAATGTTACGTAGCTTTACTTTAAATTCTTTGATTTAATCAAACAAGGAGGACCGAGTTCACTTAGCTCCGCCCACTTAATCCCTTGCCTCTTTCTGCGCCATCACAGAGAAGCGATCGTCTGATGGTCCAAAGCTATTTCTTTCACTTAATTTTCACACAACAAAATGCCCAGCAGTGTGGCAGTAGCTCTGTGCTCAAGGTCAGAGTTGGTGGTCTCTGACTATGTCTGTCCAGTGTATGTGAGCAGGTGCCACATCTCGTGCTGTGTCCTGCACCTAGCCGTGATGTGAGAGTAAGGCGGAGCTGGCGCTAGGACTCTTGGCCTTACATTTTTTTTTCTGCCCTGGTTTTATGTCTGGGTCTCACCTGTTTGAAGCAACATATCAACAGACTGTTTTAAGTTAAGTGAACTACATGAACTCAATGGAAACAACAATGAATCTGTTTTCACTTATTGTACTCAAGAAAAATAGGACTCCATATTTTTCTCTACATTGACCAAGCCTTTCCTTCTTTTTCAAATGACAGATTTGTGTGCTTTGCTGTTTATATTCTCCTTTTAAAAGGAGTGGCATTGCTGACACCAATTTTTTTTTTTTACAAAAAGCTAATGCTAAAATTTTTAAATGCCACACATATTTTAGTTAATGATTAGTAAATTGATACAGATCCCTATTGACTGACCAATTGACTTAAATGGCAGAAAGAAAATTGGTGAGAGACATTCAGCAATGTTTACATCACATGAGGCCAGCACAGAGCCTAGTGCTGCTTTTTCTTCTGTCTCTGCTGTATGAAGCTGACAGGCTTTGTTTTTAGCATCACATTGCATCACTGTGTGCAGTTACAAGCTAACATCTCATCCTCAGGCTGCATGGTAGATCAAAACCTTTAAAATAGTTCATTATTTACACAACATTCCTTTATGGTTGTTTTTAACCAGCAGATGACATCTTTCTTTTAAAGCACTGCTTTAATAGTCATGTCTACTGTGTACACCTTGTTCTTCCCAATCAGCTTCATAATCTCTGAGGAAATTAAGATGTTATCTTGGTGGTGTTAACATAAGGATTGACCCGACATAAGCATTCACCTGCTATCAGCATGTATCTTAAGTATTGGCAACAAGTAGAATGATGGATGAGCGCGCTTGAGTGAGCTTCATTATTTTAAGGGACTTGCTGTTTTAATTTAGCTTATCAATAGATATGTAATGAGCCATTAATGTGCTGGCTCCACTTCTCCAATTAGTGTTGACTGTTTCCTGCTTCTTTGATTAGGGTTTTGTGGCTTTTGCTCTGCGATTACACCTGCTGTTTTAAGATTTCAACTTCCAAAAGTGTCAGTTTGTAGTTTTATTCAAACAGCTATAAAGTTTAGGATTTGAAAATATAAAAAAAAAAATAACCTTTTCCCATATCTACTAACATAAATATTTCTCTTAAGATGTTTTAGAAGATCTTCCATTCCCTGTTGTCCCATCCTATACACAAGAATGCACCTGTCACACTGTATTTCCCCGTGTTGCTGTGCTTGGCGCCTGCAGAAGTCCATGAAACACAACTGTGGAAGCTCCCTTCACAAACGCTGTGGCTCATCTCGCCCTGGATTTTTCGCCCTGTCAAATATGCATGCACCTGGACAAAGTGTTTGAACTGCTCCGGGCGCCAGATTACGAGCAGCCCTTCAGAATTTCATCAGGCGCATCATGACGCATCTCTTACCCAGTGCTCAAAAACCTGCTTCCCTGCAAGTGCCCTTTTCAAGTGTCTCTCAGACTACAGCACTTTCTGCACTTCCCCAACAAACTCCGGCTTTATGTTGCAAATGAAACGTACACAGACAACAGTATTCACACACGGTTTTTCAAATGCCCCAAACAGTCTGTCTGCTACTTGAAATGGCAGGGTTCACAATCTGGTCCATCAGTAGGCCGGCGGTGACCTTTGACCTCCACCTACACACTGTACTTCCTCTGTGCACATTCCGCCATATGTCCAAGTGTTGTGATTGTTCAAAGTCTTTCTCAGACGTTAATAATTTACTTGTGAACTCATGTAAACTTATAGATTTATAATATTAGTTTCAAAGTTTGAAGAAAATGGTTCTGCAAAAAGAATTTGGTTGCAAAGAATCACTGGAAGGTTGAGGTTTGAAATCAAGGTGACGAAATACTATTTAAATATACTTATATTCTTTTATGCTGTGTTCACACTGGACAGCTTATTTGCGCCAAAATTTGCCTAAACGCGTGTAACCCTACTAATTGAGTAGTAAGAAAAAAAAATCTAAATCTATATCAATCTGGTCCAGTAAGAACCCTCAGTAATCCAACCTACACAATTTAGGGCTCAAATAGCTTAGATTCGTAGAAGATTGGAAATGGCAACCCTCAATAGAGCAAAAGGAAAACCTTTAACCATAATAAGACACACCGACAACAGTATAGATACGAAAAAATGAATAATGTGTATTTTTTAGTCAAGTTGCATTCAAATTCTCCTCTGAACAGATATAGCCAATCTAGTTAACCATGACAAAAATAAACAAAACAAAATAGTGCAATATTGTCTCTGTCCGTTTGTAGAATGCACTCTGTATTCTCAGCTATGTCATACTGTCAGTTTTTATGATGCATCAATTAGTGTGGTGTCAGGCCTGACCCAAAAAAAAAAAAGAGATCTCAAAAAAACAACTTCTCCAACAGAATGGGAAAATCCTTTTCTTTATCCTACCACCCTCCTGGGAAGTAGAGACGAATCAAGTGAAGTCCGGAAGGATCCCTCTGAAGACGTCACCGATAGAACCCACAGGATTGCACTGCTCAGTCCTCAGAAGATTTTGTAACCAAAAAGAAAAACCAGCCTGCGCAAAACAGGCATAGCAATTATAATATATTCCAAATTAAATGTTATCTTATCCACATATTCCAATTGTAAAACAATGTCACCAGTATTCAACTGGATTTCCTCCATGTTCCCTTATTTGGCCAATGTATATTTCAATTCACATATCAAAACAAATAAATCTACGTTCAATGACCAGTGAAAAAATTGCATTAAATTACCGAACTCATATCTGGTTCACAGCGTCACCCCACGCACACGCATGTACTAGCTAACTTCACGTGTCGTGCTCATGTTACAAGCACACGTGCGGGCGCGCTAGCTAACTTTTCCACAGGCTAACACTTTCTTAGCGAGCTATTACAGCCACAATGTCCATAAAAATTACATCCTGACTGGTTTTTAACATAGAAATGCACATGGATTTACAATGTTCGCTTATACATGAAAATAACAACAAAAACTGTTAATTGTACTAATTTTAACATCACTCACCAGGATACTCTTCGAACAATACACCCTTCCTGGGCTCATCACAACACTGGACTATCTTCTCAGCAAACAAAAAACACTTTTATTGCTCAAAACAGTGCTTTCCAAAGTCATTTTTTCTCGGACTTGCGGAGAAGTGAAAGAAAGGAAAAGAAAAAGTCCGCTCTCTCTCTAGACGAGCGAGGCTGTGCGTAGCGTCACAGTGCGTCACGGTGCGTTTACAGCACACCCGGAGAAAACAGTACTACTCATTTACAGCAAACTTACAGCAAAATAAAATATAATAAAAAAAAAATATCGGTCTTAACAGCAAAATAACATGGGTTACTACGCGCATACATTTTCCGTGCAATTATTAATGCTGTTGACCCGCTCAATAAGTTTNATTTCAGAAAGGTCTGCTTAGATAAATTTAGTTAGTTTAGTAATTATTATTTATTTAAACGCAGGAACAAAGGCTGAAAAAACATTGAAATGCTTGCACACCAATATTATAGCCAGTAGCTTTTCCATCTGCCGTCCCAGTGAGCAGAGTGAGATCATAATTTAACACAACAACACACAACAAAGTAAAACAAATATGTAGAAACAACCAAGATTTGAATGCTCGTGAAATAATGAACAGAATATTCCTGAAAAAAAAACTCTTGAGATAATCTTAATGATCTCGAGAAGGCTTACTGCCATTCAGAATGATCGGGGAAATGAACATATGGCGGTCCCAGCCCTTAGACTTCCTCTGGATATCAAAAAACAATCATCCTCCTTTTCATCCCACCAACAGATGAAACCAAAAAAAAAAAGAAAAAACACAAACAACTCAATACCGAAACCCTACTGACCCCGACCTACAACTAGAGATACAAACACATGAGAATACAAGGAAACCTTACTCACATCTCTCTCAGTACCTCGAAGATAAACTGCTACACTGACGGATGAACATATCCCTACCAAGAATAGTTCAAAGAATTGACCCATAAAAATGATTATTAGTACCATTCCTCAAAAAGACAAAAGTAAATAACCAATAAAATATTAAAACAAAAATCAACAAATACAGAATCATGACAACAAAAAAAAAGTAATTAATATTCTCAACAAAAAGATGCACATACAATCGATGAAGATGACGCAACTAGGGCCACTGTTCCTCACAAGCGAAACGCTCGAAGCCACATGGCGGCTCTTGAGAAGAAACTATGCGTGCGGACTCTAATAAAGCAATAAAAGGCAATCAACATCGAACAACACCCGCACAAGTTTAAGAATAATACTGAGGTTATTTTCCAGCGACCAAACAAGCAATCAATGAAACATGAACCGGCTTCCAAATCATTGACTAAAGAGAAGACCAAGAAACGTTATTTAAAAGCAGCTACAATTCAATATAAGACATGACAAGTAAGAACTGCGACAATAAACACAAACTAAGTCTTATATTAAAGAACAAAATAACGAATTGGCGAGTATAAAAGAATGAATGAACGATAAACCGCTGGCTCAGACTGTGACCAAAATGATAGTTCCACCACCTGCGACCACAGACAGCACAGAGCTCATTCACTTCACACATCAAGTTGCGTATCTGAGCAGCTAAGATAAAATAAAAAGTTCGCCCACACACAGACTTGTAGCGTGCATACTCTGAGAGCAGAAAGTCTAAACTCTGTCCCAGTTTTATTTCGTAGAGATAGAATCAATATTGGCGAAAGATAATAGAAGTTCTAAACACTTTAAAAGTGATAGTGGAAAAATCTAGTCTATACGCGCGTTCGCGACACCGCAGTCCAGCGAAGAGTTTTTCCACACTTAAGCATTGTTAAATAGTGTCCGCAAAGAGTTTCATTAGGTTTATTTCATGTATGACTCTGGCCAAAGGGAGAAAAAACACACTCCTTTGTCTCTCTGTCAGCGCAGCAGCACGCAGTGCTGATGTGAGGAGAGGGAGATGAAGTGGGCGGAGCTAGAGCGACAGAGTGAACTGAGAAACAAACACATCAGTTTAATATTTATTTAAAATAATAAGAATGAAGTGTAGACATATTGAATAGTAATACAGTGTGGTTGGTTGGTTGATAATGTATACATGGTTAGATTTAGGCTCATAATGCAAAACACTGATTGTTGTTTAAAAAATGACAACAAATGTTTGTAATTTGCTATATTAAATGTAAATTGACCTGACCATAGTAATATAAAATTTATATTAAAAAAGCTACAAGTCAAATTGAAATTCCTACTTTCATAATACACAAAATAATTCATTTTTATCTGCACACTAGTGCTCTATTTCACATATACAAACCTACATTTGAGATTAATTTTCTAGTTTGCGCTGGCTGTTTTTTGTTTGATTTTGAGTTTCATGTTTTGCGGCTCTCCCCTTCTCTGTGGTCCGTCAATGTGGCTCTTCGTTAAAAAATAGTGAGGACCACTGCCCTAGGGCAACATACCTAAAACACAGTATTAGCATAAACATACAAGTAAAAATTATATGTAAACAATCAAATGTGCATCTTGACATATTTCTGGACATTAAAATATTTTTTTGTATCAAATTATTCCAATTTAACCCAGAGAAAAGTGTTATTTATCTTACCGTTACCTAGCACTGTGTTCACATGTGACTTTGCTTCCAGAAATGACTGCTTCAGACTCAGTCAAATGTGCACACCCACTTCAGCCTCTGATTTTATTGGACAGAAACATGTCTGCTAACATTATAAAAAAACAAAAATAAAAAAAAACTTAAAGGGCTAGTGTCCAAGCCAAAAAAGTGGTTTGTTGCCTAAAAGCAACACTATGCGGTAGAGGGTTAAAGTACCGCCCGCTAGTTAATAGGTAACTACGGGGTACTTACTGGTACTTACTGGTACTTCTGGTGTTAGTACCAGTGGTAGTACTGGTAACTACAGTGGTACTTGTAGTGGTACTTAGAGTCACAAGTACTGGTAACTAAATGACAGTTACCAGTATATTTAGTATTAACTACAGTGGTAGTTCACTGTCAGTTACTATAGTAATTGATAGCTAACTAACACTGGACAGCGGGTCGTATTTTAAAGTGGACAAGGTGGTACTTCACTGTCAGTTACTATAGTATTTGATAGCTAACTAACACTGACAGTGGGTCGTATTTTAAAGTGGACAAGGTGGTACTTCACTGTCAGTTACTATAGTAAAACTCACTCCCTCAGGTATAGGAACCCACAAACAAACTGGGCCCAAGGGGAGCGTTCCCTTAGCTCAATGCGTTTGTCAGGTTGACCGGCGCGTGGGAGACCCGGGTTCGACTCCCGCTCAGGACATGTGTAAGACCATACCCGTTACACTATCAATTACTGTGGTAACTGACAGTGAAGTACCACCTTGTCCACTTTAAAATACGACCCGCTGTCAGTGTTAGTTAGCTATCAATTACTATAGTAACTGACAGGAAGTACCACCTTGTCCACTTAAAGTACGACCCGCTGTCAGTGTTAGTTAGCTATCAATTACTATAGTAACTGACAGTGAAGTACACCTTGTCCACTTTAAAATACGACCCGCTGTCAGTGATAGTTAGCTATCAATTACTATAGTTACTGACAGTGAAGTACCACCTTGTCCACTTTAAAGTACGACCCGCTGTCAGTGTTAATTAACAGTTAATTAATGCAGTAACTACCAGTGAAGTACCACTGTATTAAACTGTACAAGAAGACCAGCTGTCAGTGTTTTTTTTTTTTTTGGAACTACTACCAACTTTTACTGTAATTTAGCTAGTGCTCAATACATTATTTACTAGTAACTACTGTTTAAGCTCAACCAGCTGTAGTATGGAAATATTTTTTGGGGTTATTGATAAACATTTGTAAATTGTTAATGTGTTTCATATCTATTGTGGCTGTGAGCATAATAAAGAGGTGTCTCTTTGTATTAGATTGCCCAGTGTTTGATTTTTATCATAATCTGTATTATACACAATATTTGCAGTAATAAACTTGTTTCATAACAGTCTTTACCTTGTTTGTGTAGCATCACAAATCACAAATCACAAAAAGAACCACCAAGTACACAATTAAGTATCACTAGAGGTACCCGTATAAGTACCACTAATTAGTACAAATGATGCCACCATAATCCCTAATTATCATTCCACAAAAGTACCAGTAACTATCACTATAATTAATACTTAACTAGCCGGTAACTGTCACTTTAGTGACCAGTACTTGTGACTGTAAGTACCACTACAAGTACCACTGTAGTTACTAGTAAGTACCACTGGTACTAACACCAGAAGTACCAGTAAGTACCCCGTAGTTACCTATTAACTAGTGGGCGCTATTTAGTAACTGTCAATTAAGTACTAGTAACTACCACTGTAGTTAATACTAAATATACTGGTAACTGTCACTTTAGTTACCAGTACTTGTGACTCTAAGTACCACTACAAGTACCACTGTAGTTACCAGTAACTACTACTGGTACTAACACCAGAAGTACCAGTAAGTACCAGTAAGTACCCCGTAGTTACCTATTAACTAGCGGGCGGTACTTTAAAGTGTTACCAATAATTTAGTTCAGTTGAAATTCAGACATGTCAAAAACATTATGCAGGCTGGCTCAGGAATCAGACGACAGCTATGTAGGCCTACTCAAATGCTAAGTTACAATTCCGTGCTAAGGCTGAGGTGATTTTTTTTTAACCAGACTTGTTGTGTTGCTATTGATTTTTAAAGTTTAGTTAGCCACAGTGCTACAAAAAACAAAACAAACAACAGACAAACTTATTGGAGTTTGGTGAAGTAATCAATTCCACCTGAATAAATACATTATCAAGATATTTGAGCTGGGAAAAATTGACTAAGTTATTTTATTGAAAAAAAAACAACAAAAACAAAACTGCAACCATTTAAAACTGATAAGTGTTTATTTCATTTATTTATTTATTTATTGTTATGTTGAATGGAGAGAAGCAAATATCGGAAGTTCATCTTTATATAGGTCAGTGGTTTGTTGCAATTGTTATTCAAATATAGCCTACTGCAATCATAATTTATTGTCATTCAGTATTAAGCCGTATGGATGCTCTGACATGGCAAATTTGGGCTGACACCAGTTCTAAAATGTGATTGTAGGCCTATTAGACTGATCGATATATCAATTGTATGGATACTGACTTTGTAGAATTTCACCTTCAAAACCTGTGCAAATATATTGAGACTTTTGGTATTGATGGTTAAAATGTTCCGTCATCGCATTAGACAGATTGTGTGTTTAATAAATATTACTTTTATTGTAGTTTCCACCAATTCACACAGTAACTTTGTTCACAAATTTGTTCTGACCAGTCTTTACAAAATTCTACCTTGACCAGTTGAAAAAAGTAAATGCTATATTTTAGAATTCTTTCAGCCGCCAAAGCACCTCATCAAAAGAAACCCATTCCAGGAACTGAATAAGAAGATGAAGTGCGGGTGAACCGGCCTTGAGCTAATGCTGCTTTCATCAACGAGAGGCAGAAATAACAAACCCAACTTCACTGGCCTTCCATGTTGTCGCCATCTCCGTGTTTTGCTAGCCTGTCATTTTGTCTTCCAAGGCCACTATTGGTCCGAGTTTTCCAAGGACCTTTATGTGAACTTGGACGACAATGTAAAGATTCCAAGTCCATCTGGTTCCGTTTTCCTTCTTGTAACCACGTTTTTGTATTAATGCTGGCAAGCCTCTTCATCTTCAGCAAGATTTTAGTAAAAGAGCTAAGTAACCAGTGCAATCAATAATCTCTCTCACTCTTTGATAATGTTCTGTAAGACTCCGATCAATCTGAACCAATGCAACTCGTTAATAAACGTGTCCATCTCTACTTAGTGTGTTTAAGGATCAAAAGAGTAAAGCGATGTAATGCCCTTAAAGCAGAGAAAGCGTTGAAGTGGTACTTATGAAGAGTGGCCTCAACAGAATGTATCGTATCTTTTACTATTTGAGAAAAAGACAGTTCTGTTCAAGTTAGGTTTTTGCTATTTAAAACAACTTACAACATTTTGAAGGCTGAATGACAAATGCATATTAAATTGTCATCAAGAGTTTTTTCCTGAGATCAAATGTTGTTGCTTAGGAATATATTAATAAAGTGTGAAATCACCTCTACACATGTCATATACAGTATATTAGAATCAAGTTCACTGTGTTTTACTGAAAATATGGTCTAACCTGTGCTTATTTGTTGGATGTTTAGCATCTTTACAAACTTGACTGAAGGCCTTGGGGACGTTTAAGTGAAAGATTATACGTAAATGTAAATAAACAATATATTTGAGCTCAGATAACTTCTTTCAGGATTTAGATGTACATTAATAACTTCTACAGTGGATACAGTACGAGCTTATCACTGTGAATGAAGTGACCGATCAACACATCATAAAGCACACTGAATGTCATCAAAAGTGTTTTATAAATACAGTCGTGAGTTAATGATGAAGTGCAGATTGACTGGGCTTTGAGGGGAAGCTCTATAATGCTGCTTCCACAGATTGGATCCTAAAATATATGAGCTGATTTATTTATTTTTTTGTTCCAACAAAGAGTGTTGCCATACCTGCATGTCAGAGCCAGATCTTGCAAGATCTCAGAAACAACACATGGCATAGCTACAGCTACAGTATGTGTCCATGGGCAAGACACTTCAACCATCCTGCTCCAGTGTTTGTGTACACTGGATGAATGGTTTCTTAATGTGCATTTTAACCAAATAAAATGAACTGATTTGACCAAAGATTAACAAATAAAGTACATTAGACCAATTATTTGTGAAAAATGTTAGGATTAGTTGGAAGTTCACCATTAAAGTTTTGTTTGGATGACTCATTTTTACTTGCACTTGCATACTACTTCAGTTTAATATTTTTATCCCTTCCATCTGTTGAGTACATGCAACCAAAACAAACCTTGTAGAATTATTTTTTTTAGAACATAGCTGAACTTGCATAATAACCCTAATTTTGATTTCCTCTTCTTCTGTATACCCAAACACTCGCAGCAGTGGAAACCTTGGCAAAACCCTCATTCACGGTCTGCCCTGAATGAACTGATGTGAATGTGAGCGCTGTTATGGATTGCATTCTTCCCCGGTCGGTAAGTGCGAGACAGTGTAGGTGCCATCTCATTACGGCTTCAGTCTTTATTAAGATCTCGTCACATACTGTAATGTTCTATGCGTGAGAGTGGAGAAAATCAATACGCCATTTACTTCATCTTTCCCGCTGCCTCCTCCGCTAATCCGGACAAGGCTCCTCCCGCGCTGCCCTAGAATCCCACTCGCTTTTTAGTTGCATCTTGGACCTTTGCCAAAACGGAGCTATAGTTGAAAACATATGGAAGAAGATAGCGGCCTCACCAGTGCTATTTATGTATACGTTTGCCATCTTGAGCCGATTGCACTTAGGCATTTCGCTGTTACTAACATCAGCACCGCAATGAAGTCATCATGATAAACAGCTGTGCAGGAGCGGGGATAAAAATACATTCATCACGCTTCTACAGACCATTAACTCTCTCCGAACACAAACTTGACTTAAAATAAGGACTACAGCTACCGGCGTTTCACTTTTTCTCCTTCCGATGCCTGGTGCTGCTGCTTTTCTACGCTAAAATGTCATGGAGTGCGAAATTGTAGTCTAATAAGGTAATGTATTGGCTAGAAGAGTATTCTTTTAGCTGTAGTTTGCTGTATAATAACAGTAGGTTCTATCAAAGCAATAGTACTTTGAAATAAAGACAAACTGCATTTAAACTAAATATTTTAGCTGACTGAAAAGATCGGATTCCTTCTCATTTCCTGGTTTTGAATAGAACTGATACTCAAGCCCTTATGTTAAATGTAAAGAGGTCATTTCGCAATGGTAGTGAATAAAAATCCAACTTTGAAGGGTATTAAGGGATTAATAATGGATTTTGCAATTGTCTTGAAGGTATATGGTTGTAAATATTCATTCCTTCACCATTCATAAGATGAGGTGTAGTGTGTGGTCATACGAAGCAATGTATTCAGCAGTGTGTAGTCTATACATTAGAGGAAAGAGCCGGTGTGGGACATGGCCAAGGACACACCGAGATGCACTGAGGCGAACCATGATCTCTAGGTTTTTGTTTCAATCCAGCAGTACTTGTGTACAGTACTGTATGTAGCAAAGCGCTTACAGGAGACCTGGAGAGCTTATTGATTTCTTCTTTGATATAATTAGTACAGCATTATGTAAGCTAAGATTTAATGTTTTTTGTTCATTGTAAAACAAACAAAAATGATAATGGGCTCATTGATTTAAACTGCAAAGCCTCTTTATTATAATGTTTAACAAGCAGCAGATTTTCAGTGGTTGCAAACAATGGTTACAGTTTTAAGTGCTATGTATTAATGAGTATTTGAAGTTTTTGAGTAATTGCAAGTAAAGTGGGTGGGATTACAGTAGGTGGTAGGTGAAGAACTAATGATGAGAGAATACTGTTTTGCACCATTAAAAACTAGCATCAAAAAGCAGCTTAAATATTGATGTTAAAAATGCATGAAAATGTGCTCATTGTATGTTTTTGACATTTTGATGTATATTTTCTCCAGAGACTGTTCTGCGAGAAGTGGATTTTGTATATCTTCCTTGTAATCTTGAATATTGAGGTGTTTCATTCGACAAAATGATCTCATAATCGTCATGATCGTCATAATGATCTGTTATTGAGATCATATTTTCACATTTAGTATTTCATACTATTTCACAGGATTACAGTAAAAAGTAACCCTTCTTCATGGTTCTATTGGTTTGCCTGTATGTCTACCTTTTACTACAGACTCATAGTCCAGTTATAAAAGACATTTCTCATGCACTACATTTACAAATTGTGTTAATCTTCTTTTGACTCTATGACTGTTCCTCTAAGTTTTAGCTGCCATGGTGGACCACCAGTGTCATATGTTTTGGGACTGTTCAGACATTTGAACTGTGCATTATTCTACATCAAAACTCCTGCATTGAACACCATGAATGGATACTTCTGGAACAAACCGCTTGGACTTCATGAAAAAGCGTCAAACTGCATCTGAAGTCTGAGCCGCATTGAGGCCTGGTCTGCTATTGTATGTATCTTTTCTTTTTATTCCCTTATTTTCTCTCACAGAAATGTTCTTAACCTTCATTCAAAACTATATATTTTCTAACCCAAATAAAGCAGAACAAAAACCAGACATGATTTATACACCTCAAAAGTCAGTGCATGGACTCATTACATCACAGCCAGTTTGAACAAGTGTGCCATTTATCACACTGTTTGCGGGAATTTGAAAGCTTGCATACATGGAGAAAGGGAAATCCCAGCGGGCTCCGTGGCTCTGAGGCGCTCTGCAACAGGCCTATGCTGGAGATAGGATTGTCAGTAATTACTGTGGTCCCTGCTGCTTCCCAAAACCTGAGTGTGGAGTGTCAGATCTGGGCCAGCCTCCCGTCCTCTCTGCAGACACAGCTCTCTGTCAGGCCTGAATGAGCACGAGGCCCTCGAGAGCCCCGGGACCAGGTGATAAGAGCAGCCTGCTTCGTTTACTGGAATACAGTTAGGGAGGCTCACTTGCATAAACAAAGTGTGCATTCCTTAGCTGGATGCAAATACATATGAATAATTTATCTTGTATGCACAGCCAAAACAGAGAAGTCAAAAGGTTGGGTTCGCTACACGGTCAGAGATGTTTTATTATTTGTACATACCTTGTAATATTCAAATTCCAGTCTGACCTTCTGCTAAAACGTCCCTGGTCTAAATTTCACATGAACAACAAC
Source organism: Mugilogobius chulae (assembly GCA_038363315.1). NCBI lineage: Eukaryota > Metazoa > Chordata > Actinopteri > Gobiiformes > Gobiidae > Mugilogobius > Mugilogobius chulae. Next base: position 20,842,757 of record CM076416.1, read on the forward strand.
ACAATACTGTATTAACTTTTTGCACTTTATACATTCACACCTTAATAATAGTGCTGTGTTGTAATACTTGATAAAATGTGTGTATGAAAGTGATGTTTTTTCAAAGGCAACACTTGGTTTATGTTTCACCCTAGAGTTCATGTGTGCTGGGCAATAAACTAATCTGATCGGCCGGTACATTGTAGAGTTGCTTTAAAACACAGACTGGGGGCGTGGTGACCAGACTCACTTTTCACAATTTGCTGAAGCATGGACTCTGGATCCCAGGCAACAGATCAGGCCCCTACAAGTCAGTGCGTCTTCCAAACCATAGAAATTAAAACCATTATTAGATTGTCAACTTTGCAGTGCCGTGTTGGTTTATTACTGAAAAGACTGCAGGGATATTTTGTACAACCACGAATTGTGCTAAAAGATGTTCAATGTTGTGCGCCTTCAGCCCTCAGGCATACAGTCTACCATTTTGATCTCTAATACAGAAATACTAGGCGGGATATGAAATCTGATTTCAAATGTAAAACACACAAGAGACTTTGGGTTTGAGGTCCTGCATGGCTGCCATGACATTGGCGCCATATCAGGAGTCAGAGCTGTACAGAAAACTTAAAGGTCTGGACGCATTTCAATTTTTTTTCCATCTTAATGTGCTTATTGATCTGCAGTTTAAAGGAGAACTATTGTGTTTTTTCTGTGCATCTTGTAATAAACTAGAACATACGCAGATCAGTCAATCACATTTTGTTTATTGTAAAACAAAAAATGTATCTTAAACGCTTTAACAAACAGAAACATATCTATTTACTTCCTGTTAAAAACTGCAGAAATGATAAGCCCGCCTCTTCATTGCAAAAGTTAACTTTAATAAGGTAACCTAAAAAACAAATTTTGGAGCAGAGCAACATGGCTAGACGACCATTTTGAACCCATATGGTGTACTTGGAATCAGATCAGTTTGACTAATAGCAAATAAATACAGACAAATGGGCGGGGATAGGTGATGGGTGAAAACGGGGATTTTCTGAGCACTCAAGCATCAGCTGCAGAACAATACAAGATTACTTAAACATGCATGAATCAATTAGCTAAACTCATCTTGAGAAATAATGGCTATAATATGGTTTAATTGTCAAGAAAGTGGATTTTACATAATAGGTTCTTTTTAATACAAAATTATAAATTCAACGTCTAATTACACTACAAAGTATGTATGCACTTATATATGACCTGAGTTTGCACAAAGCCTTGTCATCGGTTGCATCAGTTTGTTCCTGTTTTGATAATCTTAAAGCTCATTTATTTTTATCCTTGACCCATTCTAAGTTCCTTTAGTGCACTCAATCATATAATTACTCCAGGCTTTGGTAGAAAACCCCAGGCTTACACCATCAATAATGTAATAGCTGGAGTTTTTTTTACTTGCTTTGCTAATTTATTACATCGAATCAAAACTAATAGTTAGTGCAATGTTGTACAAAATGCTAATTGTAGCCTATGCGTAGCTTTGCCTTGTTACAAAAAAAGAAACATTGCAGATGAGGACAATCTCTGTGCTGTTTGCGTTATTGGCTGGGCATGTCTGCAGATCGATGCATTGACACAGGGCTCACTTCTTGCACCATCAGTCAAGCGGGCCATCTCATCACACGGTTTACTCAGCCACGGTAAACAATAAGCACCTCCATGCTAGCCCCGGCCTCTTCAGCTAATGACTGCGACCGTGTGTGAGAGTACAGTGCCACGGTGAGGAGGCTACAGTACGTCTCCACAAAATAATAGGCTCATATGCATAACACTGACAAAGGACTTAGGCTGAACTCTGCTTACTGACACACTTGTGATCTATTAGGCTTGATGTAGGGGAACATATTCAGCCCTTTTTAGAGGAATCCAGCATAATAAAGATGTGTTTCCACTTGGGAAATGAAGGGTTGTTTTTTTCTTGTAAAATTAGGTTTGGCAAAAGAAAGGGATGGCCTTTCTTTTGTTTTCAAAAAAGAGAAAAGTTACATTTTGGTGTGCTTTTTGTTTTAAGTTGTATGGTTAAGACATTTTGTATTGTCTCTCTCTGTATTTGACTTAAAGCGTGTTCCAGTGGTACTTGGAGCTCAGATCTTCTGAGTTCTGACTTGTAAATTCCCACTGGAACAGCCCCCCAAAACTCAGAGCTCCTACTTGGATACTCTGAGGGATTTTCAGAGTATTGTGTTTTGTGTTTTAAGAAAGATAAACCTCAGTCAGCTTCACCTGCGTTATTTCCTCCTTAGTTTGTCTCTGCAGTTCACTCACCTCCGTGACAGCTTGTGCTCTTCTGCTGTTATAAACGGGCTGTTTGTGCTGCAGTGCTAATGTTGCTAAAGGCTACACAGATCTGATGTAAAAAACAAAACAAATGCACTCTCTTGCAATGTTTTACAAACTGTAAATGTAAAAACAATGTCCAAGTTGATAAACTGTCAATGAGGTCTGTATTTTGGCTGTTTTGGGAAATTTTCAAGCTATATTATTTGATTGGCTCATTACTGTAAAAGTAATCTGACTTGACCACTGGAACACTCGGAGAAAACATCACTCCGAGGTCTGAGGTGTGACCTCTGAGGATGACTGGAATGCACCAATTTACTTTAATAGATTCAATGCACATTTGACTTGTTTTTTTTAAATGGCTAACCTGTGCACTTATGAGTGCACAGGTTAGCCATTGTTCGGTGCACATGTTCAGTGCATTTCTATGAGGATTTTACTACATCAGTCTCAAATGAATAAACGTAGCGAAGAATTATGTGGTTCAGTACGTAAGTGAACAAAATGTTTGCTCACTTATTGTTTGCTTACATTTATTGTTTAATTGGTGGACCAAACAAAATTATGGACTATTTTGCAAACCATTGCTTTGTGTATTTGTGTAAGGGAAAGACGAGACTAAAAGACAAAAGCTTGTTTCCTGACTTTTTCCTGAGTGAGGTCTTAGCAAACATTTGCCATGACATTCCACCTTTACTCCACTGCTTTAAGTGAGTGTCTGCAGACTGATAATGTGCAGCACTCAAGTCAGAGTGATACACACTTTTGTACGCCTTCCTTAAATCAGTCAGAAAAAATAAAATGTTCAAATTCCCTCATACATTGCACATCGTACCACAATTTCTTGTTTGCCTTGTTTAGGGGAAATGTAAGTTGCAGAGTTTAGATATGTTGTACACTATCATGTTTTATTGTTAAAGTTTTGTATGTTTTTGTAAACAGCCGGAAAGGCAGCAGGATCACAAATTCAAGGGACTTGAATCAATCACACAGATGCATGACATCCGGACAGTCAAATGGACTTATTCTTGAAATAACCACCTTCATATTATTAACTACTGTAATGTTTTGTGATTGTGTTCCCTGAGGGTTAGGGTAAGTCTACAGATAAAATTATTACATCGTAACTGTTACAAAATGTGCAAAGTTATTTTGAAATAGGTACATAAACAAAATATACAAGGCATTAAACTATGAACTTGAATGTACAAAAAATAACTGAGTTGTGTCATGGCAGTCTATTCTCCATATGCGGTCTGATTTTAGCTCTAAAATGAGTCATATCTAAAATAACAGCGAAGCAAGGACAATGTGACCATTACAACTCCAGAATCACAACCCCGCGTCATTACGGGGGAAAGGTGAAATTAATGTGGACAGTGATATAGGTTTAATAGGTGCCTTAGTTCTATCCAAAGAGAAAGCTCGTGACATAAGTCCAACAGGTGACATGTGAGGGCCAATTATACAGGTCCTGTACCAGCCCGCACTGTGAGCCGCGCGTTCTGCCAACCACTTCCTCTAATTCTCCATCGGCTATTAATATTACACTTTCTGCTTAACAGCGGAGGACATCAGGTCTCAAATTGACAGTGGCACACAAAGGCCAGTAATCAAAAGCCCTTACAGTGTAATGAGGCAGAAATATTAAACAGTACATCCTTGCCTTTGATCCACGCTACCACCTTTGGGTATGATAATAAGCTTGATGCTAATGCGCCAAGCTTACTATATGGACTCTTTGTGGAGGAAGGCGGCAAGCTTAAGCATTAAAAAGTTGTGTCATTAAAAGTGCACAGTGTAACTTTTCTGCTTATGTCTATGAGGATGTTGCTTTGCCGTCCTCATGCATTAAATGTATGGCATTAAACATATAGTATTCAGTAGCCCAGCTCTTGAGGTGAATTAGTGATGCACATATGTATCGTCTGAAAACACACATAGCTAACCTTGCACATGCTGGATGGATATGTGTTCAATTCCAATTTGAGCTTTTCCACATTATCAATCTGGAAATAGAATGAAAATGGAATAGAATAGTCTGTTTGACCCACAGCCTTCTTCCTGTTGGTAACAGGTTGTATTCAGAGAACAGTAGATGTTGAGGGTCTGCCCTGATTATAGCCATGTTTCACCAAAACCCTTCTCGTGTATTGTCTGCAGTGATTCATACTCGTGTCCAATTATCATTGCACTTTTATATCAGTTTGTTTTTTAACTGCACCATCGAAGATCCAAAACATGCTGTCATGCCAAACCTTATGATGCAATCTCGATTTTCAATTTGAATTTGCTTAACTTTTTCAAAAACAAATGAAAAATGCCATTCAAAACAAAACAAAAACTTTCTGCATCAAAGTTTGACTTTTGCTCTAAACATTGTATTTTTACTGACAAAAGATTGGTTTTCGATTCAAAACCCACCACCAAATAAATGACTATTGGTTTTGATTCAATCTCTCAATTTTTCGATTAATGGCCCAGCCCTAATACAGAGTACTGAGGTTCTCACTATGTGTTCTCCAGGCCAGAGTGGTCAATCATCTGCCTTGGGTCTAACATCTCATGCGTCTTTTCTTATAAGAAAGCCGTTCTAGAAAACGTGAGACGTTTGAGCTGATTGGGTGACTTGTCAGTTAGTGCCGGCCTATCTTAGTTTGTTCTTAGCCAATCACAGTAACAGATTGCAATGACTTTTTCGATGTGCTTGTGTCACACATGGACACCTCATCAAAAAGGAAATACTCCATTTTTGCTAAAACAGAATCATTAGCAGCAGTTTTGCTCACATTATGTAAACTCCAATCTTAACCAGGCCAACAAGATCAGTCCTCATGATCTTTGTGTATTCACAAGCACTTGAGCAATGCAGTAAAACTTAATTTAAAGGTCAAAACCTATATGAACAAACCAATCCAAGATGCACTAAAACAGAAAATTCCCCCAGATATTTCAACATTAAAATACCACTGGATTGCCCCAATGGGCACATTGTGGAAAGATTTACTGCAGAAAGACTTGTCAGAAGCCAGGCTGCAACATCTTTATGAAGAAAAGCAGAGCAGTTACAAATGTGACAAGGTAAAGTAGCTGAAGAACCTACTTGTAAGATATGCCCTTTGATTAATGAAGTCTTTTTATTCCGAGCTTGACATACCAGAGGGACGTGCGTGTTAAAACCAAACACGTTTTGAATATGTGTAAATGTTAAAAGTCTGTGTTCTCAGCCTCTCATCTTTTCATCATGCTGAGCACAAAACAACAACTCATTTGCCACTGCGGTGATAACCTGAGAGAGTCTGATTATTCCATTTGAATAGAGCAGGCTTTTTGCATATTCCTGTAGCTTGTATTAACCAACAGCTCAGTACTTGAATTGGTTTAAAACGCTGCTAGGATACAAGGTTAATTGGGCCAGTATTGAAGAGAACTATCCAGCAGGGAGTCGGACAGAAATAAACTGACATGAGTGTAGCCATCGCCAGACTTGTCCGTTTCAAAGGCCAGTGTTAAAACCAGGGCTCATTTTTATTTAGGATCGCAGTAGGTGCTTTGATCCAGGAGCACAGTGTGAGCCATCTGTTTGAAGGCAAAAGAAAGATCTAAAATTAAAGTTCAGACCAGTGCTTAGCTCTCCAGAAGGGAAGCACTCTGAATCAAAAAGGAAATGGGTCTGACTGGTGTGAGACAATATTTGAAGTACCCATTTTTTATTCTGACAGAAGCCTTTGGATTTTCACAAAAATAATGTGTTAACTAACCCCACGGAATGCAAGAACTTTCCTTAGTTCAAATAATTGGCCACATGTAGAAATGTGTCCTCTGATTTGATCTCATTGTCAGAGCAAGCCGTTCAGCCAGGGATCAAGCTTTGTCGAGGGCACAAACATTGTGACTTTTTATTTTGTCTGGTGCATATTAATGTGCAAACATTTGTAAATGTAGTCATGTTGTCCTACTTTTGCTCCCACAAAAACACTTTTATTCATACACTTATGAACTGGACTGGACACTATTTCAAAATCAGTTTGCACCCCTCTGAGGAACCTGGTATAACTACGATCTGCCATCCAAGGACAAAGCAGGTCCAATCCTATACAATTCTAAATAATGTAATTCAATATAAATATGGACACAATTGTCATAATTGAATAAAAGACAGAAGGCCCTCAAAGAACTCTGACTTCAATCAATTCGGCTTCAGCTCCATTTGAGTTTGACACCCCTGATCTAAAGTCAGAAGTGCCTAGGCTTATGCTGCTTATGTTTTCTGCATAAAATATGTGTTAATGTTCTAAACTCTTTATTATTTGTAATGCATGTTGTGCTGTTTCTATCGTCAGGTGAAGACGTCGATATATTGTGACCACTTTATCACACACGATATCACAATATTATCAATATTGTTACAACCCTAGTGTGTCTTAAATTTACCAAATACTGAACATAAAACCTTTTCATTTCTTTAATCCTGGTCAGTTACACAAGTGGCACTTGGAAAGGAGCATTGCAGTGCTGGGCCTACAGCAATAGTATCATGCAGGACAAACTGCCAGACAAAGATCTCATACTAAAGCTTTTCTCTGGTCTCTGTTAGACGGGAAATAAAAGAGATCATTTTACATGAACAGAATATTTAGAGGTAAAAAAAAGTTGCAAAGAATATAAAACTATGCCATTTTAAAGAAGACAATTGCAAAATCTATATAATGTTAAATTTACAATCAATACTCTTAATATTCAGGACAGACTCAACATTCTGACATTATCTACTACATGTGTCTCTTTTTCCTCCATCATCACCAAACCATGCATTAGCTTTAGCATCTCTTCTCTGCTCCAAATATTGTGAGTCCATCCCCAATGCTTTCTGACTAATCCCTTCTAGTTCTCTCTGCGGCCCTTCACTTCATTCAGCTTTTCTCCACCGTGTTTGAGACGGACAAATCCCCTGCGACGGCTCCGAATACAACTCATTATTTTCCACAAGCAGAAAAATATTTTAACCATATTTCCAATAACTCCGACTAGATTAGTGTCATTGTGCAATTAAGTACCCACTCACACGGCGACCCTTTAATTACGCTGTCGGCTAGCTCCATCCACTGTTAAGAGTAATTGTTATTCTCCGCCCGCCGCAGCTTTTACCCAACAAAGCGCTATTATAAGACATGCTTTGATGGCATCATGTGACCGCTTCATAGGCCTTTGTAGGTTAATGGAAGGATAATCAGAAGCATTTGATCTCACTGGGGTTTCAGCGAGTGTAAGCCTGAGACGGTCTTGCTAGCGGTCTAATCTGATTAAAAAATATGTTCTGTACTCTGCTGGGGGAGTTCTATACAGTAGTGTTAATTAATTAGCTGTCACAACTGACTTATTTTGAAGGGTTACAGTAAACAGGAGGATAAAAACATTGTGCTTTTAACACAATAACCCAACGAACAAACAATATTTTACTTGAAACGCTCTGGTTATATGTTTATGTCTGTAATGAGTCAAAGTTTTTGTTTTTTTTGGTTTAACATTTACATTTAATTTTCTTTTTGTTGATTTTCCTTTATTCAAATGCCCAATTATGGACTTTCTTGTGAACGACGGGACACTACGGAAATAGGCTAGATACTTTGAAAACAATTCATGCTTCAAGTTTTCTTAGTCACAAAAAGTCAACTTCTGGTTTGCTTGCGGACAGTTCCTTCTTGTTCCATTTATTCTTTATGGAGAATTTGCAAATGCGCTTGATCGTCTTTATGAAAAGCTGGTTCAGTTTGCAGAGTTACTTTAACATTATTAATTTAAATGACCAGGTTAGGATTAGCTTCAAAACACAAGCAACACTTTTATAAATGCATAGGCTCTAAACTTTAGAGCGCTCGAACTACACACGCGAGGTGCGCGCTCGAAATACACACGCGAGGTACGCGCTCTAACTACACACGCGAGGTACACACTCGAACTACACACGCGAGGTGCGCGCTCGAAATACACACGCGAGGTACGCGCTCTAACTACACACGCGAGGTACACACTCGAACTACACACGCGAGGTACGCGCTCGAAATACACACGCGAGGTACACACTCGAACTACACACGCGAGGTACAAGCGCTAGATGCGGCAGCTGGATTTCTCCAGTGTCGGCCCGCTGGAGCGCACAGTGGCCGCTCAACGCCAGCCGACAGCGCGACTCCAACACACGCTCAAAAGAGGAGCAGAAGGAGAGAAAGAGAGAGAGGAGCAGGTGGACAGGAACAGGAGGAGAGAAAGAGAGAGAGGAGCAGGAGGAGGACAGAAAGAAAGAGAGGAGCAGGACAGAAAGAGAGAGAGGAGCAGGAGGACAGAAAGAGAGAGAGGAACAGGAGGACAGAAAGAGAGAAAGGAGCAGGAGGAGGAGACAGGTAGGCTAGTGCCACTGCCACAGAATCCTACCTGCTCACGCTGTTTTGTCCAATACAGAAGTTTGTTTGTTGTTGATGCAAGGAAAGTTGTCTTTCTCAAGCCCCTCCCCTCACTGTTACCATGGTAATCACCAATCACACAGTAGTTTGAAGCGCTAAGTGAGGTGATGACAGCTTCAACTCTTCAACTTTCTTTTTTTGTAGCCACAATTTATTTTTAAATTTAGCCTACTGTGTTACATTGTAGCGGGTTTACATTTTGAGTAAATATTATTACTATAATAGCCTACTAAAGAAAGTCTATAGGCCAACAGTGTTTCAATAAAGTAGCCTATACACTGTAAACCCGAATAAGTTCAGTTGACTTAAAACTTTTGAGGAAACAGATTACGCAACAAGTTTTAAGTTATCCAACTTACACGTTTATAGTTGATGATACCTAAAACCAGTGAGTTACCACACTTAAACCTAATCAGTTAAGTTAACTTAAAGAATACATTTCTTGCAACTGAATCATTTTAAGTTAAGCACACATACAATGTGTAAGTACACCAACTTACATCTTATTGGTTAAGAGGACTTAAAGAGTAAAATTATTGCAACTCATTTATTTGAAGATAATCATACCTATAACATTCAAGTGTACCAAATTGTATGTTTTTTTTTCTGTATCTTGGTAAACTACAAATAACAGAAATAATAGTTATAACAAGACAGTTTATTTAATATTTGTTTGAGGTAATCCAAGTATTTGAACAAAGTTAATTACAAAAATACTACCAAATTACTAAAAACAAATGACAAGTTACTGCGAAATGTTTATCAAACATTACTTTTCAACGTAGGTGAGCATGAATTACAACAATGCTAACATTCCCTTACTAATTGGAGAGTTTACAATCGAAATAGAAAAAAATGTAATGGCAATACATTTACTGTAAATTTTAATGCAGTAATAAGATTTACTGGAATGCAATAGCAATTAAGTGTATACTAATGTTAAGATCTTCAGACTCACCAACACTGCGAAGTTCAAAAATGCCTTCTAGAACAGATTAATAAAACACTTTTGACACTATTAAAGTCCACTGAGGTTTCTAGTTTGGCAATGTATGGAAATTAATTTCAATGTCTAAAACCTGATCACAAAAACAAAAAAGCCAAAAACCGGATACTAAATAGGCGGTTGGGTCAAGCTTTTTTTCCTAAAGCATTTAAAGGGCTTTGCATAATGCATTTTAACTAGCCTAAGTATAAAAACAACTAGATTTAACCTTAAACAATCACTTTCTAAAAACAAGACAAGTGCAATAGCTGATGCAAAGACTTTACAGAACTAAAGATAGACAAGTTTAGGGGTGAATCAGTCACTGTTTCAATAGCTTTCCATCATCAAGATCCAAAAGAAGTTTTGTGTTAATGTGAAGGTATGTACAGTACGAGCTTTTTGAGGTAGTCCAGATGCAGTGCATACACCAAACCAAACAGGACAAACGCTTCTGGCAGACTTGAAATGTCCTTGAGAAGGATTTTTTCATCTTCGATTACTATGTCAGCACTCAAGGCACCAAGGGAGACGCCGGCTTCAAGAACTTCGTTGACTACTTCCAGTGGGTGTGTAGCTCAAGTCAAGCTCTGGTGACTGCCCTTTCTGAAATTATCACACAAAGAGTGGGTTTAGTCTTTTTACAAAAAAAAACACACACACAAAAAAACAATGTAAATAAAATACAACTCACATTCCAAAACATTCTAAAAGAACTGTCGCAGAATCATAGTGCACTTAACAGCTGCATCTTGAACCTGCAAACAAAAAAATAATAAGTGGGAGTTAGAGATAAATATCAAAAAGGTAGAGTATGGGGGAGAGTTAGAGGGGGATAAAAAAGGTAGTATAAGGAGGGTAGACAGTGGGAAAGTTCAAGCGGGGTAAGGGGCACAGAAAAAAAATTAAGCGTACCTGGTGATTATGCACTTCAGTCATGTTATGCTGGATTTCCGCAGCCTTTCCGAACAGTGACAAAAGCTCATCGATATGTCTGTCAAGAACTGGTTTCACACATTCACATGTGACATTTTGTGAAACTGCGCAAATCTGTAAACAGGAAATGAGTTATAAACAGCAGCAACAATGAGAATATTTACACTTAAGCTCTTTTTACCTGACAATTGATCCTTAGGGCTTGCTATTTCAGTTTTCTAGTCGTGTAGTGCAGAGGTTCTCAACCTTCACGACCCTCAAAATAACAATCATAGCCATTCGCGACCCCCAAACACAAAAAAGGGCTACCTGCAAAGTGACAAAGTAGTTTTCACAAAATCAGGGGATGCCCAGAAATCATTTCACGACCTCCAGATTGTAAATCACTGGTCTAGTAAAGAAGTGAATTTACCTGATAGTGAGCGTAGCATTCGTGTTTTAATGTAGTGGAGCTTGAGCATGGTTCCCCTTTTATTGATGCCTGGAAAAAGAAATTGTAACAATATATATATTTTTTACTTTGGAAAAACAATGAAGAGTCTTTTCTCTGGTTGTCTCTGCTTCTTTCTCTTCTTGCGATCAACTATGATAAAACAAGCAGGCATGCAGACAACCGAGAAAGTGAAGAGAGATACAAATGAAAGACTGACCACTTTTGTATTTTCGTAGACCTTTTTAAGACCAGATCCAAAATAAAGTTTCAATAGAGGTTATGCACTGACATCATTTCATTCCAAAAATGCTTAGCAACATTTAGAATGAGTAGTATTTCTTCAATGTATTTATTTGTTGTCGTGGCAACGGCTTGTTTGCTGCAAGCTTGTCTGCTAAAACAGTTAATGATTTAGGACATTTTAACTGCAACAAACGGACTCAAAAACATATTTTTTTAAGAAGAAAAGGGTAAGTTCAACTGTGTGTGATTTCAATGTCTGATAAATGTGAGAAGCTAAAGTCTTGTTGTTTTGCTACAACTGTTGACTTGATTTTCTCTGTTTACATGTCAGTTACAAACTCAATGCTCAGTAGACTTGTGGTGGGTTAAATTTGTTATCAAACTGTAGTTTATTTTTCCTGTTTTAGCTGTGATTTCAGCTTTTACAGTAGAAAATGTGCTTTCTCTCCATTGACTATCATGCATCCTTGCCACTCAGCACTCGCATTTAGAATGCTGTGATGTCACCTGCATAACCTCTATTAGAAAAGTTGCATTTTCTTGCTCTGCTGTTGTTTATTTGTATGTGCAAAGCTTACAATTGTAATCACTTAAAGTCAAGATCACCATCTTTTTTATTCACCTTTAGTTTTATTACAAACATCTCCCATTAGAATACAGTTTATGAGATGTTGGAATATTTCTTTCATAATAATTTTGAAAATCTATACAATACAAAGATTTTAAATGTCTCATCACTGGCTGTTTTCTACTTGTAACAATGAAACATTTTCTCAAAATAACACAATAAATCACCCTTCACTAGTTTTTGTAAGTATTTAAATGTTGCATCCATATTCTCTCTCTCTCAAAGTAGTTATTCTTATGTAATGTGATATTTCTCTTAAGAATTAGTTACCTTGTAGATTTGTTTTTACACTTTGTTAAATCTATCATTCTGTATTGATGTGTATTGTGGATTTAGCACAAGAATGAAATTCAAACACTGAATCTTTGGCATGCACTTACTTGATGATGGAAGTCTGTCTTTATGTCCTGTTGAGGGCAGAAATTTGGGACCACCAGGGCGCATTTCTTTAAATTAGACCTTAAAAAAAAAAAAAAAAAAACATATTCACTTGACTATGACAGCAGTTACACCAATACACACACGTCTGGCCTCGATAACCAGCGAGACACATTTGAGTACTAACTCAAACTACTAACTAGTTATCTTGCCACGAAACGACCTCCTAAAATAAAATTCGTATACCAACACTTACAGACCTGGAGCCGAGTGCACCAGCTAGCCGTGAGCTACGCCCAGTATGGAGCAGGCGTAAGCCCAGGGGTGGCATGTGAACAGTCAAATGTGAATCGAGAGAGCCACGGAGATGTAGCCTGCTGCTCCGGCGACATCAGCGAGGCTTCCCGTGCGCGCTAGCCGGCTGCTGCAGCTACATTAGCGGGGATCCCGTGTGCGCTAGCCGGCTGCTGCAGCTACATTAGCGGGGCTTCCCGTGCGCGCTAGCCGGCTGCTGCAGCTACATTAGCGGGGCTTCCCGTGCGCGCTAGCCGGCTGCTGCAGCTACATTAGCGGGGCTTCCCGTGTGCGCTAGCCGGCTGCTGCAGCTACATTAGCGGGGCTTCCCGTGCGCGCTAGGCCGCTGCTGCTCAGCGGGGCTTCCCGGGCCCTCCACCGCTATCTTTAGCAAACTCCCCGTACTTATAGCTAACGTTTTGTCTCCTCCACACTCACCGCGCTCCCTCGTGCTGTAACTAGGACTGACCGACTCACGATCAGGTGATGCACGAGGCTCCGGGACAGTTCGGCATAACGGCATTGTTAGCAAATTCAAATGTTAGCTTGTTAGCATTTTACGCGCCATCCACGTTATCATGCTAAACAAACAAAAAAAAAAAAATGACAATATGTCTTAAGATGATTATCAACGGCCACAATTCCGGAGATTAAGATCAGAAAAGCCAAAAGGTTCACCGTGATAAATGGCTTTCAACGAGGGATTTGTCTCTGGTGGCTAACATTTTTTCAGACTCAAGTGGCCGCTTTCAGTCCGGTGAAGCAAATTGACGTTATGTTTACTTTTTAATCTATCAAGTATTGCAGTCAATGCCATGCATATCTAAAACATTAACAGAAAAACAAATCATATAATAAATATAAGGTATTCAAATTTCCTTACTGTGTAGACGTCGTGCCTGGAGCTGCATCTTCGTGTGCCTCCTGCTAGAATGTTCGTTGCTTCACGTAGTCACGTTCACGGGTATACGTCATGACGTAACCTTAACTCAAACCGTGTAACTGTTTGGTCAGTCAGAACTTAAACTATTCTTTCTATCTTAAATTATAAAACAAAGAAAGTTGAAAAATGGTTCACTGGTCTCAAATTTTTTAGTCAAGTGAACTTGATAAGTGGTTTTGAGTTATCTGCGCTGATAAGTTAAGAGTTCATTGTACTGTTCGGGTTTACAGTGTAGACTAGTCTGAAAATCAAAAGTTTCAACATCGCTAATTAAATAAAATAATGTAAATCTATAAGTAGATCTTCGAGCTGTGCTCAGACAAAAAGTAGCTCGCGAGCTGAAAAAGGTTGGTGACCACTGCTCTAAAGCATCGCATAAAATAGGATAGCATAGCATAGCATAGCATAATATATTAGTATTTTCAGACCGAGCCTAGCCACAGTGTAAAAGGGCCTATTGCAGATGCTATGTGCTACAAAAAGGAACTGTGCAAATTAGCCTATGAACAAAAAGGAACCCAAAACAAAAACAAAACAAGACACTTGAGACTGAATACAAGCATGAGTGGTACAACAGACAGCCATTCATGAGGATCCTGTTATGACCACAATGTAGAAGAAGAAACGTGTAAAACATGTGAGCTGGTCCTGAGCTGGAAGCAAAGATACAAAGTGAAAAAACAAGAAAAAAAAAAAAAGAATAGAGCTCTTTTTTTTTTTTTTTTTTCACGCCAAATGTGTGTTGTGCCACAAGCCAGATCTGTTATGACAACAATCAGAATAAAGATGGAAGCTGCTCCAGTCATGTGTGTCTTTCTTATATTTAAATCGTGGTGATAAAGGCAGCATGCATTTTCTATTAGTGTGGTGGTCAAGTGTCTGCCACTCATCAGGCATTTCTCAGTCAAAGTAAAACCGCCATGGCTGTTGTAAATAATCCTACACACGGGGAACTTGTGATCTTCTATCCAGCAGGATTTGCTTGACCTACTTTACTATACGTCTATCACTCAGACAGACCACTATGTGCAGTTTGAAGAATCAGTCTAGTGTAAACGATTAGCTTAGAGATGTTCAGGGTGACTGCTAATTTAGCTTTAGCTTTCTTTGCTAATGCATACATTTTTACAGTATATTGGGCTTTCAATGACATAGAAACTGCAACTATTTCAAGTTCTTTAGTTTTGGTGATACACACATTTACTCTCATTTTTAATCTTGCAAACCATAACTATATGAACAACAACATTCATTAAATTTGTCATATCTGCTGAACACATAACTCCAGTTTTGACTGAGCACATTGGTAACAACCTTAGTTATTTTTTCTGTGCTTTTTAATTATGATGAGGTTGTTCATCTAAATTGTAATGCAGTAAGAAGCTTGGATCTTTAATCTGGAGAGTCTAAACTGCTTTTATGTATGTGTTTTGTTGACTTTTAAAGGTTAAGACAAGTCCTTGAGTGTTGCAATACGTGGTTTTCACTACCATACTATTATGCCTATAATTTTGTATAGCTTTTCATGTCACCCAAAGACGCTTTATGTTTTCGCATTATTCATTCTTTCCACTCTCAAAAAGCTGCTTTTGTATTCACAGCTGCCTTAGGGCAAACTGATGGTAGCAAGGCTTCTATTTTGTGCCATCAGCCTGTCTGAACACCAGCACCCCTTCACACTCACAGATCCACTCTAGGCAATGTGGGTGAAGTGTCTTGCTTAAAGGATAAATATGATGCATTCTTTTTGTGTTGTTTTCTTCTTTCAAACATGTTCCTGCGTAACCCTACTTTGTAATCTCATACACCAAATAACACTATAGTAAAGCACACATGACAGTCATGTCAGGAATTGAGTAGGACATTTCACACGGCAAACATTCAAATCCATCTTTCCTGATGCTGCAGAAATGCTCAAAACGAGTCTAGCTGATTTAAAAGATCTCAGAGATCTATCTGTGACATCACAGATCAGAGACATTCAGTATGGTGTTTTGGGAGAAACAAAAGGTATCTCACAGACAAAACTTCAGCAGTGTTGAGAAAGCAATAAGGAAGCAATTAAAAAAATGTCAATATTACATTATATGTCCCCTTTAAATAATCTCTTCTGTTTACTTGTCCACTTTTGCTTTGACTTCTCATGTTTTAAAACAAAAATTTACAAGTTAGCGTGTTTGATGGTAGAAATGCACACCTGAACATTTTGAGATCAAGACACACATCTGGAGAATTCAAAATAGAGTATTTATTTGTTTTCATTATTGGTTGTTGATTTTCTTTCTTTCTTTTTTAATTTTTTTTATTTGATGAGGAAACAATCTTAAAACATAGTGTGAACTTTAAAGCAGATTTTGCACAGAATGTTTGTTGAGATTTCTTTCATCACGTCTTGTAGTGTAGCATCCAGAAATAAGAACTGTTTGATAGTAAACAGTCCAATGGCTCAAGCCACCACACTGAGCGATTTCTTCTTGACACGTGTAAGAATCTATCTAAAAAACAAACTCGCACTTGGAGCTTTCAATCTGATAACACAAAAGACAAACTCCCACGCCAATTGTTTAGCTGTCATCAATCTTCCCCGCATTGACGTTCAAATTAATATTTTCTGTCTCTCACTAAAGTTCTTAAGAGAAGTAAGTTTCTATTGTAAGCTGCTTTTCCAAGTTTCCTGCGATCCGTTTGTGCCAGGAGCGAGCCGAGGCCCGCAGAACCTTCCATACATCATTGTACTGAAGCATTACAGTGGGTAATGATGTGTGAACTCCGAGACGCATTTCGTTTTGTCATAAAGACTACGAAAAGAAGCGCGGGGCTAGCCTTAGAACATAACAGGAGATTGTGGACAGCCTTGACACGATCATAGCCAAATCACACTTGTCACTTACACAGACAAATGGATAGTGGTTTTTTTTTATGATTTCCTCCAGACAAAATTGGCAACAGGATTTTTCTCTTTGTGAAAATTCCTCCGCAGACACAACAGGTCGCTCAAATATGTTTTTACCTCCTCATGCGACGCACATGATGGATGGGTGCCCCCGGAGAACAGCGCGGGAATGACAGATGATAAAAAATATCTGAGATTATCCACAAACCAAAAGCACTGATCACCGCGGCGAGCTGTCAGACGATTGTGGTTTAGTTTGGACAAAGTACTTTAGACTTCGCTGCACTGAGCTTGTCATGCCTGTTTGTGATGGCGCGCTGACAAAGGCTGGGCAGTTTTATTGTAAAGGAAGAGGAGTTTGTTGAGGTTTGGATGCGCTGTAAAGCTGTACAAAATGGAGCAGTTATAATGTGAGGCTACAGAGTTGGAGCAGTGTTTTTTTGTATATTCTGATAATAATATTTGGACAATATTATGCAAGTTGAAGTTTAAGTAAAAACCTATTGTGTCAGCTAAAATTCAAAGACACAGATCAGCAGCTGGAACAGTGCCCACAATCATTTTTATATTTGGTTTTAATGAAATAGTTCCTGTTCAAGCAACTCATTTGTTGTCTACCTTGGATTAGATCCCAATAACAAAGCACAGAATTCTATATTTAATTGATGTTTGCAGTAAAACTCACACGTAATCCCAACGTAACGTAAGTCACTTTCATGAGGCAGTAACTAAGTACTGTAACTAAAAGTAACAAAGCTAATTACTTTTTCCATACTTTTCCATTCTAGACAACATTCTAGACAAATGTAAAATGTCCATCTGCTTATTAACATAGGTGCAGCAATCTCCTATATCCTTCTTTTCCTGTTATTTAAAGCTGGGTACCTAACTTTTTGTGTGTAAATAAATGTATGTTTTTCCACCAAAGATTAGCGTAATATCTGAATGTATTTTATATCTCATACAGACTTGAAAGCTACATTCTAATAGGAATGTTCGCCGAGCCGACATGTGACGTCAAAATATGGGGGTGACCGCAAAATGGTTGGCAAAACCAAAGCTAGCTCTCATTGTTTTTCCCATTAGGATCCAATTGCCTAGGCTTTTTCTATGGATTGTTCTTATCAAACCTGTGAGCACACCAAGTCACACAGCAAGACACAAACATTGTATTTTTTCATGTTTGTTCAGCTTGCCGCCAATACGTTTTAACTAATTCTGCCAACCAACGCGACACGTGACGACACGGAGAACATCCCCATTGGCTGTGCTTATGTGGTCCACCTGAGTTTCACTTTGGTGTCTTAAAGAATGTGTTCTAAAGCTATGTTTGAAACCAAACTTAATGTAAATATGGCTAGACAGAGCGGACAGCAAGAAGGTTCGACTCCCGCACGGCACGAGCCTTTCTGGATGTTCCTCTCCGTGTGTGGATGGTTTTCTCCAGGTACTCTGGTTTCCCCACCGATCTAATAACATGCTGGTTCGATCAAACTTGGTGTTGGTTGGAGGTTAAGGCTGAGTGAGGAGGGGTATAGAAATATTAAATAATGCTATACAAATTAACCATTCATTCATTCATTCATTCATAAATAGTATTAATCCAAAAGTGTTAGTAAGAGATAGAAACTAGCTGGACTGCTAGTTGCTTGCTACATTTTTGCTATTTTATTTTTACTGATTTTGTGGTCTGAAAAGCAGGTACCTCACCTTTAAAGCATTTATTTTGTCTATGAATTGTGCTTGTACAAGTCTGCAACATACACTTATTTCACACTTCTTGTTAAATAATACAACAAAGTAAAGGGGCAACAAAAAAGACTCAGTTTACAAAGTTAAACGTTTAATACTTTGAGATTAATTTCACAGAGAATGGTGTCGAAACTTTTAAAAGCTGTAAAAAGTATATAATTTTTTGAGAATACTGTGGGTTGTCGTGATACAGTACAGTATATGTTGTTGTGTGGGTATATTAATAGAAAAAGTAATTAATCCACAACACAAACTGACCATTATTGCACCTCATGCATTTGACATTTACAACATAAAGATCTAATGCTGACGATAAAATGTTAATTACAAGCTGACATAATTGGAAGCTTATCGTTTCACAGAGGCTTCACATCTTTGCTGTAAATTTACTTAAAAAGAAGGAGAAGAAAAAAAAACACATGCTGGAGGCTACAACCAGCTCCTGATAGAAACATTTATAGGCTTACATTTGTTTCTAGGGCAGCACATGATTTTGCAGCATGATTTATTGTCCGTGCAGACAACAGTGCCCCAGGATATGCTAGATAAGTGCAGTGCATTATGAAAGCAGTCGGTGCCAGTGGAGACGCCTGTGTAGTTGTCAGGACTGGAGCGTCGATGGGAAAAGAAGTGTATTAAGTGACACGTGTTATGATAAATGAGCTTGGAGCAGTTTGGGGATCAGTGACAATGCTGTAATGTGCTTGTGCAAATCGTTTAATATTTGACATCAACGCTTCCATCAAAGCAATCTTTTTTTTTCCTTGTGTTTTAAAAGTTTCGGTGACTTTGTCAACAACATTTTCATATTACATGCAGTTATAAATGTTATGTGTGTGTCTTAGATTTTTTTTTTTTTTTTTCAGGTGGCAAAGAGTCCACACTGTCCTGTCTACGTCTCATCATGCCTCGATTGTTCCCCAAACTCTGCTTAGTTTGTCTGTTGTTGTTGTTTTGGCTAACTGCATTACTGGCTGTTAAAAAAGCTTAACACACATAATGGTAAACAATGCGAAGGCTCAGAATGCATTAGATAAGTGAGCAAAACACTAACTCAAGCAGGTCTAAGGCAAGTGGTAAAGCAAGACTAATGCCGGTCTAGGATTAACGCAGGTCTAAAGCAGGACTGAAGGAGATCCAAATGTACATTTCCCTTCACACTAAAGTCAAGTTATTGTGAGTATTTAATTGAATGTGAAATGTCCAATCATGTCAAAAAGTCTATTATTTCAGGTCTGACATGTACAGGAGCTTGCACTGGACTCCAAACTGTAGTAGAACTGTTTGCTCCTGATGAGATCATTACCTCCACTTGTAACAATCCACTAATATTGCTTTTTCATTTGCACTTTCATTTTCTAGTTACACTTAAGTTGTCCTTAAAATCCCTCAGCACCTCAATCTTTATCAAGTATATCGCTCTCTCTTCGTCTCCTCACCTGACCTCTACATCTTGTTATCTTCAAAACGACTTTTTCACAACAAAATAACACCTGAATCCACGGCAACTGCGAGCAAACTTCTTCTGAAAGGCACTACTCAGCTTTGCACTTAATATCTCGATGCCACTAGATTTCAATTTGCTCTCCACAGAAAATCACACTTTGCTCTCTCCAAATTTGAATTAGCCGACTCCCAGTGAGAGCTCAGGTATAGCTTTGAACGCATTCTGTTTGAAGACACTTTCTGCTTTGTCATAAATCCTCTACCACCCGCAAGGAATCGCCCAAATTCATTGTCTCTGCGCCATTGTTCCACCAGGTCTAGAATTTATTGGTTCCTTCAGCTGTGGTAATTGCTATTTGCCTTTTAGTTGGAAGCAAACACAATGCACGATCCCGGGGGAGCACATTAATATGCTGCTTGTTGTTGTCTCGCACAAGGCAGATCAGATGTTTTTATTTTGCGACTGATGAATTATTTTTATGCATGTTTATGATATTTATACTTAAAGCTGCCATTAGTATCTATTTGTATGCAGCAGTTTTGTGAGATATGAATGTGAGACTGTGAGGTTACCAATCAGTGCAGAAAGTTGACATTCTTTTTCTTCTTTTTGGTGACACATTGCAAGTTTTAAGTATTATAAAAAGTCTAAACCATAGTTTGTCAGTTAAATTGAGCCTTGGAGACACACTTTTTTGCATGATTAGTTCTGGTTGCTAACCCTGTCTAAAGATTCCATATTCTGTTCATAATGTTGACATGTTCACATAATGTTGTTCTGTCATCAAAAGCTAGTGTAGTAGGACTTGAGACTGCAATAAGGACTGCACAATGCTATTATGCTGACACTGATAAATGTGTAAAATTACAAAGGTGGTCTTGATTTATTTGTCCTCCGGTTCATCAGTGTAAATATGCTGCAAACTAGAGGCCAGTCCATTCATGTTTTATGCACTCAGTTTTTCAACGAGGGACAAAATGTGCACTTGTTCTTCGTCATATTGATTTGTTTACACTCCTAAAGTTTGCTGTATTTCAATTCTATTTTTGTGTTTGGCCAGCCAAGCTACAAATGCACAAGTCAGGGCTTACTGTAAGAGCTGACGCAGCAGACAGGAGCAGGCATCTGGACTGGTACACAATAGGAAATCAATTTGATAAAGCAAATAACTTGTGTCAGTATGGAAGTGGAGTGACTGAGTGTTTGGGGATGTGACTAAACGTTTGGTAAGGCTCTGTAGCCTATAGAGTAGCTCAAGTAAATAACTCTGGACTAATGGTTTGCTAAGCACATTGACCTTTGATTGGAAGAAAGTTGGTTTGCAACATAATGATTGTTTTTTTAAAAAACTTCACTTGGCTATTTTTGCAACTGCATTTCAAGTTGTTCTAGGCACAGAAACATCTGATTCCAGGTAAGGAAGATTAATCCACCAATAAGACATTTTACCTTCTGCAAAGCTCATTCCCATGTTTAATCCTGACTCTGACACCAGCAGAGGAGGCATGGTTTCAATGTTCATGTTTAGTCCTGACTCTGACACCAGCAGGAGGGCTGGTTGCTCGATGTTTTTAGTCCTGACTCTGACACCAGTTAGGTGAAAGGCTGGTTCATGTTTAGTCCTGACTCTGACACCAGCAGGAGGCTGGTTCATGTTTAGTCCTGACTCTGACACCAGCAGGAGGCTGGTTCATGTTTAGTCCTGACTCTGACACCAGCAGGAGGCTGGTTCATGTTAGTCCTGACTCTGACACCAGCAGGAGGCTGGTTCATGTTTAGTCTGACTCTGACACCAGCAGGGGCTGGTTCATGTTTAGTCCTGACTCTGACACCAGCAGGAGGCTGGTTCATGATATATACAGCACTGTTTAGTCTCTGCGAACTTTCTGTTCTGACACACAGCAGGGGCTGGTTCATGTTTAGTCCTGACCGACACCAGCAGGAGGCTGGTTCATGTTTAGTCCTGACTCTGACACCAGCAGGAGGCTGGTTCATGTTTAGCTCCTGGCACCAGCAGGAGGCTGGTTCATGTTTAGTCGTGACTCTGACACCAACAGGAGGCTGTTCATGTTTAGTCCTGGCACCAGCAGGAGGCTGGTTTGTGTTTAGACATGAAAATGGTCCCTGTATTGTATGCTTTATTCATCAAAGTACCAACATAATCAACTCAAAGGCAGAAAAATTGTATGTGATTCTTTTTTCACAATTCCATCCCACTTTATTTGCCACACAATAAAACATGTCAATCGCCTTTGATTTCCTGTATTCTTGTGAATTATATCTTTCTACTTTCAGACTTTCTCGTTCTGTCTACGTCCTAGCGCCTGCTAGCATGTGTAATTACAATCAAACACGTCGCTGTTTGTCCTCAGGCTCTGCTTTTCACTTGAAATGCTGCCAGAGAAAGACCAGTAATGTTACTTTAACCCATGCCTTCCTATAGAAACAGATGTGATATACTGTACACCAGGAGGTCATATCCATTCTAGATGCTATCCAATATAAACTCATCTTTTCTATGCTGTTCTATGCTTGAGCATTAATCTATTCTATTCTTGAAGTTATCAAACAAAAGCTAGTCCAACCACTTAATCCTGGGAATTGCTTGCCACGAACCATCAGAAATGGAAAGATAAAAATGGACTATTTATAGACACATTATACATTTCGAATAAGCCTATAAATAATTCACTTTTTATCTCCCCAAATGTCTTTCTTGAGTTGAGATCAACCTTGGACAGGATCATAAGAAGCTCTGAGTAATCTCTCTTACATTTAAAAGTGTATGTGTTGTTAGTTATTTAGCGCTAATCTTCGGGGACTAGATGTGTGACTGCTGACACGAGAAAGTAATGATATCTTTTTTTCCGGACTGTGTTGTTTGTGTCTCTGCGGGGCTAATTACAATAGTAGAAGTGTGAAGCTGTCAAATAGAGCCAGGATTGTGCCGGTCTACGCTCCAGCCTCGTCTCTCTCCAAAGAAACAGTTCGTTGTAGTCAGAGCACTTCTGTTGACGTGTTAATTCTTAGCTGTTGCATATGCATTTTGGATTACATCTTTAGGCATGTAGACAGCTGTTGTAATGATAATGGGGGCTTGTTTGAAACTTTAGAAACTGACAGAGAGAATATACACAATGTAAAATCCACTTTTTTGAGTCATGTTTTAAAAGTGTTTATAATCATCATTTGCTCAAAGTTGTGATGGATTGATTATTGCATGTTTGAGTGATCTTGTATTGTCCTGCAGCTGATGTTTGAGTGCTTAGAAAAGTCCTGTTTTTACCTATTACAACCCTCTTATTTGCATTTACTTGCATTTATTCTAAGGAAAAAAAATAGATTCAGAGAACTGATCATGTAAGGATGTAGGGTTCAAAATTAAGGTTCAATGAGGCTGAGACAGTGCAGGTAACAGGACCGAGGCGGGCCATAATCACCCAAAACCTATGAACCCAATCATGTGTTGAGCGGGCCGACAAGAGAATATAGTCTTAAAGGGGACCTATTATGTCAAATTCACAAGTTTTTAACCTTGTTATAATGGCCTTCCTTCACCATTAGTTTAATCAAAGTTATATTTGAATGTTGGAGAAATCTTGTATTGTTCTTCAGCTGTGCACAGAAATCCCCGGTCTCACCTACCACCTATCCCCTCCCACTTGTCTGTATTTACTTGTTATAATTCAAAAGATTAATTCTCAAATAAAGCATATAAAATTCCATAATCACTTTCTCAATAATAATTTGTTATTTAAAATCTTTTGCTTCGTACAGTTACATTTTAAAATGAAGAGGCGGGCTTAACAGTTCTGTAGTTTTGAAAGGAAGTCAGTAGAGATGTTCCTATTTTCAAGTTGTTTTAGATCAACTTTGTGTTTTGCAATGAACAAAGGGTCAATTACTGATCTACATATGTTCTATTTTCTTACTAAATATTAATAAAAAACTCAATAGGACCCCTTTAAGAGCCTTTTACGCCTCCGTACACAGACTGCGAGGCGAGTTCGATGTGAGACACGTAGGAGTTTTTTGGAAAGTGCCTTGTACACCAGCAAACTCGCACTGCTCCGAGTGACAAGGGCACATAAGCACTGCAGTCTGCGGGGGTGTGGGCCGTCAAACCGAACTTGCACTCAGTGTACAGCAGGGGTTATCGACGTGTTTCGTTTGAAGCCACGTGAGACGTTTCATTGGATTCACGGCCAAGTTCAGGTCTGAAGTTACAAAAATCACTTAAAGACCTGGTGTCTCAACTTCCAACCAACACCAAGCGTTCCCTAACATGCATGTTATTGGTTTGTGGGGAAACCGGAGTGTCCAGAGGAAATCACCCAGACACGGGGAAAAACATGCAAACTCCCCACAGAAAGGTTCAGGCTGAACCCGCAACCTTCTGGCTGTGAGGCCAGAGCACTATCCGCTCTGCCACTGTGCCGTGATGACAGTATTACAATTTTGTTGCTTTTTTTTAGAGAAAGAAAATGTATTTATTCAAAACCTATAATCACATGAAATTAGTGTGTTTCATAATAACTTTGTGCAAGTTGTGGTTTTACAAAGAAACCTTTCATTTACAACACTCTTTAGAATTAGAATTTAACACATACAGTATCATGTCAACATGGAAGCTCTGAGTCCAAGCCTTGATTAAAATATACCACTGAAGGATAGATCAATAAACCTTGTGTTGACAAGATAATAGGATGTCCACAACTTGAGGACTCTCACACTGTACTAAAGTCACTTCATTTTTGCATTTTTCGTTTTGGTCCTCACAGCAAGTTAACCAACTCAGTAATTGGTTTTATTAATTCCAGATTCCTCTTCAAATCCCGTATAACCCCATGACATTCCCATTTTCTTCCATTACTCTTCTGCAGTATTAAAAGAACTATTTATTTTTATCAGTGTTTATCACGACTTCTCAATCCAGTTTAGGGCTGTCAGTATCCCTACTCATTCATTATCACATCAAAGTTGTTTTATTCGAGTAGACTGGTGTGATTCTATTGCCTGCTCTGGAGATAATGAAGCCCTTATGCTGATCGGAGCACAGGTACCAAACAATAGTGTTCAAATTTAGCAGCCTGTGATAAGCAGTGCAAGGCCAGCTGCTGTCAGCGTTAGACGGTGCATCATAATCGTGCTCCATCTGGCATATGTGGATCCAATCTCGGAAAAATGTTCCTCTTGAGGGATGTGCGGGTCTCTGGAGGGCTTGGCGTAACCGCTGCTCTCATGTCAACATTTGAGATATTGCACTGGCTTACTTTTAACATTACATTTTAGCTGAATGTCTCGAAATGTCAAACCGCACAAAGGAAACTGCCTCAGCCAATCAGGTGGCACGAGCCCGAAGAGATAAATGACGCTCTCTAGGATGAGGAAGTAAAATATAATATCTACGGTGTTAAAGTTGCACAAGCTTGTTGCTCTATTGCCTCTGCCCTCCTGGGAAAACAGACCATTTTTCTTTTGGGCCACGAAGCAGAAGTCAAGCAGAAGCCAGAGTAAGCCAGATTGGCAATATTTATCTTGTTCTGAAGAGGGACCGAACACAAACATGGAGGGTCATTTTAAACTGCTGGAAATACTGCCAAGATGGGCTAGCTGGATTGTATCAATATCAAAGTGAAATTGAGCATTTCATTAGCATTTGTTTGATGAGTTATTGGAGTCAGCGGTGAAATAAAAAGCAATGTGAGTTAAAATGGCTAAAAGAGGTCTGCAGTGGTTTTATATCGAGGGCACTAGGGGAAGTTTTAATAAAGACGAAGCATGTTAACATTGATCACTGCCACATTCCCAGTAGTAACTTAATGTACTTTTTTTCAACTGCATTCTTGTTTTGTGTGTGCGTGCGTGTGTGTGTGTGTGTTTGTTTTTATCACCTTATAGGGACAACCACCGGACAGCACACTCTACAAGTGGGGACCTGAATTTTTGTCGGGACAAAAAACCCGGTCCCCACAAAAATGACAATGTAATTGATGAAAATAAGCTCCGGACAACACCCTGTACAAATTTGGGAAAAATCCCCACAAGTCAAAAAACCTGACTTTAAGTGTGTGCCCACACACACTGTGTCTATTTTAACAGAATAGCGCGTTTTAGAGGGGGATTAATGGAGACACTCAGTCCGCCTCTGAGGCACTCTGCTCTGGATTTCTGGTAGGGGGGTCATTGCTCACTCTCATGCCCGGGGAAGAGCACTCATCCCCGGCTAGGTTGCACGGAGGGTCGGCCCCTGTCCTCCGGAGAACCAGACAATTTTCTCACCCGATTTTAAACACTTTAATTCGGCATGGGGCACTTCTTAGGGGCATGGATGGATGCAGCGTGACCTGCTCTTTAACCCTGGGTGGGTCTTAAGCCAGAGCACCGTGTATTTTTGACAGAATAGTCGGTTTTAGAGAGGGGGAATCCCGGGACATCCAGTCCGCCTCTGGTGCACTCTGCTCGGACTGGGTTTTGGGGTTATACACCCCCTGAGTTCCAGAAGAACCAGGGTTGTTTCAGGCTTGATTTTACCTTGTCTAATAAGATGCTTTGCTTGTTTTAGAGGCATGGATGGTGACTCAGATGACCTGTCTGGGTGTACCTCATCGGGCAGCCCTGCTTTCGTTCCTGAATTCAGCGACAGCGACAGCGACAGCGATGGGGACAGTGGAGATTCATTTAATTCATTCATGTCAACAGAAAGCAACCTGCCAGGAAATTCAAAAAATAGACCCAGGACACACTCAAAAAGCCCAATCCAACATACCAATGACACCCCTTCAGAACAGCAACAAGTACCAGAAAGTAGCTCATCACCTCCTTGGACAGTCCAACGCCAACGTTCACTGTCAGTGCAGGCAGTAAGTACAAAAGCAGATGGGTCTCGCCAGTACAATAAGAGACAATATTGCTTGTTCTGTAATAAAGGATTACTGAAAATAACTCGACATTTGGAGCATGTTCATAAAAATGAACTTGAGGTTGCACAAGCCATGTCTTATAATAAGGGATCAAAAGAAAGAAAGCTCCATCTTGAACATCTTCGAAACAGGGGAAACTTTGCTCATAATGTTGAGGTGTTAAACGGAGAAGCAGGTGAACTTGTTCCCCGGAGGAAACCATCAGTAAACACAGAAGCCCAGGATTACATGCACTGTGTTCACTGCCAAGGCCTATTTAGAAAGAAGATTCTTTTTAAACATGTCTCAAAATGCAAGTTTAAGCCTAGCGGTGAGCCAAATCGAGGAAGAACGCGGGTTCAGGCGCTCTGTGCATTTGCTGTACCACCACCTCCGGGCGTCAAACAAGACTTCTGGAAGCTGCTAAGCAACATGATAAATGATAAAGTTTCTTCCATAGTGAAAAAAGATCCATGTATTCTAGAATTTGGTGAAAATCTTTTTAGTCGTTTTGGCCATGATGCTGGGAAACATGAGTATATTCGTCAAAAACTGAGAGAGTTGGGAAGGCTTCTGTTATGCTCAAGAAAAAACCCGGCGCTAAAGACCATTGAGGACCATGTTTTGCCTTCAAATTTCATGCATGTTGTAGAATCTGTGAAATGTGTAGCTGGATATGACAGGCAAAACAATACATATAAACGCCCAAGTCTGGCTCTCAAATTAGGGCATAGTCTGTCAAAGATTTCAATGTTGGTTGAAAGTCGTTCAAACATCCAGAACAACAGTGTTGCAGCTAAAAATGCCCGTACATTCCGACAAATCTATGAAGCAAGATGGCATGAAATGATATCTGCAGCGTCACTGAGAACACTTCAAGAAGCCAAGTGGAATGCTCCACTTTTACTTCCATTCACAAGAGATGTCCAGGTGCTTCATTCATTTCTGGATGCAGAGCAGCAGAAACTTCACTCCACGTTGTCTTCTCAAGTGTCACCCCAGGACTGGGCTGGATTAGCAAAAGTCACCCTGACTCAGATAATTCTCTTCAACAGACGGCGTTCCGGCGAAGTATCAAAAATGCCTCTGTCAGCATACATGTCTCCGCATAGCCAGGATGCGCTGGAAGACCTGGGTGATGCACTCTCTGATTTAGAAAAGAAACTGTGTCAACACTTCAGAAGACTGGAGATAGCGGGGAAGAGAGGAAGGAAGGTGCCGGTTCTTTTGACACCAGCCATGCAGGAAGCATTGGATCTTCTTGTCAGCAAGCGGGAGATGTGTGGGGTTGTACCGGGAAACAAATACCTTTTTGCCAGACCAAAAGCATGTTCATACTTTCGTGGGTCTGACTGTCTCCGGCATTTTGCCAAGATGTGTGGGGCAAAAAACCCAGAAAGCCTCACCTCCACAAAACTGCGAAAACAAACTGCAACTCTGTCTCAAGTTCTTAACCTGAGCAACACAGAGTTGGATCAGCTGGCCGATTTCCTGGGGCATGATGTAAGAGTCCACCGACAGTTCTACAGACTTCCAGAAGGCACCCTTCAACTGGCTAAAGTGAGCAAGATCCTCATGGCTTTGGAGCAGGGACGTATGGCTGAATTCAAGGGAAAAGGCCTGGATGACATCACTATTGACCCAGAAGGTAAAGATTTTTTTGTCTATCCACACTTGAGCTCCAGCAGATAGCCAGGTTCCAGGTTAAAAAGCCCCAAATCAGGAACCCCTCTTTTAAACCCCAGAATAGTGGGTCTATGCTGGGCAGCAAGCTGGCCACTATCAGCTTCTGAGTCTCTGCCCAGGCCTGGTGCTCCTCTCTGGGCCAAGTGCTCTCACACTCTGCCTCCTGGAGCCTCTCCTCCACCTCCACAAGGCTCCAGGAGATCCTCACACTAAGTCCAGGTCAGGTGCACCTTACTGGGCCAACTGCACTGACACTCTGCCTCCTGGAGCCTCTCCACCACCTCCACAAGGCTCCAGGAGAGCCTCACACTAAGTCCAGGTCAGGTGCACCTTACTGGGCCATGTGCCCTGACACTCTGCCTCCTGGAGCCCCTCCACCACCTCCTCCAGGAGAGCCTCACACTAAGTCCAGGTCAGGTGCACCTTACTGGGCCAACTGCATTGACACTCTGCCTCCTGGAGCCTCTCCTCCACCTCCACAAGGTTCCAGGAGAGCCTCACACTCTGCCCAGGAAAGGTGCTCCTATCTGGGCAGGTGAAGACATACATAAAGTTTGTACATTTCGGCTTGACTAAGCTGTTTCTTTACTTTTAACAGATCATGCCCTCCAGGACAGTGAGGACGAGGACGAGAACCAGAACATAGAAGAAGATCTGGATGCTGAAATGCCAGACGAAACAAATGAAACATCCCAGCCTGTTACAATTGAAACATCCAGCCATCCTTCACTGCAAGCGGTCCAAAGACCGTCACGCAAAGGACCGTCACGCACCCCCACTTCAGCTCGCCGGACAGTCGTAAAGAGAACGTGGAACCCAAGAGAGGTCAAAGCCGTGGAAAAGCACTTGATGCACTTCATAAACTCGTGCCGAGTTCCGGGCAAAGCAGACTGTGATAAGTGCCTTCGGCTTGAGAAAGTCGCGCTCAAACGGAGGGATTGGTTAGCAGTGAAATTTTATGTAAAGAATCGAATCACAGCTCTTAAAAGAACAGTTTAATGATTATAATTTAATTTATGTTAATAAAGATTTAGTTTTATTCATTTTTGTGTGTCATTATTTCCTAAAAATTCATTCCAATAACCAGTGTACATGGTTGGGTCTCATAACTATCTCTATCCCTGAAATGTCCCCAGAAGTTTTTAATGGAATAAATGTTTTTTGAAGTCAAATTACTGCTAAGGAAATTTAGAGAACCATAACATATTTTTTGGGCTCCGGTAGAACCAGCAGAAAGGGACGTTCCCACAAGGCATGTTCTAGTCATGCGTCCCTACAATATGTTAAAGACACGTATGTGTGTGTGTGTGTGTGTGTCTGAAGCAGTACCACAGATGTCAACAAAGCAACACAGTCTCATAAGAAAATGTAAATATACCACATAATGTCAAAAATGTACTATAAGCACATTTTCACCTCTTTACAGCAATATGTTACAAAAAAAAAACAAAAAAACTTACAATAACCCCAAATTTTGACATTTTCTTTGGGTTGAACTGGTAAGTTTGGCTTCAAGTTACTAAAATGGATATGTTTAGGACTGGGGCTTGGGTACAGTAAGATTTACCCATTAAACTCCAAGAAAATGTCGCCATGTGGCTTCAACTGACATTTCTGATTATTTTATGTTTTGACTTTTCTAAACATATTGACGAAAAAAGGCATGAAACGTTTCTGATATTGTGTTGTATATCTCCGTTTTCTTGGGAGTCTGTAGTGTTGCAGATGGTGTTCTTTACTGTTGTGACCCAATTTGGCTTGGTGGGGTCAAGCAAGAAAACAGAAATCAAGGTGTTGAAATGATAAATGTGTGTGGTTTTTTTGTTTTTGTTTTTTAACTAAGCAAGAAAATAAATAGCAAAAATACATATGAAAAAAAAAAACCTAAAATAATAATGGTGTATTTGTGTCATTTACTGTGAGCATCACAGGAGACAAAATCTTATTCTTAGGTTGCTGAAGATGCAGATGACCAGGTAAGCAGACTTTTCCCAAACAGTTGGAAGTAACAGAATCTGGACATTTGCTAGCATATCCATCAACTCAAGTGATGATGTGTGGTGGGAAAAAAAAAGTCAGGAGGAACGGGAAAATAAGGAAACATGGGCCACTGAAACACAGAGAAAAAGTACTGTAGTTCACATTTAACACAGCACAGGTGTGAAAGTGCAGACCAGAGGTTGAAACATCTGTCCTTTACAGCCTCCTCAAATGTATCGACTTTACATTCATTCACCTTTAGTTTAAACTTGTGGTGTTGGCTGTGGTTCGCCATGAGCCATGTAATTTAATAATAACATGAAAATAACCAACCAGTCTCTGAAGAAAATGTAGATATACAACAAAACGTACGATAATCACATTTTCATGGGTTTTTACGTCAATATGTTACGAAAAGCCAAAGCGTAAAATAGCCATTAATTTTGGTTGAAGCCACCTAACCCTACCTCAACATTTTCTTTGGGTTTAACGGGTAACCTATCCCAAGCCCCAGTCCTAAACTTGAAGTCACGTGATTCAACCAAAATTCTTGGTTATTTTACTTTTTCACTTTTCATAACAAATTGACACACAAAAGGCGTGAAACTGTGCTTATCGTATTTTTGACATTTTGTTGTATAACTGCTTCGACTGTGTTGAAAGTGATTAGATTGTATTTGTTGTACATTTTGTTTTGTTCCTATGGGTTAGAATTAGGGGTTGAAATGTCCTCAAAGAGATGAATAGATCACGAATCTGAGTCAAGTCTCTCCACATGTGCAGTTTAAATATAATGAGCATAATTGTAACTAACAAACTTTTTTTACTGTATCTAGAAGCAGAATTAAGTGGCTTACAATGCTACTACATACATCACCTGTCGGCAGTTCATTATGCCCTACTTAGACTACTTTATTGTGACTTCAGAAGGCAAAGGAAAGCCCACAAGAGCTGCCATATGTAAATGCACTGAACCCCATTACAAACCATCACAAAAGTCAAAAACCATGACTCATCTTTTCTTTTTCAAACTACTTTGGGAGCGATGTAATAATCTTCTTTACCTGCGAGATTGTGCTGAAAATGCCTCTTTGCCACTTCAGAAGTCTTTGCAGTTGGAACAAAACCTGCTGGGAAAGGTTTTGTTTACCAGTCCCACCAGACCACCAATCAATACCAAACTCACAGCGTATTAGCCTTCCTGAACTGTTTAACACTAGCTGGCCTCCATTACTCAGACCAGTCAATGGTGTTTGTCACTTTAATGCGATTAGTACCATTTTCTATTAAGACTATCACGGCCTATCAGTTAGCCTATCAGCAAAGGTGCTACCTCGCCCATAACAAACCTTTGGATGGTTAATCCCTTATTGCTTTTGCAGGTCAATGTCTAATTTAGTATTAATTGTCCCGAAAATTACCTTATATCGCCTCCTTTGCCATGCCGTTTTCTATTTATTTCTTTGGAGGTTTATGTCTTTTTTTTTTTTTTTCTTCTAATTTAAATTGTGCTTAAAACAGATCCCTTGTGGGCCTCTTTTTCTAGTTGTATTCTGCATTGAAGAATAACTCTGTGGTACTGCTGCTATGTTGTTTTTGACAAGGCCAAGCAATGAGAGGGTTTTAAAGTTCTCCACTAATGTGTCAGAGCGTAGACGAGAACCACTTAATTCCCACCAGATCAAAATTTTGACTGTTTTGGGCATTGATCGTAAAAACTCAAAACGGTCTAAAATGTCTAAACAATGGCTCAGAATAAGGCAGTTCTAAAAGTCACTTAGTCTAAATGAGGACAAAACATGACTAGATTTGTCTATAAATAAAACAAATATTTAATCTACAGATGGCTTCAAGCACCACCGAAGGCAGCTTGAGTGTGCACCAGTATTGTAGAGCATACATAAGTGGAGAAGAAGTGTCACAATGAAACTTGTGTGGATTAAACTGATTGTAAAGGTCACATGAGAGCTGTATTAGATAAGACACACTTACACTCGTCCTATTAGTGACTGCTATCTCATGTCTTGTCTGGTTGCTGAGAGACAGAGCAGTGGAAAGTTCCTCACAAATGTTGAAAACTTATTCTCACAAAATAAAAATAAAAAAGTAAGAGTCACAGTCGTGTGACCTAAATTATTTATGGTATCATAATCACCTATATTATATATCTCCTATGTTTTCCGTATTATTGTTATTGTTTGCGTAATCTTGTGTTCTATTCCTGTTTTCACCTACCCCCAATACTGGCCTAAATGTTTTTATTTAATTGCAATTACTCAAACAAACATACATACATACATACAGTACATACATACATACTTGTTTTTCTACCTTCAAAGGCATAATGTATTACCCTGCAGCTGATGCTCCCCATGGTCAGAAAATCCCTGTCTTCACCTACCACCTATCCCCGCCCCCTTGTCTCTATTTAATTGCGTTTACTCACAATTTCAGATTCGGAGTAAAAACTTGTATGGTTCATAATTGTCATGTAGACACTTTCTCACAGCAATAAATAGTCATTTTTTAATCTGTGATTGAGAATTTAACGTTTTAATTTTACACTGGAAGAAGCAGGGCTTTTCTGGTTTCTGCCAGTTTTTTGAACTTGGAATGTTCAATGGGACACTTTCCGTAAAAGTCTTTATTGGGATCATTTTTTCTTGTGGTTTTGAACCAATGGACCAGCAAAATGGTAAATTATTGATCAGCATATGCCATAGTTTCTTCCTAAATATAGAGAAAAATCACATGTTAAAATTCTACTAAAGGTGGGCCGTTTCTGTTTTGCTGTTTGAACAGAAAGTCAATGAACCTGTTTATATTTCAAAGCCATTTTAGTGCCACTCTATGTTTTACAATGAACAAAATGTAAATTGATTCTAAGTTTATTACTAAACACATAAAAACTATACCTTTTCCATTTGACAATATTGCATGCCTTAGTGTATTTCACACAACACCGGCTGGACTACACACACAACATCAATAACTTCCTGGGCCTGACGGTTTTGGCTGCAAGGCTGTAGTGATGAGTTCAAACGCGGCGATGCCATTCTCCACTAGCTCCTCTAGACAGAAGCTCAATGGATTGTGTAAAGATGAGGCAGCCTATTCAGTCGGCTGGCAAGCATAAACCAGAGAATCCAATATGCCTCTTTCTTTTTTTAACCATATTTCAGCTCGGGCCCCGGGGGGAAACTCTGCGCTCGAAAAAATGGTGCCATGATGTACCGTCAAAGAAGAGGGAGGAGGTAGCTACGATTATAGAGATGAAAAGAGCGATACCAAGTGATTTTTTTTTCTTTAGCGCGCATCTTGCTTGTGGCGCTGTCATAAAACACTGCTTTGTGGATTAGTGATGTTAAATATAGACTGAATTCTGCTAGGAAAAGTCTCTAAGTGCCACTTTACAATTTCTCCTCTGACATTTGCAAGTCAATACTCAACATTATAATCCATTTAGAAATCAAATTATTATCACTCCGGCGTAATTGTGGAAAGTATTGACCATTGTAATCTTATGAGTCCCAGTGCTGCGTTGCATTCAGGCTTTTCCACTTGTTACCGCATTATAGATAATTCTAATTTTCTTTTCCTCCTCCAAGCTTTTTTCAGACCAAACACAATTAAATACTCTTGCTCGAGTCATTTTTCTCTTTCGACTCAGTTCCGCCCATAGGCCAAGATACATGCCTGTCACAATCCGTGGAAAAAGTCGTTAATATTCCACACACAGCCTAGCCTTGTGCTATATGCTAATGAAAATGTACCAGACCGCTGCACTGTTTCCCCCCCAATTCAGAATCAAATGCATCGGGTGTAGTGGAGTCTGGCTATTATGATACAAGAGGCGACCTGAATGCCTGCACTATGGTGGAGGCAGCAGAACAAATAGCTATTCTTAGGGGATCTGCTGAGGGGGCAAAGGTCGCTGACTGTTCATGCCGGGAAATCTCTCAAAAAGCTGTTATTTGACAGAGCAAATGCACCACCGGTTTGTTTCCTCCTTCTATATTTTCAACTCCAGTATATGGGCAGGTATGCGACTGTGTGTAAAGCCATGTGTGTAAAGTTGTAGCTTTTTTATGTAATATTGTAGCATCTGTATTGCCTCAGTACTGATGCGTTGTAAAAACAGCAATCTCTGTATCTAATATGTTTCAACATTTTTTGTGTGCAGTCAAAAGTCTATTTTCTAATAGAAATCACATACAGTAATGTCCTTTCAGATTTTTAATGGCAAATCATGTTATTCGTAAGAAAAACTGCCTTTTACTCACTATTTTAGAACATACACAACCTGATATAGAACTCAGTATGGCTACAATGCACAGTTTTATGGTAGGCCCTATTTGTATTTGTATTTGTCGATACGCAATCCAAGCATTTATAATTTCTTGGTTATTGAAAATGATTTCATAATCTGCTTTATGCATTTCCAAACTATTTGCACAGGATGTATTAATAACATATTGATTACTAACATTTGTGTTTGCCAATAAGTGCATAAACAAATAACCTTTCTCTGATAATGCTTTATGAATTACTTTACTAAGAACTTGCAGTTATAAACTTAGTTGTTTCATTGAGTTAATAACAGAAATTAGAATCCAGTGAAACATTATTTGGATATTTTATAACAAAGTACAATCTTATTAATAGGAAAAAAAACTGCTTTTGACCTTAAAGATTCTTCAAATTCTAGAACGTGAACATAGAATGGGACATGCTCTATTAGTTCTCATTAGCTTTATCATATTGGCAAAACTTCCTTGAAAAGTGTTTTGCTGTAGTGCCCAGGAGGCTCGGAAAGCATACGAAAGTGAGCAGCACATGAAAGTAAAAACTAGTAATAATAGGACAATTAAAGTTGAGGTAGCTGACTTTTTGTTAATAAATACACTTTGCCTTTGGACTAAAAAGTTCATGATACATGCAGCACTTTGCGCACTTTCTAAATTGAAAAATAAAGAATCTTAGTTCTCTTTAGGAGCTGAACGCAGCTCTCTGATTGGCTAAGCTTGGGTGGTCCTCTTCAGTTTCACTTTGTTGTTTGTAAAAAGAGTTTATGGCCGAAATTGCAGCCAAGGTGTAGAAAGATTTATAAGAAGTTGCCAGATCTGTAACCTTAAGTATGTTTGAAGTGTGAAAATCAGCTGCCCAACCTTTAAGACATTTTCAGACTTTTATCACTTTTGTTGTAGTACATGGTTTCATGTTCAACTGATTTCTCGCTGTTTAATAATTTAGTTCAAATTCCAAAGAGTAAGTAATTTATTAAAATGTGCATAATTGTCCCCTCGGGCTCAGTTTTCAGTAATAGAATAGATCATTCTTAATTAAAATAAAACATTGAATCAGCATCAGTGATGTAAAACTCATTACAGCTTCATGTTTGTCTGTCTCTGACTCTCACATGTCTTGTCCGGTGAAGTATAAACAAAACCAGATTGATATGTTTGCACTTAATTCGTGTTCGTATCAATCTCCCGAAAAACAATTGGGAAAAGTCTTGGCATTGCGTTGTAATACTTCAAGCTGATTGGCCGAAGCGTCACAGCAGAGGTGCAAACAGAATAATCAAACTTCTGCTGAATCCAGTTGTTTTGGAGCTTTGCCTTTGGCTTCTGCCCAAACCACAGTGATGCTGTGCAAAGTAACTGTATGTCCATGGACTCAAATATATTTATGGAGCCAAACAAGTCAAGGCTGTTGGTCCAACGGTGAAACTATACAATCTGTCTCTGTGAAGTATTTTGCTGTAGCACTTTTGTATTGTCCGAAGGTATGCAGCTAGTAAAAGAATGCTGTGTTTTCATATTTACTCTATATTGTTCATGCCACAATTAAACGTCAATAAAGTCAAAGTAGTTCCTTGCATATCTTGTTTCTGGCTGTTTTCAAACACATCTTTTTTGTTGCCAGGCCTTATCTGGAAGTGTTCTGACATTATGCCTTCAGCGCCTCTCAGATTGATTTTCGGGTCGGACCTGTAGGATTGGATCGTCCCACACTCTGGGAAACAGCATGCAAGTAGCTGTGGAGAAAAGCAATTAATGAGATTTTGGTTCACCATCGATTGGCTGAGCTCAGAGAGAGGGATGTTCTTCAGACTCCAACTTTATTCTCAGATGTAGAAATGTACTGCTGTTTTGTAGACAGATTCAGGTTACCACGAGTTTAGGAGAAAGAGGTACATTTAGTGTAATAGGATGGTAGCGTATGAACTGAAAATAGGCTATTACAAATACAAATGTGTATGCGTTTTCTTCAAATGCAACTATATTGGATATAAATTAACTTTTTGTGGTAAATTTACTTAAAGAGCATTAAATGATATTAATTATATAAAAGATAAAAAGGTAAACATTAGTTACTTGCAGTTGCATTTGGGATATATTTTCAAATCATTAATTTGTAATGCTAAAATGCAAAACAATAACACTCAATTGTTTTCATGCTCCATGCATTTGCAATTGTCCAAGAAATTGTCCAGGAAGAGGCAACTATGTGCATGTTAGCTTACCTAACAGTTTGAGTTCTTGGGCAATAGTCACAGCTTCACAGAAAATGTTGTACAGAAATAGTGACATGTTGTCAACCAAAGACACTCTACATCAAGGCTATTTATTCAATTGTATTTGCCAGTGGACCAGATTTTTCAGAGGGCTAGAAAACTGAACAACAAATGTGTTTAATATCCAATATTCACAAACAGTTTGAAATAATACTACTTACTAGAACAATACAGTTTTCAGTGAGATAAATGCAAAATAAAACAAGAAAATGTCACAAAGAAAAAGAATAAAAGCAAGACTTTGCCAAAACAAACCCAGTGTCAATACTTCCTTCCGCACCTAGTTAATGTAAATATGTTTTTATGTTATGTTGAGAATGTTCATTTGTCTTCTTTAAGTAGAATAGTTTAATTTTCTTCTATATCTGTCAAAGACTGAAGTCACCATCGAAACATGTAAAGGTATTTATACTTCAGCCTTGTCTGATATAGAAGAAACTTTCAACCATGTTTGTATGTTGTTTAAGAGCAAGCAATAAATAAATAATATAAAACAAAAAGAAGTGCTGTAAGAACAACAAACAGTCTATCTAACAATATGATCCGGTCCATTTGATCATGCAGAGCCAAAGCATGCTAGTCATCATTTGAATAGCCCTGCTCTACAATGTTGGCATTTGAAAATGCTAAGGTTCTAAACACATTTAACCACAGTTAACCAAATGTAAATAACTGTTCTACACATCATACTTTTTCAACATTAAAAAACACAATATGTCTCCTTAAAGATAATTCCATGTGTAAAACTTCTGAAAAGTCAAGATACTGTTCTGTAGATATTAAAATACAGCATGTGGTACTAGCATTAAAGTACTTTTTTTTTCCTGATAATTCCTTACACTATGTTATTTTTTCTCTCTAATTTCATGTTTTATTGCCTATATGATACAGCAGGTTTAGGGTTTAAGCTCCAAGTCCACATTCACTTGTAGCTGTTGAACAATAATAGAACATATGCACCCTGAGGAAGGCACATCTGAGCAGAAAATAATAGCCATGTACTAATAAAGGCTTTTTAATAATCACCGTTAAGAGTGCCTTGGAGTCGTTTTGCCTTTTCCATCATTTTGGCATTTTCTATATTATTAATGATTGAACAGACCTTCTACATTAAGTTGAATCAACTCATTAGGGGTCAATCTGTCTTGTCCAAATCAACTGGTAAAAACATCACAATCCTCTGGTCTTCCATATATATTTTTTTGCCAAAGTTTCACAAATTGTTTTGCACTTTTCCTTGCCTGTACCACACAGATACAAGTTGTCCCCATTCTCTTTACAGAACTGCTCCTCGCCTACAAACTGCTCATCTGTCAGTAAAGTACAGTGCTGACAATACACGGTGTCACCGGTGAGAAAGCCGACAACACAGAGGAGCATGGCTAATGTATTTTTGATGCAGCCCTGGCAACCACTTCTCAACCACAAAGACAGGAATGACTGAAGGAGCTGTGTGAATCTGCAGGTCTAGCCTCTGAATACGTGTTAAGTGTCCCATTAAAATGAATGTCCAAATCACGAGGGAGAAGTCCAATTGTCCGTCCGGCTCCTGTAATCTTTGTGCTCTCACATAGCCACTTATCTGCTCTGTAGGAGGGCAGGGCTTCACAGGTGCCACTTTTTCTACTTCCTCCATCTTGTCCTTGAAGAAAAAGAAAAGTTGCACTCTTAACCCAAAGTGGAGTTGAACAAGTTTGTCTGTCAATTTAGAAGTAGGTTTACCGTATGCTCATTGTTATAAGTGGCAGAGTGGTTAGCATATCCTGTTTGGAAGGACTTTTCATTAGCTCTCTGTAAGTTTTTAATGTCCAAATCTTTGTAGGTTATGAGAAATCTTGATAGCTGATTTAGGATTAACTTTTATCTGTCGTGCACTAAACTGCAGATGGTTGGTGTGTTTTAAGTGAGGGGGTCGCAGCAGTACTCAGTTGCACCTTTCTAAAATCCCCCACTAGCATACCGACACGGCTATGAGCATTCATCCTGTTCTCCCCTTTCATTTTAACAGGATCGGGACTCTAAATAAAGCAAGAGTACCGCCACTTCTTTTTATACATTTTGGAAAATTTGATTTGTCTACTTCTCTTTTTTTTTTGTAGTAAGAAAGTTTTGGCGGCAGGACTACTGCCTTCATCAATCGGCAAGAGAGGTCACCTCTGACAAAGGAGGAAGTCCAGCTTTGTCGCCTTCTTGGACATCATCTTCTTTGTCGTTGTCTTCTTCGTCGTCGTTTTCTTCGTCATTGTCTTCTTTGTCGCCTTCTTGGTCGATGTCTCCTTCGTTGTCCATCTTTGTCATCGTTATTGTCGTTGTCGTCTTCGTCATCTTCTTTGTTGTTGTCTTCTTTTGCGTTGTCGTCTTCGTCATCTTCTTGGTTGTTGTCTTCTTTGTCGTTGACGCCTTTGTCGTTTTCTTGGTTGTCGTTTTGGTCGTCTTTGTCATTGTCGTCTTCGTTATCTTCTTGGTCATTGTCTTCTTTGTCATTGTCATCTTTTTCATTGTCATCTTGGTCGTTTTCTTGTTTGTCGTCTTTGTCGTGGTCATCTTGGTCGTTTTCTTCTTTTTCGTTATCTTCTTTGTCGCCTTCATTGTTTTCTTGGTCTTTGTCGTCTTCTTTATCATTTTCTTCATCTTCATCTTCAAAATAAACTGTTAGGCTCATTGTCACATTAAAAAGAAAAAGAAAAGATATAACCTTGTTTTCTGTCAAATCAATCATTCTGGGATAAATTGAGATCAGTTGTACTCAAACCTTTGAAAATGACAAAACAAGGTGACTTTTATAAGGGCACTGCCTAAGCTTTGAAAATGTAAATGTCTCTAAAACTAATTTTTTGTCTTTCAGGCCGTGACTATTATTAACACCAGCTTTATTGTGTTGCATATTTAGAAATTTCAGGTGGAAATTAACTTGTGTCGAGGTTTTCCTTGTGCAGACATCGGTTGCCAAAACTACAAAACCTCAGTCCAGCCACTTGTTTGGGCTCCAAAGTGTTAAAAAACAGGGCGTTTTAGTAAAAAATAGTATGAATACATATTATTAACTGTTGCTTCACAAACATATGTAAATGTTTGTTTCATGCGTTGCAGTTCAGCCATTTTACTAGTTTGTCTGTGTGTTTGCTGAGCACATAAAAGATGCTGATAACACAAAAATACAGCCTAGTAAGTAATGGTTATTATTATTCTGCATACAAAAAAAATGACTTTGCCGACATATCTGTGCTGTTTCACAAGGCAATTGCATAAATGAATTGGTTTTGGGATGGAGTCATTTTCCGATAGCTGGTTCTGTCAGCACTATATTTCCCGGTGTAGCTTATCTCTAACTCACTGCCCCCTCGCTCTTCTTCACAGGAAAGCTCTCTGTAAGTAAAAGCAGTGGAGCCGCCATGATGCTGATTTATTTCCCCACCCACAGATGTTCCCATATGCAACCTGCGCTCTCTTCATGTAGGGGCCATATCTCACACTCCGCCCTCTGCTTCTGGGTCTGCGCCGAACCTCAGGGGCCCGCTCCGCTGTCATTCAGCCATTGAGCGGACATTATTGAGGTAGGTAATTGGCAGGGAGCCTCATCTCTGGAGGTTTCCTTGGACCGATCTGTCAGAAGACTGTGGGACTGCTGCCATTAATCAGTGGGGGATAAGGGGAAATGGGGCGACGGGGGCAGAGGCGCCAAAGACCCCTTACCTTTTCCTTTTGGCCTGACAGAAAAATCCTTAACCTAATCAAAGTGCCTGCTCTAATCTACACTTACCATCTAGGTCTATGAGGAGGAGCACAATGGAGGATAAGTTACTCGGAGCAAATGCGAAGATAGTGTGCGAGAGCCTGTCTTATTACAAAGTTCTTGGAAACTTGTACAGCACATTCTTAAACTGATAAAATAAATAGTTTTACAACTCTAGTCACTTCTTCAAAGAACTTTTCAAAACAAATACTGCTGTTTTAAAATGCTGGCTGGCGCTATTTTTGCTTTCCTGGCAATGTTTGTGATGATGTCGTCAGCTCCCATCTGCACACATACTTAAATGTTGGATTATTGTGCCTAGACCTTTACAGTAATGCACTAATTAAGAGATCCTGATGAAAAAGAATTTTAAAAGTCAATAGTTGTAGGAGCCAAATTGTACTTCTTTCACCTGTCCTCTTGGTGGCGCTGTGGACTAAATGGGTCATTGCCCATTTGCTTATAAAAGGCCCAAAGTTGATTATTTAGGTGCTGCTAGCTCAAGAGGTAACATATTTCTTATTGTGTCAAATGTGTATAATGTGGATTTATGTCATGGCAATTGTGGTTAACTGTGGATTGTGACACTGTGGATAAGAATGGATGAATATGTATGTATGTATGGGTATGGGTCGGCTTTTTTTTTTTCTTCATAGAGAAGACATTGCGTTATAGAACTTTGCAGATTATGTGTGTAAAACCCCATGGAGACGAGCATGTTGAAATACAAAAAAAAGTTTAAAGTTATATACAGCATTTGGAGAGACAAGCCTGCTCACTGTCATAAAGTATTTTTTTGATTGTTTTGTTTTTAAATATTATTGGATAATTAAGCCACTAATAGTGAAATCAATTCTCAAAATATGTTTTATTCAATACCAGGGAACATTCTAGGAAAGGCATTAACGTCACCATAAGTTTCTAACAGAAAGGCTACATAGTGCACCTTTAAATTTCCCAGCCTACATCCAAATCAGTTTTTGACAAGTGTGCAAACTAGGCAAATCTACATCTTTCAGGTCACAATAGTCAAAAACTCAAACAGCCCAATCTTGCCCTTTTGTCTTAGCCTTGGTCTTAATTATTCCTCTGTTGGCCACTAGTGGTTCTCTCCAAGCTCTATACACTGTCAGGTGTGGCTCCAGCCAGATGTGAGGGTGCAGTTTTTTTCATTGAACCTGACACATGCTCACGCCTGTGACAAGTGAGCAGCTGCTTTAGGATTACAGGCAAAAGTGAACTGTAGCAGCAGCTTCAGTTTGGAAAAAACTGTAATAATAGAAATCTATTTGGTGAAAATCTATGTACTTGACAGACTTTAACAACTTTGTCTAAAAATGTGTCTTTTCTTTTACATAAAGCTTGTTGACTTAATAATAAAGATAATCAGATGTGAGAGTGAACATGGGTCAGTGTGAATGCTATGGAAAGGCCAAAGAGGCCATCATGTATTTATTAAACCATTTTTTATGTGTCAACACGTTAAAAAAATGTTGGCCTCATTTTTAAACAAAGTTGATAAAGTCTGTCAAGTAAATAGACTTTCACCAAATAGATTTCTATTATTGCAGTTTTTTTTTTCAAACTGAAGCTGCTGCTACAGTTCTCTTTTGCCTGTAATCCTAAAGCAGCTGCTCACTTGTCACAGGCGTGAGCATGTGTCAGGTTCAATGAAAAAACTGCACCCCCTCACATCTGGCTGGAGCCACACCTTCTATACTGACAGTGTATAGAGCTTGGAGAGAGCCACTAGTGGCCAACAGAGGAATACTTAAGACCAAGGCTAAGACCGGCTAAGACAAAGGGCAAGATCGGGCTGTAAGACTTTTGTGCAAACTGCCCTGAGTACAGCCACATATCTAGTTAGCAATGCTTTATATTTGGGGGCACAGTCTACTGTGGGGGAAATTCATGAGAAAGAATCATATGAATTCATTGGGAGCTGCATCTTTCTCACTCTTTAAAAGACATTTTCTGACGGTTTAAGTCACAACTAAGTCTTAATGGATGTTATTGAGTATAAACAAATAGTTGTAAATTACGACAGGCGGCGCTAGCCATCTCTTTGTGTCTATAGTTGTCACAATATGTCTACCATGGCTGTCAAAGTTGTTGAGCAATGAGTGATAAAGTTGTTGTTTCTCATTAGAAAATATAACACTTTTCTCCCCCTTGGAGGTTTGTTAGTGGGCATTCCCTCAGATACTGACTGTATCTTTGTATTACTAGACCAATTACAACACTCCTTTACCTTTAGACCACCCTCATTCTCATTTTTGCTTCTTCAGTAGTGGCCAGTTTGCCCGCTCTGCTTGAAATGTGGTTGTGGGGCCATTTTAGAGGTTTAGTGTCACTAGGTAATAGTTCTTCACAATTCAAACATGACCTGTTGCTGATAACTTACTGGCAGCTTTCTTCTTCCTTATGCATCTCATGTCTGACTGGACACAAATGCTCTTAATTCATACCCTTATTTCTACAAAAATTCTAATAATGTAAACTAATTAAAGCTTGAGAACAACACAAAAATACATCACACACACAATGTTCAAGAATGCTATATAAAACAAAACAAAAACCCAGTTAGACAAGTTAGTTTTGTTTATGACATGAATGTCTTGTATCCTTTGAATTACTCTGACAATCCCTTCCTATACACAGAGAAGCAATGGGTATTTATCTGCTATGTTTTCTGCTTTCTTTTTGGTCTGACTAATATTACAGCGAGATAAAGCGCCTTGCAGCAAAACAAAAGAATAAATCCCCGGCCCAACATCCAATCCCATATGTGATCGTTGTTCTCATTCCTTGAAATACGCCGCCCGACGTTGTTTTGCAAGTCAATAACGCCGTAATTGTGTGCCGTAAGTAGGCATCATCTCTGCAGAGGTCAGGCTAGGGAAATCATTTCGTGGCCATTTGACTTTATGTTTTTCTCGGGGAGAGAAAGAAGGAGAGAAAGAGAAAATGTCGAGCGGCGAATGCAAAGTAGCCTCCTCGCTCAAAGTGATAGCAGACTGACCCTTCCAGTGAGGTTACTCCTAATTTATTTGTCCCCTTTTCCGTAG
The DNA here is from genome assembly GCA_038363315.1 of Mugilogobius chulae. NCBI lineage: Eukaryota > Metazoa > Chordata > Actinopteri > Gobiiformes > Gobiidae > Mugilogobius > Mugilogobius chulae. The sequence continues at coordinate 20,886,400 of CM076416.1, forward strand.
CACAAAAGAAGCCCAGGAAGTGAATCATAAAAAATCAAGGTTTCTTCTTTTCAGTCTTCTTGCCTCATTCTCTTTTAAATTACCGATTTTGTTCCTGAAATAGCAGCGTGCCTAGGCTTTAATCAGACTTGCGATCTTGGTCGGCGCCCTGCTTTTGGACACAGATGGTGGTGAGAACAAAGATAACAGTTGGCGCTTGAAGATTTCCGAATGACCCACAAGATCAAACTGAATGGCAGATATTTGTCATAAACAAAGCGGCATGAATTTTAAAGCAGACGGCTCTTTAAGAGATAAGGCCAGTGCACTGTGTTGTTCCTCATAGGCTTATTTTCATGGCATAAATAGTGGCTCACGTCAAAACTGCGTCATGGACTTCAAAATTACAGAAGTAAAAGTAACCAACCCATAAATTTGTGTTTTTTTTTACAATTTAAAGGTTTTATGGCCTGATGACTCTGAAAAATATAACATGGGGGGTTCAGTAAATCAAGTTTACCTGTAGCATTATTGCATTACATACAACAGTGTCAAAATACAAGTGAATTTAGATTTAAATACTTGAAGTATGATTTCTTAATTATTATAGTCATTTTTTAAATATATATTTTAAATATATAAATATACAGTATTTTGCATGAATATTGATTCTTATTAATGCTTTGGTCAGTATCTGAATTTCAATACTTAGTATGCAAAGTGTTGGTAAAAAAATATACATCTGATGTGTGTGTTATGAAAAGGTATAATACAAATAGTGGGATTATTTGTTTATCAACACAAGCGATGTGTGTGCACCCAGTACTCAGAAAGAGCCAACGCTCAATGACACAAGCTCTGGAAACAGTTTCATTGAGCAAAAACTAAATTTATGTTGCAAATTCAACATATGTCAATAAAATTCAATCCTACAACCCTTAAAAGTTACATTCAGGTTGAGAAAATTAATCATCTCAGGAATCCTCGTAGATGACTGTTGTTATGATTTTGGGCTTTACAAAAATAAAATGATTTGATTTGATTTAAGGTGAGTGAAAAACTGTGAGAAAAACACCGTCTCAAGCTTCAGGAGCCAGACGTCCGTCATACCCGTCCATACCTTATCGAAACAGCTGCTCTTGTCCCATTTTGATGTTTTAATCAAAGAAGTTTCCTTTCTACATGGAGGATGTGCAGTAGAGCGAAAAGTGAAGGCCGATAATCCCTCTATATACTGTATTTGGGACATTGTCTTACCAAGAAAACAATTCTTAGAAAAGTATAAGGCAGGGGTACCCACACTTTTTCCCTTGATGAATCAAATTGAGCCAATTTTGACCTTGTTGGGCCAAAGATAATTTTGGTTTGCATTTAGAAACATTATCTTGAGATAGTTATGTTTAAACACATTTTCAGCACAAAACTGAATTGAAAAAACCTGAGCAACTCTTCACAGGCCGCAGACCCCACTTTGGGCACCACTGGCATAAGGTCTTTATTGAATGGGGAACATTTATTTTCTGCATTATCCCACCTGTCCAGAGCAGTACCGAGGGAAAAACATGCACACTTTATACTGAAACTTTGTACATTCTACACGACAAACCCATCCTCATTTGTGAAAGCGCTTTTAAAACATATGGTTATAGATAAAGACCTTTCTGCAAACACATTTCATTGTCTAGTCAGTAGCAATATAACCTCAGTGCCTGTGTTTTAAATTAACTGAACTGAATAAGGTTGATAGTTTTGAAATGTGTTTTCCATACACTGTATGTAGCATGTATGGTGCGTAACTCATTGCATGCAGGCTCTGTCTTTGACTTTTCTTGAGTGACCCTTCTTTGCGGCCCTTGAGGGATGATAAGCAGGTTCACATTTTGCCCCTCATCTTCGGAAGAATACAGATGTGTATTTTCTGACAAAGATGATGGATATTCTGACAGCTCCCATTTCGCCTATGAATTTTCAAGTGGGCCACGAAAACTCCAGAGGCCCCATGTCCCGCTTTCCGTTAGTTTTGGGGCTGTACGCTGCTCGTGTTTTATCATGCTAAATTAGACTTGAGATGGAGAGCAAGGTGACATGCCATTTGAGCAGATTGTAAATGGAAGCAGTACAAACGCAGTAGTCTTGGTGAATCATTTTGAATTTGCTCTGCTGTTTACCTTGATTAGATCTAACAGTCTGTTCCGTCATATTTCCGTAAAAATTGATTTTGAATAAAAAAAGAATAATTGCTTCATTGAGTAAAAGGAAAGCCAAGCGTACAAAAACATGGAATATTGAGCTCTCCTGCAGTCAATCAAACTGCTTTTTATTACTTGAATAATCATTGTTGTTGCCATGCTGGTCCTGTTGATGTCTTGTTCATAAAGGAAGCCATTATATTTAACCTTGGCATTTGTTTGCGCCTAATTGCCGATCGTGCATGACAATTTGAAGAGCTGCAAAACAACATCCGTCAGGAGCAGGACTGGAAACTGGAAAACAGCTTTGTACGGACAGAAATGTCATGCACTGTGTGGAGCCCCAGAGACACAATCAACAAGGTGAGTGTATACAAGGATAAATGTAAATACTCTGAAGCAAATAGACATCCCTTGAGAACGCAAATGCATAAAAAAGGTTCAGTAATATAGAATTAATGAATCAAAAGACATGTCAGACATTCAGTTTGTTGCTACACCTGTATTATTATCAGTTTCAAATGGTAAAAGATCACTGTGCATCAGGCAAGAAGATAAAAAGATGTGCTGTGACGCCCTCAAATGTAATAATATCTGCAAATGCAATAAACTGCAAAAGTACTAACTTCCCCAAACATAACTTTTGCCTACCACAAACGTAATAGCACAAGTATTACTATTGTGGAAAGTGTGTTAAACAACTGAAAACAAAAGTTATTACATTTGTTTTCAGCTCTGATTTTTACTCCCCCACAAATGTAATAAATCCCCACAAATGTAATAAATCCCCACAAATGTAATAAATCCCCACAAATGTAATAAATCCCCACAAATGTAATATTTTTTACGTTTGGGGTCGGCAAAAGTTTGCGGGAAGTTATCACATTTGTATGTTTTTTTACATTTAAAATTAGCAAATTTTTTAGTAAGTTTTTATCCTTCTTCTGACCCAGAACATTACAGTTCTTTGATCCTTCGTCTCTGCAAAGAAAACTCAACAAGTCTTGTGAGGATAAAGAAAAACCTTGAGGAGAATCACAGTGAAAATGGGATGTCTTTTCATGCATGGACGGGCTGTAGATGTGACCAGGAATAATGCATAACCATTTAGAGATAAAGTTTAAGTCTGTAGAGTCTGTCAGAGGGACTGGTACAGGCTAGAATAGAGTAGTATTTCATCAGAGGCATCTGGGTTCTAGCCTTGCTGGAGTAGCAACATCTGGAACATTTACCAAATTTACAAATTAGAAATTAAAAAGTTTAAATAGCTTTTTGTATGTGGAGTTTTTTTTTAGATCCAAACATGGTCAGCTCATACACATGTAACCGGTTCTTATATATAATTGTTATAATTACATAACATTGTCTTTCTTCTGGCTGTTTTTGTTTTACATACCTGGCATGGTCAATGTGTTGTTGTGGTCCGCCGAGCTCGTCTTCGTGTGTTCCCAGCTGTGCACTTGTGTAAGTTGGGGTGTAACTTTTGTCGAAATCTCTTGGTGGGAGAAGATTGGTTTGATTTATTATTTTACCATAATTTTTCTTTGTGACACACTCATACTTGTATTTAAGAGCACTTATGTTAATTGGTTGTCTTTAATTTATTGACGTGGTCTGGGAATACTGTCCATTGTATCTCGTAGTTTGATTTAAGCTGTTTTAAAGAACAGTTTAAAGTTTGTCTAATGCTGTTCTGCTCATAAGAAAGCACTGGCTTACTACAGTCTAAAGTGTATTGGTCTGGACTCCCTCAGACTTCTGCTAAATCCATGTGAACTGCAGACTTGATGATGCATGTTGACTCCTTTGATCTCTGTAAGATATGCACAAATCCAGCTCTGCACAACCCTCATTTGACTCAAATTCATCTTGATCTTTCCCAAACTAGCCATCACAGCCAATTTCTCTTCTGCAAATCATCGTGTCAGGACCACTTTCAGAACCATTTAAACATTGAGAGATAAAGATTCACTCTGTTTAGTTTTGACTTGCCGATGCTGGTGAGAACGGTCAATTACGGCGTGACTTTTTCATTATTCTTTGATGTTCTTCGCTCTGGAATGAAAGCAAAGGGCCTAATCATTCAGCACCAGAAATGTCAATATCTTTGGAGCGTTGAGCTAGTCCGTGTCTTGTGAACTCTCTGTTGGAGCAGCAGGAACGTGTGATGTGTTAGGGAGGTGTTCTGCCCTCCGTCGGGTCAGGGCGGCTTTGAGCGATGCTTCTAATTCATGGCTTAAAGGGGAGTTCACATCCACATAAGCACCAGCTCCATGTGCTAATGAAGTGTTGCAACGCCTTAATTCTAGGAGATCTTCCCCTTTACAATTTCACACCAGAAGCTAAAAGAGAGTAAAAGGTAGGATGATTTGGAGGCGATGTGGTGTGATAAAGAAAACCATGCCAAATGTGTTTTAGTATTTTTTGGAATGACAGTTAAACAGTTGATTCTAGACATTTGCGATGCAACAAACAATCAGACAGTTGATTTACTTTCACTTCATAGAAACTGCCTGACATTGCACCAGGGGGTTTGCTTGCGCCATGGTACTTTTTTTTGCTTTAACAATCACTTCTTCTAATCACATCAGCATAGTCAGGAAGTATAATGTAAGTGACTGTGCTAAACTTACAAAGTAAAGAGACAATACATTATTTGTCACAAAGGCGAAGGAATTTGAACATGAACAGCCTCAGATTGGTTTGGTAGACACACGCTTTGTCTGTGTTTATGCAGTAATGCCATGACCGAGTTAGCATGCCTTTCCCAAATTCCTAATCTTAACCAAATTAACTCAACCCAATCTAACCCAATTCTAACCCACTCTAACATATTTGAAATATTACTTGCTATGTAGCCACCAATGTAAACTGATGAGAGTGTGGCATAACTGGGTTGGAGTAAAAAAAAACAGGTGCTTTATCTCTGTTTGCTGATTGGCTGTTTGGACTTCCTGGTTTTCGGGAACCATCTGCAAATGTGGAAATATTTGCACTAGATTCTGCCAGTTGCAAGCCGAATGAATGTAATGTAATGTTATTAACTTTTTTGTTTTGCCATTAATGGTGCACTTCATAACTCTCCTGGTAGAGTGGTAGTTTTCATATAATTGCTTTGCTGGAAATGTTTAATTATTTTACTTAAACACATTATACCCGATTTTTACAGTCCTAAAAACACAAACACACACAGATTTTGCTGGAGCTGGTGTCCTTGTTGTGGTTTGGTCAGCTGATGTGCATAAACAGTGTTAAGTACATGGGCTTGAGTTGAGTTGGGCTCAGATAGGCAGTAAATGATTCGGGTTGAGTTTGGGCAGTGCGTGTGCAGGGTTGAGTGCACTTGGGCTGGATCTCTATTGTGAGTTATCACCACAATGAGTTTAGAATAGCTTTTTACAACTTTCAGAATGCAGCGCGAGTTGAGGCACATTGGTATGGCAACAGGAGCCATCGCGTGCTAAAAAGATAGATACTGACAACTGCAAAACTTATTGGCATGGAGTCTTAAGTAATCATAGACTTAAGCATTCTTAAATATGTAATTGAAAATTTTGTCTTATAAATAAATAAAGCAAATTCAGCATTGCATGACTCTAGCAAAAATGTGCACTGAAGCCAGTTGCAACAAAACAAACCAACAAAAATCATTTAAAAAATCCAGCTCAATTGGGCTTGGAACTTGGTCTCAACCACAGTTAATTCCCAATAAACACATCCAATCATTAGCTTCCACAACTCCGTCACTTATTCCCACATATGTTCACGTCTGCAGGGTAAAGAGAGGCAGCACAATCACACAAAAGTCTTCATAAAACATGGTGCATATTGTGACGTTTTTACTCTGCATATTTTCATGAGCATGGCAGACATGATGGATTGGACGATCAGTCATTACCCAGCCGTTATTAGGAACAATCCCCTAGTTTCGTCTTCATTTTGAGACCCGGTGCACCTGTGTCTCCAGTTACACATCCATCTCAAAGCGGGCTATAATCCACACTTTTTAGATGATACAAAGTGAACATACTTTCTAAAGTTGTGCCCTTTCCTGAGCAACATATGTGCAGAGAAATGATGGTGTCCACAATGGTAATGCAGGCCAGACTTGTGAAAAACCTGTTTGGATAGGAGAACGCCTGGGAGCTCCAACAGGCACCAAATGTGTAATTATTGCCTTTTCTCTCTGTTTCCCCACAGTCAGATCCACTATAAAGTCTGCTGCAGAGTAATTAGAATCATTCCCTGTATAGAGCTTTGAATGCGGAGTGTTAGAAATGAATTGTAATGGTGCATTTAGAGACACATTTGAGCCATTTAAGTAAATATTAAACAGACTCTTGTATAGTTACAAAATGTGTTTAAAAAGTTTTGGAGCAAGTTTTATTTTGTACTGATTATTGACTGTTGTTATGTAATTGTTTCTAGCTCTGCATGTCAAAAAGCAAAATTGAGTAAAGTTTTGTGATGAGACTTTTGACTCTTTGAAAGGATTCAGACTGTTCGTTGAGTTTAAAAGAATTCTCTGCTAAGTTTCTGTTTACATTAAACAGCTTTTCTGCACATGCTCAGTATGCTCTTTCTCTAGTTTTGTGACTTTTTGTGCCAGCGTCACAGCGCCACAGTCTGGTCAGTTACATGCATTACACCGGCTTCAGTTTGTTTGACTGATTCGACTCATAAATTCTAAGACAGCTCCATGTTTATGCAGTTTGATTTTAAAATGATCAATGTTTTGGCTTTGTGTGGACAAGGTCATAGATGTGATCTGGAATCCCGTCCTGCAAGTCCAATGACAATGGAACTATTAGTGCTGATCGAAAAGCACAATTTCTTTAAAAAGTTATGAGTAAAGTAACTGAGTAAATGTGATGAGTTCTACATACTTCTGTCTTCCAATTATTTAAAATGTCTTTTACAAGTGTGTTGTTTGTTTCTAAAAGTTCTACCTATACTTCCATGGAAGTATAGACTAGAAAATGAGTTCAAGATGGCGGCTTGTTGTTTTCAATGTGCTCATTGACGCCGAAAAATATGTTTTCTTCATGTGTGATTTCCAGAATGCGGGCTAGCACCTCCCACTGTTGGGAGAAACATCATGGCGTGTGTTCTGCTTCTGACCAATCTATGATCCTTCAAGACCTGTTATAGGTTCCTCAATTAGTTTCAAATATTGAATGATTGCATTTGAGTAATCAATGCACTGAATCATTACTATAGCATTTCTAAGTTTCACAATGTCAATAAGACACTGTGAGATTTGAAATTTTGAAGGCTCAAAGATGTATCAAACTAGTGTGAATGAAGCTAAGATCAAATCCAGGTATGTTTGTTTTGAACAAGCAGAGAAATTTCTGTTTTACATCAAATACCTCTATGTATTTAGGGTTAGGGTTTAGCAACCTGTTCTCACAAATATTTATACCTTGTAATTTTAAAGAGCGTGAATGGAATTTCTATTATTTGCAAGCCTTGTTCATGTGTTTGTTGCTTCAGTTCGTGTCTTTGGTGGAGGTATAGCCCTAACCTAAGACATGTTGTTATTATGAATATTAACAAAACCCTAATCTTGACCAACTCCAAGCCTAAGATCTAAATTTACCCATTTTTGTAATTTCTGACCTAAACATAACCGTTAACCCCAAATAAACCTTCTGTGTACCTAAACCAAAACCCAAGAAAATGGGCGGTAATAGACACACAAGAATAAGAAGAAGCGCCAACATGACTCAGTTTTCATAGCATGGTGTAGACACAGAAAGTTGTGATAATTCTCCTCCATTATGCGGTTAGAAGTGCATTTGCAGCTCAGAATGCATTACGCAAAAATGAAATCTCTTTGTTTACATTTTTAAGTAGGTAAAACAATTGTACAGCATCTTTCAAACTTGGCATTGTTTCAAAATCCAAAATGTTCCACTTTGTTCCTCTTCAGAAGTGGATTAGTATTTTGTAACGCTTTTTTTCCTGTAATTTCTAAAATGTTCACCAAAACAAAAGTGCCTGGAGATGGGAAAATGACATGAGTGAACCCTATTCCCGAGAAATAGTTTCACATTGATTTAGCTCTGCACAACTGTACTCCAGTGCTCTCTTAAACACAACTTTCTATTATTTTGTCCATTCCCTCAGCTCCCATTAGGAAAAGCTCATAAAAGATAATGAAAATGGTCTTTTTTAACTAGATTGAAAGACAACAACAGCATTCGGTCAATACGAGTCGTAAAAGTCTGTGTTTTGGAGCTTTTCTGAACATGGGAGAAAGGTTCATTTGGAAGCTTGGGCATTTGAATAGTGTTTCTGGGACATAGTATAGTATAGTATAGTATAGTATAGTATAGTATAGTATAGTATAGTATAGGAGACAAGAAAAGTGGATTATATGCCAGTGATTTTAGACGTTTTCTAACCATGCTTGAGGGAACATCTGTCACTCAAGACAAAATGTACTGAAAGCTGTCAGACTGAGAAACTTGAAACATGAAAAATGTGTAATATGCTACATTATGTGTTGATTTGTTTCAATGTTACAGCAAAAGATATGAAGGATCTTTTTCTGTAAGAAAAAAAAGATGAAGTAAAATATCTTAAGGAAATAGCCAATTGAGAGAAGCAATGAACATATGTACCTAGGTAGTCTGATAAACAAAGAGGGAAATTGGGCAGATTGTTTAATATAAGCACTATAGCATGAACATATCTAAACCACATTGGAAATAGAATAACAAGCTTCTTCATGTCAATAAAAAAGGCTGAAAAATATCTATCTGGTTTGCAAAGCAATTTAGGTGTGTCTAATTTTAGTTGTGTTGAAAGCTTGAATAAAAAAAGTCATTTTACTTTATGTGTTTTTTATTTATTTTTTTTATTTAATATTTTTTTCTATTTTTAGCTTGTTTAAAGCTTGAATTAAAAAAAGTCATTTTACATTTTTGCTATTTCAGTCATTGCGGTGAACTAGAACAATTAAAGTAGATACTTATGGATAATTTTAAAGATGCAAACTATGATTCCGTGAGTCAGTTACTTCATGACTGGCACGAAACTAGATCATGATGGTGCTGGTCAACATCTTGGAATGGTATGCTATGACAAATATGTTTGTGCTTTGAATCTGTCACTCAACAGGAAATATAAAAAGTTCTGCATAATCCTTGCAGCAGAAAGTGCAAATGCAGCTCATACACATTTGCAATAAACCAGCCTGTTTTAATGGTCATTTCGGAATTGAGCCTGCATTCCAACTGGTATCTGTCTTGGTCTCGGAGGTTTAGGACTCAGTTTGCTTATGAAACACACTACAAACACAAAACCACTGATGTTATGGGCTGAACACTTATGCAGCAGGAGTTCATGACCAGCGCAGTGACCTGCCCCAGGCACAGTTTGCCAAAAGGACTCCACAATAAGATCATATAGACACTGATAAATGTAGAAAATGACAAAGATGGTCTTGATTTGGTCTTTATGGGGCTATGGTCTTGTCTTGGCTTGGTCTACACCCAGTGCCTTTCTATGTGGAGTTTACATGTTCTCCCCGTGTCTGCGTAGGTTTCCTCCGGGTACTCTGGTTTCCTCCTACAACTAAAAACATGTCTATTAATGCCTCCCCTGACCCTTCCCCAGGGCTCCCCTGCAAAAGAGATTCTTAATCTCAGTGGGACTTCCCTGGTTAAATAAAGGTCAATTAAATTAAAAAGACTCGGTCTTGTTTCGGTCTTGACCCTCAGTCTGGTCTTGTCTCGGTCTTGGAACACTGTGGCCTTGGAAAGGTCTTGGTCTCAGTTAGTGTGGTCTTGGCTACACTTTCTGTAAGTGCCATGTTTGCTTTGATTTGCCTGGGCAAAAGTAATACTGTGCACTGATTGGTCCATGGAAGTATTATAATAATGTAAGAACTGGAAGATGAATTCATGATGGTGGTACATTGTTCTCAATGGTCTGTGCTCAATAACCAACAGAGTATCACAAGAAACCGTATTTACACAAAAACAGTGTATTTTGAGCACAATTTCAGGTCTTTTTTTGCGTATTTACGTTACGCCGTATGTTTAAAACAATATGAAAAAGCGTAAAAATGACACAAGATTTCCCAACGTGAAAAAACTGTTTAGGTTGAAGCCACGCAGCGACATTTTCTTTTGGTGTAACGGGTACGTTTTCATTAAAAAAGTATTCATAAAAAAGAACACGTCCTAACAACTTTCATATATGAATTGGGACTGTGACTTATCCCATAATTACGCAAAACAGCCGTGAACTCGCGCTAATCATACGCAATTTACAATGCGTTCTGTAATATCGTGGTAAATGTAAGCTTTCTTGTGAGATTGGGCTCCATTAACACATGACGCAGAAACATTTTAGGCTAGCCCCTCCCACTACTGTGATGTTAGAAATATGACCGCCTGATCAGTTCTGACCAATCTGCTGTTCAGCTCGTGATCAGAGCAAGCAGTGTCTGATCCAGGTCTTATTGTACATCTATGGTCTGGACTCACAGCGGCCATCTTTGACCATATGGCAGGGCTCTCTCCAGATGGACTGCTCATATCACAGAAAGACAGAGAGTCTGATAATGTGTCATTCCAAATCCGTGTTACAGCATACAAGTCTGAGGTTAGTAAACTCCCAGGTTAGAGGCAAAAATAAACCACAAGTCTCCACGCACACACTTTAAATGCACAATTTAATATAGCGAGTTCTGTGTTTTGCCTACAACTAATTTATTCCGATGGCACTGCTTAATTAAAAACACAAATTAAAAGCATAATTAAAGTAACACCATAATTAAATTGTTTTTTATCCAAATTAATTTCATTCTCTGTGTAGGGATAATATGTGTGGCTGTAGTCCGATCATGCTCTGTGTACTTGTTACACTTGTTGAAGGCTTTTGCTGTTGTTTCTGTCTCTATGTGTTTAGTATAGCCTCTTTGTAGATAGTGCTGTGGTCAGTCTTTTGCACAAGGCATTATGATTTATGTTATAATGTAGGGGCATTAAAACACATCCTGCTATAACTGCTCTTGTGCAGTTTCATAATGGCATTGGATCCATAGCTATAAAAGAGCCAAGTGATTCTAAAAGTTTTTGCAAGTTTGTAAAAAAAAAAAAAAAAAAAAGCAAGGGGAAATGCGTTTTTAGATCAATTCCAAAACACTGATTGAACTGTGGCCTGTAACTTTAGAATCTAAAAGAGGCTTTTTCTTTATTAACATTTAAGAGTAAATATCCCTTGAGATGAATCATGTTGTTTTTGAGGGGTCCCTTGATTTGACTTAAATCCTAAATATGAAAAGTGATAAGTCTAGACCAGTGGTTCTAAAACTTTTCACACCAATTATTCTATTTCAGACATGAATTTACTCGACTCAGCCCCTATAAAACCTCCTCTCGTGGTTTCAATCAAAAGAAAAGATGCAAGAAACTGTTCTGTCTATTCCACACATTTAGCGCGTCAACTCAACACGATGTCATAGACACCAAAATATAACATTGCGTTACCATGACACGCTGTATGGAAACACATTTCATGGAAGCTTGTTGTGTCATGATGTTTAAAGGCTTTTCTTAGTTAGCATCTTAAAAACTATAAAGCTCAGATTGTAATGTCAAAAAGCTGCTTTTGTTGCAAGTGCAAAATCTCTATGCACAAAAACTGGCAAAAACAATGTAAGTGCTGAGGAAGATCCCATCCCATCTGTCCCAAGAAACGGATGTCTCTGCAGGGAATACATTTTTCATTTTGTGAGGTACCTTTGAAGAAACTTTATGTTTAAAATGTTGTGTCCTAAAATCTTTGTTGGGTTAAATAGGTTAACTGGCATTAGTATGACATCTATTGTGTATAATGAGATGACATCACACTATTATAAGCTAATATAATGCAATACAGATGAGGTCAGCGGCTAGACCAAAGAGAGGCCCTCAGGCCGAACTGGGCCTGAACACTGGGCCTGATTCTAATCTGACTCCCGTAGTGCTGAGATTTGTGTTTATCTGATATAATTTAGTTTCAGTAGCTCCAAAGTCAGGCTTAATCCTTCCAAAACATATTACTTTTTCTTTTCTTTTTTTTCCTCTAATAACAAAGTTGGTTAGAGGGAAAAAGGTTTGGCTCTCACTAGGTTAATGCATATTATTTTTGGTTTGACAAGGACAAACGGCTCTGGTCTAGAGACTAACACTTGTGAATTTCACAATTGCATATTACATAAATACAGTGTTACATTGGCTGGCTTAAAATTCTATAAAACAGGCCTAATCAATAAAGACTTTTTCACTTTATTTCCCAACTTAGTTTGTTCATTATGATTACAAAAGCAGCCCTATATATTTTACATCCTATCCCACTCTTCAGCTCAAACTTGGTGATGTTCCAGCTTTATCTGTCATTTAGACTGGTGGGAAAGTCTTGACTCAGCAATAAAAAACACAAAGTCTTTCCTCAGCATCTCCAGATATTCTCTTTGTGCTGGACTGTGATGAATGACCTCAGATCCTATCACAAAGCTCCAATGAAAAACAATAATCTACTGTAAATCTCTCTAACACCATGGTCTCTTTATGTGCACGAGTCATTCTTTATTATGGCAATTTGTACAATAAGAAAACCATAACTCAAAGGCCCACTTTTGACCACAAATAGATTAGAATTAAAAGCATGCTTTTGTATTATGGCTTTGTTGCATATATTTTTTGAGCTGGCATGCATGTCACAAATAATAAAAATCTTTTTTTTTTATTATTATTATTATTACAAATTTATCAGTACATGGAAGTGTATGTAGAGGCGAAGGCCCAATGTCACAAGCCCCTAGGTTACTGAGGTGCTTATCTTGACATGTGTCCAAAAATGACCACAAAATTACTGCACTTCAAAATATTTATTCTCAACAAAAATGCAGGTGCAGAATAAAAATAATATCCATTGTCACACATGGTCACGGTCAAAGACTGTGTCCCTCCATCAGCAGCACCTGCTGCAGGTAGTCCGGCCCTTATATGGGGGAGGGGAAGTGGTGTTAACGTCAAGACACATAAATACACAGAACCAAAATGGCTCCTACAGTGTAGTTTTGACTTTATACTTTTAAGTCAGTTTAAACATGATTTAGAGACGGGTACCTGATTGTCACGGATGTTAATATTCATATCTGCTCCAGATTTTTCTAGAGTTGACAAATCTTTCCAAACATGCAGCTTATGAAATGACTTTTTTTTTTTTTAAAAGGACAGTGAAACTAAAGTGTACCACTTAACCTCAGCCAATCAGAGCGCTGCTTTTGACTGTCCATGAGAACTAAAATATTTCATAGTTTGAATAGGAAAGGTCTGATTTTGTCACAATGTGCTGTAATTACTATAGATAGAAGACAATAGAAGACAAAGTTTACTCATTTACAACTAATAAAGTTAGGTATCCTACTTTTAAGAAGCTACAATAGTGTATGAATTGTTAAGGTTAATGCACAGTAGCATCATGAAACAGTGAAAATATAAACACTCATCACATGCAGAAATCAATACAATGGATGTAACAGTAGGCTATATGAGCCTATAAAAAGACGGCAACAACACTGTCCCCTCAGGCCTTCTTTTGTCAAACAGCCTAAACGTGACCAGCTGTGTGTTGCACTGTGGAGACATTTTATAGACATTTGTTTTGAGTTATTTTCTGAACACATTTCTATGGTTACTAAAACTATAGTTGACCTCATTATGACTTTTCTTTTCCACAAACAAAAACACGTTTCTAACATAATGGCCCACGACTGACCACAACAGCTGTATGCTGCAGTGGGCCTGAGTCGGTGCAGTGACTTGAGAGCCCACAGGTCCCTGCGCTCCATCATTACTCAAGCTACAGATGGTGCTGGTTTTGCATGGCTACAGCGAGCTCAGGCAGGAGGGAGCGGCCACTCACAGGGAAGAGATGCTTTTGAGCCAGACGCAAGAATTGAAATGTAGAGATGACAACAAAATGAAATTCCCCTCCCAAGAGCCTGGAGCGCCTCTCATGTTTGTCTTCATCTGACATCAATGCATTGCTTAGATTGTGTTCTGCTGCTATGGCCACAAGCTTTTGTCGTCTTCCTGACTGTCACAATGCATTTCAGATTGGTTCTTGCAAATACACTATTGGAATACAGTGATATGTAATGTCTTTTTTTCTGTGCATATACATTTAGATAGATATTTTAACATGATATTTGACTGTTTTGACACTACAGTACCTTCTTTTTAAACATTCATTCTGAGGGCCTTTCGAAGGGCTCCTGGAAATGTTAAATATAATATTAAAGTTGGAATTCTCTTGTTTCGAGTCAATAAGCCTGAGATAGATCGAAGGTGTTTTTTTTTGTGAAAGACAAACTTAAAACATTTAGTTTTAATTCTGAAGGTGATTTTTTAAGTTTAAAGTACAAAGTGAAATGGTTGATCTGACTTTAAATAAGAGGGTTTCAACCTTTTAAATGTAAATGTAACAAACATGTTTAAGTTAATAAGTTGACTTAAATATTGTAAGGATGATTTTCCAAGAAAGATCATTTGATGTGCAGTGCCTCCTCCTTGTCTTTTTTCTGCTCCAGTTTGACTGACAGGAAAACTGTAGCAGAAAAAGAAGACAACATTTTTCTGGCTCCACCATGTCCACAGTTTATTTAAGTATTTGTTTGTTCACCATAATAAGTAGACAACGACAACTACAACAGCAAGAACAAGTGAAAAGCCTCCAAGGATTTGCATTTTGCCTTCCAGATGTCATTGGTATTAAATGCATTATAGATGCAATGCCTTATCCATCTTGGATTTTTAACAAGTTTTTATAACTCATTGAAAAACATGCATTTTTACAGTGGGCATAATTGCTGTAACTTCATGTTTTGTAAAGCACTTTGAGTTGCTCTGAGTATATGAATTGTGCTCTACAAATACATTTGTCTTGCCTTGCCTTTATTTTTTAAGTTTAATGTCATAGTTTGTAACATTTGTAGGAACACCTGTTGTCACAGGTACAACACACGTTTGTGTATGCATCCATGATGAAAAAGACACCTGAGAGTAAGTCACATAAGCTCAGGCCAAAAGTGAGCCTCAAGTCAAAACATCCAAGCCACAAGTACGTCCAAAGGTCAAGTCATAGCTCATTGCCTAGTCACATGGGAAAATCAAGTCATGGCAAGTCATAAACTTTGTTAAGCAAATTTGTTGGAATATTTAATGACAACCAGCTACAGCAGCAACAGAGACAGTTATAAAGTACAAAATGAAGAGTACCAAAACCCAGTCCATGCCGCTGTACATCACCAAATCAGATGTACACATTTGTATTATACTGTAGTCTATTCAGAATGATTGTTAATTAATACAGGTCATTTTGTTCATCACCATCATTAGGAGAATATGTGTGCGCTATGTAAAGTTATTGTTTTAATTCTCCTTTTTTTTTTTTTTTTTTCTTTGGAATGTCATTGTTTTTGAGCGATGCATTTTACAGTTAATTCATGTAGGCTACTGCATATCTGATGCTATGACAATGTTTTAGGCCAAGCCAAAATGTCATGAAATTAAATTCAGCCATACCAAGTACCAAGTAATCTATCTCAAGTCACGTCTTAAGTCAACAAAGGGCAAGTCACTAGTCAAGTCTTTGAGGATCATGAACCAATACGTCACAAATCTCGATCATTTTTGGACATATTTCGATTACAATATTCAGACGACATTATTTCAAGCCAAACGTCAAACATGTATTTAAATGTATTACTTCAAGCTTAGAAAAATTGGGCTTGACTGGGTTTACTATAGACATTCATGGTCGACTTAAGACATGTGCTACCAATCGATTAGTTTATATAATATATATAAAACACATCTTTGAAATATTACAATGAAACCAATTGCCACTAACATTCATTTTCTTTTGCGTGCTGTATAGAAGCAGAAATGAATCTCCACACAGCCAATGTCAGTCAATCAGAAATCAAAAGCATGTGAAGAATTATCTTTGGCAGGAAACAAAGTAGTAAGTCAGAATCCAGGGCACGGCTGGGCTTGTGAAAATGTTTGCTCTAAGAGGATTACACAGGTGATTAATGAGGCGTGGAAGGCTTAATGGTTTGAAATGTCTCCACAGAGATTGATCAGATCAGACCTAAGCTCGCTGGAACATTTACCCTGTTGGCATTTCTCATCATATTTATTTTGTGTATTGCCAAAACCCGCCTCTGCACCCAGCACGCTCCACGCACAACTCTGGCCCTTTTAACATCTCACCCAGTTGTGGAAAAGGCTAAAAATGTATCCAAATAAAAATCTATAAATAGAGCGGCTCCAGGTCGTGCCACGGAGGATTGTATTCTCCCAGGAGTTAAGGTCTGTTTGTCTTTTCCGTATTCAGAGTGTGGGTCAGCTCGCTCAAAGGCATTACCTCCGCTGGGATCAATGAGGATACACCGATTATATTTCATTGCCCCAGGAATGATTTCCAGCTCTGGTCAATTGCATGAGCTTGTGATCAGATTACCATTAGATTACCAAGCGATTAAGAAGTTAATACTGTGATCCAGTGATTAGCATAATGTGTTTAGAACGTATTGGCATTTACAGACAGTACAAACAATTATATCTGACTTTTGTGTCTTTCAAAAACTTATTGAATTCATATTTTATTAGTGTCAATTTCTTGCTCTCATTTTATTTACTTTTTTTTTTGTCTATTTTGTCAAAACTTGCATAATCTGAAAGAAATTAGATTATATGCTGTAACTGCTTGCGTGACATTTCATGAATCAGATCATTCCAGAGATCAGATAATAGTCTGATTTTTGTGTGTATAAACCACTGATGTTCATGTTCATTGTGGCCATGCTTAGCTTCAGATCTGACAGGATCAGGCTCTGACACTTCTTGTCAATGATCTCTGACGCTAAGCAGGTTGGTTCTGGGCAGTACTTGGATGGGAGACCGCTGGACCCCAAGTGCCACAGTGGGACAACTAGAGGAGAAATTGCTGTTGTGTGCTTAGGGAAGACACATTGTCTAGCATGGATTTGGTGTGTATGTGTGTGTGAGAATGGTTGGTGGTTGGAGGGGTCTGATGGCACAAAATTGCAGCCTTGTTTCTTCAGTCTGCTCCAGGGCAGCTGTGGCTACAAAAGTGGCTCATCACATTATGTGTCTTTGGGTGTCTTGAAAACACTATAAATACAATGCATCATTGTTATTATGTTTAAACCTTGAAACTATCCAGAAACACTTTGACAACATATATTAAAAACAAATCCTTGTCCAGCATTGAAAAGTGGCGTTACATTTTGCCAGTAAATGTTTTAGTTTGGTAGATTTTTCTAATGACTTATTGTGCTAATGGTTAGTGCAGTGGCACATTTTCACAGCAAGGACCACTTCAGATAATATTTGATTTACTTGAACAAAGACATCACTTTTGAATGATGTTGTCAAATGTTCATGTGACTAGATAAGTTGTAAGAAGAGAGTAGGTGTGATTAGAAAAGCGAAGGCTCATAGCGTCGGCCTGTGCGTAATGACGCGTTTCCTCTCTCTCCATGGCATTCTGTCTGAAGCACAACACGCTGGCTCCAGCCATCCACCATGCTTGATGGAGTTTTGTATCGAAGGTTTCTACAATTGTCTGTGTGAAAATACTCATTTGTTCATTTGGTTTAAATCATTTTAGTTGTGAGAGTCAAGCCAATTACTGAGGAGTGCATACAATTAACCTCTTATTTAGCAAAGGAAATTTGAATTGTTATATGTTTGTATGTATACACTGGTTACGTTTTATCCCATCTTAATAGCTAGGCTATTGAGAAATTTACTGTTTTTTTTGGTGAATTTTTTTTTTTTTTTTTATTTTGCGATTTTTTTTCTTTTCTATTTTACTAAACTGCCTATTGTTATTTATTAATGAAAAAACTACATATATTGTCTAACAAATGTCAAGAAACTTAATTCCAGTCTCTGCCTAGTTTATTTTGGCACGGTTATAAAAATACTACACATTCTCTAAACTGAAGTGTATTGAAATGAGAAAGGCACCAAAAACTGTCCACAAGCCTATTTAACAGTAGATATAACCATTATACAGTAGTCTTTAACATGTCCTGATCACAAGAGTACTATCAGACTTGAGGTGCACAAACAGTGATGTGTATTCTGTCCACATGACCTGTCACGTGTCCACCTGCTTCCTCTGTCTGACTTCTGATGGATCCTGACCACAGCAGACTGCACAGCGCTGCTCCGGCTCTGACCCACTTGTCAGGCCAACACAATTTGGTTCAATTTCTCCCGGCTGCCAATCTTTCCTGATTCAAACGCTGCGGATTTGGGAACAAAACTTTTCCTTCCAGCCTGTTAGCGTTTGATGAATGTACAGGGAACAGTTTATGCCATTCAGAGCTATTTTAAAACTTACACTGTCACCCTGCGTCTCTGTCTCTTCTCGCCAAATTAGCCCAGACAGAATGTTCGTAGTAACTCACTCACTGCTTGCCAAAATAGGAACAAAATTATAGAACGTTTTCTTGAGTTTTCCTAATGCTTTTTGTTCTTATTAGCTTATTATACTTGACCAGATTACATAAACATAAGTGATTCTGAATGTCTATTGTGAGGTGACGCTGTAACTTTCTAGAAGCAGAGAGTGACAGTTGTTATGTTCGTTATAATGGAACACTGTGTTTAACCTAATCTTTCTTGCATTTATTAAATTGCAGATGTTTTTATTACCTTAATAATCAGATGAATACATAGAAAAGCGTGAGTGTTTACCTACAGGGTCATCTCTCTACAGATCTGACCTCGCTAACAGTCTGCTGTAGTTTTTCCATGGACATAGAATGATGAGATTTTGAATTTACTGTGAATTATTTTGAGTGCTTTTTTGCAATCTTTGGGGACTTTTGGAAATAACTGCTCTAGTCAAATTATTAATAACTTCATAGAGACAAAAGGTTCACAATTCACAATTTTGAGATAATCCATCTGGCCTTCCAGCAGCCTGATTGGTTTGTAGTCCGACACAGCGGTGAGTCGACCCAATCACATTGCAGCAGAGGGGGTTGGTTGCAATGACGACAGAAAGTACCGCTTGATTTAAACAAACAGAGATGGCGGCTCCTGTGGATATATGTGTTTCTGCTGTGTTTGATTCTGTTTTAGAGGAAGAGCAGGTGTGTGTGAGAATTGTACTATCCACTCGGACGTCGGATGTGCCATTGCGATTCATTGCTCTGATTGGTTAAGTATAAATAAGGTCAGCCACACACCCAATCAGCCTGATGTATTTCTCATTCAATGACCCACCTTTTCACAAAAAAAAAAAAAAAAAAAAAGCTAAACCGGTGTTCATTTGATTCATTCCTGTGATGAAAAGACCAAATCAGGTATAATCTCCTAAAACATTCTATAAAATATAATCAAATTATAATCTCTTGTAAATAATCGTTTTAATTGAAACATTATGTATGCTTTATAAAGCTACGTTTGGCCTTTTACATGCTATAACTAAATTCATTGAACCTATTTAAGAAAAGCATTTACTAATTTTGGCCCATCAATGAAAAAAATATGGGCTTGCCTGATCTAAAAGTATTTACCTAGCAATGGTTTTATCTTCCAAATGTTATTAAATTATATTTACCTGTAGAATGATGTCATGAGAACACAACCTATAAGAGGGCCCTGTCCTTCTGGTTGATGCTGTTTCCCTCTCACTGATGACTCTGGATTGTACTCTCACCGGAAAAGCAACAACATGTACTTTTAGGACTAAATACTAACAAAAAGCATCATTTCAGACACAATCTGTGTTCCTACAAACCCTTTGGCACATCACTATTTTCACATGTATGGATGTTTTTGCCTTTAGCACAGCACCTCTCCTCATCCCAAACAGCCATATACTGTAGTTCTTTTTTCTTCTTCTCACAAAGTCATGCCTTTATAATCAACTTTCTGACTTTCTGAGGAATGAACATAATGTATAAATTATGTGTAGAAATCTCAGCTCATACATTCGAAGGTGTTGCAATAGATTTTTATTATCTTATAGCATCGGCAAAGAGCCACAGTAGCAAGACGACAGAGGATATTGTATTCTCAAAAATCCATAAGGAACCATTGCAGATCTCCATGGTGTCTTATATTTTTCCTCCTCTGAACCCCTGCTGCTCGTGGCCCTGTTTCTCTGGTCGAATCAGAAGGGACTGTCTCTAACATGCTTGGTGTACTGCGATATTGCCTGTGCCTCAGTGGATCCTCTCTGCAATGCAAATACAGCCGAGAATCCCCAGTCTGCCTGCTATCACAGCTCCAACCTCATCTTACACTGACACGGAGAATCTCGAGGAGCGTCACAATTATCATCTGCATGTCATCATTTAGTTACATTTGATTAGTTTGCCTTCGACACTCCAGCGTGAACTCCATCCACTAATATATTTTGTCAGACTTGTCGTCCATGTTGTTTTTTGCTGACTAAATCCAAATTCAAAATGAAATAAAAAGTAATCAATGAGACTAAAACAATGAATAAATTTGCACATATTTGTTTGACTATAAATTGTCCAAAATTAATAATATGATTGATGACAAATAAAAACTGAACAAACATGTCCTATAAAATGCAATTTAATTATTATAGCAACGAGCAATAATTCATTTTTCTGGTTAGTAGCATTTTATTCTCAGCTAAATTAAAAATACTTTTTGTTAGAATAATTGCTTAGCTAAATTCTGACAAAATAAACATCCTAAAAGATTAGGAATAAAGCTTTAGCACAGTCAAGTCCAGATCATTTCAGTTTTTACATTACAGGAAAATAATTTAGCATGTCTTGTTTTAAGGAGTCATTTGCAGTCAGTGTCGTTGTGCAATGGAGTTTTACAGAGAGGTGTTTGTGTATCTGCCATGCAGTTAGGCAATTGGCTCACAGTCTTACCAAACATTATGCTTTGGTCTTTACCTACAAAAATGTAAATACTGTACTTTGAATTAAATATGTACAGCATATTGTACCTTGTATGCCACAAAATTCAGCAAGTCAAAGTTTCTGGTGTCAGACACTTGAACGGCAACAATACGCCACCTGATGCGTCTTTAGTTTCCTCAACACTGTTAAGCTCAGTTTATTGAAAAAAATTGTGACTACGCAGACCGTCTGTGTGGAAATCAACGGTATTTCAATGGCAGCTCTCTACTTCCCTCTCAAGCAGCTGCTTGAAACGCGCAGAAATTAAAAAATGTCAGCGTCTGCTCTGCTCTAGTCCATGCGTCTCCATGCGGACTTCACGTGCGAGAGGCATAAACCAAGCTTCATGCACAACCCGATTATAGCATACCTTTCCCAAATCCTTGAACTTCACCAAATTAACTCTCTTAATTAAACATAATCCTAATCTCACATAGAGTAACATAGTCACATAGGACAAAAAACAAATCTTGATATGAAGTATCTCAGCAGTCGAGTTTGAAACTTCAGTGTCATGATAACATAGTGCAAACATTTCTGAATACAGTTCTATGATTCCTCTTGCACCTCTGCAGACTTAAGCCTGAACACCCCAGAGTATTGTCTCATTTTCAGTGCAGAGCCAAAGCAGTCTTTGGTGCCTCCAGAGCGTTCCACAGGAGCAGTGACAAACTCATGGTAATTTGTGTCCAAAAAGCCTTTCATCCTCCCACCTCGCATCAGCAATCCTCTTGTATCTCCCATCTTTCTTTTGGCTCTTGTGCTTTACGTCAACAACATCTTTAATACAACAGACTTATTCAGCTTATTCCCCCGCAATGGCATGACTGGAACTTTTGGATGCATGGAATAGCTTTTTTCTATGGCCAATCTTTGTTAGTTACAAAAAAAGTAAAGATGCCTGGGCAACTCCATGTCCTGGCATCTGTGTTGTTGCCAAGACAAAACCGGAGGGGGAGTTTGGAGCTTAGAGGGGGTGATTCACTGCAATCTGCCGCATGCAACATGTGCCCAAAAGCCAAACTTGGGCCTTAATAAAGCTGGTTGGCGTGAAGCAATATTACTCAGCAGTGAAATGCCAAAAGAGATCTGGGGTCCCATGGGGAAAACTAGGGCTAGTCTGTGTCAGGTTTTCCATTAAAGGCAGTCCACTTTGTTCGCTGGGTTTTATCTTGTGTGAAATGCCAACACCACCATCGGGGCATCTTAGCACACTGAGCTATGGAGCGCTTTTTAGCTTTAATTACGTAAATATCAGGCGGTATGGATTTTAGAGCTCACAGCGGGCTTCAGAGCTGGTAATATTTAACTTTTAGGGGAAGTTTAAAAGTAATTCAAATGTCATAAGAGTTGTTTTTATTGGTTTGTGGCGGCACAGGACAGGTGTTATTAATCTGGCCTTCTTTCTTCCTTTACATCTTGAAACAATGGACTGATTCCTGTAGGTAGTTGTGCTGGGGTGAAACAGGGCATTATGGTTTGTTTGGTTCCTTTCTATTTTTTGTAAAGATAATCTTTTAACTCTTTCACAGCCAGCCTGTTCATGCCTTGACTCCCCTCACTGCCAGCCTTTTTGGTCATTTTAAACAATATTCACAGCCCCACTGTCCCTGACCACAGACATCAGTTACACACAGATTTAAAAAATAATCTGGAGGCGACAAGTCAAAACCAGGACTGTGAGATTATAAAACATATTATGTTGTATTACACTATTTTGTGGTGTTTTCAAAAGTTTCCATGACTTTAAGTACAAGTTTTAGCATCAAAGTTTACCATTACATCTACCACCAGAGGGCTTCATGGGTCTGTAGGTGCCATTATGTCTAAGAAAGACAGCTTTTGTTACTTTGTGTATATGCCTTTCCTGAGTGATCTGGGAACATACTGAGACTGCTTTGTGATTTTGCTTCACATGTCAAACAAGTAGATGTAAAAGCTTGTCAAGGCCTTTCCTCTCCTTCAGTTGTATTACAAAATGTCATATTTGTCATAATTTAAAAGATTTTCTGTTATTCAAATCTTAGTCTTAAACGTATTGTTGGTTAGGTTTCGTTAAGTCTGTATCTTTAGTATTATATTATAGCTTAATATTTTGATTTGCTGCTTTGTGCACACAGTAGAGTTTTATATGCTTCAATCTGAGAGATTGATCACTTATTGGTTATTGTTAAACCAAAATGTACAGTTGCCAGCCCACCCTCTCTGTAGACTTGACATATTCTGTGAATGCTAAAAGCTCATTATAAAACTATTTTTGTTACCTATAAACAAGTATGCCATTGAAACCATTTTGGAGTCATCTCTCTTTTTGTGGTCAGTCAATGGCTATGGGGCAACTTCACACCTCCCATTTTTCAAAATTTGACTTATTTGGCTGATAGTCCTTGTGGTGAATGTTTCTAGTCTCACAGCAGTTTAGTTGCAAATGGTGAAGAAATTGACAAAAATGTGAGGTTAAAACCTAATCCCTCCACACAAAGCAACAAAATGCAAAGACAAATCACACACAACTGACACAGTTTCTTGGAGATTAAACAGTCATTCTTAAAGTGTTGTAATTATCAAATCGTAACGTTTGTTTCACTAATGTGAATTTTGGTGCTTACACTTAATCTGCCAGATGTCTTAGAAAAAAAAAAAAAAAGTTTAAATTCCTATTTCTTTCTCCATGACTTTACACCTCAGCAGGCTATGTCCCCAAAAGATCATTATAAATCTCAACAAAACAGCCAAATTGGGAGAAAGCAACAAAAATGTTTAGTCAAATCTTAAATATGATCACGTTGTCACTCTGTTTGTTTTACTGAAAAAGTGGTCTTAACCTGTCAAAAGCACTTTCCAAAAAAGCAGAGTGTGAATGACTGACACATCATGATTAGTTCAATTCTGGTCATGTTTTTGGTTTTCCGCTTTGTAGCTCTAAATCCAGGTCACTGCTGTGTGATAAACGCAGCCATCTTGCAGTAAACATACGATTTTCAACACAGAATTTGTGTAAATGCGTCGAGAGAAACAAAAGGAGCGTTAGACAGCCGACTCTTTCTAGTTGTTCCAGTCATGTAAAAGCTTTGGTTTCACAAACTTCAGAGGATCTCACTGGCAGCCAGACGAAGCCCTTTTCCTCTGCTTTTTGCTCGGCGCACAAAGCGGGGACATGTGTTAGCCTTGTGCTGTCTGTGTCGGAGCAGCGTTCTACCTGCTCAAGGAAGTTTTATCAGACTGACTCCGAGGAGGACGCTGATGATGACTCTGCACATTTGTGTTTATGCGCGCTTAAGTTCAAACGAGACAGAGCTTTTAGGAGTAATGCAGAACTACAGAAGCCTTCATGTTGAAAATTACACTCAAGAGTATGAAATGAGACTGTGACTTAGAGAGGATTCTGAGCTTAGACTGGGAAGCGTTTAGTTTAGGGGTAAAAGCTCATCAGCACAAAGCCTGATGAGTTGTGTTTTTAAATTGCCATAGGCTATACGTTATGTTTACATATTCTTGTGTGAGGGTCACTTGTTTTTTTAGACCTTGACCTTTTAGGCACAATGGTATTTTATTTAAAAAACAATCCAAAAATATTAACTTTAAACTGTCAACTGGAGTTTGACATTTTCCAACATACAGAAACTTAAAGATACTACACTCAGTGCTTCTTAATAATCATTAGACTTCCTACATGTTTTGTTCATTTACCTAATGCATTCTGAGCTTCCAAAATGTTCATCACAATGTGTTTTAAGTTTTTTCACAGGAGTGAGACATGCCAGTATGCTAATGGAAGTTAGCCACAACGCTAACAACAACAACAGATGAGCTGGTGAACAATTGGGACATTATTAGACGTAGTTGGACATTTCATAAAAAACTAACTAGGAAAATTTATAGTAGCTAGGAACTTGAGTCTGGAAACATAGGGCCTGAAATGACTTTGCCCTATAGTTTTTTCCACTTAAATAGGGGTTTCAAAGTGCCAAGGAGTTTAATTTGGCTCGCAAAGAGGTGCTGAGATTTGTTAGGAGTGTTTGTCTGATTACATTTTAAGTAAAAAAGATGGTCAAATAAAACAGTTATGAAAACATGGTCAATACAATTGAATCACTCTCTTATAGTAAACACTCTTTATAGATGCAACATAAAATTAGTTTGGCCCTTGGCACGCTGCAAAATCATTTATATTGGCCCTTCGAGGAAAAATAACATTCATTTTGGCCTGCTGAGTGAAAAAGTTTGGGCATCCCTGACCTAAATGGTCACTATTTCACTGTATAATTCAGTCGGCAAGACACATCACAGTAACAGTATCACAGGACTCTTCTGAGGATGACTACAGATAAGTAGTCGAAACATGTAAAGCTGTGACAAAACATTTGGAACAATCAAAAATCCAAGTGGTGAGTTGAAAACACTGAAAAGCCATTGGTGTGTCTGATGTTTGAAACTTAACTTGTAGAGTTGATGAAACACCTGGAGCTAAGGCCTGTGCAGTCTTTTTATTTATTATGACAAAAAAAAAAAATAAAAATAAATAATTTTTAAGAATATTATTGTATTCTCACCTTCATACACATCAAAGAGCTTACAAAAGTTAAAATTCAAATTTTAAATGTCCATGCTGTGCGTAGCTTAGCAGAATTTAATTGTCAAAAACACATTACTGCGAGTGGGATTGCCTCTCCACAGATCTGACCTATGACACACTGCATCACCCACAGATAAGTAAAAATCCAAACTCTATAACATAAAGCCAAGACTAAACTTTGTATAAATGATCTTGATGCAAACTTGTATATGTTACCAGAGGCTCAAATTGTAAAGGGAGAAAGATTGGAGGTATACTTGGACAATACACTTCCACACACTCAACCTTCCTGCATGTAACTGACATAGACTTTCATGTTGCTGTTTTGGCTGCACCAGGGCAGCTTCTTGTTCATGTTCTTCTGTACAGTTGTATATGTTTTACTTTTGAAATGAAAGATTAAAATAAGCTTGCAGAAGGTTTGTCTCATGATGGCTGATGTTTGATTTTCAGAAAGATAGACAATCGACACTGTTCTATACGTGCCGGCCTGGTATTACTCTGGGGCTTGGGGAAATGGCCCTACAAACAGTAATGCAGTGTCATATAGGAGTTTATGGCTGACTATTTGCACAGAAGATGCAGCAGCACTAGTGGAGAGGAGAATGTAGCCCAAAGGGAGGCGTGCAGACTGCAGCTCTTCTTGCCTCATCACCCCCTCCATCCCTCTGGATAAAAGCAACATTTCTGAGACAAGAAGGCGCCAAGAACACAGATGTTAAACAGTCTGGGCGTCTGTAAAACATGTCCCTGAAATCAGGTGCAAATGGATGCGAATCACAATTTGGCATTCTCCTCCGCCGTGTGGTATGAGCTGTGAATCCATCTGACAGCGTGATAAGAAACGAGAAAAAATAAAAAATCCTTATTTTGTATAAAGGCATATTCCTTTTCAGAACATTTTTATTCACAGCCAATCATCTTTATTCTATTGTGAGCACATTGGTCTGAGTTGGGTTTTACATCAAAGGAGATTTACTTACGCATATTTAATGTTAAAATAGTCAGTCAAAGTGTGGTACATTAAGTCTTTTGACTATTTGTATAATTTGGAGCAAAACTACTGATTCCTTGTTTTTTTTTTTTTTATCAATCATTTAGAATTTACTTTAGGTCTGGTTTAGTTACATTTTACAGCATGTTTAGCTAAAACTTGGACCTAATGTAGTCTGATCTGGTGCTATAGTCGGATTGACAAATAAGTGATATTTTAAAACTAGTAGCACTTTGCGAAAAAATCTGACCATGGTGTACTGTCTGAAATGAATAATTAATAGTTTTTGTTTAATCAGGAGCTGAATGCAGCGCTCTGATTGGCTGAGCTTGGTGGTCCTCTCCAGTTTCACTTTGTTGTTTGTAAAAAGAAATTTATTTACCATAATTGCATCTAAAATGAATACAATTTGATATTAACCATGTGTCAAAGGATTTATGAGGGGAAGCTGTCAGAATGAAATCTAAATTGTGTTTGCTGCCCACCTTCAACATGAAAAGTTTGAGAACCACTTAATGTTAAGTGTTATACAAGTCAAATCTTACGTTTGAACGATTACCGTTAAAACATCGTCATCAAGACATCATCAAAAGTATATCGTTCTCTCTTGCTGAGTCTTTCCATTCTAAACTTTTCAACCTCAGAGCTCTGAAAACATCTGAACTCTTTCAGTCTGTAAAATAAAACCAAATTCAACAAACATTTCATTATAACTGCATGTTTGTTTTAGCATATCTGAGGCAGTCTAGCATTTGTTTATCTCGTGTTTATAATTCTGTCTGCAGAGGAAAGTTCTTGACATTATAATGTGCGTGTCCAGTTGGATGTATTGCCAAATGATCTGATACAGCACATTCAGTATCAGGAAAAACTCAGACATTGGACGATCTCGTAATGGCTCATTAACACATATTCAGACAAATTTGTGAATGATATTAGAGATGCTTTGTGTATTAGGTAAATGTATTATATTTGAGTTTAGCTTATGAATGTTGGGAGCAAAGTCAAAACTAACCTGTGTTTTTTATTTCTTTATTATTTTTGTATTGAGAACAGTTGTATATGAAATATGTTTTCTCTGTGAGCAGCAGGAGCACATACTGTAACTGCTCCTCTGGTGTCTACACTGTTTAACTCTAGTGAAAGAGCATTCATTATAGTAAATTTACTATATGTTTTCGCATTGCTCAAAAATGAACATGAATCAGAACGTGACATTTTACACCAGCTTGTGAAAAGCCAATCTTTGCACTTAGCATGCATCGAAGCCTCTATGTGGCAGATTTATTCCACCTTCCTGTAATTCACAACACACCATGATTGTTGTCTTACTGTTTGATGACTAAATTAGAGTGGAATTGATGGCAAATAAAAAGATCAATCTCCATAGAAAGTTGTGAATTGAATTGCAGGATGGGAGCTGTCTTCTTCAGACCGGAGTATTGAGCGTGCAGGTGTGCAGAGCAGACTTTCCTGTCACTTCACGTCCAGACGCTAATTTAGGCTGACACTGCCTATCCATCCGTGCGCTCTGCTGTTGTTTAGTTTAGGAAACACCCAGTTCAAACAGATTCTGCAAGTCACATTGGATCCTACATTATGCAATTCAAGCTAGATTTGAATTGGATTTTATATTTGCTTTAATGCAAAATCCTTTTTTAGGAACCTCTCATTTAAGATCTTGAAGTTGTTTGTCGAGCAATTTATGCATATTTGAGTAATCTCTATTCTAAAGTTGACATGACACCATTGCTTCATGAGTCCCCATTTGTTCTGCAATTTATTTTACACATAAACAGTGACATCAGTGGCATTCAGCTCAAAGATGAGGTGATCACTTTCTCTATGTTGTAAAGTGTTGTAAAGCAGATTTTGGATGATCCGTGCCTGGGTAAAGAACGATGTAAGTGCAGATGTATCAAGTAATGTAAAAATGTGTTCTATTGGCAGCTGGTTTAAGACTTGCTGCCTATGCATTAAGCTCACACCCACAGATTTCTGGAGGTTGTTGTGTGCTGGCTTCGTGCGCGCCCTGAATTGGAGCGTCGTTGCCCTGTGAACTCAGCAGGAGTCCTGGGATGTAGTGAACCTCATCAGTTATACCTGGGTGCTCTGAGCTCACTGGTGCCTCCAACGCACCAACGTTTTATTGCCAAGTATAACTCGGAGAATGAGGTTTTCTTTGTGCAACATAACTGTTAGGTGAACGGAAGATTTGACTTGCAGACAAATCTCAAAATGCAGCTGACACCTGACAAGTTCACGTGTGGCAGCTCCATCTACAAATGACACACACTGATGAGACTGTTTGTTGTGTGCACAGCTCCATTCACACAAGATAATCATCTGAACTTCTATTGTGCATATAGTTCATGTCTGGAAAATGTCTCCCAAATAGTTCAGGCTCATGTCATTGTATGTATTTGTCTGTGAATTGAGATTGATTGAAAATGATTGTGATGTTGTCAGTCTGAACTTGGTACAGCAAACACCTCAGTTCCATTCTATACATACTGACACTGAACACATTTTTTATTCTTGGAGTAATAAGTAGGTGGTCAGAAAACATAAGTGTGTGACATCTACAGCTTGACGTCAGTGCAGGAGCTGATCTTTTGACTTGTGTCCATTGCCCTTTACAACAGGAACAGTCCCTGAGAAAAAGAAGCTGGACAAATTCTTCTTTACAAAAGATGATCAAAACAAACCACAGAACAGTCTTGTTTTGAATACATTTTTTTTAAATGTCTAAAAGTGATAGATTTATTGAAAATGAATATTAACTGTGGACGTAGTAGAAGTCTCCAAAGTAGTCATCTGGACAGTGTTTCCGAAGATCAAGACGTTTCGACTCTCATCCGAAAGAAAATGACTTTCGGATGAGAGTCGAAACCTCGGGTTGATGAACTTAAAGAAAATGTCATCACCTGGCTTCAACCAGAATTCATGGTTATTTTTAACTTTTGTAAAAAGCCAAAAACCTGCTTATTGTAGGTTTTTGGCATTTCGTTGTATATCTACATTTTCTGCAGAGACTAGGCTGGTTTTCTGAGCCTCAGAGAGGTAAGCACAGACGGAACACCAACTGCCAAGGAAGCCATGTCAGAACAGGATCACAAACTCAAAAAGTAGATTTTACATATTATGTGTCCTTGCATAATATGTGGCTGGCCTGGTCGTGTCTGGCTGGAATCTTAGAATGTGAAATAGCTGTAATGGAGTGGCACTTAGCCCACAGACGTGACACGTAATCGCTCCAAGTCTCCCTGAAGTTGTGGAGGCAAATCTGGCTGAAAATCCTTGTGTGTGTGCAGAGCTTACTCTTCCTTTGTCTCGTAGCTTCCTGTAAACTTCTCCAAATGCCTCGTTCTCTGCATTTTTCTCAAACATTTGTGTTAAAAGATGGAGTTCACATCTTCACTGATAACTTTTATTATGTTTTGTAATTGGTTCAACCTCTGTAGACTCCAAAATATGAAAGAGAGTTTTGATAAACAATCTGCTGAAGTTTTTGGTTTGTGTTGAAGTCACAGAAAAGGGCAAGGTTGGGCATTGTCATAGTGGTCAGAACATCACATTTTTCCATCAACTTTGTTTTTGTTTTTTCTAAGACCAAAACATTTAAAAACAACTTAATCAATAAACCATTTTGAGAAGTGTCAAGGAAAATGAATAACATAATTAAAAAATACTACTTTATCTTACAGTAACAACTTCTAACCCTTTTTACTTCACAAAGCCAATCATGTCGGGTTTTCGTGCTGTCTTTGAGATTGTGTTTTATGTCCTGTGAAATAAGAGAAAATCCCTGCCCCGGCTATAATACATATTCAGTGGCATGTTGATGGCTGCTTTCTCCACACCGCTCTAATCCGCTTACACTTGCACCTTGACCTCTTATCTTAGCTCGCCTTACAATGACAGCCCCTAATTACAAATCAACAGCGTCGAGGCTGTGTGCTGGAATGCATTTGGAGGCCTGATGTGATGTTAGAACACATTTTAGCGTGCAGTTTACCGTGTCAGAGCTAATCCTATCAAATGGGAATAAGCACAGCACAATCCCAGGTCTAACACAAGCAGAGCCAAAGCGGTCCATGCAGATCCCCCTCACAGCGCTCACAAAGCTTATTTAAACCATACGGATAAATGTATCTGCAGCACACAGCACACTGTACTTTCACACACAATGTTTGCTTTGCTACTATGAAACACGTTTAGAATGGAACAGACAAACTCTTGTCTTGGAACTTTTTCACAAGCACCCGAGAGTTACATGCAGATTTGTTGTTTCGGACAAATTTATTTGCAGTGCTTGATGTGTCCTGGATTTAGCTTGAACATGGAAGTTTATTTTTCATGGAGAAATGTGTCTTTTGTAACGATCCATCATTCACTGCTGCTATAGAACAACATCTAGAATCCAGTAACTTAGTTCACAACAGATTGACGTATAGCACAGTGAGTGAGTATTACATGTCCATCTCTCTCTAAAAGCTGAAACACTTGAAGCTGACTGGTTATAGAATCATATCTGGGAGCTAAGAAATTCAACCTCTGTTAAATCCTGTTGAGAGATAAGTGACATCTTTATGCGCAAGGCTCTACTATGTGCATGTTTTAAACTAAAAGCATGGTCCTGTTCTAGCCTGATGTATCAGTTGGTCTCATTTCACTCTGTGGAAACAGACTGACGCCTCGACATTGGAGCTTGTTTGTTAGACGGGTCCTTTTTCGCATTAACCAATCACTGCTGTTTGTTTGTTACTGGACGTTATGTATATACTTTGACCAACACATCAGTTGTCTGGAAAGTACAGCGTAAACATGCACGTTGGTGATCGTTGCCATTTCTGTCGTGCAAATTTTTGGATTGAAGGTACATTATCAATAAATACATAAACACAAAGTGTCAAATAATTACAAAATAATCCACAAAAGAAGAGAACAATCTACTATCGCAACTCGGGTTGGTTCTGACCAACTCACTGTCTTTTAGTCATTCCGCGGCAACGTACAGAACTACAAACAGATCCTTGAATTTGACATCACCACTTAGTTTCTGTTTGCTGATTGGTCGATAGTCTCTCAAGCTTGATTCAAGCTGCAACAAGCATTGAATTTCCTGTCCTTGTTGCTGGAGGGAAATGAAATGAAGCGGAAGCTCTAGGTGGCGCTAGCCTGGCTGGTCATATTCTGACAGAATAGATCAAAATACATCAATCAGTGCCACAATTATTTGATCTTTCACACTGGCTTCTACACAAACAATGCCATGCTTTGACTTATCTGCAGGCGCACTGTGATTGGTGTAAATATGTTGGTTCCAGGTGGTAATCACATGCAGGATAGGTACCGCTTGGTAGTGGTCGGAGGTTGAGGTGCCGTCTATGGTACCCAGGCACAATTAAGGGGAATACCTGCCAGATTCTCAAGAGATAATTTTGAACATCTTTATGTTGATATAAACGTAGAGGATGGAAAAAATTTACACAGTGAGAACTTGTGCTTAAGTGCTTGTCATTGTGCTGTCTGAGATCCTCAAGTAAATATAATCAAGAATTGAATGACTATAAAGTCTTTCTCCTCACTGTGTAAGTTTCTCAACAGCAAAGTCTAACACAAATGGCAGCTAAACACTCTACGTGTTTGTCAATAGTTTTAAATCCTTTCATTTTACATGTTTAGAGGTGACTATAAAGATGTGTAAATGATTTTAAAGAAGTGTTTCAATTATATTGATAACAAAAGGGAACTATCCCCTCTTCGATAGTTTGGTTGACTTTACTATTGAGATGTCACATTATTGATTGACCTTCACTTATGAAGAGCAAACTGAGCGCACCATAAGTTAGAATATAACCAGCAGCAAACCCTGTCCAAATCCAAACTTCTGTACCAAGCTTATGTCGCACTGACCTTCTTGGTTGATATAAATTCAAGTTCCATCCCTGCAGCAGACAGAGGAAAGTTTATAAAACCTGTCTGCTCTATCGCCTCATAAGGCCATATCTGAGGCCACAAATTCTGCCTTATTGTCCAAACACATCACAGCGGACGCCGGTACATCCACGGCCTCTGCAAAGATGCCAAGTCACGCCAGCGTCCCAACAGATAAACAATAAAACCAGACTCACAACAAGTGTCCGTAAAAAGTTCACCTTTGTTTATCATCACATTCTGGATGACCATCGCTGTCTTCGGACTCCAGCTGATCAGGTCATCTCCTCAATCCAAAAACTGTGACAGAAAGGTTGAAAGTGAAAAAAAGTATAGGACAAAAAGGTAGAATTCTTAACTCGTCTGTTCACTTGGCAGCCTCAACTCAAAATCTTGTCTTAAAGTCGTCCATCAAGCAAGTGGAGCAAATAAGACAAGAGGTCAAACTTTATCTACGCAAGCAGAAAGCAGATTTACTACGGCGATGACAGGGCCTGTGACACGGGCCTAGGGAAGTGCACAGAATCTATCCCAACATCCTTTATGCAGCTGATTGATGGATGGCTAACTGGCCAGGGAAACACTGTCACTGACAAGCTAATAAAGTAGAAAAAAGTGTAGGAGAATTTATGTTGTCAAATTAGTATTATTGGCAACAGGCCCAAGTCAGAGAAGGAGTTACAGCCTGGATATGTATGTGGAGAGAGTACTGAGTAAAGTGTGTGTTTGGTTTGGTTCTGTACTTAAAGTGTATTTCACTTTGACTCAATGCATGATTTGAGAGTCCGAAACGGCGGTGGTTCGGCTCACTCACATCACAGCAGCGTGGTTTTGATGTCCAATCACATTGTAGCAGGGCGGGCTAACATGGGCGAGTCTAATTCAAACTAAACGAAGATGGCTGCTTCCTTGGATGTGGTGTCTGCTGCTTTTGATGTGGTTTTAGCATAAATACAGAGTAATTTCTTTTTGAAAGAAGAGCAGTGTGTGTGACACGTACTTGTTCTGTCCCACACGGACATTGGATACACCATT
Organism: Mugilogobius chulae; assembly: GCA_038363315.1. Lineage (NCBI taxonomy): Eukaryota > Metazoa > Chordata > Actinopteri > Gobiiformes > Gobiidae > Mugilogobius > Mugilogobius chulae. Next base: position 20,920,116 of record CM076416.1, read on the forward strand.
ACGATTTGTTGCTGTGATAAACTAAGCTCAAATAAGGTAGGCCGCTCATCCAATCAACACGAAGTATTTCACTAAACGCCCCGCCTTTTCTCGAATGCCTTCAGCGAGTCAAGTCCCAGATGGATAAAGTGAGAACTCAGATAGGAGTTCAACACATATCTGTCTGGCGTGTGCCAGGTTACTCTTGAGTCCCATTACTTTGGCATTTGATGAAGTAGAGCTAAAATCCATAAAAGGAAGTCTGATAATTTATGGTCGTAGAAACAAAGAAGAAGATCTCAAAGATCTACCTGTGACATCACAAACAAGGACATTCAGGACAGTGTTTTCTGAGGCTCAGTATGTCCAGATTCACATTTGTCACAAACATGCAGAAAACATTTATCTTACACTCTAAAAACAAATCTATCTTGTTCGTAGAAAAGTAAATAAATAAAAATCCATTCCCAGCAGTGAAATACACAGAATCATAAAATGGTGGGCGGCGACCAAAATAGAAAACTGGAGAACAATGTGCATGGCCTGATTTTGCATCTGACGTCACACACTTGAGTCAGAAGTGGTTCAAAACATAAATCATATCATTTTTAAGGAAAATGAACGACATGCTTCTTATTCTATCTTCTCATACTGAAAATATTTATATTTGGTAAAAGAAAATGTACTTTGGATACATTTGAGTGTAACTGACAGACCTGACAAAAATGTAAAAATGATAAACAACACTGACAAAGAATAGAGGCCTTTAGCACAGCATATTCCATGAGTTTGAAGGCTACTCTGCAAGAGATTTTCTAATTAGTTTTCTGCAGTGCCCAGTGGACAAATAAATCCACAAGAGTGGAGAAGCTAGCTTCTTTTCTACAAAGACTGGCTACGTTTCAAAGCTAATTTGAAGTGTACTGTGTAGTCTATGTCCCAGCAGAACCGACACAGGTGTAGAAGCAATGTTTATCCAAGATTCTGCTGGAAAATCACCACCTCATTTGTGAGACAAAAACAAAAACTAGTCAGAGGCCATGATGCCTTATAAGCTGCCCAGATTTCTACTTATTATATAAGTATACTACTAAACCCATACATGTTTATCAGATACTAGATTTTGATGCCTCTATTTAGTTTCTTGTCTTTAGTAATGAATCAAAACACTGTATTTGAGCTAATGTTGAATGAATATTATGTTGAACTAGTTTACAGTAATTATTTGGATCAGTCAATTTTCAACCACAACTGTAATATTAAAGCTTTATCTCTGAGATGAAACAGCGTGCTGGTCCATTCACAGCCTAATTACCTTTTAATAACGCTATATTTACTGTATTAGCTAGAATCATCTGTAAATTATCTCTCTAATTGCTCTATTAGCATGTGTAGCGTCAGCGCCAGCAAAGGCCACTTCTGCCATTATGTGAACTTATCTGGTAATTGAATTTTCCTCCAGTTTGCCACTGAGAGTTCGTCACGCATTTCTCCTCGTACTTTAAGGTTAACGTCGACCATAAGTTTTATTCTCTAACAAATTAATAACGTTCTTTTTTTTTTCACGACCCCACACCTGCACTATGTAAAAGTGAAAAGAAAAAGTCAAAAGACCAATGATGTTTTGAAATTCCATGCAGCGAGATAATTACAGTGTGAAATTTTATTCATTAGCCAATGGTAGAACGCACACCTTCCTCTCCCTGCAGCACTTCAAAGGCCCACAGAGCTTTGATCTGAGACTCCAGTAGAAGAAGACAGGCTGTCCCAGTCCTGCTCTAGTCATTACTCCACACTTCCTTCTCTGCCTCTGGACACTGGGAGATGGATGGCGGTCGTCACCGCTGTGGCCAAAGATAATGTGATCTGATTGGTCTCTTCAACTGGTCTCAACCCCATCTGTGGAGATTAACTCCTTGTCATGTCCTCTGATGTCCACCTTCAGGATTTTGGTAGTTTTCCTGTATTTCTTTGACCCCATTTCTCCCTTGTGTGGTCTATTTTACAGCTGACTGACCTCAGATCTGATTCTGCTGCACACACACTCAAAGATGCTCTTTTCTCTCTGTCTTTGAAGAAAAGGACAGGGTGATATTCCAATTTAGTCCCTGCCATTGGTCGAAGAAATGTTTCAATCATTTGAACAGTTTTGTTTAAACCAAAATGGATGTAAGTTTTTATCAATTTTATCTCACAAAATCTGTAAAAAGTTTCTTAGATTAAAGAAAACTGTGGCCTCGCCATGCTGGTTTGATCCCAAGAACCCACAGAACTTTGTGCTACACTTGTGGTCAAGATGAAGAGAAACAGCTTGACCCCAAGAGACTTGACTAATTGCAATATCAAGATATGGTCTCTGTCTACAAAGACATCAACAAGGCAAATACATAGCAAACAAGCAAACTACTGTATATAATGACAATGATTAGGTGAAGATGGTTGTAGTCAGACATTATTTTCCCTGCTTGACATGTTACATGATAGGCTGTCCTGAACACATCTCATCAGTAAGTAGGAACAGCCTATGATAGGCTGTTCCTACTTACTGATGGGATGTGTTCTGGACAGTGGAGCTTCTCTTAGTACAGTTGGTTGAGACTTTGCCAATCCTGGTCTAGTCCTTGTCTAATTCTGGTTCAGAGCTGGTTTAGACATTTTGTAAAGCAGTACAAATCTAGCAGAGGCTAAAGGAGAAGTTACTAACATTACTGAAAGATTCTACAAATGGAGTTTTGCAGCTACCCAGTGTCCATGGTTCTCTGAAAAATCTGACTCTTTGGAAAATTAGGTTAAATAGTCCTGCCATATTGCATTGTTAAAAGGGCTAGCTAGAGCACACATCTGCATTTCTATGAGTCAATAAGTCCTAATATCAGGATGTTTGTTATACTTTGTCAGTTTTTTACCAAGTAAAATGTGTTTCCATGACTGTTTCTATAGATAGATTTGTAAATCTAAGTGAAATATGCTACATCACATTCTTATTTGACCATAGCACTTAAAATGAAGATGACTATTCAGATTTGTAGTCCACTTTTTGCAGTTTAATGTTGAAAATGACTGACTAGAATTTTTGCACCAAAAACAAAGCTCCAATGATCTTGGACTGAACAAGATTATGAAGGTTTTTGCACAAGGATTTGTTCATATCTATTTATGCATCAACATTTGAACTGTTCTGAATATTTTCATCCAATTCAATTTTACTCAAAAACTGAGCTTTCCAAAAAACCCTCTGTAAAAACAAACAACAAAATTATTCAGTATTTTTAAACCTGACTCATGTTCATGTTTGTGATTTTTCTGACATTTCCCCAACATAAAATACCTTATTTCTCTTTTTCTCTCAGATTTATGTGAGTACACTGCACAAGTTTCACATTGATAGCTAAAGTGTGTTTTTTTTTCCTATTCACCTGCAGTGTCTCGCCTTAACTATGCAAAATAAAAGACATTTCAAACTTTCTAAACCCTAACCCTGGGCTCGCGTTGCTCAAGGACAAACTGAATTCACTTAGAATAGAGTTTGAGCCAAAAAATCTGGCATCACACTGGAAAATTAGACGACGACTGCGAGCTGAGGCCTTGTCCTGTCGTGAATCTGCTACATTATGATCGCCTGTAGTTTCGATTGGTTCAGTCTATCCAATTACAGTTTGTCTTAAGACCATTTGTTCTTGCAAATCCAAGTTGAATCAGGGACCAGACTAATTCTAATAGAATTAAGACTTGGGCTACTATTAACTCCGCTGCTATCTTTCCTTCTTTAAAAGCTTTTCGACCGTTCCTGTACAGATAGGATGGGGGGGGATCTCAATTAATTTAGAGGTCGTTTGTTTAGCCCGGCTTCATCAGATCAATTATTGCAGGAGAGAAACAGAACAAAATCGTTACGGTGTTTAAAAGAACCCGAGGTGAATTACAGTAATTATTTAATGTTTGGTCTCGATTAGGGTAAGTGTCTATGTCGAGCATTTTTTATTTGCTTAAAAAGTCCTTCATCACCAAGGTCTCCCTGCAGACTGTGAAAAAGCTAGATTGGATTTTTAAAAAGTAATAAAATGTGTTTTTCCTATAGACGTACAAAACCTTGGTCATCCAGCCAGCCCATTACACACTGCTACATTTATTTGATTTGATATAAAACTTGCTTCGCCGTCTCTCTCGTCTATTTTCTGGAGTAATCAAAGAGAGTGGGCTATTTTGCTGCTGTTTGTGGGCTTGTTTTTTGGGGCTTTATGGCTGAGCGGGGAAGGACTGTGGTGCAGAAAGTAAAACATAGGATTATGACTAATTACAAATGTAGCTGTTGTGTTTGAAGTGAGGTTGTGCAAGGTAATGTTGTAAACACCTATTGTCTATTGACTGTGAAAAGTAATGGATTGTTTAGCTTCTTTCATTATGAAAACAGATTAGAGGCAGTGTGAAGATGCTAATAAAAGTGTACTGTAGTATGTGCTAGTGACCTTTCTCAGTGCTTTATGAGGAAAGAACAGAAAAACCTGAAGGAATGACTGTACATTGTCTTCTTACAATATAGCTCATGTACACACTTCAATTCATTTACATACCTGCTTTTCAAAGCCTGATCTCGTCAGATCTCAGAAGCTAAGCAAAGCAGGGCAAGGTTAGTATGGGAGATCACTGGAACACCTGACGCCACAATGGATTGTCGTTGTGTCCTTGGGCAAGACACTTAACTCACATTGCCTCAGTGTTTGCACTGGGTAAGTGGATCCTTTATTGTGATGCTTTGAGAGCCTTGAAAGGTAGAAAAACACTGTATAAATACAATTTACAGACCTTTATTTAAAAATATTGTTTTTGTTTGTTTGTTTGTTTGTTTTTCAATTTCACTAATGCCTCTTTTATAGTTTAATTAAATGCAAATTTAGCTTTGCATAATATTCTCTTTTCACATGACACCTCAACATTGTATAGGTCAATATTATTTATATTTTTTGTTCTATTAGAATCCTCATCAGCTGTCCATTTCATGACTGCTAGTCTTCCTTGGGTCTGCTTTATATGAAAGACAGCTAAAATGAATATTTAACAACTTTTGACTCCAAATTGTACTTGTTGTTCAGTGTCTGGGGCATTTCCTCAGGATCAGTGAGCACCACAGTGGTGGAAACCAGAGAGACTAGAAGGAAACACAGGGAGAAACTCCTTACAGAAAAGGCCCTTGAGTCAAAACTACAACTTTCTTCCAATGAGGTGCAAGGTCAGGAGTGCTTGACACTTTTTCACCTGTTGGTTGGTTCTTGGAAAGAGGGGATTGCTACCCTTCATCTGGTGAATAATTTGTGATGCTGCATTACTGATGCATTGGACTTTTTGAAATAAATAAACTGCTGGGACAGCATATTTTGTTGTTCAGAAGGATAGTAAGTCTAGTCACTTACAGAAATCACTTACCAAAAATGAATGAAACTGCTTTGTAGATATTACATGGCAAATTACAGTGTTCCAGGAAAACTGTCACTAAGTAGTTTATGTCAAAATGACAATCTGTAACATGAATGTAATCTGTTAGATGAACTCGTATGATATCTGCTCAAAGGTTCAAACCCATTACAGTGGAGGAGTGGACCAATCACAGTGCAGCAATGTTTGGACGGAAGCCAAAGATAAAGACCCAAACAAACACCAGATGGACTGAAATAAAGACTAACTTTCAAACAAGCTGCACATAAAACCAATTTGGAAGCCTGTGCCTGGATTCTGCTACATTTGATTTCTTTGCTTCTTTTGCCATTGTGACTAATAAATATGTAAGTAGAGTTCAAGCACTGAGTCAGATTAAAATATGTCTCAGTGGAAGATGCCTGGAAGATACAGAATAAAACAACTGCAGTATTATTGATTAATCTATTTCTTTACCTAATTTGTGCGTTTAGCAAACAAGCTTACGTATATTCAGTATTTGTTTTAAAAGTTTCAATAAAAGTCATCAGTACTTGACTGACATAGCTCTTGCCATGAGATGAGAAACAAAAAAACGTTAATCAAAATAGCTCTTCGAATTGCTTACTGTGTATTTTTCAATCTAAAGGGATGAGAAGATGAACCTCAGAGCAGATTTGGCACAAGTATTTGGACTGAAATGGAAACACCTGCTCATTCATATGGCTGCATCATCTGAGGTTCTGCATTTCAGACAGCCACACTTCTTTCACCTTTAATTGACTTTTGTTTCAGCTGCGACTGTGAGTCCAAACAACTTTCAAACTGTGCAACAAAACTCAATATATGAAGGTAATATTATAAGATAAGATTTACTTTTCTCAGAGTTTTTCTCCAGTGAAATATGTGTTTTTATTTTCTTGTTTTGTGAAGCAGAAGTCAGGAAACACTCTTAATTTCACTGCTTCCAAACCTCAATTCCACTCAATTCATTTTACCCACACTAACAAAACCTAGACACAGTGTGGCCAGAAAAAAATTTGCCAATATAGAATGAGGTTAGCTTGTCCATCAATCTCTCTCTGGTTCTAATTTACCTTTATTTAACGAGGAAAGTTCAGCTGAGATCAGAGGAGGAGTCCTGGAGAGGAGAGGGTGGAGGTGGCTTCTGGACATGTTTTTAATGATAGGGAAAGTGGAGTACCCAGAGGAAACCTACACAGGCCCAGGGAGAACATACAAACTTCACATAAAACTATCCACTGTGCCACCTTGTCGCTCAAACCTCAGACTTGACTTCTCATGCATGTCCATGCTTTACACTCTATGTACATCTGATGCTGCTGTTTTCTCCTGTGACTCTGTTGTTTGCAGTTTCTTGGAACTAGCTTTCTCTCTGTGCAGTACGTTTGTTACAATCCACAACCAGGGGAGCCACAAAAGTACATTTTGAAGTTGCTGAAAAGAGGAGACGGGGGAAAAAAGAGCCAAGCCAAACTCCTTCAGTGCTAGCCTGCAATGAAGCACAAGAAAGGTCTCAAAACAGCCAGGATGGTTGGCAATGTTTGGTTGTCATCATACTAAATTTTCAAGATCTTCAAAATATTTTAAATGACAAGGACTCTGAACTTGTAGCTCCGGCTGTGAACATTAGCAAAGAAGGAGGAGCGTTGTGATGCATTAGCCACTCAACTAAATGCAAACTGGCAGCTATGATATTTATTCACTGGACTAACAGTTTAGAAACTATTTACCTCTTCTATCTAGTATACTATAGCCCTGTTTCCATAGGCTCGGGTTGGGGCGGTAAGGTAAGGTACGGTCCTATGCTGTTTCCACTGCGCACCCGTTCAGCCTTGTTTGGTCCATAGTGAGCTGCTTTTGGCCCTGCCTTTAGCCTGGACCCTGGAGCAGACCTCACAGTGGTCAGGCTCAATGATTGGACAAGAAAAAACTGTCAGGACAAAACCAGACAGAAAAGAGCCGATAGAAGCATGAAATAATGTTTCTCACCTAACGCCGACTAGATCCCTGTCAAACCGCTGCATTTCCACTGATGAAAACTTGATTTGTTGCTCCGATAGTTTTTAGCAAAGCAAAGCTAGCGTATTAGCATCAGCTGTTTCCTGTTTGTCGAGGAAAAATTTGTAAATCCTGTGCGTAATGTGTCCAACATAATCCAGCCTCAAAGCATTGAACAAAACATGTTTAATAGGCATCAGTGGCAGAACTTTGGGGACCCAGGCCAATGAAAACGTGGTTCAAATCAGCAAGTCAAAGAAATTCAACAATTCAAACAGATTAATAAAACATTCAGTATTTTAATTTTATGCTCTAATTATTTATATTTTTCACAGGTTAAATAATAATTCATGTATCCTGTAATCAGAAAGCACGTTCCATCATTTGAAACAAGACCTGAGCGGAACCTATTTTAGTATTTCATCATTTCATTATCTTCCTTTTTTTTCTTGGATTGTAATTTCAATTCATTGTTCTTTGAGGTCAGTGCGACTCCGCGTCCGTGCCCTGGGAAGGTAAACTTAATTTAGCGCTATATCTTTCTCCGCTCGGAACGCTGCTGCATGTCCAATGGTGAAATCTCCTAAACAAAAATCAATTATCTGAGCTCCAATGGCACAGAATGCAGAATGCTGATAAGACTTTGTACTGCTTTTTTCCCTAATAAAGAGAGAAAAGAGGGTTTGGTTCAATACCCCCGGGGCACTTTTCCTCTTCACTTGGTAAAAGAGAATTATTCATCACATCCTCTCCGGGAACAGTCGATCATTCCCTATAAGTCGCCATGTTGCTGTCCCTATGTGCGCTTGTGCTGAGTAGGGCCCTAGGCTAAGTCGATTTTGTGTCATATGCTTTGCTTGCCCTTTTACTTGATTTTTTTCGTCTTCGGAGTGACAAGACTTGTACAAACACAGCAGACATTGTGGGGCGATTATTCAGGTGCAAACGGCAGGAAAGAAGAGCATCTGTGTATTGTATGTTGCAGGGCACAACACAGGATTTCAAAGTGAAAGTAACCTGTTTTTTGGCAAGATTTTAAGTGTTTAAGCACAATTTAAAGAAATATGCAGAAAGGCAAAGCACAAACACATATGCATGCACCCAAAAAACACAAATTTAAAAATATGCACAGAAATTCAAAAACAGACACGCCAAAATCTAATAGTCAAATAGTTTTTTTTTTACATAAAAGCTATTGCTTAATAAAAAAGATTATCAGGTGTGCAAGTGACATTAGACTCAACTCAGATTCTGCGTCTGACTTGTGCGAGAAGAGTCCAGGAAGTCAAAAGCAGCAGCGTTAGGAGCTCACAAACTCTGCAGAGTACGTGCAGAGTGTTCTGGTCCTCAACAGTCCAAGACGAGTGCACTGCTGTGTCCACTGTCAGACCTCCATGTGGGCACAATGTGTCCTTTGTTCATCCTCTCCAGTCTCTATACAGACGTGCGCTAGAATCGATTTCCACTCCAGCCTTTGTACGGTGTGTGTCTTATTGTGCTCTGAAGTCCTGGTACAGGTGAGTGTGAAAATGTGCACTGGCGATCCATTCTTGTGCCAGCATGGTGCGTTCTTCAATCCTTGTAAAATAAAACAAGGCTTTGTGGCTGTGGCCCAGTCTGACCGGTTCAGTGTCCATGAGTGGCCCGTTCTATGAGAGTGCATAAAGACTGGACTGAGGTCTTTGCTCTGATCATATTTTTAATGTGGTATTTTAGTTTGAACAGCCTGTTGTTAAACGTGAACAGAAAAACCGGTTTATGAGGCAAAGTTTATGAAGATTTTACACCTGTTTAAAGTTTATAGTCATAACATGTAACCTGTTTCCTGTGATCTTGGCTTGCTGCCCTGTTTTTTTCACATGTTGGTAGATATGCTGAAGGGAAGTATCTCACAATCAGACCTGGGCCCATAAGACTTGTGTGCACTGCCAGCTAGAGAGTCTTTAGTGACCAACACAAGAAATACTAACGCCAGTGTCAGCGCCGGGGGCAAGACAGGGCCTGTTTTGAGGAGCCAGAGTTCTAACCACTGTGCCTGTTATTTAAAGATGAATGGCATTACATTCTAAGTCNTCCATGCTTGATTGGATCGTTCTAACATTGGACGGGAAATTATTGGCCGAGGCTCCAGATTCAGACCCTTAAACAGGCAGGGCTGACTGGCCAGGCAAGGCAACGATGGGTGTGAGGAAAAATGCTAAAACACATTTGTAATAGATTTTAAAGAGCACAAATAAGTGTAATATAAACATAAGTAATTTAAACTAAGTCCTAATGAAGGTTGTTTATGTGGCTTGTGGCGTTATCTCCAAAACAGGAATAGATTGTTCTGTAGATGTGTTAGAGAAATATTTGAGCAAGGATGACTAAGTCCATAAGTAGAGCTTAGGAAGTTTATTCTTTGTTCGGGACAAAGCAGATGCTACACAGAGCTAGTATATGATCCTCCTGAAAAACACTCTAAACAGTTTCTCTCATAATGTTTTTCTCTGCTTCTTTTTCCAACTGTCCAGCTCTCCATCACTGATAGAACCAGTTTAGCTCAGGACTAGAATACTCAAGCAAGACAGCCCTCTGAAAACACACCGTAAAACACACACGTTCAATGTTTTCGATGTTTAATTTTGCATTTTCCACCAACAAGATGTGAAAAAAACCGGCTGTGCTGCTGTTCATCTCAGAAGCTAAGCATGATGAGCCCTGGTCAGTTCTGGGATGGAGGACTCGGTTGGTGCCAAAGTGAGAAGGAAAGATTAGTGCTAGATTAGTTAGCATCAGAATTTAGCGCCTGTTTTTATTTATTGTTTATTATGTCAGCAAAGAGAGAAAGATAGAAAGTAGCTGTAGTATTTAATGAGCGCTGAAGACCTCGAGTTGGCCGAAGAGAATTGTCTTCCACATATTTTGCTGGTGTTTGAGTGACAGTAAAACCTGCTGCAGATGCTTTATGCCTCGTGTCTTGTTCATATTTAGTCGTAGTTTGTGGTGTTTGAGTGACATTAAAACCTGCTGCAGATGCTTATGCCTCGTGTCTTGTTCAATATTAGTCGTAGTTTGTGGTGTTTGAGTGACATTAAAACCTGCTGCAGATGCTTTATGTCTCGTGTCTTGTTGTTCATATTTAGTCGTAGTTTTGTGGTGTTTCGATGACAGTAAAACCTGCTGCAGATGCTTTATGCCTCGTGTCTTGTGTTCATATTTAGTCGTAGTTTGTGGTGTTTCGATGACATTAAAACCTGCTGCAGATGCTTTATGTTCCGTGTCTTGTGTGTTCAATTTAGTCGTAGTTTTGTGGTGTTTCGATGACAGTAAAACCTGCTGCAGATGCTTTATGTCTCGTGTCTTGTTGTTCATATTAGTCGTAGTTTTGTGGGAGTGACATTAAAACGCTGCAGATGCTTTATGCCTCGTGTCTTGTTGTTCATATTTAGTCGTAGTTGTGGTGTTGAGTGACATTAAAACCTCGCAGATGCTTTAGCCTCGTCTTGTTGTTCTATTTATCGTAGTTTGTGGTTTCGATGACATTAAAACCTGCTGCAGATGCTTTATGCCTCGTGTCTTGTTCATATTTAGTCGTAGTTTGTGTGGTTTCGATGACATTAAAACCTGCTGCAGATGCTTTATGTCTCGTGTCTTGTTGTTCATATTTAGTCGTAGTTTTGTGGTGTTTCGATGACATAAAACCTGCTGCAGATGCTTTAGTCTCGTGTCTTGTTGTTCATATTTAGTCGTAGTTTTGTGGTGTTTCGATGACATTAAAACCTGCTGCAGATGCTTTATGCCTCGTGTCTTGTTGTTCATTTTAGTCGTAGTTTTGTGGTGTTTCGATGACAGTAAAACCTGCTGCAGATGCTTTATGCCTCGTGTTGTTGTTCATATTTAGTCGTAGTTTTGTGGTGTTTCGATGACATTAAAACCTGCTGCAGATGCTTTATGCCTCGTGTCTTGTTCATATTAGTCATAGTTTTGCGGTGTTCGATGACGGTAAAACCTGCGCAGATGCTTTATGCCTCGTGTCTTGTTGTTCATATTTAGTCGTAGTTTGTGGTGTTTCGATGACAGTAAAACTGCTGCAGATGCTTTATGCCTCGTGTCTTGTTGCCATGGAAGCTCAGGTCACGTTCAACTCTTGTTTGTTTGGTCTGAGCTACATTCACAAGACACAGCTCGGTCTGAAAGAGCAGAAAACAGACTTAACAAAAGAGAGTAGAGAGAGTCACACGAGAGGGCAAACAGAGGTTCAAAAGTGTAATAAACATGGCAGTAGATGGTTTCTAAGGCAAATCATTTTCCCACTTGTTTTTGTCTGTTTAAAATAACTAAGTTGATGTTTTGAGGAGAAATTAGGACTGATATATGTCACACACAGACTAAGAATCTCCTCTAAAATATCGGCATCAGTATTTTGATAACGTTACGGCTAAAGATAACTATTTGTCAAATTATTGCAAATATGGAGATACAGATACATCTCACATTCCTACAAACATTTGACAACAAGAGCAGGGCTGGCTGGGTGATATTAACAAAATAAATATCTTTCACTGCGTGCAGAATAATTAGGTCCCCCACATTTTTGGGTGTTTTCCTTTTTGTGGTCTTTTTTTACCTTTTGGATAGTTGAGAGTGTTTCTGGATGAGATTTAACCTTTTTTGACAGAAAGAACTTTTGTGTTAAAACTGTGTTTTAACACAAATGTCTATTTTTGGGTTGTGCAGAATTATAGGTACTGATGACTGAACATCAGAGATGGGCGGAAAAAAAGACTTAACTTTGACTGAAAGTGATAAAATAGGTAAGCTGCTGGTTAAAGAACTAAGTTTAAGCGAAACTTAGGGCTGGGCAATATGGCAAAAACTTTACATCCCGATTTTTTGGAGCCAGATCATGATTTCGATTTTACACGATTCTTGTAGATTGTTTATTTTCCTATTCTCTTGAGGTAATACAATTCACTATTCAGCTGTCAAAAAAAATTTTCAGAGAGAAACAAGCGACCTCAGTCCTTCGATAAAAAGTTAATAAAGTTAGCGTTTAATTAGAACATTGTGTGTTGCTGTAAAACAATTGTTTAAAACAATTCCACATTAGTAGCAACTTTTAACATGACACATGCTAAAATTAATGTTGCTGTCGTATAAATGATATATTCCATAAATCAAACCTAGCAAAAAATGCTAAATCACTCCTTTACGAACTAAAAACACAGTCCAAAAGAGACTTCAAAAAGAAACGCAGGTAACTTGGACAATCCACTTCAACAGTCCCTTCCTGCAGTAACTGACATAGACTTTCATGTTGCTGTTTTGGCTGCACCAGGGCAGCTTCTTGTTCATGTTCTTCTGTACAACATACAGTAGTATATGTTTTACTTTTGAAATGAAAGATTAAAATAAGCTTGCAGAAGGTTTGTCTCATGATGGCTGATGTTTGATTTTCAGAAAGATAGACAATCCGACACTGTTCTATACGTGCCGGCCTGGTATTACTCTGGGGCTTGGGGAAATGGCCCTACAAACAGTAATGCAGTGTCATATAGGAGTTTATGGCTGACTATTTGCACAGAAGATGCAGCAGCACTAGTGGAGAGGAGAATGTAGCCCAAAGGGAGGCGTGCAGACTGCAGCTCTTCTTGCCTCATCACCCCCTCCATCCCTCTGGATAAAAGCAACATTTCTGAGACAAGAAGGCGCCAAGAACACAGATGTTAAACAGTCTGGCGTCTGTAAAACATGTCCCTGAAATCAGGTGCAAATGGATGCGAATCACAATTTGGCATTCTCCTCCGCCGTGTGGTATGAGCTGTGAATCCATCTGACAGCGTGATAAGAAACGAGAAAAAATAAAAAATCCTTATTTTGTATAAAGGCATATTCCTTTCAGAACATTTTTATTCACAGCCAATCATCTTTATTCTATTGTGAGCACATTGGTCTGAGTTGGGTTTTACATCAAAGGAGATTTACTTATGAGTATTTAATGTTAAAATAGTCAGTGAAAGTGTGGTACATGAAGTCTTTTGACTATTTGTATAATTTGAAGCAAAACTACTGATTCCTGTGTTGTTTTTTTTTTTTTTTTGGATTAATCATTATTAAGAATTACTTTAGGTCTGGTTTAGTTAACATTTACTGCATGTTTAGCTGAAACTTGGACCTAATGTAGTCTGATCTGGTGCTAGTTGGATCGACAATAAGTGATATTTAAGCTAATAGCACTTTGTGGAAAATCTGACCACGATGTACTGTCTGAAATGATAATTCATAGTTTTTGTTCTAATCAGGAGCTGAAAGCAGCGCTCTGATTGGCTGAGCTTGGATGGTTCCTCTCCAGTTTCACTTTGTTGTTTGTAAAAGACATTTATTGACCATCATTGCAACTAAAACTAATACAGTTGATGTTAATCATGTGTCAAAGGATTTAGAGGGGAAGCTGTCAGATTGAAATCTAAATCGTGTTTGCTACCCACCTTCAACATGAAAGTTTGAGATCACTGTTTAAGGAACTTAATGTTAAGTGATATACAAGTCAATCTTACGTTGAACGATTACCGTTAAACATCGTCATCAAGACATCATCAAAAGTATATCGTTCTCTCTTGCTGAGTCTCTCCATTCTAAACTTTTCAACCTCAGAGCTCTGAAAACATCTGAACTCTTTCAGTCTGTAAAATAAACCAAATTCAACAAACATTTCATTATAACTGCATGTTTGTTTTAGCATATCTGAAGCAGTCTAGCATTGTTATCTCGTGTTTATAATTCTGTCTGCGGAGGAAAGTTCTTGACATTATAGATGTGCGTGTCCAGTTGGATGTATTGCCAAATGATCTGATACAGCACATTCAGTATCAGGAAAAACTCAGACATTGGACGATCTCGTAATGGCTCATTAACACATATTCAGACAAATTTTGTGAATGATTTGAGATGCTTTGTGTATTAGGTAAATGTATTATATTTGAGTTTAGCTTATGAATGTTGGGAGCAAGTCAAAACTAACCTGTGTTTTTTATTTCTTTATTATTTTTGTATTGAGAACAGTTGTATATGAAATATGTTTTCTCTGTGAGCAGCAGGAGCACATACTGTAACTGCTCCTCTGGTGTCTACACTGTTTAACTCTAGTGAAGAGCATTCATTATAGTAATTTTCTATATGTTTTCCCATTGCTCAAAATAAACATGAATCAGAACGTGGCATTTCAAACCAGCTTGTGAAAACCCAATCTTTGCACTTAGCATGCATCGAAGCCTCTATGTGGCAGATTTATTCCACCTTCCTGTATCACAACACACCATGATTGTTGTCTTACTGTTTGATGATAACTAGAGTGGAATTGATGGCAAATAAAAAGATCAATCTCCATAGAAAGTTGTGAATTGAATTGCAGGATGGGAGCTGTCTTCTTCAGACCGGAGTATTGAGCGTGCAGGTGTGCAGAGCAGACTATCCTGTCACTTCACGTCCAGACGCTAATTTAGGCTGACACTGGCCTATCCATCCGTGCACTCTGCTGTTGTTTAGTTTAGGAAACACCCAGTTCAAACAGATTCTGCAAGTCACATTGGATCCTACATTATGCAATTCGAGCTAGATTTGAATTGGACTTTATATTTGCTTTAATACAAATCCTTTTTTAGGAACCTCTCATTTCAGACCTTGAAGTTGTTTGTAGAGCAATTTATGCATATTTAATTAATTAATCTCTATTCTAAAGTTGACATGACACCATTGCTTCATGAGTCCCCATTTGTTCTGCAGATTTATTTTACACATAAACAGTGACATCAGTGGCATTCAGCTCAAAGATAATGAAGGTGATCACTTTCTCTATATGTTGTAAAGTGTTGTAAAGCAGATTTTGGATGATCCGTGCCTGGGTAAAGAACGATGTAAGTGCAGATGTATCAAGTAATGTAAAAATGTGTTCTATTGGCAGCTGGTTTAAGACTTGCTGCCTATGCATTAAGCTCACACCCACAGATTTCTGGAGGTTGTTGTGTGCTGGCTTCGTGCGCGCCTGAATTGGAGCGCTGTTGCCCTGTGAACTCAGCAGGAGTCCTGGGATGTAGTGAAGCTCATCAGTTATACCTGGGTGCTCTGAGCTCACTGGTGCCTCCAACGCACCAACGTTTTATTGCAAGTATAACTCGGAGAATGAGGTTTTCTTTGTGCAACATAACTGTTAGGTGAACGGAAGATTTGACTTGCAGACAATCTCAAAATGACACCTGACAAGCTCACATGCGGCAGCTCCATCTACAAATGACACACACTGATGAGATTGTTTGTTGTGTGCACAGCTCCATTCACACAAGATAATCATCTGACTTCTATTGTGCATATAGTTCATGTCTGGAAAATGTCTCCCAAATAGTTCAGGCTCATGTCATTGTATGTATTTGTCTGTGAATGAAATTGATTGAAAATGATTATGATGTTGTCAGTCTAAACTTGGTACAGCAAACACCTCAGTTCCATTCTATACATACTGACACTGAACACATTTTTTCTTCTTGGAGTAATATGTAGGTGGTCAGAAACATATGTGTGTGACATCTACAGCTTGACATCAGTGGTTAATGAGCTGATCTTTTGACTTGTGTCCATTGCCCTTTACAACAGGAACAATCCCTGAGAAAAAGAAGCTGGACAAATTCTTCTTTACAAAAGATGATCAAAAACAAACCACAAAACAGTCTTGTTTTGAATACATTTTTTAAATATCTAAAAGTGATAGATTTGTTGAAAATTAATATTAACTGTGGACATAGTAGAAGTCTCGAAAGTAGTCATCTGGACAGTGTTTCCGAAGATCAAGACGTTTCGACTCTCATCCGAAAGAAAATTACTTTCAGATGAGAGTCGAAACGTCTTGATCTTCGGAAACACTGTCCAGATGACTACTTTGAAGACTTCTACTATGGATCACTCCTGGATGAATGAGGGACTACACCGTCTTATGAACTGTGGACATGAAGAAAATGCAAATCTATTAGAACTAATGTGTAACAAAGCACATGTGAAATTATGTTTCACACATCAGGCAGTCAGTTAGAGTTCCATCTGCTGGCTCCAAGAAAATTACAGAGGAGAAATAATCAAAATGTTCTTCCCTGATTTACTAATGCTGCAGAAATACTAAAAAGCAGTGTGGATGATTTATGGATCTGAGATGTATGACATCATATATTTGGGATATTCAGAAGAGTGTTTTCTGCAACACAGGCTCTGAAGAAAACAATGAAACATACCTTAAGCACGCTTTCATGCCCTTTTTATGTCAATATGTTGCAAAAGCCAAAAATTAAAAAATTAAAATAAAATCAAAATTTTGGTTGAAGCTATGTGGTGACATTTTGAGGGGGTTATTGGGTAAGTTTAGGCTTCACGTTTCTAAAATGGCTAAGTTAGAGGATTGGGGCTTAGGGTGGGTTAAGATTTACTTGATGAACTTAAAGAATATGTCGCCACCTGGCTTCAACCAAAATTCTTGGCATGCTTATTGTAGGTTTTTGGCATTTCGTTGTATATCTCCTTTTCTGCAGAGACTAGGATGGTTTTCTGAGAATTAAAGAGGTAAGCACAGACGGAACACCAACTGCCGAGGAAGCAATGTTAGAACAGGATCACAAACTCAAAAAGTTAATTTTACATATTATGTGTCCTTGCATAATATGTGGCTGGCCTGCTCGTATCTGGCTGGAATCTTAGAATGTGAAATAGCTGTAATGGAGTGGCACTTAGCCCACAGACGTGACACGTATCGCTCCAAGTCTCCCTGAAGTTGTGGAGGCAAATCTGGCTGAAAATCCTTGTGTGTGTGCAGAGCTTACTCTTCCTTTGTCTTGTAGCTTCCTGTAAACTTCTCCAAATGCCTCGTTCTCTGCATATTTCTCAAACATTTGTGTTAAAAGATGGAGTTCACATCTTCACTGATAACTTTTATTATGTTTTGTAATTGGTTCAACCTCTGTAGACTCCAAATATGAAATAGAGTTCTGATAAACAATCTGCTGAAGTTTTTGGTTTGTGTTGAAGTCACACAAAAGGGCAAGGTTGGGCATTGTCAAAGTGGTCAGAACATCGCATTGTTGCATTTTTTCATCAACTTGTTCTTTTTCTAAGACCAAAACATTTAATAACAACTTAATCAATAACCATTTTGAGAAGTGTCAAGGAAAATGAATAACATAATTAAAAATACTACTTTATCTTACAGTAACAACTTCTAACCCTTTTACTTCACAAAGCCAATCATGTCGGGTTTCGTGCGGTCTTTGAGATTGTGTTTTATGTCCTGTGAAATAAGAGAAAATCCCTGCCCCGGCTATAATACATATTCAGTGGCATGTGATGGCTGCTTTCTCCACACCGCTCTAATCCGCTTACACTTGCACCTTGACCTCTTATCTTAGCTCGCCTTACAATGACAGCCCCTAATTACAAATCAACAGCGTCGAGGCTGTGTGCTGGAATGCATTTGGAGGCCTGATGTGATGTTAGAACACATTTTAGCGTGCAGTTTACCGTGTCAGAGCTAATCCTATCAAATGGGAATAAGCACAGCACAATCCCAGGTCTAACACAAGCAGAGCCAAAGCGGTCCATGCAGATCCCCCTCACAGCGCTCACAAAGCTTATTTAAACCATACGGATAAATGTATCTGCAGCACACAGCACACTGTACTTTCACACACAATGTTTGCTTTGCTACTATGAAACACGTTTAGAATGGAGCAGACAAACTCTTGTCTTGGAACTTTTTCACAAACACCCGAGAGTTAAATGCAGATTTGTTGTTTCGGACAAATTTATTGCAGTGCTTGAGGTGTCCTGGATTTAGCTTGAACATGGAAGTTTATTTTTCATGGAGAAATGTGTCTTTTGTAACGATCCATCATTCACTGCTGCTATAGAACAACATCTAGAATCCAGTAACTTAGTTCACAACAGATTGACGTATAGCACAGTGAGTGAGTATTACATGTCCATCTCTCTCTAAAAGCTGAAACACTTGAAGCTGACTGGTTATAGAATCATATCTGGGAGCTAAGAAATTCAACCTCTGTTAAATCCTGTTGAGAGATAAGTGACATCTTTATGGCGCAAGGCTCTACTATGTGCATGTTTTAAACGAAAGCATGGTCCTGTTCTAGCCTGATGTATCAGTTGGTCTCATTTCACTCTGTGGAAACAGACTGACGCCTCGGCATTGGAGCTGTTTGTTAGACGGTCCTTTTTCGCATTAACCAATCACTGCTGTTTTGTTGTTACTGGACGTTATGTATATACTTTGACCAACAATCAGTTGTCTGGAAAGTACAGCGTAAACATGCACGTTGGTGATCGTTGCCATTTCTGTCGTGCAAATTTTTGGATTGAAGGTACATTATCAATAAATAAATAAACACAAAGTGTCAAATAATTACAAAATAATCCACAAAAGAAGAGAACAATCTACTATCGCAACTCGGGTTGGTTCTGACCAACTCACTGTCTTTTAGTCATTCCCGCCGGCAACGTACAGAAACAACAAACAGATCCTTGAATTTTGACATCACCACTTAGTTTCTGTTTGCTGATTGGTCGATAGTCTCTCAAGCTTGATTCAAGCTGCAACAAGCATTGAATTTCCTGTCCTTGTTGCTGGAGGGAAATGAAATGAAGCGGAAGCTCTAAGGTGGCGCTAGCCTGGCTGGTCATATTCTGACAGAATAGATCAAAATACATCAATCAGTGCCACAATTATTTGATCTTTCACACTGGCTTCTACACAAACAATGCCATGCTTTGACTTATCTGCAGGCGCCACTGTGATTGGTGTAAATATGTTGGTTCCAGGTGGTAATCACATGCAGGATAGGTACCGCTTGTAGTGGTCGGAGGTTGAGGTGCCGTCTATGGTACCCAGGCACAATTCAGGGGAATACCTGCCAGATTCTCAAGAGATAATTTTGAACATCTTTATGTTGATATAAACGTAGAGGATGGAAAAAATTTACACAGTGAGAACTTGTGCTTAAGTGCTTGTCATTGTGCTGTCTGAGATCCTCAAGTAAATATAATCAAGAATTGAATGACTATAAAAGTCTTTCTCCTCACTGTGTAAGTTTCTCAACAGCAAAGTCTAACACAAATGGCAGCTAAACACTCTACGTGTTTGTCAATAGTTTTAAATCCTTTCATTTTACATGTTAGAGGTGACTATAAAGATGTGTAAATGATTTTAAAGAAGTGTTTCAATTATATTGATAACAAAAGGGAACTATCCCCTCTTCGATAGTTTGGTTGACTTTACTATTGAGATGTCACATTATTGATTGACCTTCACTTATGAAGAGCAAACTGAGCGCACCATAAGTTAGACTATAACCAGCAGCAAACCCTGTCCAAATCCAAACTTCTGTACCAAGCTTATGTCGCACTGACCTTCTTGGTTGATATAAATTCAAGTTCCATCCCTGCAGCAGACAGAGGAAAGTTTATAAAACCTGTCTGCTCTATCGCCTCATAAGGCCATATCTGAGGCCACAAATTCTGCCTTATTGTCCAAACACATCACAGCGGACGCCGGTACATCCACGGCCTCTGCAAAGATGCCAAGTCACGCCAGCG
Organism: Mugilogobius chulae; assembly: GCA_038363315.1. Classification (NCBI taxonomy): domain Eukaryota; kingdom Metazoa; phylum Chordata; class Actinopteri; order Gobiiformes; family Gobiidae; genus Mugilogobius; species Mugilogobius chulae. Next base: position 20,940,147 of record CM076416.1, read on the forward strand.
TCCCAACAGAATAAACAATAAAACCAGACTCACAACAAGTGTCCGTAAAAAGTTCACCTTTGTTTATCATCACATTCTGGATGACCATCGCTGTCTTCGGACTCCAGCTGATCAGGTCATCTCCTCAATCCAAAAACTGTGACAGAAAGGTTGAAAGTGCAAAAAAGTATAGGACAAAAAGGTAGAATTCTTAACTCGTCTGTTCACTTGGCAGCCTCAACTCAAAATCTTGTCTTAAAGTCGTCCATCAAGCAAGTGGAGCAAATAAGACAAGAGGTCAAACTTTATCTACGCAAGCAGAAAGCAGATTTACTACGGCGATGACAGGGCCTGTGACACGGGCCTGGGAAGTGCACAGAATCTATCCGAACATCCTTTATGCAGCTGATTGATGGATGGCTAACTGGCCAGGGAAACACTGTCACTGACAAGCTAATAAAGTAGAAAAAGTGTAGGGAGAATTTATGTTGTCAAATTAGTATTATTGGCAACAGGCCCAAGTCAGAGAAGGAGTTACAGCCTGGATATGTATGTGGAGAGAGTACTGAGTAAAGTGTGTGTTTGGTTTGGTTCTGTATTTAAAGTATATTTCACTTTGACCCAATGCAAAGCAATGGAAAATACAATTATATCTATCATAGCCTAATATGACTTGGATTTAGAATTTTAATGTGGATTTAATCATTTTAACTTTATACGTTTTTATTGCTTGAGTATTTCAGTGGTTTAAGGTATTGCGATATGTGTGAATTCACAAACAACACACTAGATAAACCATCTGGCCCTCCAGCCGTCCGATTGGTTTGAGAGTCCGAAACAGTGGTGGTTTGGCTCACTCACATCACAGCAGCGTGGTTTTAAGGCCCAATCACATGTAGCAGGGCGGGCTAACATGGGCGAGTCTAATTCAAACTAAACAAAGATGGCTGCTTCCTTGGATGTGGTGTCTGCTGCTTTTGATGTGGTTTTAGCATAAATACAGAGTAATTGGTAGCACTTTAAAGACCTCCACGGTACCTACCAGTTAAGTACCGTGTCAGTTACTAGTAACTAACAGTGACACTTACTAGTACTTACTCTGGTACTTACTGTGGTACTTACACTGGTACCTAGAGTGGTACTTTGAGTGGTACTTGTACCAGCAGTTACTGGTACATACCAGTGGTAGTTACTGTGGTACTTACTGTGGTACTTACACTGGTACCTACAGTGGTACTTTGAGTGGTACTTGTACCAGCAGTTACTAGTACATACCACTGGTAGTTACTGGTACTTACTGTGGTACTTACAGTAGTACTTTGAGTCGTACTTGTACCAGCAGTTACTGGTACATACCACTGGTAGTTACTGGTACTTACTGTGGTACTTACTGTGGTACTTAAACTGGTACCTACAGTGTACTTTTACCACCAGTATTGGCATGCTGGTATGGTCGTGGCCATACCAGCATGCCAAAGCCTGATCCCGTCAATCTCAGAAGCTAAGCAGGGTTGGGCCTCGGCAGTACTCGGATGAAGACCACAGAAGAACCTCAGGTGCCACAGTGGAGCAACTTCATGGTACTTAGTACAGTAGTTGACAGTCAACTACTGTAGTAAGTACCACTGAAGTACCAGTATGTGTCACTTTAGAACAGTCCCGTTGTTACTAGTACTTAACTGTCAACTACTGTAGTAAGTACCACTGAAGTACCAGTATGTGTCACTTTAGAACAGGTCCCATTGTTACTAGTAGTTGACAGTCAACTACTGTAGTAAGTACCATTGTAGTACCACTATTTACCATTATGTATCATGGTATTTATCAATAATGTTGGAATTAAGCTAAGATTGTTGTAAATTGTTTTCTGTTGTTTTGTTTACTGAAACAAATAATTACTTTGGTATTGTCAATACCCAATATTGTTGTGACATAAATAAAGACAGTGGTGCTTTTTTAACACTTGCATTTTATTGTTATCATAAATTTATAAGCTCTACTTTTTAATTTAGTACCAATAATACCACCACTGAACATATGTGTGTGCCACAAATTATTAAAATGTAAGTGTACTAATAGTTACCACTGTAAGTACCAGTCACTGCTGACAACAATACCACCTTAAGTACCAGTTAAGTACTACAGTAAGTACCACAGTAAGTACCAGTAACTATCAGTGTTATGTACCAGTAACTGCTGTACAAGTACCACTATAGGTACAGTGTAAGTGCCAGGTAAGTACCGCAGTAAGTACCACAGTAACTACCAGTGATATGTACCAGTAACTGCTGGTACAAGTACCACTCAAAGTACCACTGTAGGTACCAGTGTATGTACACAGTAAGTACCAGTAACTACCAGTGGTGTACAGTAACTGCTGGTACAAGTACCACTCAAAGTACCACTGTAGGTACCAGTGTAAGTACCAGTGTACCACAGTGTACCAGTAACTACCAGTGGTATACCAGTAACTGCTGTTGCAAGTACCACTGTAGTACAGTGTAAGTACCAGTGTAAATACCACAGTAAGTACTGGTATGTACCAGTAACTGCTGGTACAAGTACACTCAAAGTACCACTCTAGGTACTGTAAACCAGTAAGTACCAGAGTAAGTACTAGTAAGTGTCACTGTGTTACTCTGACATGGTACTAACTGGTAGGTACGTGGAGGTCTTTAAGTGCTACCGAGTAATTTATTTTTGAAAGAAGACAGTGTGTGTGACACGTACTTGTTCTGTCCACGCGGACATTGGATACACCATTACGATTTGTTGCTGTGATAAACTAAGCTCAAATAAGGTAGGCCGCTCATCCAATCAACACGAAGTATTTCACTAAACGCCCCGCCTTTTCTCGAATGCCTTCAGCGAGTCAAAGTCCCAGATGGATAAAGTGAGAACTCAGATAGGAGTTCAACACATATCTGTCTGGCGTGTGCAGGTTACTCTTGAGTCCCATTACTTTGGCATTTGATGAAGTAGAGCTAAAAGGTCATGAGCACAATTAAAGTGATCTGCCTGATGTCAATGCACAAAATCCATAAAGAAAGTCAAATCCATTCCCAGCAGTGAAATACACAGAATCATAAAATGGTGGGCGGCGACCAAAATAGAAAACTGGAGAACAATGTGCATGGCCTGATTTTGCATCTGACGTCACACACTTGAGTCAGAAGTGGTTCAAAACATAAATCATATCATTTTTAAGGAAAATGAACGACATGCTTCTTATTCTATCTTCTCATACTGAAAATATTTATATTTGGTAAAAGAAAATGTACTTTGGATACATTTGAGTGTAACTGACAGACCTGACAAAAATGTAAAAATGATAAACAACACTGACAAAGAATAGAGGCCTTTAGCACAGCATATTCCATGAGTTTGAAGGCTACTCTGCAAGAGATTTTCTAATTAGTTTTCTGCAGTGCCCAGTGGACAAATAAATCCACAAGAGTGGAGAAGCTAGCTTCTTTTCTACAAAGACTGGCTACGTTTCAAAGCTAATTTGAAGTGTACTGTGTAGTCTATGTCCCAGCAGAACCGACACAGGTGTAGAAGCAATGTTTATCCAAGATTCTGCTGGAAAATCACCACCTCATTTGTGAGACAAAAACAAAAACTAGTCAGAGGCCATGATGCCTTATAAGCTGCCCAGATTTCTACTTATTATATAAGTATACTACTAAACCCATACATGTTTATCAGATACTAGATTTTGATGCCTCTATTTAGTTTCTTGTCTTTAGTAATGAATCAAAACACTGTATTTGAGCTAATGTTGAATGAATATTATGTTGAACTAGTTTACAGTAATTATTTGGATCAGTCAATTTTCAACCACAACTGTAATATTAAAGCTTTATCTCTGAGATGAAACAGCGTGCTGGTCCATTCACAGCCTAATACCTTTTAATAACGCTATATTTACTGTATTAGCTAGAATCATCTGTAAATTATCTCTCTAATTGCTCTATTAGCATGTGTAGCGTCAGCGCCAGCAAAGGCCACTTCTGCCATTATGTGAACTTATCTGGTAATTGAATTTTCCTCCAGTTTGCCACTGAGAGTTCGTCACGCATTTCTCCTCGTACTTTAAGGTTAACGTCGACCATAAGTTTTATTCTCTAACAAATTAATAACGTTCTTTTTTTTTCACGACCCACACCTGCACTATGTAAAAGTGAAAAGAAAAAGTCAAAAGACCAATGATGTTTTGAAATTCCATGCAGCGAGATAATTACAGTGTGAAATTTTATTCATTAGCCAATGGTAGAACGCACACCTTCCTCTCCCTGCAGCACTTCAAAGGCCCACAGAGCTTTGATCTGAGACTCCAGTAGAAGAAGACAGGCTGTCCCAGTCCTGCTCTAGTCATTACTCCACACTTCCTTCTCTGCCTGGACACTGGGAGATGGATGGCGGTCGTCTCGACCAGCAATAGTGAGCACACATGTAGATGTGATCTGATTAGGATCCTGCTTCGAACTGGGGATCTCAACACCCCATCGAGTGCGAGGAGATTCTTCCACCTTGTATTGTCACTCTATTGTTCTCACCTTCATGATTTTTGGTGAATTATTTCCAGGNGACACTGGGAGATGGATGGCGGTCGTCACCGCTGTGGCCAAAGATAATGTGATCTGATTGGTCTCTTCAACTGGTCTCAACCCCATCTGTGGAGATTAACTCCTTGTCATGTCCTCTGATGTCCACCTTCAGGATTTTGGTAGTTTTCCTGTATTTCTTTGACCCATTTCTCCCTTGTGTGGTCTATTTTACAGCTGACTGACCTCAGATCTGATTCTGCTGCACACACACTCAAAGATGCTCTTTTCTCTCTGTCTTTGAAGAAAAGGACAGGGTGATATTCCAATTTAGTCCCTGCCATTGGTCGAAGAAATGTTTCAATCATTTGAACAGTTTTGTTTAAACCAAATGGATGTAAGTTTTATATCAAAATCTGTACAAAAGTTTCTTAGATTAAAGAAAACTGTGGCCTCGCCATGCTGGTTGATCCCAAGAACCCACAGAACTTTGTGCTACACTTGTGGTCAAGATGAAGAGAAACAGCTTGACCCCAAGAGACTTGACTAATTGCAATATCAAGATATGGTCTCTGTCTACAAAGACATCAACAAGGCAAATACATAGCAAACAAGCAAACTACTGTATATAATGACAATGATTAGGTGAAGATGGTTGTAGTCAGACATTATTTTCCTGCTTGACATGTTACATGATAGGCTGTCCTGAACACATCTCATCAGTAAGTAGGAACAGCCTATGATAGGCTGTTCCTACTTACTGATGGGATGTGTTCTGGACAGTGGAGCTTCTCTTAGTACAGTTGGTTGAGACTTTGCCAATCCTGGTCTAGTCCTTGTCTAATTCTGGTTCAGAGCTGGTTTAGACATTTTGTAAAGCAGTACAAATCTAGCAGAGGCTAAAGGAGAAGTTACTAACATTACTGAAAGATTCTACAAATGGAGTTTTGCAGCTACCCAGTGTCCATGGTTCTCTGAAAAATCTGACTCTTTGGAAAATTAGGTTAAATAGTCCTGCCATATTGCATTGTTAAAAGGGCTAGCTAGAGCACACATCTGCATTTCTATGAGTCAATAAGTCCTAATATCAGGATGTTTGTTATACTTTGTCAGTTTTTTACCAAGTAAAATGTGTTTCCATGACTGTTTCTATAGATAGATTTGTAATCTAAGTGAAATATGCTACATCAATTCTTATTTGACCATAGCACTTAAATGAAGATGACTATTCAGATTTGTAGTCCACTTTTTGCAGTTTAATGTTGAAAATGACTGACTAGAATTTTTGCACCAAAAACAAAGCTCCATGATCTGGGACTGACAAGATTATGAAGGTTTTGCCAAGGATTTGTTCATATCTATTTATGCATCAACATTTGAACTGTTCTGAATATTTTCATCCAATTCAATTTTACTCAAAAACGGAGCTTTCCAAAAACCCTCTGTAAAAACAAACAACAAAATTATTCAATATTTTTAAACCTGACTCATGTTCATGTTTGTGATTTTTCTGACATTTCCCAAACATAAATACCTTATTTCTCTTTTCTCTCAGATTTATGTGTTAAGTTTCACATTGATAGCTAAAGGTGTATTTTTTTTTCCTATTCACCTGCAGTGTCTCGCCTTAACTATGCAAATAAAAGACATTTCAAACTTTCTAACCCTAACCTGGGCTCGCGTTGCTCAAGGACAAACTGAATTCACTTAGAATAGAGTTTGAGCCAAAAATCTGGCATCACACTGGAAAATTAGACGACGACTGCGAGCTGAGCCTTGTCCTGTCGTGAATCTGCTACATTATGATCGCCTGTAGTTTCGATTGGTTCAGTCTATCCAATTACAGTTTGTCTTAAGACCATTTGTTCTTGCAAATCCAAGTTGAATCAGGGACCAGACTAATTCTAATAGAATTAAGACTTGGGCTACTATTAACTCCGCTGCTATCTTTCCTTCTTTAAAAGCTTTTCGACCGTTCCTGTACAGATAGGATGGGGGGGGGGGGTCTCAATTAATTTAGAGGTCGTTTGTTTAGCCCGGCTTCATCAGATCAATTATTGCAGGAGAGAAACAGAACAAAATCGTTACGGCGTTTAAAAGAACCCGAGGTGAATTACAGTAATTATTTAATGTTTGGTCCGATTAGGGTAAGTGTCTATGTCGAGCATTTTTTATTTGCTTAAAAAGTCCTTCATCACCAAGGTCTCCCTGCAGATTGTGAAAAAGCTAGATTGGATTTTTAAAAAGTAATAAATGTGTTTTTCCTATAGACGTACAAAACCTTGGTCATCCAGCCAGCCCATTACACACTGCTACATTTATTTGATTTGATATAAAACTTGCTTCGCCGTCTCTCTCGTCTATTTTCTGGAGTAATCAAAGAGAGTGGGCTATTTTGCGGCTGTTTGTGGGCTTGTTTTGGGGCTTTATGGCTGAGCGGGGAAGGACTGTGGTGCAGAAAGTAAAACATAGGATTATGACTAATTACAAATGTAGCTGTTGTGTTTGAAGTGAGGTTGTGCAAGGTAATGTTGTAAACACCTATTGTCTATTGACTGTGAAAAGTAATGGATAGTTTAGCTTCCTTCATTATGAAAACAGATTAGAGGCAGTGTGAAGACGCTAATAAAAGTGTACTGTAGTATGTGCTACTGACTTTCTCAGTGCTTTATGAGGAAAGAACAGAAAAACCTGAAGGAATGACTGTACATTGTCTTCTTACAAAATAGCTCATGTACACATTCAATTCATTTACATACCTGCTTTCAAAGCCTGATCTCGTCAGATCTCAGAAGCTAAGCAAAGCAGGGCAAGGTTAGTATGGGAGATCACTGGAACACCTGACGCCACAATGGATTGTCGTTGTGTCCTTGGGCAAGACACTTAACTTACATTGCCTCAGTGTCTGCACTGGGTAAGTGGATCCTTTATTGTCAAGTGCTTTGAGAGCCTTGAAAGGTAGAAACACACTGTATAAATACAATTTACAGACCTTTATTTAAAATATTGTTTTGTTGTTTGTTTTTCAGTTTCACTAATGCCTCTTTCATAGTTTATTTAAATGCAAATTCAGCTTTGCATAATAATCTCTTTTCACATGACACCTCAACATTGAATAGGTCAATATTATTTATATTTTTTGTTCTATTAAAATCCTCATCAGCTGTCCATTTCATGACTGCTAGTCTTCCTTGGGTCTGCTTTATATGAAAGACAGCTAAAATGAATATTTAACAACTTTTGACTCCAAATTGTACTTGTTGTTCAGTGTCTGGGGCATTTCCTCAGGATAGGTGAGCCCTTGAACTTTCTTCTTATGAGGTGCAAGGTCAGGAGTGCTTGACACTTTTTCACCTGTCTGTTGGTTCTTCGAAAGAGGAGATTGCTACCCTTCATCTGGTGAATAATTTGTGATGCTGCATTACTGATGCATTGGGGCTTTTGAAATAAACTGCTGGGACAGCATATTTTGTTGTTCAGAAGGATAGTAAGTCTAGTCACTTACAGAAATCACCTTATCAAAAATAGATGAAACTGCTTTTTAGATATTACGTGGCAAATTACAATGTTCCAGGAAAACTGTCACTAAGTAGTTTTATGTCAAAATGACAATCTTAGATGAACTCGTATGATATCTGTTCAAAGGTTCAAACCCATTACAGTGGAGGGTGGACCAATCACAGTGCAGCAATGTTTGGACAGAAGCCAAAGACAAAGACCCAAACAAACACCAGATGGACTGTTTTAGCAGAAATAAAGACTAACTTTCAAACAAGCTGCACATAAAACCAATTTGGAAGCCTGTGCCTGGATTCTGCTACATTTGATTTCTTTGCTTCTTTTGCCATTGTGACTAATAAATATGTAAGTAAAGTTCAAGCACTGAGTCAGATTAAAATATGTCTCAGTTTAAAAATTGCCTGGAAGATACAGAATAAAACAACTGCAGTATTATTGATTAATCTATTTCTTTACCTATTTGTGCATTTAGCAAACAAGCTTACGTAAATTCAGTATTTGTTTTAAAAGTTTCAATAAAAGTCATCAGTACTTGAATGACATAGCTCTTGCCATGAGATGAGTAACAGAAAAACATTAATCAAAATAGCCCTTCGAATTGCTTACTGTGTATTTTTCAATCTAAAGGGATGAGAAGATGAACCTCAGAGCAGATTTGGCACAAGTATTTGGACTGAAATGGAAACACCTGCTCATTCATATGGCTGCATCATCTGAGGTTCTGCATTTCAGACAGCCACACTTCTTTCACCTTTAATTGACTTTTGTTTCAGCTGCGACTGTGAGTCCAAACAACTTTCAAACTGCGCAGCAAAACTCGTATGAAGGTAATATTATAAGATAAGATTTACTTTGTCAGAGTTTTTCTCCAGTGAAATATGTGTTTTTGTTTTCTTGTTTTGTGAAGCAGAAGTCAGGAAACACTCTTAATTTCACTGCTTCCAACCTCACTTCTACTTCTTTCATTATTTCATTTATCCACACAAACAAAACCCTAGACACAGTCTGGTTCTAATTTACCTTTATTTAACGAGGAAAGTTCAGCTGAGATCAGAGGAGGAGTCCTGGAGAGGAGAGGGTGGAGGTGGCTTCTGGACATGTTTTTAATGATAGGGGAAAGTGGAGCACCCAGAGGAAACCTGCAGGCCCAGGGAGAACATACCAACTTCACATAAAACTATCCACTGTGCCACTGTGTCGCTCAAACCTCAGACTTGACTTCTCATGCATGTCCATGCTTTACACTCTGTGTACATCTGATGCTGCTGTTTTCTCCGGTGACTCTGTTGTTTGCAGTTTCTTGGAACTAGCTTTCTCTCCGTGCAGTACGTTTGTTACAATCCACAACCAGGGGAGCCACAAAAGTACATTTTGAAGTTGCTGAAAAGAGAAGACCGGGGAAAAAAGAGCCAAGCCAAACTCCTTCAGTGCTAGCCTGCAATGAAGCACAAGAAAGGTCTCAAAACAGCCAGGATGGTTGGCAATGTTTGGTTGTCATCATACTAAATTTTCAAGATCTTCAAAATATTTTAAATGACAAGGACTCTGAACTTGTAGCTCCGGCTGTGAACATTAGCAAAGAAGGAGGAGCGTTGTGATGCATTAGCCACTCAACTAAATGCAAACTGGCAGCTATGATATTTATTCACTGGACTAACAGTTTAGAAACTATTTACCTCTTCTATCTAGTATACTATAGCCCTGTTTCCATAGGCTCGGGTTGGGGCGGTAAGGTAAGGTACGGTCCTATGCTGTTTCCACTGCGCACCCGTTCAGCCTTGTTTGGTCCATAGTGAGCTGCTTTTGGCCCTGCCTTTAGCCTGGACCCTGGAGCAGACCTCACAGTGGTCAGGCTCAATGATTGGACAAGAAAAAACTGTCAGGCCAAAACCAGACGAAAAGAGCCGATAGAAACATGAAATAATGTTCCTCACCTAACGCCGACTTGATCCCTGTCAAACCGCCACATTTCCACTGATGAAAACTTGATTTGTTGCTCCGATAGTTTTAGCAAAGCAAGCTAGCGTATTAGCATCAGCTGTTTCCTGTTTGTCGAGGAAAATTTGTAAATGCCTGTGCGTAATGTGTCCAACATAATCCAGCCTCAAAGCATTGAACAAAACGTGTTTAATAGGCATCATAGTGGCAGAACTTTGGGGACCCAGGCCAATGAAAACATGGTTCAAATCAGCAACTCAAAGAAATTCAACAATTCAAACAGATTAATAAACATTCAGTATTTTAATTTCATGCTCTAATTATTTATATTTTTTCACAGGTTAAATAATAATTCATGTATCCTGTAATCAGAAAGCACGTTCCATCATTTGAAACAAGACCTGAGCGGAACCTATTTTAGTATTTCATCATTCATTATCTTCCTTTTTTTTCTTGGATGTAATTTCAATTTCACTGTTCTTTGAGGTCAGTGCGACTCCGTGTCCGTGCCCTGGAAGGTAAACTTAATTTAGCGCTATATCTTTCTCCGCTCGGAACGCTGCTGCATGTCCAATGGTGAAATCTCCTAAACAAAATCAATTATCTGAGCTCCAATGGCACAGAATGCAGAATGCTGATAAGACTTTGTACTGCTTTTTTCCCTAATAAAGAGAGAAAAGAGGGTTTGGTTCAATACCCCCGGGGCACTTTTCCTCTTCACTTGGTAAAAGAGAATTATTCATCACATCCTCTCCGGGAACAGTCGATCATTCCCTATAAGTCGCCATGTTGCTGTCCCTATGTGCGCTTGTGCTGAGTAGGGCCCTAGGCTAAGTCGATTTTGTGTCATATGCTTTGCTTGCCCTTTTACTTGATTTTTTTTCGTCTTCGGAGTGACAAGACTTGTACAAACACAGCAGACATTGTGGGGCGATTATTTAGGTGCAAACGGCAGGAAGAAGAGAGCATCTGTGTTTGTATGTTGCAGGGCACAACACAGGATTTCAAAGTGAAAGTAACCTGTTTTTTGCAAGATTTTAAGTGTTTAAGCACAATTTAAAGAATATGCAGAAAGGAAGCCAAAGCACAAAACACATTTAAATATGACAAATTCAGCACCCAATCATGTTTACATAAAAGCTTATTGGCTTAATAAAAAAGATTATCAGGTGTGCAAGTGGACATTAGACTCAACTCAGATTCTGCGTCTGACTTGTGCGAGAAGAGTCCAGGAAGTCAAAAGCAGCAGCGTTAGGAGCTCACAAACTCTGCAGAGTACGTGCAGAGTGTTCTGGTCCTCGACAGTCCAAGACGTGTTCGCTGCTGTGTCCACTGTCAGACCTCCATGTGGGCACAATGTGTCCTTTGTTCATCCTCTCCAGTCTCTATACAGACGTGCGCTAAATGATTCCACTCCAGCCTTTGTACGGTGTGTCTTATTGTGCTCTGAAGTCCTGGTACAGGTGAGTGTGAAAATGTGCACTGGCGATCCAGTCTTGTGCCAGCATGGTGCGTTCTTCATCCTTGTAAAATAAAACAAGGCTTTGTGGCTGTGGCCCAGTCTGACCGGTTCAGTGTCCATAAGTGGCCCGTTCTATGAGAGTGCATAAAGACTGGACTGAGTCTTTGCTCTGATCATATTTTTAATGTGGTATTTTAGTTTGAACAGCCTGTTGTTAAACGTGAACAGAAAAACCGGTTTATGAGGCAAGTTTATGAGATTTACACCTGTTTAAAGATAGTCATAACATGTAACCTGTTTCCTGTGATCTTGGCTTGCTGCCCTGTTTTTTCACATGTTGGTAGATATGCTGAAGGGAAGTATCTCACAATCAGACCTGGGCCCATAAGACTTGTGTGCACTGCCAGCTGAGAGTCTATAGTGACCAACACAAGAAATACTAACGCCAGTGTCAGCGCCGGGGGCAAGACAGGGCCTGTTTTGAGGAGCCAGAGTTCTAACCACTTGCCCTGTTATTTAAAATGCATTACATCTTAAGGTGCACATTTCAATTCTTCAGAACACATATCTGTTTTGAATCAATACATTTGTCATGTTTAGAATGCTAACTCCTGTCAGAAACACTAGAATTTCAACTAGTCACAAATCTGTTAGCGATCACCATGATTCTGTCCCCTGGTTGTCATATTTCAGCACTCATGTTTCACTAACACGCATTTCTTTTGCCTCTGGGTCAAGCTTAGCGTCGACCAGGTCTCTAATGTATTCTGCGGATTCTGTCAAGCGAGCCATTTGCATGTGAAGTGCTGCGCTACAAGGCTGTGCAAAGAGACAGAATGACACTCCCCTCAAGATCAGCTCTATTGATTTGACTGTGTTATTTCAGCTGCCATGAATGACAACCTCGGGCTCGCTATGACACAACAAGCTGCTCTTTGACAATTTATGGCTTCTGTTTTACATTTTTATTATTCACCTCCAAAATGGCTGCCGGTTAGATTACATGATCACTACAAGGTCAATGGTTTGTGATTGGTCCAATGTTTAGTCCCTTTGTTTCTGACAAATTGTTTTTGTTCATAATGTGTTGTATGTGCCGCTGTTAATTTGATAAGTCACGCTGTGGTGCAGTTTCTAAAAATAATTTAGTAAATCTATTGGGTCATATTGGAAAAACATTTCTTTCATGTCAGAGCACTCAGTAGATTTTCTGTTGACACAGTTTTCTAAGATACAACTACTTTTAACATGCAATTAAAGTTTGTGATAACAAAAACATGTGGTTGTATCTACAGTTTTGAGCACCTAAAGCCACAAAATGAAACCACCAGCACTCCTAATGGTTATGAAACACAAAATGAAGATGATTGGAACTTATTGTTAAAACGTGTATGTTACAACTTTGCCAGCATCCATTTCAAAAATGTGCCCTTCCCAACCTTGAAAGTATGTAGTAAAACTCATCATTGTCAAGTATTTCAATTAGAGCTCATCTTTAATCATGACAATAATACATTGTATTAATTGCTATGATGATTAATTTTTTTGCTAATTTTTGCATTATTTACCACACTCAATAGTGGTAAGCCACAGCTGCCCTGGGGCAGACTGGCAGAAGCGAACCAGTCATTTTGCCCATCGGCTTCTCTGATCAGATCTAGGCAAATGTGGGTGAAATGTCTTGCCAAAGGACACAACACAGTTTCTCCGCCGATTGTCCCACTGTGGCACCTGAGGTTCCTCAGAGTCTCCCATCAAATACTGCCCATGCCCACTTGCTTAGCCTGAGGTCTGACGAGATCAGGCTTTGGGTGAGTAGACAAACAAAGCTACCACTACAGAGACTATTACACAAAATCTGGGCACAATTTTTGATGACCAACTTACAGTAAATTTGATGTGAACAAAGCCAGTCAGCAGAGACTGCACCTTTCTAGAAACAGCTGAGACGATTGTGGTTTTATCAGTGCTTTGTTGATGGTCTCTTATGTTAATCTTTTACCTGCAAGCCAAAGACAAAAAACAGTATTAACTCCACTGTTAATATCAGATGAGAGAAAGACTTTCTCCAAATGTAATAATGACTTTTAAATATGTTGAAATGTAGAAATGAGTTTTTGAGTGAGCTCCTCTTATACAAGGACATTACAGAAGTCTATTCATTTTAAAGCCTGGGTTATTGTCTCATGTAGGAAAGCAGCACAGAACAGAATGATAACAATGAATCCATCTCTATTGTCTGCTAATTTTGCCATGCAGCCAAAGTCACAGCGCCCTTTACAAGCTGCATGACTAGTGAAGTAGGATTTATGTGTCGTGGTCCAGGCCTCACGCCAACAGCGCACTTCTGTTTTTTTACCCCATTAAACAAGACTTATGTCACACTTCCCCTTTAATCACTGGCTTTCCCTTTAAGTCCAAGCCCCATCTGAACACTACGCCAATGATTCACCGCGAGGGGCCCCGTTTGACAGATTACACCTGCCTTCTCTCTTAAACGTAATGCGGGCCGTCGCTATAACGACAATAAGAAGCTAACTGTTCTTTTAAGTGTTTTCCTCTGACCTTCAAGGCAATGGAATAGTTGGGTACAGCAAAGTCAACACGGCACTTTCATCCACTGTTCATATGATTTACCTCCGGCGTCATTGTATTAAATCCTTCACAATAAAGCAGGCTTTTATATTCTTAAATTACTTAGGCGAGGATGTTTTCTCAAGGGTAGAGCAGGGGCTTTAAGGGTAGATTCTGTAGTTTCACGGTCCAGTGGTGTAGTGCAGCCTGGGAGAGTCCTCATATCATCCAGACACTGCAGTGACAAAGTGCACAGCCCAAACCTGTTTAACACTTCATCATCACTGTCATTGACGTCCAGCAGCAGTCATGGGGACCCAGCACCACGCCTAGACAAGGAAAGACGGGCAGATTCTTGCAAGGTTGATCACATCTGTGAAATTAGAAACACTTTGGCCCCTAAATGGCCGGCGAGTGTGTTTGCGTTTGTAATTATCTGCTGCCCGTCTTCAGACTCAGGATGGAGCGTCCCGGGGCCCATCTCCTCTGCCGCCGCAGCAGGAATTTGTCAAAGTCACACAGACTTTTGGCAGCTCCTGCAGAGGAACAAAACACACCAGAAAACTTTTCTGGTGCACTCACTGGGGTGTGTTACAATTACATTAGTTTTATCTCAAAGACAATTTCAGAATGTCATTATCTTTCATTTTATTTAAGCTTTATTTGATAAAAGCAATTACAAGGACACACTGTTTCTATTCAATTTTACTTCAATTCATTTTTGTGGAGGCAACACCTGCCTCCAATACTTCACAAGATTGTTGATTTAGCAAGCAGAAATGTGTCATTGGTCAATGCCAAACAGAAACATTAGAAAATCAGAAACATGGTTAATCGTCCCACATCTCCTGTCCTTAGAAGAACCACGGTGAAGGAGAGATCTATACTCTTATGGACAGCAGGCTGAAGATTAAGACATTGTTTAAGCTCCTCATATTGGCTCACACTCACAGACATTAGCACAAAGCCTACAGATGTTTGTTGACCTTCCTGCAGTACATTGTTATATTACTTTTAAATAACATTCAGAATGCTCTTACCATAATGCTGTTTGACTCAGTCTTCAAACTTTCCCTTCAAGCTCCATAAATATCTCAGTTTTTCACATTTCACCTCTGGAATTGATATAGTGGTGTAAAAAGTGGGCCGACTCCGTGACCTGACTTGAGATAATCAGTGTGCTATATGCACATACCGCCTGTCTAGTTTTACTTAACCAAGGATATGAGCCAGCTCGCAGACTAAACCTTCCATTTACAGACACAAGTGAATAACAAGTGCTATCTATCTGGCACAGAGCCTGTGTGCATGATGTCTGCGCTTCAGCCAGGTGGGCCAGTCGGATACGACGGTGCACTGCACAGGAGACAGAGGTAATGGTGATATTGACCCACATTTCCCAGCATGCACTGCAGATGGAGACGGCACAGATAGTGCTTCAGTCAAGGCCACATGGGGCGAAGGATGAAGACCAGCTTTGTGGAAGTTTAACAAAAGCTGGTCTGCAAAGCTACTGCTCTGGAAAGTATCATTCTGTGGCTTTGCCATGAAAGAGAGAGTGCATGCACCTCTTTTAGAAGAGTTTTAGCAGTCCAGCCAGGTGCACACGCTTTTTCACTTTCAGACTTTTAATGCAACTCCACCAGAGTATGATATTTGTATGAAAAAGAGTGCTCTTTATCATTGCAAACACAGTAGAGTTTCACATGTGGTGGACCTCCGAGGTCAGAGCCAGAGGTCCTCTCGTCGGCTGCTTTGCCATTTAGAAGGATTTGACCTCAAACACAGTCAAAGTCAGACGGTCAGAATGAGCAGCACCAAGAATAGCACATAAATGTCACAGAATAAAATATGCAAATAAAGACAGTGGGTTCTTCAGACATTTTCAGGGCAGGATTGTCAAAGTGTGGAGGCTGAAATTAGAAAAAGGCATTCTACTCAACATTTGTATTGTTTTACTGCAGGAGTGTGCACTGTATGTCCAGTACGCTATATTATGCATTCTGTTAGACTTAGAAAAAAATATTTTATGTACAGACTTTCTTTGCGGATGTCATTGAATGTTCTTTTCAGCCAATGAACAAAAACTGTAGAAAATGTAGAAATATGAAATGGTCTAATTAGATGCATTATAGAGCATGAGCTGAATGACAAAATTGGAAGCAGAAGAAAGTTGGTAAATATTTCATATTTTGGATTTTCTTCAAACCTGTTTAAGTAGAAAAAAAAACATACTCCAAAGGAATGACTTGTGAGCTTTTCTTCTGCTTTGCTGCACATGACAGATTTTACTTAGTGATTAGGAATCTCCAAAATATTTCGGAAAGCCCCAGTCTAAGTGTAGACCCAGGAGACGTTCTTATACCTTACCTAACCAAGTGTGAAATAGCTTTGGCTAAGTAAGGGAACAACCATTAATACTGATAAAAATGGGACTAGGTGCTCTCAAGGTGGGCTGTGAGTCCTCGCTAAGAACGTGATTTATGTCACCTTCAGCTGAGGTGAGGAGCGGAGAACGCACACAGCTCTCCTAAGTACCACACAAGTCCAATTAATCCTCATCAAACAGCTCATCACAAACAGTTGGACTCAATCATGACAACTAAACACAAGCACAAGATACAGACGTCTGGAGAGGTTGGAATATGGCAAGGTCACAGCGCAGTAAACATGAGGGAAAAACACATATTAGTGAATATATCCAGGCAAGAATATATATGTAATGGATTTTAAACATAAATGACTAATTATTTGATTATTTGTCAGTGGTAGTGACACTGCCAGCTCTTTTAATCAAGCCCAAGGAGCTGTACTTTCCTATAGTTTACCAAGGGTCGTTTGCCATTAACTTGAGCATGCTCCCACTTGCAACATTTTTGTGACTTACATGAATTTAAAAGCCTTTGTGATGATGAAGATGAGGTGTGAGGGAATAGAAGGACACCCTGATTTTGATCATGTTGCTGTTCACATTGAGAGCATGGTCTGTGTATGAGTGTTCAATTCATTTTCAATTTAAAATAATTATAATAATAAAAAAAAAACAGGAAGAAGGAAAATACAATCTGATTCATCTGTCGTCAAATGGATTCTCAAGTTAAACATGTAACATTTGAAGGAAGATTTGGAGGTATTTTGAGACGATAATTTTAAATTTTTCGTTTTGGTTGATTTGAATGTTGTGAAGCCAACTAACACTGATCTGGGTACACTTTCTGGTCCTGAGCTCGTCCTTCTTCACTTGCCATTTTCCAGGGATATATTATCGAGTCCTGGATGTATAAAGTCAGTTTGTGGCCTCAAGTGCAAATAATCAAAAATGAAAAATCTAATATTTTCTTTGTTTTTATTGTTTTTTATTTTAAATTGAAAATCAATTGAACCCATCATACAGGGACTGAACAGTGCAGCCTGTGATCTTAGCCAAAGCTAATACTGTATGTTACTGATCTGAAAAAATCACCAAAAGTAACACTTTAACCCTGTGAAAGTTGAGTGTAGTAATGTGTCACCAGCGGAGCCACACCCCAGCAGCACACAGTGAAGGCTGATCAAGAGTCCATGTGTCAGTGTAAAAGACTGCGTCCTACAAAAAGCACTGTCACAATCAGACCTTAGATCACAGTTTGAGTTTTGTCACATCACCCAGCAAAAATCTGAATGACAGTGATGTAAGCTGCCTGTTTATAACACAGAGTTAGTTGCTCAGCGCATGCATGCATTATAGACTGTTATGGCCACATACAGGCCTACATGGTGCAAAAGAGTGACTGTCTTCATTAAGTGTTTAGCTCATCTCAGCGCAGACATGACACTAGAAAAAATAGTATATCTTTGAGAAACCGAAGCAAGTTTGGTGTGCCTGTCTTACATTTATTACATAAAAAATGTTCTTCATTTGAATATTTTCAATCTTTAATATGATGATGTACACGAGCCAGATCTGCTGTACTTTCAAAACTTTTTTTTTCCTTATATGATGGCTTTGAGCACATTCTAAATCGAACACAATCAAAGGTCTCTGTTGAAAACACTTTTCTCTTTCTCATTGTTTCACTAAAACCACTGTCCTCTCTCCTAAAGCCCCGTTTCTGCCTGCCTCCCCTGCGTCATTATCCTTACATGAGATTCTGAGTGTCTGCATAAAGAATACATCCAGGGTTTGTCACCTTCCTAATTGGTCGAATCAACTTGCAGTACATGCCTGTGGATATGCTTTATTAGCCTAATCAGCTCTCAGGAGAACCCAAGGCCCCTTCTCAAGTCATTAATAAGATCCTTGGTCGAGGTTGTAAGAACTCGGGCAAGTCAACAATGTAACTGTCGGGAATGTGAACGCTGAACGTCTCTCACAATGGATCGGGGATTTGAATGCAAAGTCTGGCACGTCTTGACCACCAGCAGCATCACTGCAGCAGAAAGCCTTAGCTTGCTAACCACGTCACATCAAGTATTTTCAAGGCTGTCTCTCAGAACCCTGACAAAAGCTGCTCGGAAGTCCTTTCACTAATGTGCTGCTTTGCTTTCATTCAGTGGCCGAATGGAGGAACCAGAACACACAAAATCTACCACTGTGTCAACATAAATATTTTTGTGCAGTACGTTGCGTCTCCTTGGAAACATCTGGTCCATTATGCACTTCTATTGAACTATACCATGTTAACAGCAAGAATGGAGGCTTTAGAACTGGCTGAACGTCTGTGCCTCTAAGTGCTTTGTGGAAAAGAAATTGCAGCGTTTTATGTGTTCTTGAGCAAATGCAATCACCATAAGTGAAAGCTGTTCTGAGTGTAGTGCAAATTTCAGGAGATATAAAAGCAACAAGAACTACTTCAGACAGCTTTTAACAGGCTTGCATTAAAGGTGAGGTATGTGACTTTTCAATCTGACAACATATCAACTTCATTCTCACAGAGTTAGCTTAACTTTGGCTGGACTGTCCAAAGCATGACTTGTAATGATCTTGTAAAGGCTTGCCTATTCATCAGACCTTGAGGTATGTTTCTATAGAGATGAACACTTATTATACCAAGCTTTCAGACAGACATCTAGATAAACAAGAGGTGAAACTTCTATTTACAAAGTTACATAATAGATGTGCAACATTCTGCAGTTACAAAATCAGCGGCAGGATTTCATGAAAAAGGAAAGTTAAAGCAAAACTTTATTTTATTTTTATTTCATTTATTTATTTGAAATGTGCGGTGCATATTATTTAAGATGTTTTCATGGAAGCATGCCAGTTTTAGACATAATTGCTAATTCCCATCTGTAGTCCCATGGCAGATTGATGTGACAAAAGAAAGATTGTTGAAAGCTACAGAAGGATTAGACAGCAATAAAAACTTCGGAACATTTTTTGTGCCATGAAATCCATGTGGAATATTATAAATAGGAACAATATTTCCACAGAACAAAGCAGGACACTCCTCCAGCTATATAACGCCCAGTGTACACTCAGTCCGGGACAGGTGTGCTTGTGCAGAACTGGGGTTAGCGTTACACAGTTGGCAAAACTGCAGTTTCCATATCAGTAAAACATGAAATAAAACAAATTCCTTTGAGTGAATGGATCAATAATGCATAATGTGAAGCATCTCTTTGTGTCTTGAAAAGTGCTTGTTTGCCGTTTTATGTACAAATTTGCCTAACTTTACTCCTGTTTACCACGTAAACAGGGTTTTGTCTTACACTGGAGCAGATTTAAGCTTACAACAGGTTGGTTTTCAGTAACTTAGCTGTATATCATGTGAGGCTAGTGTTAGCCACACATGATGCAGGCTGTTTCAGATATTAATTGCATTTTTTTTTTTTTTTCAAATATCATATATATATTTTTTCTCATTAGCAATGACTAACCTTGTTTAAAGTCTTCACTGCAAATCCGTGGCAGCTTAGAGGGATTCCAGTTCTTTTGATTTATGCTGTCATCCACTGGCGTCTTCTGTCTTCATCAAATGTAAACGAAAAAGCTACAGGTTAGGCTTACAACCTCCTTGTCTGTTAGTGCAGAGTGTTCCACAAGATACAGCCATTTTACAATTGAAATCAATTAAAATTACTTAGAAACGGGCAGGTTTTCGGCAAAGTTTCCATAGTCCATAGCGCTTTGTCCCTCCATCATGGAGAAGTGGGCGTTCCCTCGAGGAGCATGACAACACGTGCAAAGGGTCTGTAGTTAAAAGTTCTCAAAAGTCAATCTGGGAATAAGTAGACTAGTTTAAGACAGTGCACAAAAAACATCATCCTACACCAACGAGAAGAGATCATTGTGGCAGGTTATAGCAAAGTTGGTCATTTCCACCAGTAGACTAGCCTGCCTCACGCCAGATGGATCTGTGTTGAACTCCTATCTGATCTCACTATATCCATACTCGCTGAACGCGTTCGGAAAAGGCAAGGTGTATACTGAAATACTTCTGATTGGGTGAGCGGCCTACCTTATTTGAGCTTAGCTAATCACAGCAACAACTGGTGTAGAACACGTATCACACACACTGCTCTTCTTTCAAAAAGAAATTACTCTGTATTTCTGCTAAAACCACATCAAAAGCAGCAGACAACACGTACTGTATATCCACGGGAGCCGCCATCTTTTTAGCTTGAATCCGACTCAGCGGCGCCGGGGCGCTAACAGCCCGTGTTAGCCCTCCCTGCTACAATGTGATTGGGCCTCAAAACCACGTTGCTGTGATGTGAGTGAGCCGAACCACGGCCGTTTCATTCTCTCAAACCAATCGGGCGGCTGGAAGGCCAGATGATTTATCTTGTGTTTGTGAATTCACAAATACCGTGAGATAAACCATCTGGCTGGCCAGGTTACCTGTAGACAGGTTGTTGTTAAAAAGTACGTACATGCCAATAAAATAAATACTACAGTAGAACTTTCTGAATGCTACCAACTCTTCCTCTCAACAAGCTGTATCTACTACACTTACAAACTGAATATTCTGGTTGAAAACTTTGAATGCAGCAAAGGAGTTTTTCACTACAGAAGGCTTAAGGTGTTATTAATGGCTGTCAAGTGTGTCCACATGGTGATGGCTGAATTCACAGACTCAGTTGGTGTTTTATGCAGCAGCGGTGCAAGAGGCCACGGGCGAATCAAGAGCATGTTGGCAGGAGGGAGTACTTACTTAGCGGGCGCCTTTGTCCTTTTTGGCCTTGCTTGATCTCTGGAATACCAATATGAAGCTGCATTGTGTCACTCAGGCAATCTATATGAAAGGTAAACTTAGGTAGAAAATATCTAACATAGTTTCATTTTACATTAAAAATAAGAGGTTTTGAGGTTGAATAAGGCAATAGTGTGTGAGACAGAAATGTGTGTCTAGCATAGCAACAAAAGTAGTTAAATATATGCATTTCATGAATGTAGTTTTGGGAATGTTGATTATCGGGCTCTGACAAGGACTCCATGACTTGACCTAATGGGACTTGACTAAAACTGAACCAATTTAAACATGATGCACTACAGATTGACCATGATTTTGTGTCATTTCCATTTTATTTATTAACATTCAGCTCTTAAAAGAGATATGACCATTTGTGTTGTTGTTAGTTTCTTTATTGCCATTTTTTTATAAGGTATTTTTCAGAAGCATGGTAAATGGCTACTGCTTTTTCTAACTTTCACAGCGATCGCATCACTGCAGACGCTGCACCAATCCGCCTGTCAATCTCACGCTCCATCGTAAAGTCTATATTTTTAAAAGCCAATATCAAGCTATTTAGCCATTTTCTTATGCTTTTATGTCAGCATACTTTTCTTAATATACAGTATGTTCAAAATACATACATTAAAATTCAAAATGAAACTAAGCTATGGTAAGACATTTTTTACCAGATGTACCAGTGTTGGAGAAATGATGGACTAAAACTCAAGTACTACACAGTTCTACACGGAGTCCAATATGCTCCAAGTGTTCATGTGTGTTTCGTACTTGCTCACTCTCAGTCACATTTTCTGAGTTTCTCTGACAGTTTAGAAGGCATTTCTTACTAGATGCTGTCTCTTTTTAAATGTAATAAAGCCAGTAAATGAGTGGTGTTAGTAGGATAGTGGTAAATTAAGCATCATTTGAGAAGGTGCAGAAGTATTGTACTCTCTTTATAAAACAGAGACCCTGATGATAAAAAGAAAACGAAAACATGCCAAGCTTTCTGACAAACCACCAGCATTGCGGCTCTGCAGGTGTGTTGTCAAGCCAAGCCAAAAACCTTTCTTCAAACCCACCTGCCAAAACCCCTTCTGGGTCAGTGAGGAGAAATGACCTTCGACCAAATGTTGTTTGAACCAAATCTAATTCACCACTTCTATGCGCATTTGCATTGCCAACATATTCATTGTGTATTCTTTTGTAATTCATCTGTTATTCATAGTCCACCAAACGCTCTCGCTTTCACAAACACTTTTTTCCAACATTGCAAAGTCACTGTTACTCCCCAGGATGATTGTGCTCCCGCTGGTTTGTGCCTCTCACTGCCATATGCAACAGTCTCACACACCACTATAGCAAGCACCAGCTGGAGTGCCCATGGTTTTATAAATAAGCCTTGCACATGCACAGTAGAGTACATAAACAAGCCTGGCTCTCCATGTACTAGCTCAGCCAACGCCATACCGTACTCCCGCCCACACGCTGTTAGCCCTGGCACACTAATGGCCTCTAAGAGCGTGTCTGCCGGCCGTTTTGATACATACTTCCCAGTGAAGGCGAAAAGGTTAGGAGTTATTAGCCATTAAACAAATAGCCTCAGAGCTACAGTGGAAAAAAGGCTTCATGTGTGCTCCCAGGAGTATACAAAAGAAAAGGCAACTTACAAGGATAAAAACTGTTAGCGAAGGAAGAATTCTATATTTCTATACAGAATAAGCCTAATCAGAGGGAGTTTATTTGTTCTTTTCTCTCATTCAAGGTTGTAAAGTCAATGCTTGAACATTGTTGTAGTTATATTTTACTGAAGCTCATCTGTGAACATAATTACTATCTCCATTTAATTTTCTCTAAGCAAAAAACACTGCTTGAATGTAGCGCTGTTCTTCATGTTGTAGGCCTACAAAGCATTTTACAACATTTTAATTTCTTCAAAACATACACTAATTATCAGTACTTTTTTCAGCAGTTCAGTGTTTAGAAGCACTTTTTACAACTTTCAAATCCAATCCTAAGTTTGACAAATAACTTGGCTTCAACCTACCCTAATCTTAACGCTAAATAAACCCACTTTTTGGATATTTTAAAATATAAACTTTTGTCAGCGTAGCCACCAATACAAACCGATAGCAGTGTGGCAGACTGCATGTCAGCAAGGAAATGTAAATGTTTTTTTGTTTTTTTTCAATTTTAATTACATTTTATTTACTCTTTTTTTCTCTTTCTGTTGTTTAACTGTTTTATTGGTTGTGTCTTTTTTTTCTTATTCTATTTCTATTGTCTACCAATATGTAAACTAATCTGTTAAATAAAAACAATAAATAATAATAATAAAAAAGGTTGACATCAAACATGGAGTTTGGTTAGCATTTAGCATTTAGTTAGCTGAATGCAAACAATAGAAGGTTATCCTTTATGCAAGGAACAAAATGTCCTGCTTTTCAATGTAGGCACTAACCCATTTTTACCCAAATATACTTGTGCTGGGACAACTTCTGAGTTGTCTTCTTTAAAAAAAAAAAAAACACTCCACATTTCACTAATCTCAGTGTTGCAAGCTAAAATGTTTAAAATAGACACTAAGTCCCA
The DNA here is from genome assembly GCA_038363315.1 of Mugilogobius chulae. Lineage (NCBI taxonomy): Eukaryota > Metazoa > Chordata > Actinopteri > Gobiiformes > Gobiidae > Mugilogobius > Mugilogobius chulae. The sequence continues at coordinate 20,963,912 of CM076416.1, forward strand.
GTGCCGTCACATAATGGAACTAAATAGCAAATTGAAACAAATAATAGCTTGTCTTCACTGCCTCACATTTCTCTCAAGAGCATGGCCTTCTGTTGCTTCTTCTACAAAACAGATACATCTGCCTCTGACTTCTTCAGGACAGTGTGAGGCAGTGACAAGCCCCCCTCGTCTCGGTTTATAGACCATGCACACATTTCTTTATGGGCATATTTTTAAACCGCACAGTCTACTCATCTGTGGAATTGCATACTTGTATCTTTATCGACAGCGTGCTCCATTCTGTCAATCATCAATTTGCGTGTGTTCAGTAACAAAGCCGAAGAAATGAGCAGTGGGGAGCCAAAGGGCGCTCGCTGTTTGCCGGTGCAGACGCAGCAGGAGCAGCAGGGGAAGCTGAAACACTGGAAGGCTTCTACGTGCACATCGTTTGTTTAGTACAAAGCACACTCCCAGAACAAATACACCGGATAAGATTAATAACGCCTCTTAAGTCTCTCTGTGTTTCATGATTCTCGGGGAAATAGCTGGCAGTGGCTGTTTTAAAGCAGGTGGAGGAGCAGTAGAAAAGCTTTGGAGCTTTACATAAATAATGGATGAAATTGAAAAAGTCTGTATTGTTATTCCTATTTGCAGCAGTTTGAATAACCTTACGAACCACGCAAAAAGACAGGGAAATACTTAAATCTGGATAAGAAATTCCAGAAGTTTCAATAACATGCTAATCTTTTTGAACTTGATGTCAAATACGGATATTCAAAATGGAATCATACTGTTCAACAAAAAGCCATCAGTTACTCTTCACCATTATGACTTGTCTTTTTTGCCTTTTCTGCCCTGCTCACTTTTATTGGCAGTGCACTTCCTGTTCAGCTCAGTTGATGTAGCTAACATGTTTTTCTGTCTTGTTGCAAACAAACAGTTAAAATAAACCCAGACTGAATTCTACAGGTTAACCACAGTTTACTAACACGATACAACATACACTGCAGCGTCTAACAAGTGTAGAAAGTGAATACCAAAAAGTAGGTTTTCATCTAAATGAAAACTCAATACACGACTCTTAACTTCCAGGCAACTCACTCTCTCCTCATGACACTCAGAGGAAAACCAGAAAAAAAAGAAAAGCTCTTGCCTGGAAAACACGTCTTACATATGGAACAAAAATTGTCAACCTTATAGTTCTTAGAGTAGACCACTAACCGCAAAAAAGATAAAACATGATTGGTACAACTGTACACACACAGATACTGAAAGCAGTGCTTGATATAAAACAGTAGAATCACACTCCAAACACAGTGCTGTACAAAAACCTCACACCAGCTAAATTGCTACTAGAAGAATTGGAGTAAAGCTAACTGCAACATCCAGAAAACACAACTAACAGAGGCATCATAGTTTATGGAACTCTCACATCACAGAAAGAAAACTTACACTGATGTGTTGGTGTCACATTTAGAGAAGAGCTTGCAGTGCGTATGTGCAGTACAGCATTTTTAAGCATTGATATACTATCAAGTATTTTGAATTTTTTTTTAAATACGTATGCTGATGTATACTCGATGTACAAGCTCACAGAGGAATAGTAGAAACATTTGAGAAAAAAAATGTTGAATCTTTACAATATTTACAGTACATATCAACAAGAAATAGGTGTTTAATGAAGACTTGAGTTTTTTCCAGTTGTTTAGTATTCAATTATGGCAGTCGATCAGTCATTTACTTTTATTATAAAACACAACCTGTGATCTTCACAGGTTTAGAATAATGCACAGGTTCATTAACTGTATGTCCAAAACTGCAGAAATGATTACTCTCTATTCATTGGAAAATGTAAAGTTGTTTGTTTGTTGTTTTTTGTTTTTTGTTTGTTTGTTTGTTTGTTTGTTGTCAAAAAGAAAGAAGAAGAAATATGTAGGCCAAAACTAAAATTAATGTCACAGCATTTGTTAATGACATTTACATTGATCAGTTTTCAAAACTACAAACTGGGACAGAAAAGCTTAGAAATAGTAACATTTAAAATCTCTATATCTTTGTCACTTCATGGCTCATTCACTACTAACCTGTGAGTCAGTATGAGATCTGGATTATTATGTTTACCTCGATTTTGACTGAACAAAAGGCAACATATTTCCATATTTACTACTGTTGGATAACAAAGTGTGTTAAAACTGGAACAACTGGGACATGTCTTGTACAAAATGGGAGGGAAAAAACACACACACTTTTGTGTCTATTTATACAGCGCTTTTCCACCTTTTAAGGCACTCAAAGCAATTTACAATCAAGGATCCACTCACCCAGTATACGCAGACACTGAGGTAATGTGGATTAAGTGTCTTGCCCAAGGACACAACGATGGTCCACTCTTGTCATCCCACTGTGGCACCTGCTGTTCCAGCTGTCTCCATCCAAGTACTAACCAACTTGCTTATAGCTTCTGAGATCTGACAGGATCAAGCTGGTGTGGCACGTCTGCTGGAACATGGGCCAAGGTTCAAAATAGGGACTGTCAAGTAAATGGGAACATTTGTCACCCTGCACAAACATACAGGTAAGGATAGTTTGATGATTATTGGTGTCATACTTGGAGAAAAAAAAAAAAGATTTGCACCAACCCTGTCTTTATTATGATTGGAAGTGAAGCTTTGACATGTCTGGGTGCTCTGATTGGTTGCTGTAGTGATCTGATGTATGACACAACAAAAACCTTCTCTTAAAATGCCTAATTGAGCGTAACCGACCAACTCCAAGCCTAATCTCTCCAAACACATCTCCAAACGCTTAAATGTCAAAACAGGTTTGCATGTAGCCTAATCCTCTCTCTAATTGAGCTATCTGCTGTCTTATTATTCCACTGTTGCTGACCGCTAGCTACCAAGCTGACACAAGCTCAAATGAAAAGGCTATTCCGTGTAGAGCAACCATTTTCCAGACAGTAATTTGGTAAGCATAGAAACCAGCTTCAGGTTAGCCGCAGTAAATTGGCCACTCTTACTGTACTCTTGACATATTGTTAGGCGTAATGCGTTTGCTTTTACAAGACTGTCAGGGGACGCTTCGGCAATTGTGAAAATGCTTCCAAACCGGTCTGCAGGACTGAAAATATGCTCGTAATTCACATCTGGAGCTACAATGAGACATGGAAAATACTGTATTTTTCTCGCATCATTAGTTTTCTTATTGTGGCATTTGGATTGATTCATTCATCTTTGAGTCATTGTATATGTTTTGCTTAGAAAATTCCTGTTTTCACCTACCACCTATCCTTGTCTGTATTCACTTGGATTACTCAAACATTCATTCTGTGTTAGATTAGTAGTTCAACATTTGCTTATCACAACATTTTATAAAGAGGCAGGGCTTATTATTTATGCAGTTAAACACAAATAAAACATACATTTCTAAATTGCAATTTAGATCAGTTTTGTGATTTTTAATGAACAAATTGTAGATTTTTTAACCTCTCCTTTAAATGATATGAAAACATATTACAAGCACAAATGAACTTTGGTGAAGTGTGGAAAAATAAACCCACAAAAAGATGAGAAGCTATGCACCGATCAGAATAAGTTTGCTATGAATCATGTGTGGGTGGAGTCTAATGAGAACTGCGTGGAAACAAGTTTAGGAGCCAATCACAGACAGTTGTGTCTGTCATGGTGCAACATCAGTTCAAACTCAAACATGTTCTTGACTTATGGTTCTAAATTAACTTCAAGTTTTAAGAAACTAAATGTGAGAGTCATGTGAGGCTCATTCTGCTTTCTGATTGGATAATCCTCTTGAGAACCAAAACACTAAATGGAAACATCAACAAAGGGACATCATTTCCATTGCTTTTTTAATTAAGAATAACTCTGAATTACAATGCCTTACAGTAAAAATAATAGTATATTTGGACATGCTGATCTTGTATCTGTATCTGTGGACACATGTAGATGACCTACATTCTGAAATCTAAAAACGGTTCCTTTAAAAGAAATTGTTTTTGCTTTGAATGTAAAACGTTTCTGTCCATTATGAAGATTATATATTACACAATATAAGTGTTAAAGATTGTAATCATGCTATAATAGCTTTTCCTCACCCTGAACTCAAAGTATTCAGAGTGAGTCATGCATGTTTGAGTATTCTTTATTCTCTGGCATTTGAAGCCTCAGGATCTGAAAATTATATATATATATATGTATATATATATATATATATATATTTTTTTTTTTTTTTTTTTTTTTTACCAACAAAGGATATATTTACCTTTGAGAACAAATAATAGAAGGGATGGGTAAATTATTAGAAGATTTAATAGATATGGTTTTGACTAAATTAGCTGATATTTGATGGCAGTTTTTTTTTTCCCCGCTGTGTGCCCATATGTCATCTCCAGTTTGTACTCTGCGTATGATTTATTAATTTATTTTCCAAACTAATGATCATAAATAAAAATGCATATTGGAAAAATAGAAAGGGGGAAAGATTGGGACATATTTTCCTAGATGTTGCAGTTTAGCACCTGTACAGATCTCCTATTTTCAAGGTGAAAATTAGTTTGAAGTCTCCCTTTTACATCTAATAACAACATTTTGTTCTGTAAAACAAGAATTTGTGAGAAAAAATAAAGGATATCTTTTATTGTATCCTGAATCTATTGAGGTCATTGTCCAAAGCCTTACTACGAACGTCGCTGAACGTCGCTGAACGTCGCTGAACGTCGCTGAAGTTTCTCTTAGGCTGGCAAACCCAGACATGAGCCGCTCTGGATAAGCTGTCCTAGGAAAAGAGTTCACAACTGGGTCTGATAACCATGGATTTTTTCAATGAAGCTGTACGTGTTCAGAGGCGAGGTTAGGGCAAACTGACCAATCAGAACTAACCTGTCGCACTCTTCAAACGTGAGGAAACGTTAATCTCAGGTATCAAAAACTAAAATCTAAGCGAAGGAAATGCGCTGCAGCTTCAAATAAAGTCTGTGCTTAAGCGACTAATCACAGACACAGAAGTTAAACTGCTGAGTTCATTTAAATGTCCTGCATGGATACAACAGACTAAACCACAAAAATGTGCAGACATTTCCAAACATATTACTACATATAACTATTCGGGAACTTAAACTGGTCCGGAGTTATGAGTTTGCTGCATGTTGCCACAGAGATCTGGTTCACTGGATCACTTCCTCACTTCCTATTGGGTCCATCTAGGACCGCCAGACCAGGTTTAACCCAGAATAAACCTCACTGAAGTCCAAATCTAGCTTCGTAGTACAGGGCTCTGGTTTTAGGGGCCTTCAGAAAGTTGTGAAAAATGCTTCCACAATACACAGAAAACTCAGCATGCATTGTGTAAATGAGAAATACACATCACTGCTGTAACTTAGTTGTCATTTATTTTAGTTTTGGAGGCTCTAAATATCGTGCACTGTGCTTTCTAAATGGATTTGTGGGTCTAATCTAATGGATAATTGTCTTGGTATTTCTAAAAATCTGTTGCAAGCTGATATAGTCATTTTGTTAAACTGTATCTGATCATCCCAAAACAAAAACATATCATGACAGCTTGATATTACTATAAAACTAAAAATATTTTTGATTGTCATGCACTCACTGTTTTGAAATCTGTCTCCATTTGTGCTGGCTAATGCTCCACTATAAAATAACCTTAAATATACTGTATAAAGTAAACAGTAATCATAATTTTTCCCGTTCCGAACACTATTTCCTGTGGAGTGTTATTGGAGTAATCAACACTGTTCTGTCTCCGAGTGATGCCAATCAGCAGTGTCCGGTGGCTCTGGCCGTGCAAAAGGCCATCTCTGACTCCTGCTGTGGGCCATCTGCTCCCGGTGTTATCACAAAACACCTTTGCCATCTATTTGGAAGCTTGTTGCACACAGGGGGGACTTTTCTGATGGCTGAGGTGAACTTAGATGTTGTTGATTTGTGACTCCATTATGGCTCCACCGACGAAAAACACAATAATCGTTTGCAATGTCAAAATGGATCGACAGAGTAGAAATTAGGACAAATAAGACAAATAACAGGTCACGTGAATGAAATAAGATGTGATCATAAGAATTAGGTACGTTTTTTTGCAGAAATATTTGAACTGCCACAACTGCACCATTAAAGCAGAACTAAGTAACATTTTTACCTTGTTAAATGTTCCTCTAAGCCTTCGTGATGATGGCTCCATATGTATTTTGGGGCCTTTGAAGCATGTGTCGGCTCTTTCAGCTGCGTCCCACATCAAGTACAGCAAATGCAACTTGACTGTGTTGCCACCGTGCCGACCCGAATTTCTGTCTTGAGAAACTCTGGCTCTTTGTTTTTTATATTTAGCAGTGTAAAATGTGCTAACACGTGTTTCCGCTGCCCTATTCCAACCCTAAAGTTACGCAAAAATTAAAAAATAAATAAATAATGATAAGTTTCGTTTCAGTTTGGCTAGCTCAATTACACAAGTGAGCAGTAGGGGGAGCACTACCGCTGAAGTTGCTTAGTTCTGCTTTAATCACCACAGCACAATTTAATGATACTACAATATCCAATCAACACATAGCAGTTCACACTATATAGGCCTACAGGCAGCACGGTTCAAGGTAAATCTGCACTATAGCACAGAACAAACATTCTTACAAAAGAGCTGCTGTAGAAGAGTCTTTCACACAGGTGTATAACAAGTAATCATGTAAATAAATATGTCGATTGAGAAAACATCTTCTGAAAACATTCAAGTCAGTAGTCTTGTTTAGTTGCCTAATTAAAACTAATTTATCGTCTGATCAACACGTTCGTCTCCCAAGTTCAGCTTTGACAGATGGATAAACCAAACAGAGAATAAAAAACTCAGTCTATCAAAACAAACATGACTGCATACGAGGAAAGAAAAACTTACTAATTATTAAAGAAGACTGAAAAAGTATTAAAGCAGTGAAGATTCTGAATCTTAGAACATTAGCAACTCTATCAGATTTCTTTGTGTTTTACTACAGCCTGACACTAGTGGTTTATGTACCACACTGTAATCGGACAAAGACTGAAGAAATTACGGCTGTAGTTTCATAAATCAATGATTCCATGACACAATCCTATTTCTATCAAGTATCATATGCCAACGTGATCTCACAAGAAAGTGTATGAATACCACGACATAGCAGGACATGGTAGTAGCGTATTACTGTATATAGAACAATTTCACATCTTTTTGTGTAAATATGCCACATTTTGCACCTCCAGTTCATTTTGTTGTTGTAAATGTGTTATTATTTGTGTATATTTTACAAAATCCTTATCCTAATCTTAACCTACCCCAAGCCCTAAACTTACCCATTTCACTAACTTGAAGCCTAAACTTACTCATTAAACCTAAAGAAAATGTCCCCACGTGGCTTATTATTCAGCCTGTTCTCATGGATAAGCGTGTCAATACCACGCTATTGTAAACAGCGTGTCATATGAACGCTGCTTCCATTTTGTGCGTGTGTTTTTGACGCGTTTCTGTCCCAGTTCATTTCAGTGGTGAATGTTAAGAGGTGTTATTATTCATGAAGACTAATACAATCCTAATCCTAACCTTAACCAACTTCAAGCCTAAGAGCTAAACTTACCCATTTTTGTAACTTCAGACTTAAATTTAGCCGTTGAAAAACCTCGTGTTTGTCGTAAACCACAAGGCGTGTCCAGACCACGCCAGAAAAAACAAGCGGAGTAATTGCACGCCAAAACAGGCAGAGGGCATTGTTGTGACACGCAATTTGTCATGGCGTGCTATTTTACGCATTCCATGAGAACACGTTATATTATTTCACTCTTTTTCATATTGTGCAATATATGATCGGGCTCATATATTGGACGATATATGAGCCCGATCTCACAAGAAAGTGTACATTTACCACGACGTTTCACAATATGTAAATTAGGTATGATTAGCACGAGTTCACGGCCGTCCTGCGTAATTATAGTACACGTCACAGTCCCTATTCTTTTCAATGGTGGTTGTTAAGACGTGTTCTTATTTATGAATATTCACGAAATCCTGATTCTAATGTTAACCTACCCCTAGCCCCAGACCTAATCTTACCAACTTTAGTAACTTTATGTTTCACTTGAAGAAAACGTCTCCACGTGGCTTCAACCAAAACTCGTGTTTTTTTGACGCTGTGAAATCTCGTGTCATTTTTACGCTTTTTCATATCGTGCTAAATGCACGGCGTAACATAAGTACTAAAAATAGCTATTAACTCGTGGTCAAAATACGCTGTTTTTGTGTCGTGGTAAAAGTACGCCATCTAGTGAGACTGTGTTAAATATATATGATATACGTCAAAAAGGTGTAAAAATGTGCACATCCTGCGCCATTTATGTGTTGTGGTATGTACATGCTTTACTTTGAGATTGTGTTGCAAATGCATATATCAGTGTATAATCTTTCGTTGTGCACGGCAGAGCTAATCACTGCAGATAGACAATGAGAGCATTATGTGGTTTTTGCAGATGACAGTATTGTCTTGTGGCCCGTAGCACCAGCAGAGGAATCGCTGGAATGCGCTCGCGGCCTTGACACCCGCGCCTCAGATCCATCGCGCCGTATCAGTGTCTTTGGCTGCTTTGTTACATTTTAGGGCCTGTGCTCCAGGGTGAAGATAAATGCTGTAAACACAGCTTTATGAATGGATAAATTCCTCCGGTGCAGCGCGGGCCTACTGTTAATAAACTGATTCATGGCGTAATCCACTCTCTCAAGTCCCCGTTTTATTCCCCCTATTTATGTTTGCTGTTATTCCGCAGAGCCACGCTGAAGGGGACTGTACGGGAGAGGAGATAAATCACATTTGCTTGGTTTAATTTATAGTGGTGAGTGGGTGTTGTATAAGCATATTCTATCCCACCCAATGGCAAGAGGCAGTGAAAGGGAAAGGAAAGAAGACTGTGGTGATTTAAGCTTTTAAAATGTTTTTCAAAGTTGCATCCATGCATGTTTTTTACCCAAAATGTTGTCCTCAGTGACTAAAATTCAAACACTGATTGAACGGTAATGGTAAGATAAGTACACCCAGAGCCGCTGTTAGCCATTTGAGTGCCCTATGCAAGATTTCAAAAAGGTGCCTCGCACACACAGTGACACACACTACATTTAGATATTATTATGATATTACAACCATGGAAATGTATCTATTTTTTAAGGCACAGGGTCTGAGAATCCCCTACAATGTTCCTTATTTCTTTCTTTTTTTTTTTTTTTTTTTTTTTTACATAAAAGATGCATTTGCCTTTAATTTGGGATGTTTCAGACCGGCAAGTTCATTAATTTCATATTTTCACCAAAGTGCTTTCCAATGGGCCCCAGCCCTCTTTGTCACCCAAACTGCCCTCTGCTCCACCACTGTTCCCTCTCCTGCGCATACTGAACACAGTACAACATAAGCTGCATCCTCGCTACAGTTTGAGGAAATTACTATAGTATGTGACGTTTGTCAGGACAAATACACTAGATTCATGTGTTTGTGTTTTCCTCTGAAAGAATCTAATCATAAATCTTAAAGAATCCGCAGTATTTTGCAGCGGTAATTTGCAGGGTCAAATCTGCAAACACCTGAATTGATGCGAAATAAAGATTGTGAGCTGAGCTGTAGAACATGTTCACCAGACTGACCAGACTTTCTGTCACTTTCAGAATTTGTTGAGTTCATCTGCGTTATGTGCCTATTGGGGTGCAACAATGAGTACATTCTTTTTTAAGCTCTGCTAAAATCCTTTCTTGTGGCCTTGTGTAGAGACTGTTTTCAGAAACGTCTGCTGCTGTTGAGAAGGCTTATGATTGGTTAACACAAGGCAGCTCAAGTTTTTTAACCTTGGAATCCAGACTCCAGCAAACACCAGAACACTGAAGCCTCCACATCGACTTTACAAATCAAACTGAAAATATCTGAAAAATGAAGAATGGATCCAAAGCCTATTCTACAAAGCCCTAGTGAGTTTTTTTTTTTTTTGCGGTGTTAGATAAGATATAGGAACCAGTCCTACTTCTCTACCTGGACGTTCCCCTCTTGGACACTGGCTTAGAAGCTCTCATACACACATTTTATCTGGCACAGGGTCGTTTAATATTTTGTTAAAAGAATAAAGTCTGGTCCTCTCTGCTTATCTCATGTTATGTCGACTGTGGCCTTTAAAAGTCTCATTATACAACACCGTCACTGTCTGTAAACTGAGACAAAACAGTATGGCGTTTTGTTTCCTGAAAGCAGCCTTTTATCATTGTTATCCACTCATGAAGCTCAGGGCCCTTTCTTGTTGAAGGGAAATTATTTTTGCTGAAACGCTGACAGAGGCGTCACAGTGTTCAGAGCAAGTTCTCAGGTAAAACGGATGACTTTGAACTTTGTCAGAACTAATGATGGTGGAGTTAAACCATTTACTTCAGGAGATGTGCGAGTTGAAACTTTTTTCCTCTGATATGATTGAAAAATGTGCATTATTAAATATAATGACTCTCAAAAAACAAATTAAACAATGCGTCCAGAGCCTATAACATGAAAGACCAGATTTACCAAGCCTTTGCTCATGTCCAAGATAAATGACAAAAGACAGTTGACATTTTCCCTCACACAGACACCAAAGTTTCATCATTCTCACCCTTAAAACAGGTGTGTTAATGCTTTACACATGTGTTACAGCTGTTTTAACACGCTTTGTGCCATATTTTGCCCCAATCTATGTCTTATGGTGCGTTCCAGCAACTGGAACTGGTATATGTGCATTCCATTATAAAATGCGTGGAACGCACTCGACTGGTTAATCCATTGTCAACTGGACCTGGTCGAGGAGCCCACTTCACATACGAGCTCAACAATAACCACAATAAATTTATTTGAGGGTTTAACTGACGCAAAAAAAGTAAACATGATTACAGGTTATTTGCCGTTATTTTGTTTATTAAATTAGCATTAGCAAATGTTTACATACGAGTTGATTAGTTGGACGCTCTGAACTGGTATTTTCAAGTGAAAATGTCCCATTCAGTTGCTTGGAACGCAGCATTAGCACTAGCGTGAAGAGATGTTCTTGTGTGTTGACTTCTATGAGCTCCAGAGTGCAGTGCCCAGCACATGGCATGATACCAGTAAATTAGTTAAAGATTGCATGGAGGATTTTCAAAAATTGTTTGTTGTCAGTCTTGGTTAAAAACAGTTGTAACAGCCTTGTACTTAAGCTAAACAAAAACATAATTACAAAAATATATAAACTGTGAACATGATGAGGCCTGTAAAACGTCGACCAATAGATAACGAGGTACCTCGTTATCTATTGGTCTGTCAAGCAAACACTCAGTGTTGTTAAGTAACTCATTAGTCCAGTTAACAGTGAAGGGCGTGGCCCTGGGAGGGAAACACATGTGCATCATTTAAAAAACAGCAAGCAATTGTTGGATTTGAAAAATCCTCCATACAACCTTTAACCCTTATTACGCATGTGCAAAACGTGACAGCGGAGCAATGAAGTTCACAGGATAATACTGTTTTTTGTTTTGTTTAGTTGTTTTTTTAGTTCTAGTTTTGTTCTTTATTTAGGAAGAAAAAAGCTATGCTTAATGTACTTGTTAACATCTTTTTGAAAGAGACAAAAACTGCCTGTAGTCAGACTCACGGTCCCTGGTGTGACACATGCAGAGGGTTCTTAATGTGTGAGCATGCTACATAGGGACTTTAATCCAAAAATTTAGAGATTTAGATCGAATCGAACCAGATTGTAAATTATTTGGTGGTGGATTTTGAATGGAAACATGGAAAACCAATCCTTTGTCAGTAAAAATGTATGGTTAGGAGCTAAAGTCAAACTTTGAGACAGAATGCTGATTATATTTTTTTTTTTTAAAACGGGACATATTAAAAGTTTTTGTTTAGTTTCTGTTCATGAATGGCATTTTTCATATGTTTTTGAAAAAGTGAAACAAAATCAAATTGAAAATCGAAATCGATCAATATGAGAAAAAAATGATTGAAAAAAGTGATTATATTTTTTTCCCAGATCGCAAAGCCCTAATGCTGCAGTCCCTGTACAGATGAACACAAGGTCTGTCTCGTGTGCGCGGTGCGCTCTGCATGGTCCAGGCAAAGCACAGCACTGGTCTGGACGGTGCCAAACGGTTCCGTGCGCTCTTCCTTCTGACCACACATGGTGTTTACCACCATACAGTCGGCAGCCTCTAGTTTGAAACGTTTAGCGACCCGTTCTGACCAAAGCTACCACGATCCACTGGGATTTAAAAAGCGCAGAAAGGATCCGAGCTAACCCAGTACGCCTTTTCCTGGTTGTATCTCTCAGCTGTCGTGGGGAGAGCTGCATTCACACTGACACTGTCCCACACACTGTTCAATCTCACATCTGATTATCTTTTTTATTACGCCAATAGGTTTTATGTAAAAGAAAAGACGCATTTCTAGACAAAGTTGTTAAAGCTTCTCATTTGAATAGACTTTCACCAAATATAATCCTACTATTATTGTTTCCAAACTGAAGCTGCTGCTACTTCACTTTTGTCTGTGATATTAAGGCACTGCTCAATTATTACAGACGTGAGCACATTTCAGGTTCACCCTTAAACTCCTCCCCCAAACACATTTCAAACGCTGCAAACTGATGGAAAAGCATGAGGGAAGGTGAAAGGAGGGGTGCAGAGTGGCGCAGTATGATTGGTTTAACGGCAGATATGTGTAATCAGTGCTCAGTATTAAGAGGGCAAGTCTAGAAATGACATTGACCTTAACAGTGAGACATATTTGTGACTCTTTTGACCTGACACTTGCTAGTTTTCTCGATTTGCAGTAAAATGACTTAGAATAGTAGCCAATGCTATTAAACACCATAGCTTTAGAAATTAGCTTGTGTTTTAGTCAAGAGAAGCAGGTGAGTCTAGGCTGACCAACTCCTGCTCAAAGAGTGATTTCATATGCAAATACTGTTAACCCCGGTCCAGGTCTGACCGAGCAGCCATCTGTTAGGCTGCACAGAGGCCAGTGGAGCAGACCTCCAGCAGAACTGCCACAGCCTCCAGGGGGCTCAAAATAAACCTCCACGCTCTATTAATGAGGCAATACATTCACTGTTCTGTTGTGACTTAACTGGCACACGGCTATGAGCTAAGTTACAATGTTTGTGAGCGAAAACTGATTTACTTCTGGGATGCTTTGTTAATAGGTTGTCCATTTATTTTTTTTTTTCTTTAAATATATATATTTTTCATTTCTTCATTATAAACTGCTTTTAACAGCACCAAAGCAAAGGGTAAGACAGTACGCTGTGTATATGGTGCTTTGCCTATACTGATCCGAGTCATTTTGGCATTTTAGTGCAAACTGAGCAAATAAGAAAGTTTTAGGTCCAAATTTTCACAATCTGAAAGTTTCACTGCAAAGGTCAATGTAATTCCAAAAGTTTCCGTTCTGATATTCAAGGCAGTTATGTGCCCAGGTGGAGGGAAGGAGGCAGTTTTCACCATCAATAGCATTGTAATACATGCCCTTTACCTCATTGAAATAACATTGGGCTCTATGTTGGGACATCACATGAACAGAACCTATTGACCTCAGCATGGATTGCCCACACAAAACTTTGTACCACCTTCAGTCCCTCCTTTCACCTTTCTCCTCATGCTTTTCCAGCAGAAAGTTTAGTTTGAAATAAGTTTAGCTTCACTTAAAAGTAGTGATGGAAAAAAAAAAAAAAGTAGTGATGACCAAGCTCAGAAGATTGTCCGTGTTGATTGACAAAAAATTCATATAGTAAGTATTAAATTTAGTCATAAAGCATCTGGGTTATATGTCTGCTGTATACTTTAGATTGATCCGTAATTCTATTTTCTAAAAAAAATTCTTCCAAATCCTTTGTGCTACATGTGCATTCAAAAACAGGAGTCATATTGTAATTTTCCTGTATATTATTTAGTTTGTTATAAATCATCTAAAATGGGTTAGAAATAGAAACAGGTTCATTGACTTCCTGTTAAAACTGCAAAACTGATAAGCTCTGCCTTTTCATTGGAAAATCTAATCTTAATAAACCATGCATTTTGGATTACTATTTTTTGTTGTTGGAAACTGTCTGCATGACAGTTTTGAACCCTACATGTTTTTCTTGGAATCTGAATTTATGAGCAATCATAAGTAAATATAAACAAGTGGGTGGGGATAGGTGGTAGGTGAAAACAGGAATTTCTGAGCAGTGCAGTGTCAGCTGCAGAACAATACAAATGTGCATGAAAAAAAAAAATGTGTAAAAAACTTAGACAAGTAGATTTTACATAATAGGTCCCCATTAAAACAACAACAACATAGTTTAATAATACCTATCAGATTTCTTTTTGATCATGCCCATTTAATCAATCATAAAGTTCTAGAAATGTCAGATATTGGCAGCCCATGCATCACCAAGTGATTTTAAAAAAGGTCTTTACTTCATATACCTTTGAGTTCTTTCCTTTGCACACATTTCTTTGCAGATAGCTGCACTTTATGCCTGTGAGCTTAGATAGTACTTTTCTGAATGGTACATTATATCTAAATCTGTATTTAAAGTTATTATCTTGTTTTTATTACATGTTTTTATTCTGGTGGGACAAATAGAGGCTCTTATCCTATGGCATGGCGAGAAATGAACGGGCAATAATAACACAATTTGAGTGTTCATGAGACTGGATAGTCAGCCTTGTAAAACTCTTTACCTCATGTTTGAATTATTTTTCAGAAAGTCATTTCAATATGCACATGATATGCCACCTCACTAGCATTCTGACTTAACATCTTAGAGAAACGTACTCTACTGCTCCAAACTGTTTGCTTCAGTGAATCAAACACAGAAGAATAGTTTTTACTTTGTTGTACTTTGGTTTATAGCTTCAAAGTTCAGACATTCACGTTCAATCTGCAACCAAACAGCATCTTCATTTGGCCCGCGCCTCCAAGCGATAATTGAAAAGCGTGAACATGTCCGTCCGGAGCGAGGTCAGCTGCATGAATATTGATTAGAGCGGCAGCACATCTGAGCACAATCAGGCTAATTACCTCTTCCATTAGCGCCGCTGATTGGCCGTGTCTTCAGACTCTAGCAGACCTCACTATACGCCGCAGCTGAGAATTGTCTGTAAAGAAGATTAAAGAATCAGAAGGAATGGTTCAAATGGGCCCACAGACGGACCGCGGGCCAAAACATATGGAAGACAATCATTAGGCAATTCTAAGATCATTATCATAAAAGATCTGGCCAGTGTTATGTGGGAGCATTCGCACTGACAGCTGTGCAGAGACAGCCTACGCACTTCTGCCGTCAGTAAGGAAAGTTAATGTGAACAAAATGACTGCTTAATTACCAACTACATCCATTTACTTGAAAGCTGACGAAAGTTAAAACAATACGTAAAACTGAATTATCATTACGTCCAAATCACTTAAGTTTGGATGGCTGCTAATGTACAGTCACTTTGCCTCCTACAATGGATTACTTTAACTATATTTGATGTATTCACTCACACACAAAATACAGTATGTAGGTGACTCAACAGGAGCACAGTGTTTAACTATTAAAACCTTTAGAATTTAGAACGTATGAATTCATTTGGAGCACCTCATCATTGCAGGTCAAGCTTCTGAATCAAGGTGCCTGACACCAGCTGGAAGAATGTTGCTGACACGTGAACGTCAGAACGGGATCTCCACAAGGTTGTGTACTTTCCCCTTTGCTCTTTTCGTTCCGCAACAACTGCTAATCCTACAATCACAAATCAAATGTCATGTTTTGCTGATGTAACAACTCTTATTGAACATTTACTACCATCTAAAAGTTTGGGGTCACCTTGACAATTTTGGGTTTTCCATGAATAGAATAGCCTTCATTTCTAAGAGCAAGAATAGACTGTGGAGTTTCCCATGAAATATTTTTCTGTCTATTTTGAGAGTTTAATTGACTCAACAATTATGACACTCCAGATACTCAAAGCCAGAAAGCCAGTTTCATAGCTTTTCCAACCAACTAAACGGTTTTCAGTTGTGCTAACATGATCGCACAGTGGTTTCTAAACATTCATTAGCCTTCTGACACAATGAGCAAACACAGTGGACAAGTGAACACTGGAGTGATAGTCACTGGAAATGGGTCTCTAGATATTGAACCAAAAACCAGACATTTGCAGCTAGAATAGTCATTAATCACAGTAATTAATGTATAGTGTATTTCTGATGGATTAGTTTAAAGTTATCTTCATTGAAGAACAACAGTGTTTTTCTTTCAAAAAAAAAAAAATTGTAAGTGACTAATATTTGAACGGTAGTGTACAATATTTGATAAAACTTTAGTGGCTGAAGGAAAACCAAGCCTGTGAGCACTTTTAGCTCTTCTTTTATTGTGCTCTTGTATTTTTGTTGTGTCTTATCTGTGTATCTGCCTAGGACTACAGATGGAAATTAGCATCTATGCTATAATCTGGCATATTTACACTGTAACTGTTACAGATGTTCATTAATATGCACTGTCCCTATCAAATAAATAAATAAATAAATAAATAATAGTCTAATGTTTGTTTTTTTTAAACATTTCACATAAAGTTTCATTTAGAATAAATAGTTGACTTTCCAAGTACCACCATATTTATTCTTAAGACTTTATGGGGCCAAAATTTCGGATAACACAAGTCTAAACTAGGACTCAGAACGGACTTGAATAGTAATATATCAAAAAGACGACAAAACATATATTTTCAATCTCCAAAAAACCAAGATTCACATACTTTCAGTGACACATGCGCCACAATTTGAGAAACAGTGGTTTAGTTGATGGTGTCTTGGTTGACCATAATTTGTAATAGGCAAAGATTTTTTTTCTTATTTACATAATAAAAAACTTTTAAAGAACCAGATCAAAAAGGAGTAGTTGATTTGGGAACAAATCACTATTTCTAATCTGTCTTTTGTGTGAATACACATTTCCTATTATTTTTCTGTAACTTTCTTTACTAAGCATTTGTAGCTTTTCATGCGCAGAGTTTAGATTAAAGAAATAGTTTTTGTTTAAGACAATTTGCAATGTCCACGCCCTACTATAACCACTCCTTTCAGAAGAAGCTTTTATCTATTTAGGCAAGTACCTGTTGCCACAAGAACTATAGACACTATCACACCTGTTACTTAAAATATATATATTGTTATTATGTCCATTTTATTTATTTATTCTAGCATAGGCTTTAGTTTGTTTTTTTTTATAAAAAAGACACACATTCATGCAGTAGTTTCCACATTGTTCTCAGACAAGCACAATAAACTTCAGATTCTTTTTCTGAGCTCGGAGCGACTTAACTTTCCAGCTGAATATCATAACGAGACAGTGCAAACCCATAATCTCCTTTCATAGACGCGGCTCTTTGCTTTCTCAATAATGGCATTGTGCACCGGCCGCAGAGCTTCCCATTATACTCGTGTAGAACATTAGCTTCCACGGATCAAAGAGCAGCAGGACACCATCTTACACCTCACATCACCACTACTCTCCTTTTACATCTGACATGCTTACAGCCATGTGAGAAATGTCATCACCTATTACGGAATGTTTAACACAAGAATATGAAGTCAGACGTTATCGAGTCATGCTTTATTCAGTTGGCATTAGCACCTTAGCTAAGCATTTCTGGCACATGAAGAACCTTTTTGTGCTTTGGACACTTCAGCGTATGGCATTACCTTTTAAGATAATGTAATCATCTTGGAAAAGCGTCATTGGCATTGAATCTGTTTGTATCGTACTGAGAGAGTCCAATACTCCATCTGCCGGCCCACTCAAAAGCAGTTTGTACAAAGCTTATGTCAAAAATAGTCTGTACATCTGTTAAACGCACCTAGCAGGAACAGGAAGCTCCATTTGAATAGATCTGTGAAGTTAAAAAAAAAAGAAGCTGAATGTGAGGAAATGAGGGCTGTTCTCATGGATTTGGCTGAAAGTTGATTGGTTGTGCCGGAGATGTAGCGGAATGTTTGTAAAAAATCTGTCACAGCACAGCACAATTATTCCAGTTTGAATTTATGTTTTAGCTTCATTTCAAGCTGGATGGACTCAAGACAAACAAAAGCATAAAGGCATGAGTGATATTTATTCATAATTGGCCTAGCGTTATAAAAGCTCTTATATATAATAATTTACCGATAACAACACAGTGCAGTAATTGGCGGGATAAAGTGGCATCTCTATTTATAGTATTATGTAGAATATGTGACTATGATTATGAACAACTGGAGCATGTGGACAGAATAAATAGCCAGTGAATAAAATACAAGATGTTCATGTACAGAGCAGCATGTGAAAAGGAATAACTAAATGGCAGTGACTAAATATCAGATAAAGTGACTGGTACCAGAGATGGTTCACATGGTAAAACAGTATTGCACAAGATTACATGTAATCATGTACAGAGGTAACTGTTCATTGTATAGTCTGCCAGCGGCAGGAAGGAAGGACCTGCGGAACCTTTCCTTCACACAGCAAGAGTGAATCAGTCTCCTCAATGTTCCACCAGTCTCCTCCAAGTTCCACCATGTAACTTTTGGACTGGAAACTAGACTTAAATAAAACATGTTTTTACAATTTAGATTGATTTCTGGGGAGAACAATTGGACCCACTTATATTGTGAAATGTAAAATTTTGGATGTGGACTTATTAGAATATAAGCTACATTAGGCTTTTGTCTTATTTATATAGAATACAACATAGTGAGTCTTGTGTTTTAAAATGTTACCCCCAACCAACTCGACTTTGATTATTTCGGCCCCAGCTCCATTTCTGTTTAAAACCCCTGATTTAGATGTATTTGATGCTCTATAATAAAAGCAGGACTGTTAGCCTAGAGGAAAGCAGAATCTTGTAGGCCATCTTGTTCCCATGGAGATCCTGTTCATTACACTTTATTTGTTTCCACTTTATGGCATAAGCTATTTTATCCCTAAATGGTTTTAGCCTTCTATTTTGTATAGGGGACTTTTCATCTACAGAAGGTTACACATGTCAGAAAATCACAATTTAAACCATAGAAACTTTAGAAGCATTAATAAAAATATTTTGGTTCCCAATAAGAATAATTATTTTATTGCAATATGTTTGTTTCATAGAAGCAATACTTGTTCATTTGTATTTTGTTGGCACCAAAAGAGCAGATGTTCCTGGTGCCACTTTAGACGGACTACAAGACAGGCTGTAGTTCAGATTGATTTATGTAATGATGTGAATTTTCATCTGTAACTTCTGACTAAACTTTTTATTTTTTTTTACAACATACTAATGAATGGGATGAATCGACAAATATACATTTATACAGTATATTTTTAAAACCTTTTTAGTAGCTTTTGAATAAAGTGTAATAATTCTTTGCAACGTGTGTCTGTATGTCTCCTCCAAAGAGTTTCTTCTCTAAAATGATGTCTGCTTCTCACTTCGTTTTAACATAATTATAACCATTCACTCCTTTATTGTCTGTATTTAGGAGCCTGCAGAACGCTCAGAAAATAATCTTTGTTGAAAAAGAGCCTAACATTCATTTGAATAAAATTAATGTTTTCCATTTACTCCGACTGCCAAAGGAGAACCCCGTGCCCCTCATTTTCTGCGTTGTCGAATGCAGCAAATAATGATTTCCTTTTTGGTATGCCTTCTTCTCTTGCTCTCTGGCGGGCTGTTGATTCTCGGGGCGCGCGGAAAGACGCTTGCTTGTGCTCGAGCCTTATTAAAAGTCATCTTTGCGCCGCGAATCTTATCAAAAACGGAGACAAAAATTACGAAAACAGCCTGGTGTGTTCGCTTGTCTGACTGAATGGTAAATATCAGGTGAATAATTAGCTTCTCCTGTCTGTGTTTTTCTCTTTTGTAATGTAAAGTGGCTGCGCACCTGGGAGAAAAGGGCTGAATGTGTCGTAAACAGAATTTCATTGCCTCTTGCCATCTCCACTGCATTAAAAGTAAAATGCCTTCATCAATAAAGCCAATTAAAGATGGTTTGGTGGACGGCTAACCTCGCAGAATAACCTATGGATCTTCTGGCTCACTCTAAAGCATGTGCGGGGCTGTTACTTTCAAGCGCCTGAGTGTTTTTAATCAGTAATACTTCACACAGAATAAATAAGCCGTGGCAAAGCTTTAATGATTCACTGCTGATCAAATAAACAGGCAGAAAGCAAGGAAATGCCACACAACAGCTGTGGCTAATTTCTCACTGCCACTAAGAACCAATAATACGTTTTTAAGTCTGGATCAGTTAAGAAGCCAATGAATATGTAATGATGTTGTAGTTTGAAATAAGTTATGGGGATGTGACTTGCATATTGTCTAGTGTGAGTGTGACATTATGCAAATTAAACATGCAGCAGAAAGTTATTGTGCTGTGTGTTTTGTTTGAACAACAGCATTGACTTCTTTATATACAGTATATATAGGTCTATAATGGGTAAACTGCCATCATTCAGAATGGTCTGAAACCGGACCCTCGGCCAATAATTTCTCCGTCCAATGTTAGGATGATCCAATCAAGCACGGCGAGTTACAGCAAACAGTGGCTGTAACTCGGGTTCTTGACAGTGGCTTTTGTTCAAGTTGTCCAGGATTAACACCACACTTTGCAGAACAGTGTTCTTGTAACGGAGCTCAATGGGATTGGAACTATATTCAGAAATCTTTAAAACTTCTGGAACTCATTCCATTGTGTTTCTTCATAAAAATGTCTTCCCTGAAAGTTGCTAATGTCATTCTTGAGATGGCTACTTTACTTTTTTTCACATGGTTTTATTGTTTCACTAGTTTTGTACAGTGGTGCTTCTTGGCCAGGTCTCCCTCGAACAAGAGATTTCTCTCAAAGGACTTCCTGGTAAAAAAGTTACAGGTAAAAAGTTAAAAAAAATGAAAATACATGTGAGACCGGTCCACTGGAAACTGTCAAAATCCAATGTGACCCTTAAGAAAATAACCAATATGAAAAAGGTTGAAAGTTTTTTATATAAAACTGGTTTATAAATTAATCTTATGCCAAATGTAAAAACATGGAGGCGGCAGTCCTCAAGGCTAAACAAGAGTCCATTTTAAAGGCATACAAGCCGATTCAAGGACAAGTTTTTATAGATCAGCAACAAAATCATCTAAAAACCAAAAACACATGCTTTTGTTTAGGCAGTTTTGTAGCTAAAAAGTTATGGTTTAAAGTGCATATGACAGGTCATAAAATACTTCCTGTAACTTTCTACTTTTATTTGTCAATGTCTTCATAATTTGCAACTTAACTGCTGTAAAGCTACGAACAATATGTACCACAAAGACTGTCACATGTTATAATCTATCATATGGGCTTTAAAAAACAAATATAATGCATCACTACCATCCTTCAAAAATGCTACTTCCCTTTGGAATCTCATCCATCAGAACCAATGAAAAGTGTTTGTTTGGTTAGTAACTTTTCTAACAGTGACCTTTTTACATTACATCCGCGTTCATGCTAGTCTGTGATAACTACATCTGATTGTCTCATGGATTTGAAATATAAAGCATTTTAAACTCTTAACTCCTAACCACCATTATAACAACTTCTGCAAAGTACGAAGATTTTATGTGAAGACAGTTTGAAATGCTGTGTATTTTTAGTTTTCTGGATACAGCATTAGGTATGATATTGCATTTACGTATACAGTGAGTTTTGCACAGAAGTCACAATGGTATTGGCAAAATTCCACATTACAGAAATCGACTTGACTCTTAGAAAAATCAATGCAGTGACTTTATAACCTTAACCCAACTGGAAAAAAGAATCCATATTTTAGGCCATATAATTTGGAATCTCTCTTTAGTCTCCAAGTTCACTATGAAAACACTTTGGAAACACCCCTCCCTATCAAAACTCCCCGTGTGTCCTGTTCTCGTCTGTGGCTCCTTTTGTCAGCGCATGCAGGTGTGAGGCCTGCCTGCTCTCATGTAAAATGTCTGTCATGTGCACCTTTAATTAGCATAGATTAAAAAGGATGGTGTGTGGAGGTGGTGTGTAGCTATTCATGTTACAAGCTGTAATATATCACTTCCCAAATGATTGTCATTAGCAGACTCAGGCTTTTTTTTAGTTCAGTAGATAAAAAAAAAAATCCTAACCACTGAAAAAGTGACCAATGTTGGCTAGCCTTTTTATTTTTATTTTTTCAATCCAGTAATAGATTGGTGGCTATGCTATGCTAGCTAAAGTAAGGTTAGAGTTTAGCATATAGGCAAAAGTTAAGTTAATTTGGTTAAATTTAAGGCTTTGGTAAAGGTACTTATGACTAGCTGTGTTGGGGAAAATAAAGATACCGTTACTTTAGACCGGTAAGCAAAACCACAATGCATTGCCGCAAAAAACAAAAACAAAGAAAGGCCAAGGCCAACTCCAAAAGAATGATAATGATAATAAATAATCATATTTGGTCATCAGTCATAAACAGTAGGCCCTATATAAGTATATTTTATTTTCATAAGGGAGCTGCTGCGGAAACGTTATTGCTAAACCTGCATAGTTGCATTAAAAAGTTGTTTGTAAAGCCTTTAGCGTTAGCCGCTTACATTAGCTTGAGCATTTAAAAAACCGCCAGCAAAAAATTGTTAAATCCACGTCAGATGAGTGTTAATGAAGGCATGTCATTCCATTTATCTTTGGAGGTCAGAAGTTGCACCTCAGAGAGATGCTTCCTTCACAGACATATGAAGTGTTGTAAATGCCTGGACAGTGCATGAAACCATTTGAAAGTGATTTTCTGCTTTTATTGTTAGGCTGGAAACATTTTACCACTGCATGTATTATTATTTTGATCATGCAGAGCACAGCCTGACTTTCCACTAGATACTGATAGCCTAAAATAAATTATATGAGACATGTATATAAAGCTACAATAAATCTTCATCAGAAATGTTGTGGACAAATTTCCAGTAAATGCAATGAAGTATTCTGTGTTTGAATAGACTATTATGAAGTAAAAAACGTGTTGCAATAATCTTTTGAGTTGAACATTATAATAGTGTGAGAGAGGTGCGAAGGCCAAACCCTTTTCTCCTTGAATGGTTTTGACAGGGCTTTCAAAATGGTTCAAATACTGGTTTGGAAGGTCTGAAAAGAAATGTGTGTTTCAATCCTTGTGTAAGCTGTTTTTGAGACTTTCAAGGCTGGACATTCTTTTATAATTAATGGAAATAATTAGTGTTAGACAAATTTAGTACATCCCTAAATCGGTCGAAGGTTGTATGTTCACTGCCATATTGCATCTCTTTTTTCAATATTAATGAAAGGATTTAGAGTGACTAATTAGGTTGTGTTCTTAGAAATGATCACATTAAGTTGTGATCTGTGATAGAAAAACGTGACATTAAAATTAATCTTCAGATCTACAAATTGTACAATGTGGTCAGTTTTCAGAGAAAAGGCAGGAAATCTGTGCTCAGAGAAAATCAATGAACAAGTTTGAGAAAGTTGTGTCAGCGCTATACTTTTAGGAAGAATTTCATGTAGAGCCATCTGAAGTCTATTACTCACAACAACTTTTGTTTCTTACAATATTCTTCTAAAGTCATTGTTTGCACCAACATAAAGGACAAAATAGTGTAACATTAAAGATGGGCTGCCTAACTTTTTCTGTGTATAGTTCCTCAGCTCAAGGCATTTTCCACTATCACCCTTTCCTGCTGAACTTTTTATTAAATGTTTGTTGATCTGTTGTGGTCACTGTCATGGAAATGGCTTTAAGAGGTCAGTCTGAGTCTCCAAGCATGTAAAATCCTGCAGATATTCCACCAATGTCCCCGGAGTTAGCAGGGAAAAGATTTCCCTGAGTTGCCAGTTCCCAGGTAGGCAATCTGAGTACCCGTGCATCATGGAGACTCCCAGGTTGTCCAGCGTTCACATTCCAAAAGACCCTTTGCCATCTACAACGCCTTGAAGAATTATGGAATGCCATCCCTTACGATTAAAATAATCGCTGTGGAAGTCCTTTGGGGGGATGATTGGAATGTGTGTATGGCACATACACAATTTGGAAGGCCCTATTGTTTTCAAAGTAAGTGGCCATTTCTTGCCGCCTCTCTCCATCCAGACAGCGAACTTGCTCTGGAACCAGGCATGCCTCAGCAGCAGCACAAAATTCTTGGACACACCTGCAAACTGTGGTTCTGCTTACACCAAAGAGATGCCCGATAGTTCAGTATTCGGCACCAGTGGCAAATTTCCATAGTGCTATGGAGACTCGTTTTTTGAGGGATACACACACACGAAAGGAGGTATCCTGCTGCTCCATGGCTGCAACTTAAGCACAGATAGTGAAAAGTTTCTTCTGATAGACGAAAGTTTTGAACCCACTGCTCACTGGTGAAGGTGGGAACGATTTCATCCCACCACTGTGCAGCACAATCAAATGGCCAGACTAATGGCCATTTTTTTTTTTTTTTTAATTAAGTGTGAATAATATTAATACCTAAATTAATAGCCAACCCCAATAATAAATTCCTAATATTACTATAAGATCTCAAACATTTTCAAAATATACAGTATATTGGCCTGGAATACACATTAAAATGTCTATTAGGGTAATTGACAATGACATAGCTAATTAAACCATTTGTGATTTTATTAGTGACAAGAGACCCAGTAACGTTTTGTCAATTAAAGAATTTTATTTTAAGCAAGATTCGTTTCAATGTTAATGATGTCACGTGAACAGACTATTATAGTGTTGACGTTTCCTTTTGAGAATGTCACAAAAAACATTAGCCTAAATAAAAAGGATTTAGCTACCCTATATTTCTGCTTGTGTGTTTTGTATATAATTGTTATTGGCTTGATCCCCAAAATAATCAATGTTGCCTAAAAGCGAAAAGCAATAGCATCGATTATAAGGTGCCTTTTCTAAAGAAATAAAAGATAATTGTCTTTACTCGATTATAGGTTAACAGTTAACTTTATGTTACCATCAGCCGTCGATTCTTAACAGCCCGTTGTATTGAGCTTTATATAAAGTTTGCGGTACTTCTTGATCACATTTGCCCTGGCTGCTTGTCAATTTTTCTCACTCTCTTTAAACTTTCGGGTGGCAAAAAACCACAGGGCCAGAAAGATGACATAGGCTACGTTCACTCTGCAGGATCGGATTCGTATTTCCGAATTTTTCATCAATTCAGTTTTTTTCATGTGGTCGTTCATATTACACAAAACATGCAAATCCAACTTGTCTCTGGTGTGAACAAGATGCGGCCCCAAAAGTGACCAGCATGCGCAGTAAAGAGCACCACGTTACAGGCACAGAGTGTAATTACACAGCCAAGACATGTTTGTGTCTGTTTCAGGTTTATTGCAGAAACGGAGCCGCAAAGACCAAATACTATCACTGAAAAGTTCTGCTAACAAGCTAGCGACATTAGCACGTTCTGTTTCCTGTCCAAAATAAAATCGATCATTTTAAGAAGCCCAAAGAGTTGAAAACATTCAGAACATTACACTACTATAGATACAAGTCCAAACTATTTTAGTTTAGCATCGTCTCTTGTCTGGCTCACAAGGGAGTTTGTGAGTTGAGTTTACCGGGCGGTCCAGCTTTATGATGAGGCTTTAGCAGATGAATGCGACATGAGCGTTCAGACTGGAGTCGCATTTGAAAAGATCCAATTTGTTTCCACATATGAAATCGTCACGTGTCGCATTTGAAAAAATCGGAATTGTGTCGTTCACACTGCCATGGTAAAATCTTATGCAGGTCGCACATGGGCAAAAAAATCGTAATTGACCTGCAGTGTGAACGTAGCCAAAGAGTTCTTCAGCTTTGTCCGTAGTTCAGGTCGCTCAATGTACCCGCCCCTCAGGCAAATGGTATCTATGGATACGAGGAGTAATGGAGACACGCTCAAAATGACTCGAGCCGAGCTAAGCCAGCGAGTCGAGCCGAGTAGGGCCGAGTTGAGGTAGTGGAAACGCCCATCCTCAACAATAATATAATTTGAACACAAGCATTCTCGAGATAGCCTGCTACCAATAAAAACACACTATCATCACCTTAAGTTTTAATGACCATACTGTCTATTATCTGATGCAGAATGTATCTTATTGCACGCTTAATTCCATGTAATCTCCTATAGTGTTTCATATGTTCCCTCTTCAGCCGGCTCTTCATTAGCAGCCCTAATAGAAAATCTTAATTACAAGCCTATCAGCGCCGGCCCCACATCAACAATATGCAGCGCGCAAAATAATACATTTATCACAAATCCGCATTCAGCGCACGGATCCGTCTTGTCATCTTGATAGCTTTTGTGCTCCTGTGTTTTTTAACCTCCTCTCGTGGCGGAGATTAATTGCTTCTCGGTCCGGCCCAGACAAGAGCGCTTACAGAGGGAGGATATGGAGTGCCTGCTTTCAGGTCGACTACCTCCCATATTCTTTCCCTATGTTTCCTTTAGTTACCACTTGTGCACCAGTGTAATGAGAATGTGGTCTTGTCGGCTGATAGGAGACTTCTGACGGTTCAATCCTTTCACAGAGGAACATGAAATCACATTATTTAAGATGAATGTCTTGATTTTCCAGCAAATAAAGAGTGTCGTGTAGCTATTGCATTGTATTTGTATTGATAGTTCAATTTCAATCCATGGTTTGCTATTTTCTAACCAGTAGCTTTTGTGTTGTGTTGTTTACTGGTTATTACTTTTGAGTTGATTGTCTTCTCTTAATTAAGCTTGCGTAGTCTTTTTGTCCCTGGAGACTTCATCCACATTTCTCATTACTTCTGCATTGGATATTTAATACTGTGTGAAAGACAGCTGATTTTTACACTGCAAACACTATTTAGGATTTAAATCTAACAACTACCTCTTATAAATCTTTTGACACTTGGTACATATCCACATGCATTCACTTTGGTTGCAATTTTGACTTAAAAAACATTTCTTACAAACAGCAAATTGAAACTGGAGAGGACCACCCAAGCACGGCCAATCAGAGAGCAGCATTCGGCTTCTGATGAGAACTAAAATTCTTCATTATTCGGTTTGAACAGTACACAGTGGTCCAATTTTTTCACAAAGTATGGCATTTGCCTTGTACTTTTTAGTGGAAAACACAAAGGTCATGAATTTATAACTAAATAAGTGAGTTACCCCAATGTTAAGTAAAAGAAAAAGGGCCCAATTGGATGGTCTGATTGCAGACTGCTGGAATGCAAAGCTGTCAGTTGTGTTCTTGGGCAAAACACCAGCTTCGGTGTCTGCTTCACTAGTGTGAATGAGTGTGGGTGAGTTGTTTCCACGTTGTTTTATCATATGTGTAAAAAAAGGTATGTAAAGTCTATTGCTTTTGAACACAACACACCAGAGCTGTTCAGAGCTAGAATGAAACACCAATTGTTGTTGGGTCACGATTTCTGAATGGTTAGCACTTACTAGGTTTTGCATTGGGCAAGTTCCTGTCATAAAATAGGTTTTGGTAGCTATTTTTTAGAATACCACCCTTCATGTAAAATATGTTTGTTCCAGCAGACAGTGCTACATGCTAGACCGCTATTTGGGTTCCCTTCAATGGTGAAGGGTTAGAGGTTTGTGTGTGTGAACCTTCCATGTTTGTCCCTTCTCTTTGGTCATGTCTCCGTGTGTACACCTTTGAGAACGTCTCCTTGGGTTTTAGATGCAGATTTGAAATGTTCATAGCAAGGGTGAACAATATAAGATAATGTTGATGAACACATTAATTTTGTATAAATGCTTTTTATACAAAATGCACACAAGGCAACTTTGGGGCCTTGTGTGCATCGACTGTGCAGGTTTCTTACAAACTGCATGTTACACTAACTCAAGTTCACTGAACTTTGTATTTGACCTTAGCTGCCCAGATTCACCGGGACTTCCTCGAGTAAGCTAGTATAAAGATGTAAAACTTCTTCCAGATTCTTTCGCAGACCTGTGTGGCTCTCATTTGTGCCCACACTGTTCTGTCTGTGAACCAGGGAGCATTGATTATAAGTACTTTCTAAGCTCTGCGAACCTCACTTTACAGCGCCTATACATCTATACAGGACATAAAGAGAAGCAAAGTAACTAAATATTGTTGCAACAGTCTTTACATAATGCCATGCATTATTTTTTTCTAATTTGTCTCTAACTTAAAACCAACTCTCCAGAAGTACCTGCAGCTGTTGTCACCCACTCACTGCAGCATTGAGCACAGAACACTATAGAACTTACTTTGATGGGTTCAAAGGTCATGCATACATCTTCCTGTTTATGACATTAACTGGTGCTCCTGATAGAGGTGTGGACTATAGCACAATCATACTGGAAAGCCCCTGTTAATAATTCAGTCTGCCCCTCCCCAGGCGGGACTTCATCCGCCACAATGAAGGTGTCTTTGGACGTGAATGCCTTTATTCTCAGCTGAATTCATTCTCCTTGTGCATTGTCCGGCTGTTTGATCTCCCACAGAAGAGAGCAGGCTGTGGGAGAATGGGAGATGGGCACACAGATTGGAGATTCTGTTAGCAGATGACTTAATACAAACTCCTAACTCAGGTAACACGGACAGTAAAGGCGTCTTAGTAATGCTTAAATAACTATTTTAACATGCTACCAAACACTTTTTGAGCTGACGTGTACCTTTGCTTATTGAAGCTAGCTTTTTAGACTATCCTAAAAAGTTATATACACCTACTCCTAATAATAATTCAAAATCTAATTTTAAAGGCTACGAGATTCTATTCAGATGTTTTCTATTTACTGCTGTTGAAGCTAACCACTCTGCCGGCTCACACTCCTGTTTATTATCGCTCTCACAGTATTCAGACCCAGTGGAGACGCTTCCTGACCCGAAGTGCTCTCTCAGGACAGTAACGTTGCTTGATAAGTGTCCCGGCCCTCTGCTGGTGTGGGACCCATTCTTTCCATTCCACTGCATTGTCCCTGTCCCGTGTACGCACCAGCAGCTTCTTTTCACTCCAGCATCTATCACACGTCCCAGGACACTCGTGTGGAGGAGATAAAGCACACATCTATGTACATCTGCAGTCTCCAATCTTATCTATTGTCATGTTATGTATTTGGGAATGGAAAGAATAGTTTTGCTTGTATTTGAATAGAAGTTCAAATTAGAAATCATGGTTTGACATCGCCCATGATTCTTGTACTGATCATGCATAATAAATTTAGTGGTGCTGTAGTTGACTGAAGAATTATTGTTGACTAAAGACATGATTGATTAGTCAACTAAAAGGGACAGCGGTAGAACTGAACCGGCAAAAACTACAATTACAGACAATGGAAAAATGCCGTCCTAAAACAAATCATTTAAAACAAGCCAAGATGTCTTTTAAAATTAGTTTTCATTGTTCCATCTATCTAACTATAGCAGATTGTTCCTTAAATCTAGAAAGTGTGCAGTGCACTTGTTTATATTGTTGGCATTCATCTAACTCACATTAGGTAACAACATGACTGAACTCTGACTCCTGAAAGTTGTGAAGAGCACTTTTAAATACAGCGTGGTCAAGAATTATGAGACTTGGAGTCGGCAAAATGTGCATTTCTGTAAAATTGTTTGTAATTATAAGTTTTTTGTTTGTGTTTTTTACAGGAGAAACATTGAATATAATAGTGGCTTTAATAAATAATCTGATGATGGACATAGTCAAAAAAATAATGAATAGCCAATTAATCGACAGCAGGACTATTCTTTGTTGCATTAAAAAACATTTAGGAACAGTTATGTGACAGGTGTATTTCTGTCTGCGTTGTGTTTTCTGGTTTATGATTGTTTGTGCAAAAGTGAACCACATGATGCAGCCGAACAATTGGAGGCGGTCTAAAAGTGAACAGTGTCAACGTGTGCTGCAAACGGTGCCTAAAATACAAAGAAGAGACAATGACATCGTCAGTATTTTTCCAAACTTCTTTGCATCAATAAATAAAAACATAGGAACAACTCAAAGGCTTAATATTGACTTAAATACAAGTACAGCTTGTTCAAAGGTAAAGGTTAAACTTGCACTTATGGGATTACATTGGACTAACCAGACTCTTCCATCACGGAGTAACACAAAAGGGAAGAGGAAGTTCCGACAGAAGTGACTGGATGCCAGGTATGTAGAATCGCCAGCAACAGAGAATTTGGTGTAATTATAACACTATATAATATAATGAACCAATTATAGTTATACACTTAATTTATATTGGTTTAAATATATTTTGAGAAAACTATTTTTATTATTGTTATTATTCTTTTTTTTCCTTTATTTATTTTGATTTTTTTTTTTTTTTTTTTTTTTTTTTTGTGTCACAATATTGTTACGTCATTGTTAATCATTTATTTATTTTGTTAATAATCTAAGAATAATCTTGCCGATTTTAAAATCACAATTAAGTATTTCTTAAATCATGGCAATATATTGGTTTCATTATTGGCATCAACCAGATTCAAAGAAAGAAACTGCTGATGTTAGAAGAGTAGAAAAGGGAATTTGCATTTGTGCGAGACGTTTTTAGAAGCAAAGCTAAGTCCCTTAATACAATCTTTAAAACATATCCATATCATTTTTTGTCAAGTGATCAAAAACTTAAAAAAAAGTTTAAAAAAAAAAAATTGTGACTCTTTTCCCCAGCTCAATAGAAGTCTAGTTTTCTCGTCTGCAGTCGTCAGGAGGAAAGTGAGTGAGTGTGAATTTGCTCTAACATGTTCAACACTTGGACAACTCGCTCTAACTACTCCAAATTTGAGGACGCTAACAACCAATGTGCTCCTACAAGTCCCATAATCCTCTCTGGTCCTTGTGAAGAGTCCTCTCATTGTCTGGTGTGAGTTTAGGAGCGCACTTCAACATGGCCCAGACCGGCTCAATCTGAAATGAGTCCAACCTCACAGAGCAACACAGGACAACACGGGCCAAAGTAACCAGGATGAAAGTGAACTTGTGCTTTACTGTGGTGTGTTTTAGAGCGTTACCTTCTTTACTCAGAATGAATAAATATAGGTTGAACTCATTTCACTAAAACGGTATTAAGGCCTTTTTTTTACAAGATTTTTCCACAACATTTTATACCTTTCATCCCAGTTCAGCTATTTTTCAGGATTACAATTTTACTTCCTAATATAAATGTGACATCACGCTAGGAAGTTACCCGACAATCATGATGTAAATAGCTCCTCTAGTGTTACAGACTTTTTACAAAAGACGAATACAATATCAAGAATAGTGTCAATTTTATGATTACAAGGTAAAACTAAATGTGTTTCTCACAAAAAAAAACAAAACAAAAAAAACTTCCTTCCCAGATATGCGTGTCAATAATGCAATTTGAAACAACTATTTTTTGCATGTTTAATTCACGCCTTTCTGTCCCAGTTCATCTCTATGTTGGATGTAAAGACATGTTGTTATTCATGGATATTAACACAATCCTAATCCTAACCTTAACCAAATCCAAGCCCCAGACCTAAACTTACCCATTTTTGTAATGGCCGTGTAATTGCACGGGGGAAAAACAAGGCAGAAGCGTTGTCTTACACGCAATTTGTCATGGTGTGTGGTATATACACGCAAGCCATGAGAACACGTTGATACACGCATACACGTGGCCTTCCTGGTAATTTCAACATATTTTTAAGTTTTTTTCGAAATAAAGTTCTTCTTGATTCATAAAACTATTATTCATTTTTCAGCCCAATCTCAGAAGAAAAAAATGCCAAAAACGTACAATAAGCACATTTCATGCCTTTTTTAAAATTTCAATATGCTACAAAAAGCCAAAGGGTAAAATAACCACGAATTTAGTTTGAAGCCACGTGGTGACATTTTTTGGGGGGTTTAATGGGTAAATCTTAACTTACCCCAAGCCCCAAGTTTATTAGGACACAGTACCCCTTAAAGGGGCACTGTGTAAGATTGAGAGGAATTTTAATTATCACATATAGTCCACAAACATTTAAATCATATTTATTCTTTACAACATGAATACTTAAGAGAGCACTGTTAATCAATCCACAACAATTGTGATACATTTATACGTATTTGAAATGTTTTATTACGGGCCGGAATGTGGATTATTGACGCTAGATGGCATCATGCTAATAGGCAAAATGCATGTGAAAGGCTCCCTCTGGTGTTCAAAAGTGGAAATCACTTTGTTTGTTTGTTTTTCTTACATAGTGCCCCTTTAACCCTAAATTCTAACCTTAGCTCCTGAAGTAGCCTACTCAGAGGTCTTATCAAGTACTTTTTAATAGAAAACACAATGTTTACTAATTAACAACTGAAAAAAGTTAGTTACCCCAACTTAAGGTGCAGTTAATATCAAGTGGTAAACGTAAAAAAAAAAAAAAAAAAAAAAAAATCTTGACTAGCCAGCATAAACTCTAAACAAGGACACAATCATTGTTGAGGCAGACCAGCTGGATAAAATCAATACAAGTTGAACTTGTGTTGATGTTCAACTTGTGTTCTTTGCACTCTACACTAGTGCAAAGAGTCCAGCGTAAGTCTAAGTCTTTCTGAAGTTTGCATATAGACTTTGTCCTAAAAAATGTTTGACCTACAATCTTCTATAACTGATTATCTAAAAAAGATTGGCATGGGTCAAGTACAGAAAACTCCAGACTACAAACACATTAACACACTTGTAAAACTGTGAATATAATTAACTGTAAATGGTAACTGAACAAACCACGGCTATGAGAAAACACTAGTTCATCCCGCACCATTGACCCAAATAGTGAGATGGAATATGTGGCTTTTCTCATTAACAAAGGAGGTCATTGTTTGTTTATGCAAATATCGAGTGAAAAACGAGGCTAAATGTAGGTTATCTCATCCTCAAAACTTTGTCGAATTAAAAAAAGGAAAAAAAAAAACTAGAAATAAGTTACAGCTGGCATTTAGATTCACCATCCCACACTTTTCTTTTTAATAATCCTCCCTTTTCACTCTGGATGCTTAATTTGCGTCTGTGCCAGGGAACATCCACGCACTGTTTACCCCCCTGTGTCTCCCCTCCTCCCCCTGACCCTGTTTCTATCCCAGCAGCCCCTTTGGCATTCCCCTCCTCGCACTGATGAAAGAGATTGCCGGGTCTTGCGCTAATGAATTGGCATTATTATTAAATGATGTTTGTAAATTATGACCCAGTTTGCTCCCATTGCACGGCGCGAGAGGCTCCAAAACACACATCGTCAATTACCCGCCTTTTCCAGCTCCTGGAAGTAACTTGAGAAAGTCAAGCTTTCATTTGTAGCTCACTGGCGCTGCCTTGTGATCAAAAGCTGAACTGCGCTTTTAGCTCGTTCATTTACATCAAATGTTTGTGCACAATGACAAGTATTTCTTTAATTTTTTTTTGTGGGGGAAATTGCTATTTTCTGTGATTATGATTCGAAGCAAGAGAAATCTAGAGCAACAAATTTTTTTTTTTTGGTGTCCCGTCTCCGGCCACGAGGGGGAATAAGATGGCACGAGGAAGCAGAGGCCCGTCTCTCTCATCCCAGGATCAAATGTAGCCTACGCCTTTAATTTCAAATTCTACTTTGTTGTTAATGATGTTGAAAACGACTTCACAAGCTGGCTTTTTTTTTTTTTTTTTTAGATTATTCTGAGGCAGCCGCTGAGTTATTAATGCAAAAATGAATGAGGAGAAATGTTAATTCTTCTTATGATGTAAAACATGGTGTTGATTGAGTCTTGCTTCGTGCTTGTTCGTTGGATGTAGGAAAAGAGCATGCGCAGAGTGACCTCTGCTGGAGGTCAGAGCTGCTAACAAACGTGGACTTTTATATTGTCTTAAAAAGAATGAGTAGAGTGGTCAAAATGTGCACTCAGGTAAAAGAAAATAAAAGTTACCTTAGATAATATCAGTAAAGCAAAAGTACAAAGAAGTAGTTCAAGAAATTATACACGTACACAAAAGTATTTGGAGCAACAAGTAGGCTATTTTTGTCAATAACTCAACAAAAATGTACAGGCTAGAAACACATTTAGTTTTAGTCACAGTGAGAAGCGCAAGTTTCTTAAGTAAATGTAGCTGAGTAAAACCCAGCCTGAATCAGGCTTTGTGTGATGTTTTGCACTGATAACATTAGGCCTACATTTTTTTACATGTTATAAAGTTTACAAAAAGCTAGCAAAGATGTTTTGTATTTCAAATAGTATTATAATCTAATACCACTTTTTCTGTTTACCTTAGGGATATATATATATGTATATATATATCTTCAGTTCCAATACCAATTTTGATACTGTGGCTTTAAAGGGACTTTACCTGATTTTTGCGTCCTTAAAAATGTAAACAAACAAAAATATCTCATTTTAAACTTCCTACCTTCAGTCTACATGATTTGCTCACTTAGCTAATGCATTCTGAGCTTCAGAATTGTTCATCATGATGTGTTTTAATGAGTTTTCACAGCTGTTAGCAGCAAGGTGAGTCTCCATGCTAACAACAGTTAGCCACAATGCTAAAAACAACAGAAAAAAATTGGACACAATTTTATTTTATTAGACATAGACAGGACATTGCTGACTAATTTCCATCTGAATAGATACATTAACAAGACATCAATGCTAGGGGAACATTGTTTTTAAGTTATTTTATTGCAAAAAAAAATCCCTTAGTCCTTTCAGTATCTGCCGATACCTGATCGCTATTGCCTGAAAACAGCTTTTTCTTCTTGAAGCTCAGTTAATATGTTAGATTTGTTCTAAAATAGGTCACATATTGTTATGGAACTGTAATTTATTGTGCAAAAAAGCCAGTGAATAGTCTCTTTGTTTAATGGCATGAACATGCGACCGATACCAAATCTATCAACATTTTATCTGCACTGATATTCTATTGGAGCATCGCTAATTTATTTTTATTTATTTTTTATTACAGTACTTGTGTTATTAAAAATGCAAATTCTACAATTATAAACATGACAAAATGGCTGAACTGAAGAAAAATAGGCAATAGTTAGAGTAAATTCTAACAGGCAGTGTTGTCGTGTTCACTACATTCTAGTGAAATGCCTTGAAAGCGCTCTGGTGCGGTGAATTGAAGCTGATCACCTCCTGAAGCCACCACCACCATTTCCATTAATAACTCCCACACTTCAATCACAAACGGTGCCCAAGGACAGAACGACATCATGGACTTAGACCAGTGAGTTACAGTCATTTGTTTTGTAGGTTCTGATCTGTAGAATGAGTGTCCGGAGCTTTGAGACAGTCTTATCCAACAAGGCAGTTACCGAGCATGCATTTTCTCTTTATGGACAAAAGATGTTTACACTATTTAACATGCATCATAAATCAAAATTACACAACCGCATTAAACATCTTGAGAAATTGGTTCGTTATTGAGTGTCACAAGCCTGAATGAAAACCAGTCTTTGTGTGGTTTTGTGTGTCTTATGTTGTTTATGTTGCTCTTTGAAAAGCAGAGTTGATCAAAATCAAGCGCCTACTTCTTCTTCTGGTCCATACCAAAGCTGCCAAGAATATTTAAGCAAACACTAAAGCTGTGCTAAAAATGTTAAACTGTGATGTCCTGATATGCCTCCAACGTCTGTGGAAAAAAACAGCCACAATCTTGAAAATGGCGACACATCAAGCTGATTGAGTGCTGTTAGTTTCATGCATGACTGTATTTTCACAACTATTGTAAAAGGTCCACAGTGTAGCTTTCTGATGGAGGGTCCGCTACATGTTCTACCTTCAAATACCATTGATTTGCCAAGAATGTTCCACAACATGGCATTAAATATGTCAATCTCCATGGAAACTAGCAACGTACACAAGAGTCCAATCAAAAGCATATTTGACAATTTCTTCTTTTCCAAAATGAACGCCCCTTTCCTTCTCCGCTCTTTCTCCTCTTTTCTTTTTTGTTCCTATAAAGTGACCATCTCATTTCTTTTTTGTTCCTGTAAAGCGAATGCCTCTTTTCATTTTTGTTCCTATAAAGCAAATGCCTCTTTTCTTTTTTGTACCTATAAAGCAAAATCTTCTTTTCTTTTTGGTTCATTTAAACCGTACCACTCTTTTGTTTTTGTTTCGATAAAATGAACGCCAACCAAATGTCAGGAGCGTGCTTCTC
The DNA here is from genome assembly GCA_038363315.1 of Mugilogobius chulae. Taxonomy (NCBI): domain Eukaryota; kingdom Metazoa; phylum Chordata; class Actinopteri; order Gobiiformes; family Gobiidae; genus Mugilogobius; species Mugilogobius chulae. The sequence goes on from CM076416.1 coordinate 21,000,023, forward strand.
AACCTTTCGTCTCCTCTCGGCAAATTCAGACAGGTTTTTTCATTCCTTACTTCAACGGTAAAAAAAATTCTGACTATGACTGCATTACATGAGTGAGAACCAATGATTTACAGTTGTGATTGTACTTCCAAAATCTACAAATTTGCCTTTAAGATTAAGATCTGTGAAGAAAAGGAATCCATTCGAGAAATAATGGATGCAAAAAAGATCTGTTTGTTTTTCAGACTGGTAAACAAAAAATTGCTGAGTTTAGAATTGGATAAGATTAGGATTTTGTAAAGACTCATAAAAAATAACAAGCCTTACATCTACTGTAGAAATGAACTGGAGGAACAACAAAAAATGTCAAATGTGTTAGCATGACCCGCCAGCTCCATGCGTAGTATATGACACGCCATAGACACACTTTTCTAAGAGAATATGTTGGCTGCCCATAAAAAGAACTGTGCCTATATCCTTCCATAGCTTTAATGTAACTTACATCTCTTCCTTTTTTGTGTCTAGAGCTTTGGGCCTCATAGCTTAGGCCACGGTTCGTGTTACAGTTTTTGCATGATTGGCGTCATTCCACTTTCTTCACTGACCAGATGTGTCTCTCCCACAACACACAAAACCCTTGACTTTTTCTTATTTGCATGTACTCCCTCCTTCAGATTTAATTCCAGCCCATTTTATCATTTACAATATCAGTGCTGGAGGAAACACATTGAAGACTGTGTTTTTTCTTTCAGAAAGCCTCCCTTTTTACTCGCCTATTCAGCTCTGCATCTGTGAGACTATTCAAAACTCAGAGCTATATTATCCGATAGCAGTAATAACACCATTCGATTTGGCATTTTAGTTAATGTTCTATCTCAGCCTGCCGCATAATGGATGCAAAAAAACTCACTTAATGCCTATTTTTGTGGTACAACCCTGCAATTTGAAAAGGCCCGGATTACTGCTTCACTCTGTAAATAGCGTTTGGGGAAAATACCAGAATCACGCTGTCCTCTCACAGTTCCTATTATTACCGTAATGCCTCCTAAAGTGGCTCAGTAAAATGATATTATGCGCACACATCCTTATCGCCTGCACTCTGTCATTTGACTTTCACTGCGAGAAGCTAAAGTCCGCGCTATAGGAGATGGATTTCACAGCTCGCCCGGTGCAGACAGTTAAGGCCACATTCCAGACCGAAGGAAATGATGTCAGCTCCACTCAGACTACCATGACTCATTAGATTCTGCAGAAAATATCTCTGCAAGCCAAATGCCCTGCCACTGGAGCTTATGGGAAATCTTTGTTAAAACAGGACAATATGACACATGGAAGCAACTGCTGAACGCAAGAGATATTCTGATTTTCTCTCCATTTTTCTCATTGGGTCTCATGAATGGTAAGTGGATGGTGGAAGTTGTTTGCAGTTTTCACACAAGGAACATGGTCAAAGCTAGTTAGCAATATGTCCCTAGCGTTAACTTCCAACACAGACAACGCCATAAACAAAAATGTAACACTTCCCCCAAGCTTTTCTTGATTGAACAATTCTGAAGACGTCACTCGATATTTGAACACACATCTGGTCATCACAATTATTTAATGAATATCAGAGATCAGAGGTGACAAAAGTAATGAAGTTTTCTACTTGAGTAAAAGTACAGCTTCTTGACTGCAAATATACTCTGATTAAAGTAAAGGTGCTGAAATTCCATGGATTCCTTCCCCACCAGGGAGATGACGTCCATGTCCCCAGCACCAGTGACCACATAGTTGGTTTCAGTTGTCCAAGCACCTTCCCCTGACCACTGCCCAAACCACACTGCACCAACTCCTTATCCTTCCTGCAGGTGCTGGGCACACTCAAAGGTGGTTCTACGTTGCGTTTTTGGATTGGGCTCGACCACACTCACCCTAGGATGGAGTCAAACTGGCAAAAACTTTTTGATCCAGAGACCACTAACCCTAATTGTGTAACTTGTCCTTTTTTCTGTTCTGCTCTCTCAAGCATTTATAAGTGTGTAAGCTCAACTCTTTGCCATAAACATGCCAGAAAATGTGTTGTCATGAAACACAAGTTTGTTAGGAAGTTACATGTATTCCCTGATGATGATGTTGATTCTTTAGTGCCTCTGGGGCATCACCTCAGCAGTGAGTTTGCTTGGTAACCCATCCTATACACTTCACATCTAATAGAGCACATTTTCAAAAACTTTATTGTTCACTGATGTAAAGAATTTGTTTCAAAAACTCCCCACACTGTCTCACTCTTCTGTGTTTTATTAAAACAAAGCTTTGGTCCCTCTGTTCACTGATGTAGAAATATCCTTTGGTTTGATCTATAGACTGTGTGGATTCCCTAAATAATGAAGAACATGCACAACCACATGTTATATAACCACAAGAGCTTTATGTTTTATGTTCATCCCAAGGATCAAAACTAATTGTTTCCACATAAAACACAGCAAGAGTAAGCCACATCCACATGAAGTGACGATTCATAGAGTGAGTGTGTTTGTTTAATTAAAGACACTGTTTTAAAAAGATTAACTTACACTAAAAACACAAATGAGGAACTTGAATCATTCAAATGGTTGCATTCAGCACTGGTCATGACATCTTCATTCAGATTCAGAGTCTTAATTAGTTTGTCTTATTATTGAGTGAAGATGGAGGAATTTGGGAACTAACTGACCTTGGGGCCTAAGGGCTGCATTTGGTACCTGATCTATAGTTTGGACATCTAGTTAGTTTCACTAATCCTAACCTCTATTAATGTGAGAACCCAGTTCAAGCTCATTTTGCACTTTTCGTTTTGTGCCAAATGTTTGGTAAGTTTTAAAACATGATTTATATCTCATTTTCTTACCTGCTTTGGATCACATCCAACTTGATAATAATGATATCATTTGAGCGAGAGTCTGTAAATTCTCCCTGGCAGAGCTAGCGTGCTTATGTGCAGTAATTCTTCATTCTAGTAAAGCATGATTGCTGATGATGGGAGCTGTGGCGCAGGAGCTGCAGCTTCATCACGACTCACTCGAGAACCATTCTACATCATTATCACTAATGTACACATCATTTTACAGCACAATCTCCAGATATTTCCAGCATGATTTATAGGGACCAACTTTAGCACCTGAAAAGTGATGGTCTAGAAGTTTGGAAGAGTCCAAATATCCACAGTGATAATGGTCAACTGTGTAAACACTGTGTATACAGTGACTGACCTCACCACAACCTACTTATAGATTCTTTAAATGTCATCAGAATTAATCTAAATTATAAAATGGAGACTGGTGGTAAAGTGAAGGAGACCATAATAGGCTACTTTACTGAAGAGCCACTTTGGAAAACTACTTTTGCTGTTGTATGGCCTGCTTCACAATAATAAGCTCAGATTATCACCACTGTCAACCTACTGGTTTTAACTCTCACTTCCACATTCCTTCCCCGTTCTTCACTCACAGCCCTATACCTGCAGGTACACCTTTAAATCTTTGTGAGGTATCGGTCTAAGCTTGGGTCTAAACACCAAATCTCTTATATGCTTTATATTACTGTTATATTGTTAACTTCATGATCTTTTATCATTACTTGTGTTCATTTAGTTTCTTTGGTTGAAATGGTTTAAATTATTTTCTATGATCATGCAAAAACAAGCACCTGCTCACGACTGTGCTCAACCCCACTTCTCGACTGAGGTTTGTTGTTAATGTGTGCAGCGCCACACCTGAAAATGTTCCTGCTGGCACTAGTGCCTCCTTCCACAACTGAAAGAGCACAATAGTTAGCTTTTCTGTACCAAATTTTGTTGGCATCTAAGTTTCTAAAAATATTTTTTAAATAATCATATTGTTGAGATTGACTCAAGGTGCTTGACACAAATCTGCATCTTAAAGGTTGTATGGAGGATTTTTCAAATCCAACAACTGTTTGCTGTTTTTCAAATGATGCACATGTGTTTCCCTCCCAGGGCCACACCCTTCACTGCTAACTGGACCAATGAGTTACTTAGGAACACTGAGTGTTTGCCTGACAGGTTAACAGGTCAATAAATAACGAGGTACCTTGTTATCTATTGGTCAACATTTTACTGACCTCATCATGTCCACAGTTTATATATTTTTAATAATTTTTTTTTTGTTTATCATAAAAACAAGGCTGTTACAAATCTATGCAACTGTTTTGACCAAGACTGACAACAAACATTTTTTGAAAATCCTCCATACAACCTTTAAAGCATTCTATAAGCAACTTTAAACATTTTCAGTGTAGACATTTCCTTTAATGTCTGTACAAAATATTATATGTGTCATTCAAGTCTCCAATTAGTATTTTTCTTAGACAAGGGTATCCTGCCTACACCTTATCAAGTACTACTAATAATTTAATATTAAATAATCTACATATTCATTTTCATATTTAGAGAATATGGCAAATCCCTCTGATGTATTTGTTTACAAACCTGTAATGTGGGTGTAGCATCATATAGTGTGTAAATAGGAATGAAGAGTTCTACATAAAGACATTGACCGTGAGGTCATGATATGAAATTAAAGTAAAAATCGGATCATTATCACACTGTGGGCTGGTCATAAACGTCCAAAGATATGAATTCCTAATCAGACAAGATGGCCTCTTCAGCTCATTTATAGCTCTGCATAATTGATTTTTAATGTCAGAAAGAGGCTCAGCAGTTAGTCTAATGTTACGAACTGAACTGCCAATCATCATGAACTGCCCACTAATTTTATGCTCACACTTCAAGTTTTATGTATTTGGACGAATTACAATTAACCATAAGAAACTTTGCAGTACGTTTCGTTCTATTTTGTCGTGTTGTGAAATGCACTTGTTTAATGTTTGTTTGTTTGTTTGTTTGTTTGTTTGTTTGTTGGCGTCAGTGGTGTTACTTCATCATTGATCTGCAGTGCATTTATGTTGACATATGAATGCTTAAATAAAAATGTAATGTTTTGCATTAGAGGCTTAAGAGGTCATAAAATCTCTGCATTCACCTATCTCCTATCCCCGCCCACTGTCATGTATTTACACTGTTGTAAACTTCTGTTAGTGAAATGAACCAAAGCTCTGATAGACATCCCAGACAAATGTTGCTTTATCTGCATTACTGTGAATGCAGTTTCTAACACTTTGAAATGTCCTTTTAATGTGGCCTAATTTACCTTATTCTGCCCCTCCCACTTATCTTGGCAGCCCATTTCCAGTTTAGCTTTGCTAAGGAGCTAACATGATTGCTTGTCTGTCTTGCAGAACATTCTCAAACAGACAATACAAAAGTTAAACACACCCAGTGACTGACCTCTACAGGCTAACCGCAGCTAAACCAGAAGTGCTCTGACAAGAAAAGTGGACGAGACAGAGTAAGGTGAATATTAAAGCCGCAAGCGGCATTCCAACGGCCCTCGCGGGCCGTGCTTCCAACTACTCGGACCTGCTCATGCCTAAGGATGGCGCTGACGCGCCCTTAGTCAGTGTGTGATATGGTGTTAGTGGCTCATAAGAGCCTCGTGACAATACAGAGTAGACCAGAAGAGCAGCGCTTACGCGCTGCGTCGTCACGGCAACAGCGTACAAAATACAGCTTCGGACCATTGGACTTTTTTGTTCGGGGTGTCATGAAGAGTCACTGTGCCAAATTTCACAAACTTTGGTGAAACTAATCAAATTTTATGGAGAAAACAAAATTGGTAAAAAATGCTCATTTGGATAACATGGTGATTTGAGCGCATTTGGCTGATTTTGGGCAGAATTTGCGGCTTCGCCGCACCTAAACCGAAAGACATATTGAAATAATTTGGATAACTTAAGCTCTCCCACTTGTGAAGTTCATGTGCACCGAATTGGAAGCCTCTGGGCAAAACGCTTTAGGAGGAGTTCGACAAAATGCGACGTGAAGGAAATGTGAAAATGCCATTGGAATAACATGGGCGCTTGCGCGCCTTCCCGCAGCGACGCGGATAAAAAAAGTACATGCTTCCCATTGGCTTTTTTGATCGAGAGGACCCAAAGGAATTTTGGGTAAAATTTCATGCATTTCGGAAAAACTAAATTTTTGACCCTTCATGTTAACCTTTGCGAAATGTAATTTCATTCTGTAGGGGGCGCTATCGCGCCGATTCAAATTTTTTCACAACGAGTGGGTCAAGGCTATAAAATGTAACAAACGCATAATTGGTTTGATTCCAATCGGACCAAGTATGTGGAAACGGTATGCAAATTAGTTTTTCATATTGCGCAAAAATGCTCGCTAAAATGTGCGGCTGCGCCGCACTTAAACCGCATGACGTAAAAAGAAATTTGGATAACTTAAGATGCCCCACTTGTGTAGTTGATGTACACCGATTTTCGGGTCAGTAGGCGAAACGCTCTAGGAGGAGTTCGTCAAAGTACGACGTGCGCGAAAACGCTGACTCAGCGCTTCGGTACTTCTAATCCAATATGGCTGGTCAAACGGTACGTCAGGGGGCGTGGCTATGATTGGCTTTTATGCTTGGCTTCCTTAGAAGAATGCGTGTAGCGAATTTCGTGGCCGTACGTTGAAATTTGTGTCTGTCCGACTCCCATAGGCCCAATGTAAATCGATTTTGTAGGTGGCGCTGTCGCGCCATTTTTTTATGGGTGAAAACGAAACCTTAAAAAAACAAAATTTTTCGCCGGTTCTGAATTTTGGGCAAAGTTCGGTTAGTTTTTGAATGTGTTCAGGGGGTCAAATTAGAGTTCAAAAAGCAGAACAAAGAATAATAATAATAATAATAATAAATAATTAAAGCCGCAAGCGGCATTCCAACGGCCCTCGCGGGCCGTGCTTCCAACTACTCGGACCTGCTCATGCTAAGGATGGCGCTGACGCGCCCTTAGTCAGTGTGTGATATGGTGTTAGTGGCTCATAAGAGCCTCGTGACAATACAGAGTAGACCAGAAGAGCAGCGCTTACGCGCTGCGTCGTCACGGCAACAGCGTACAAAATACAGCTTCGGACCATTGGACTTTTTTGTTCGGGGTGTCATGAAGAGTCACTGTGCCAAATTTCACAAACTTTGGTGAAACTAATCAAATTTTATGGAGAAAACAAAATTGGTAAAAAATGCTCATTTGGATAACATGGGGATTTGAGCGCATTTGGCTGATTTTGGGCAGAATTTGCGGCTTCGCCGCACCTAAACCGAAAGACATATTGAAATAATTTGGATAACTTAAGCTCTCCCACTTGTGAAGTTCATGTGCACCGAATTGGAAGCCTCTGGGCAAAACGCTTTAGGAGGAGTTCGACAAAATGCGACGTGAAGGAAATGTGAAAATGCCATTGGAATAACATGGGCGCTTGCGCGCCTTCCGCAGCGACGCGGATAAAAAAAGTACATGCTTCCCATTGGCTTTTTTGATCGAGAGGACCCAAAGGAATTTTGGGTAAAATTTCATGCATTTCGGAAAAACTAAATTTTTGACCCTCATGTTAACCTTTGCGAAATGTAATTTCATTCTGTAGGGGGCGCTATCGCGCCGATTCAAATTTTTTCACAACGAGTGGGTCAAGGCTATAAAATGTAACAAACGCATAATTGGTTGATTCCAATCGGACCAAGTATGTGGAAACGGTATGCAAATTAGTTTTTCATATTGCGCAAAAATGCTCGCTAAAATGTGCGGCTGCGCCGCACTTAAACCGCATGACGTAAAAAGAAATTTGGATAACTTAAGATGCCCCACTTGTGTAGTTGATGTACACCGATTTTCGGGTCAGTAGGCGAAACGCTCTAGGAGGAGTTCGTCAAAGTACGACGTGCGCGAAAACGCTGACTCAGCGCTTCGGTACTTCTAATCCAATATGGCTGTCAAACGGTACGTCAGGGGGCGTGGCTATGATTGGCTTTTATGCTTGGCTTCCTTAGAAGAATGTGTGTAGCGAATTTCGTGGCCGTACGTTGAAATTTGTGTCTGTCCGACTCCCATAGGCCCAATGTAAATCGATTTTTGTAGGTGGCGCTGTCGCGCCATTTTTTTATGGGTGAAAACGAAACCTTAAAAAAACAAAATTTTTCGCCGGTTCTGAATTTTGGGCAAAGTTCGGTTAGTTTTTGAATGTGTTCAGGGGGTCAAATTAGAGTTCAAAAAGCAGAACAAAGAATAATAATAATAATAATAATAAATAAAAAAGCAAAAACAATATATCCGTTGCCACGGCAACAACATAATATACGTTTTCGGAAAGCTCTCGGCCTTGCGCACATCCCCATGGGGTGGAAAGTGACTGACGAGCGCTCACGCGCTCGTCAGTCACCGTCGAAGTCGGGCTTGTCACCGACTCCCCATTGATTTCTATGTATTTTAGCAGAAACAAGGAGAACTCATGCCTGCGCCATGAGTTACTGAGTAGGGCTCGATGCCAGGAGTTCAGATTTAGGGGTTGTGCGCTTCGCGCTGCTGTCGTCAACAATGAGTGCATGGCCTTCGGCCATGCACTCATTGTTGACTCTTTTTGTGTTAGCAGAAGTAAGTATACACATCCCATGCCTTCGGCATGGGCTAATTTGTAGCTCTCGCAGGGGGCGTGGTAGTGGCTGATCATGATGGCTGGGCTTCGCCCAGCCATCATGATCAGCAAGACACTTGACAACAATGAGTGCATGGCCTTCGGCCATGCACTCATTGTTGAGTATCTCTGTGTTAGCAGAAGTAAGTATACACATCCCATGCCTTCGGCATGGGCTCATTTTGTAGTTCTCGCAGGGGGCGGGGTAGTGGCTGATCATGATGGCTGGGCTTCACCCAGCCATCATGATCAGCAAGAGTGTTGACAACGATGNCACTGAAAGTAACTTCTAAGGGTCGTAGATCAAATTTCCTGCATAAATGTTAGATAGCAGCATAGCTTTGTTTTCGCAAAGTGATAAACTCTTGACGTTGGCTGACAACGGAGCTTTTTTGACTTTTCCACTGTTGTGTCTATGTGCGGAGGCTCTTCTACAGGCGGGTGCGCGCGCATCGCCGTGTTGATAAACAAAAATCCCTCTATTCTATTGGAGCATCATAATTTATTTTTAGACATTTTATTACAGTGACAAATTAAGTTTTAAATCTGTTAAGTTGCTTTGTGAAGAAAAAAGAAGAAGAAAATGTTAATAAAAATGCAAATTCTACAATTATAAACATGACAAAATGGCTGAACTGAAGAAAAATAGGCAATAGTTAGAGTAAATTCTAACAGGCAGTGTTGTCGTGTTCACTACATTCTAGTGAAATGCCTTGAAAGCGCTCTGGTGCGGTGAATTGAAGCTGATCACCTCCTGAAGCCACCACCACCATTTCCATTAATAACTCCCACACTTCAATCACAAACGGTGCCCAAGGACAGAACGACATCATGGACTTAGACCAGTGAGTTACAGTCATTTGTTTTGTAGGTTCTGATCTGTAGAATGAGTGTCCGGAGCTTTGAGACAGTCTTATCCAACAAGGCAGTTACCGAGCATGCATTTTCTCTTATGGACAAAGATGTTTACACTATTTAACATGCATCATAAATCAAAATTACACAACCGCATTAAACATCTTGAGAAATTGGTTCGTTATTGAGTGTCACAAGCCTGAATGAAAACCAGTCTTTGTGTGGTTTTGTGTGTCTTATGTTGTTTATGTTGCTCTTTGAAAAGCAGAGTTGATCAAAATCAAGCGCCTACTTCTTCTTCTGGTCCATACCAAAGCTGCCAAGAATATTTAAGCAAACACTAAAGCTGTGCTAAAAATGTTAAACTGTGATGTCCTGATATGCCTCCAACGTCTGTGGAAAAAAACAGCCACAATCTTGAAAATGGCGACACATCAAGCTGATTGAGTGCTGTTAGTTTCATGCATGACTGTATTTTCACAACTATTGTAAAAGGTCCAGTGTAGCTTTCTGATGGAGGGTCCGCTACATGTTCTACCTTCAAATACCATTGATTTGCCAAGAATGTTCCACAACATGGCATTAAATATGTCAATCTCCATGGAAACTAGCAACGTACACAAGAGTCCAATCAAAAGCATATTTGACAATTTCTTCTTTTCCAAAATGAACGCCCTTTCCTTCTCCGCTCTTTCTCCTCTTTTCTTTTTTGTTCCTATAAAGTGACCATCTCATTTCTTTTTTGTTCCTGTAAAGCGAATGCCTCTTTTCATTTTTGTTCCTATAAAGCAAATGCCTCTTTTCTTTTTTGTACCTATAAAGCAAAATCTTCTTTTCTTTTGGTTCATTTAAACCGTACCACTCTTTTGTTTTTGTTTCGATAAAATGAACGCCAACCAAATGTCAGGAGCGTGCTTCTCAACCTTTCGTCTCCTCTCGGCAAATTCAGACAGGTTTTTTCATTCCTTACTTCAACGGTAAAAAAAAAATTCTGACTATGACTGCATTACATGAGTGAGAACCAATGATTTACAGTTGTGATTGTACTTCCAAAATCTACAAATTTGCCTTTAAGATTAAGATCTGTGAAGAATAGGAATCCATTCGAGAAATAATGGCTGATGCAAAAAGAAGAAGGAGCCATCCAGTTCGATGACCAATAATGGATCTGCAAAAAATTGCTGTTTGTTTTTCAGACTGGTAAACAAAAAAATGCTGAGTTTAGATTGGATAAGATTAGGATTTGTAAAGACTCATAAAAAATAACAAGCCTTACATCTACTGTAGAAATGAACTGGAGCAACAACAAAAAATGTAAATGTGTTAGCATGACCCGCCAGCACATGCGTAGTATACGACACGCCATAGACACACTTTTCTAAAGAATATGTTGGCTGCCCATAAAAAGAACTGTGCCTATATCCTTCCATAGCTTTAATGGAACTTACATCTCTTCCTTTTTGTGTCTAGAGCTTTGGGCCTCATAGCTGAGGCCACGGTTCGTGTTACAGTTTTGCATGATTGGCGTCATTCCACTTTCTTCACTGACCAGATGTGTCTCTCCCACAACACACAAAAACCCTGGACTTTTTCTTATTTGCATGTACTCCCTCCTTCAGATTTAATTCCAGCCCATTTTATCATTCACAATATCAGTGCTGGAGGAAACACATTGAAGACTGTGTTTTTTCTTTCAGATAGCCTCCCTTTTTACTCGCCTATTCAGCTCTGCATCTGCGAGACTATTCAAAACTCAGAGCTATATTATCCGATAGCAGTAATAACACCATTCGATTTGGCATTTTAGTTAATGTTCTATCTCAGCCTGCCGCATAATGGATGCAAAAAAACTCACTTAATGCCTATTTTTGTGGTACAACCCTGCAATTTGAAAAGGCCCGGATTACTGCTTCACTCTGTAAATAGCGTTTGGGGAAAATACCAGAATCACGCTGTCCTCTCACAGTTCCTATTATTACCGTAATGCCTCCTAAAGTGGCTCAGTAAAATGATATTATGCGCACACATCCTTATCGCCTGCACTCTGTCATTTGACTTTCACTGCGAGAAGCTAAAGTCCGCGCTATAGGAGATGGATTTCACAGCTCGCCCGGTGCAGACAGTTAAGGCCACATTCCAGACCGAAGGAAATGATGTCAGCTCCACTCAGACTACCATGACTCATTAGATTCTGCAGAAAATATCTCTGCAAGCCAAATGCCCTGCCACTGGAGCTTATGGGAAATCTTTGTTAAAACAGGACAATATGACACATGGAAGCAACTGCTGAACGCAAGAGATATTCTGATTTTCTCTCCATTTTCTGGTGGAAGTTGTTTGCAGTTTTCACACAAGGAACATGGTCAAAGCTATGTAGCAATATGTCCCTAGCGTTAACTTCCAACACAGACAACGCCATAAACAAAAATGTAACACTTCCCCAAGCTTTCTTGATTGAACATTCTGAAGACGTCACCGATATTTGAACACACATCTGGTCATCACAATTATTTAATGAATATCAGAGATCAGAGGTGACAAAAGTAATGAAGTTTTCTACTTGAGTAAAAGTACAGCTTGTTTACTGCAAATATACTCTGATTAAAGTAAAGGTGCTGAAATTCCATGAATTCCTTCCCCACCAGAGAGATGACGTCCATGTCCCCAGCACCAGTGACCACATAGTTGGTTTCAGTTGTCCAAGCACCTTCCCCTGACCACTGCCCAAACCACACTGCACCAATTCCTATCCTTCCTGCAGATGCTGGGCACACTGGTTCTACGTTGCGTTTTTGGATTGGGCTCAACCACACTCACCTAGGATGGAGTCAAACTGGCGAAAAACTTTTGATCCAGAGACCACTAACCCTAATTGTGTAACTTGTCCTTTTTTCTGTTCTGCTATTTCAACGCATTTATAAGTGTGTAAGCTCAACTCTTTGCCATAAACATGCCAGAAAATGTGTTGTCATGAAACACAAGTTTGTTAGGAAGTTATATGTATTCCCTGATGATGATGATTCTTCAGTGCCTCTGGGCATCACCTCAGGAGCAGTGAGTTTGCTTGGTAACCCATCTTACACAATTCACATCTAATAGTGCACATTCAAAAACTTATTGTTCACTGATGTAAAGAATTTGTTTCAAAAACTCCCCACACTGTCTCACTCTTCTGTGTTTTATTAAAACAAAGCTTTGGTCCCTCTGTTCACTGATGTAGAAATATCTTTGGTTTGATCTATAGACTGTGTGGATTCCCTAAATACGTAGTGAAGAAACATGCACAACCACATGTTAATAACCACAAGAGCTTATGTTTATGTTCATCCCAAGGATCAAAACTAATTGTTTCCACATAAAACACAGCAAGAGTAAGCCACATCCACATGAAGTGACGATTCATAGAGTGAGTTTGTTTGTTTAATTAAAGACACTGTTTTAAAAAGACTAACTTACACTAAAAACACAAATGAGGAACTTGAATCATCCAATGGTTGCATTCAGCACTGGTCATGACATCTTCATTCAGATTCAGAGTCTTAATTAGTTTGTCTTATTATTGAGTGAAGATGGAGGAATTTGGAACTAACTGACCTTGGGCCTAAGGGCTGCATTTGGTACCTGAGCAGTTTGGACAGTTAGTTTCACTAATCCCAACCTCTATTAATGCGAGAACCCAGTTCAAGCTCATTTTGCACTTTTCGTTTTGTGCCAAATGTTTGGTAAGTTTTAAAACATGATTTATATCTCATTTTCTTACCTGCTTTGGATCACATCCAACTTGATAATAATGATATCATTTGAGCGAGAGTCTGTAAATTCTCCCTGGCAGAGCTAGCGTGCTTATGTGCAGTAATTCTTCATTCTGGTGAAGCATGATTGCTGATGATGGAGCTGTGGCGCAGGAGCTGCAGCTTCATCACGACTCACTCGAGAACCATTCTACATCATTATCACTAATGTACACATCATTTTACAGCACAATCTCCAGATATTTCCAGCATGATTTATAGGGACCAACTTTAGCACCTGAAAAGTGATGGTCTAGAAGTTTGGAAGAGTCAAATATCCACAGTGATAATGGTCAACTGTGTAAATAGTGACTGACCTCACCATAACCTACCTATAGATTCTTTAAATGTCATCAGAATTCATCTAAATTATAAAATGGAGACTGACGGTAAAGTGAAGGGGACCATAATAGGCTACTTTACTGAAGAGCCACTTTGGAAAACTACTTTTGCTGCTATGGGCACCATGCACATTCACCGCCCTGCTTCACAATAATAAGCTCAGATCATCACCACTGTCAGCCTACTGGTTTTAACTCTCACTTCCACATTCCTTCCCCGTTCTTCACTCACAGCCCTATACCTGCAGGTACACCTTTAAGTCTTTGTGAGGTATCGGTCTAAGCTTGGGTCTAAACACCAAATCTCTTATATACTTTATATTACTGTTATATTGTTAACTTCATGATCTTTTATCATTCCTTGTGTTCTTTTAGTTTCTTTGGTTGAAATGGTTTAAATTATTTTCTATGATCAAAACAAGCACCTGCTCACGACTGTGATCAACCCCACTTCTCTACGAAGGTTTGTTGTTAATGTGTGCAGTGCCACACCTGAAAATGTCCTGCTGGCACTAGTGCCTCCTTCCACAACTGACAGAGCACAATAGTTAGCTTTTTGTACCAAATTTTGTTGGCATCTAAGTTTCTAAAAATATTTTTTAAATAATCATATTGTTGAGATTGACTCAAAGTGCTTGACACAAATCTGCATCTTAAAGGTTGTATGGAGGATTTTTCAAATCCAACAACTGTGTTTCCCTCCAGGCCACGCCCTCCACTGCTAACTGGACCAATGAGTTACTTAGGAACACTGAGTGTTTGCTTGACATGTTAACAGGCCAATAGATAACGAGGTACCTTGTTATCTATTGGTCAACGTTTTACTGGCCTCATCATGTCCACAGTTTATATATTTTTATTATTTATTTATTTATTTTTGTTTAGCATAAAAACAAGGCTGTTACAAATCTATGCAACTGTTTGACCAAGACTGACAACAAACATTTTTTGAAAATCTTCCATACAACCTTTGAAGCATTCTATAAGCAACTTTAAACATTTTCAGTGTAGACATTTCCTTTAATGTCTGTACAAAATATTATATGTGTCATTCAAGTCTCCAATTAGTATTTTTTTAATAACCATATAGACTCTTAGACAAGGGTATTCTGCCTACACCTTATCAAGTACTACTAATAATTTAATATTAAATAATCTACATCAGGGGTGCCCAAACTTTTTTCCTCGGAGGGCCAAAATTTGCAGATTTTTTCTTCGCGGGCCAAAATGTATTGCATTGACGAGTGCCAAGGGCCAAACCTAATTTCGTTCGGCATTTGAAAAAAACATTTTGAGAAGAGATGAAAATTAAAATATCTTTTACTAACATGTTTTAAGAGATTGCACATGAATTTTGTCATTGACAGTCTTTTCAGCACAAAATTGAATCAAACTGTTAGTTCTAACAAACCTACATAACCCTTCGCGGGCCAAATTGAACCATCTGGCGGGCCGAATTTGGCCCCCGGGCCCCACTTTGGGCACCCCTGATCTACATATTCATTTTCATATTTAGAGAATATGGCAAATCCCTCTGATGTATTTGTTTACAAACTTGTAATGTGGGTGTAGCATCATAGTGTGTACATAGGAATGAGGAGTTCTACATAAAGACATTGACCTTGAGGTCATGATATGAAATGAAAGTAAAAATCGGATCATTATCACACTGTGGGCTGGTCATAAACGTCCAAAGATACGAATTCCTAATCAGACAAGATGGCCTCTTCAGCTCATTTATAGCTCTGCATAATTGATTTTTAATGTCAGAAAGAGGCTCAGCAGTTAGTCTAATGTTACGAACTGAACTGCCAATCATCATGAACTGCCCACTAATTTTATGCTCACACTTCAAGTTTTATGTCTTTGGACGAATTACAATTAACCATAAGAAACTTTGCAGTACGTTTCGTT